>OY728132.1:186089410-187289410 GCA_963277665.1 Viscum album | reverse complement strand
AAAAAATACTTACTACTTGAGTAACAATTGAATTAATAGCCATTTAAATAATGGAATATGATTTGGATTAGTATGTCCCATGAAATAAAAAATTTAGGATAAAAATACATCTATGGGTCATAAATACACTATACAAGGAAATCATGCTTCATTAAATGTATTATGTCCCAAAGAATCAGAATTGAGACCAAGAAAACCCTTACCTTTTATCTTGGATTCCAAAAATTACCTCAAAAATCCTATATGAAAAACATATGTATATTAATAAATTATTTAATAACCTTAATCATATATTTTCCACCTATTATCTTTATTTATAATCATTCTCCATATGAATTCTAGTTACTTATTACATATTTTCAATATCTGGTGTAAGTAATATTAATTGTTTTGAACTAGTTTCATAAAAATGGTGTTGGTATTAAATATTATTAAAAATTTCTTCATAAAATATAATTAACGTTAACATAATAGATGATAGATGATATTTATAAAGGTATAATTTCATTATATGTTAGTTTTTTTATAATACATGAAGTTGAAATCGATGATGATAATATTTTAGTGGTTATTAACGAATGAAAGGTGTTTTATTAATTAAAGAGTTTAATAATAATTTTAATATTCCTAAAAAAAATTATTATTTACATATTTATATTATATTATACCATTAATTATGTTCCCATAGTAATCTATGATATAGATTCATTACATTTTTTTAAGTAGGTGGTTAAACCGACCCGAATATGAACATACCATGATTTATGGATGATTATGTGGTGGTTCAGTTGTAATATCATTATAACAGAAGGATAATGATCTCATTTATTATTGTTATTTATAATAATATTAAGGAATTAGAGTAATAATTTATTGATATGAAAATATTATATAATATGAATAAAAATATTTTATTTTTAGTATGCTTGTTTTAAAAGATTGAATTAACAATGATCATTTGTTGATAATATCATTAATATAATATAAAATTATTCATACCAAAACGTTAATGATATCATAAAAGACATATTTATCTATTAAAACCATTTTTAGTACTATAAGTGAAATTTAGTGAAGGAAAATGAACACATTGCTTTGTGGAGGTGTTAGTCCACAGATACACATGAATTACATTTTAGTTTTTATTAAGGGAAGATGGGGGAAGTTGTTAATAGTTATTACATGAGCATAATATAATTTAGTATATAAAAAATAATAATTTCATTAAATAGGAATTTGAACATTATAATTTTAAAAGTAAGATAGATAGGAAGTAAGTTAAGGAATAATGACTACTCATGTTGAGAACATTGAGTTTTCCTTGGAGAAGTCCTTTGAAAAGGAGGACATAGGATAATGTAATATGAGAAGGAAATAAAGGAATAATAATTTAATTACAAGGTAAAAAAATTTCATTTTTCATTAGGAAATATAATTTTAGGTGCGGTATTGAAGGGGAGGTGAGAGGTATATTTTATAAGTGAAAATTGATGTCGTTTTTTTAAAAACCCATACATTTGTAATAATGGTAATTCAATCTCAAGGAAAGTGGCTCAAAAATTGATAAATAAAGGATTTATTAAGATATAAGACTGATTAAGTCCTCAAACATATATTATGACATACGTTTTAATGTGTTTTTATCCTTTTTCACCTGGTTAAATGCTTTTAAGGTAAGGGCTTTTAGTTTTATAAAGCAAATTTTTATTAAAAATAATTCTATTTTGGAAATCATATTTGGTTAGAATTTTAATTGTGTTAAAATTTCTATTCCAAGTGGGTTTAATTTAAAAGTACTATGTATGTGAATTATGAGTTGATATGGGAGATGAGTAATTTCATTTTTAAATTTTATTCCAAAAGGGTGTATTAAAATTGTTTTCAGATTTTAGTTCTTGATTTTTAATGAATTCTATAAGGGAATTTTGTTTATTTATTTCAATTTATAAATTATATTTTTGGTTTTGCGTAAGGGACTATTGTTTCATATTTTATATTACACTGATTCACAACTAATATTTATTTTACAGAGAACTTATAAGAATAATACTTTTCCTGGTTTTCAAACATATATTTGTTTATATCAAATTATATTATTACTAATTTTAAATGTTTTATATAAAGATTCTTAATTTTCAAAACTAATCATAAGTTATATTTTGATTATTTATTTCAAAAATTATGATCTTGATTTTGTGTTTTTGGAAAGATATTTATAAATTATTTTTATGATTAAACTTATTACGTAAGGATCATTTTATATAATTACATGTGAGTGGTATATATATATGTATTTTTATAAATTTTAAAGCATATAATCATTGTTAATAAATTATTATTAATCAAGTATTAATCTAAAAATGAATTTATAAGTTAATAATTTCTTAATTTTATTATGTGCATGTTATATACAAATCAAGATTATGGACATATGTCGATGATTTTGTTATCATGGAATTTATACATTAATATATAAATATGTATATATATATATGTATATACATGTATGTATGAGTATTTAATAAACATTAAAAAATCATATTTTATGGGAAATAAGATGAAATTGTAAGTGTGTGGTTGATAATTAATCTTCCATGTAATTTATGTAATGTCTATGTATCATGAGAGTTAGTCATACCAAGTCAAACATGTATTTACCAATTAAGATTAATATTTATATATTTATATATAAATAAAAGTGAACATTTTTATTCTAGGTATGATTATATATATATATTTTCAAAGTTAAAACTCTAGTGAAAATTATATGTATGTAAGGCAAGATAAGAAAAAAAAATGTTTCATAAAAAACAATACTTGAACTTTGTAAATATGATAGGGAATTGCAGAGTGAATCTATCTCTTAAGTGGGTAGACTCAAGATAGCCTTCAAAGTTTCAAGTGACCTGAGGTTTTTTGTTTTAAGATCTTGCTTAATGTTTTCAAATGAATTAGTAGATTATTTTAAAAGTGTTTTTGAAGTATAATTATTTATCAAAGCATTATAATATTATGTAAAGTTGTTTCACAAAGTTATTTCTAATTGATTTTTTTCTGAATGTATTATCAAAATTATATTTTTAAAAGGGATTTATCAAAGGTTTAAAAAACCCTTTACTAGGTAATTTAATTCCCACCTTTTGTTTTAAAATTATTTTCACATGTATTTTAGAAGATTAAATGTAGATGTCATCGCTTTTTGAGTTAGTGAACAAAAAAGCATAGGAGGAATTTTTTTATTGTTCAACTCTGATAAATGATAGGTGTTGTCTAATCCTCAAGAATCTAGATCGGTAAAAGGTCCTAATCTGTGTTTTTAGTGTTGTGTAATTATTTAGTTACTTTTATAAAAAAACTACACAACATTTTTAAGCACTGAGTCCGGAAGAGCGGGCTCAAGGCGTTATAATTGGTATCTAGGGAACAGTCTAGAAAAATTTGGATATTATATGTTTTATTTTGAGGAAAACAAAATATACCTGTTAGAAATTTTTATATATAGTAATTTCCCTTAGGAATTCTTTAATTCTAAAGGTGGAAATTCATAATTTTCTCAAGTTTGACGAAACAAATTGTGAGGGTGAAATTCCTTTAAGGGGGAAGAATTTAATATCTTAGATATTTTGAGTAATTAATTATGAATTATAATTTTAAATAAATAATTTTATGTGATTTAACATTTTGATACTTTGATTTTTTTTTAAATTTCACTTTTTAAATATGTGATGATATATTGAAATAATATAAATTAATTATACCATATAGTAGAATGAAAGGATATTTTCTAACATACCATTCTAATAAATACAAATAATTAAAGGTAATATAAATAATATTATATTACTATTACTATTATAGATTTATAGTGTTTTGAATTATAAAGATTATTATTTTACAATTTTACCAAAATCATTTTATACTAAAATAAACAAAAAATGCATTATAATTTTGAATATGAAATTATAAATTAACAAAATTGTAGTTATGAAAATATAATTAAGTTATTAAGAAAATGTATTATTATTATAAAATAATATATATGTTTTAAATATAAAAATTATAAATTTATGTTTTGAAATTATGTTAATTATGAATTAAATTTTAAATATAAACAATTAAAATAAAAACAATGAAATTAAACAAATTAATATTGATGATACATATACAATTCTTTTAGTAAATAAATAAAAATAAAACATTAAACGATTTTAATGAAATGAATAAAAAAAATGAAATGTTAAAATAGACGAATCAGATTAAGGGATTTTGGGTATGAGGTTTCGCAAGAAGGGAGGGAGAGTCTTAGGGTTTGGGTTTGTGGGAGAGCTTGAGGCGCTGAAAGGGTAGGGGGTTGCGTCATCTTCAAATCCAAGGAGACGAGCAGAGTCCCTAGAGTTTTTTCAAGGTAGAGGTCGAACATGAACTTGGATGGTGTTGAAGCTATGTGTGGAGTCACAAACCCAAAGATGGAGTGTAGATATCATGTTTTAGTGCAAGATATATTATAGATGAGATTTCAGGAATCCGAGCTCGATGATCGGGTACTGTTAGGGTTCCAAATGTAGATGGATACCTCATCACCGACCTTCTGATTTGAGTTTATTAGATCTTGTAGGTAGGTGTCTGTTTCTTCCTCCTATGGTTGTTTTCGATGAATTAACTTATTTATTTTTTTTCTTTACCCAAATTTCTTCATTTTTATATGTATGCATCCCCTTTTTGGCCATTTATTTTAGAATTTTTTCTTTCCGATTTAAAACTGTGTTGCTTTAAAATACTTCGAAATTGTTTTCAGTTGGCTGTCAATATCAACAACAAGTTTTTATTCTTTTAAATAATCTATCTGTCATGTTGTAACATTTTCAATGAACCTGTAAAATAACATCCAAATCTCTGATTTGCAGTGTTATCCAAGTCATTTGATTTTTCCACTTATAGTAGAATATATATTATATTCTCAATCAGAAGTATTATTGCTCAATAAGAATCACTAGAGAACCATTACGATAATCATGATAATTATTTTTTTATAAGTTTATCAAGATTCTTGGAAAATTCTATATAAGAAGTGCCTCAAAATTAATTTCATAAGCATTCGGGTGAGTCTTGGTTGAGAAATATAGAGGTCTATATCCCTTTTTTTTATTTCTTTCCACTTCTAAGAATTTGAGAGTGACTGGGAGATTCATTACTTGTTTAGTGTGTTCAAGGTCTAGAAAACACCTTCTTCCAAAAACATCAATAGTAGACTGATATTTTAAGGTAAGGAATTTTAGTTTTATAAGAAACTTTTTATTACAAATAATTTTATTTTAGAAGTTATATTTGGTTATAACTTTAATTGTGTTAAAATTTCTCTCCCAAGTGGGTTTAATTTAAAAATACTACGTATGTGAATTATGTGTCGATATGGGAGATTAGTAATTTTATTTTCATATTTTATTCCAAAAGGTTGTATTAATTTTTTTTTTCAGATTTTAGTTCTGTATTTTTAATGAATTCTATAAGATAATTTTGTTTATTTCATTCAATTTATAAATTCTATTTTTCGTTTTGCATAAGGGACTATTGTTTCATGTTTTATATTACACTGATTCACAACTACTGTTTATTTTACGAAGAACTTATACATGTAATACTTTGCCTAGTTTTCAAACATTTATTTTCTTATGTCAAATTATATTATTACTAATTTTAAATGTTTTATATAAAAAATTTAAAGATTCAATATTTTCAAAATTAATAGTAATTTTTAGTTTGATTATTTATTTCAACAACTATGATCTTGATTTTTTATTTTTCGGAAAGAGATTTAAAAATTATATTTATGATCAAACTTATTATGTAAGAATAATTTTTTATAATTACATGTGAGTGGTATATATATATATATTTGTATAAATTTTCAAGTATATAATCATTGTTAATAAATTATAATTAATCAAGTATTAATCTAAATTTGAATTTATAAGTTAAGAGTTTCATAATTTTATTTTGTACATGTTATATAAAAATCATGATTATGGACATATGTTGATGATTTTTTTATCATGTAATTTATACATTAATATGTACATAAATATATATATGTATATACATATTTGCATGATTATTGAATAAACATTACAAAAATGGGTTTTTATGGGAATTATGATGAAATTGTAAGTGTGTGGTTGATAATTAATCTTCCATGTAAAGTTTATGTATCCTGAGAGTTAGTCATACCAAGTCAAACATGTATTCACCAATAAAGATTTGTATTTTCATATTTATATATAAATAACAGTGAACATGTTTTTTATAGGTATTATTATATATATATTTTTAAAACTAAAACTCCAGTGAAAATTTTATGTATGTAAGGTAAGCTAAGAATTTTGTTTATAAAAACTGGTACATGAACTTTGTAAATATGACAGGGAATTGGAGAGTGAATCCATCCCTCAAGTGGGTAGGCCCAAGATAGCATTCAAATTTTCAAGTTACCTTATGTGTTTTGTTTTAAGATCTTGCTTAATGTTTGCAAACAAATCATTAGATTATTTTAAAAGTGTTTTCAAAGAATAATTATTTTTCAAAGCATTATAATATTTTTTTAAAGTTGTTTTACAAATTTATTTCTAATTGAATTTTTCCAAATGTATTATAAAAATTATATTTTTAAAAGGGATTTATCAAAGGTTTTCAAAACCCCTTACTGGGAAACTGAATGCTCACCCTTTGTTTTAAAATGATTTTTTACAGGTATCTTAGAAGATTAAATGCATATATCCTCGCTTTTGGAGTTAGTTTTCACAGAATCATAGTAGGTGTTTGTTTCTTTATTTTTTAACTATTATTAATGTAAGGTATTGTATAATCATCCATAACCTAGACCAATAAAAGGTCTTAATTTTTGTTTTTAGTGTTGTGTAATTGTTTAGTTACTTTAAAAAAATCACGCAGAATTTTTAAGCACTGAGTCCGGAAGAGCGGGCTCGGGGCTTTATGATACAAGAGGTTGAACCACTTTCTTGGAAGTTGAGAGTAAAGGTAATAGTTTCTCATCTCACTATTATTTATTTGATACATATTCCATATTAGCCACTTAATTTATATTTTATGGTCTATATACTAAAATTTGTTTGTTTTTATCATAATTTAATATAATTAAAGGTATTTAAAATTCCATCTCAATTTCTATCTTTCATAGGATTTTGATTCAGGAGATACCAATATTATAAGGGGTTCATCATAACAATTTCCCTTTATTGAGATATATTCTATATTTGGACACCTTATTTATTTTTAATTTGTATATAATTATAATAAAATAATTTTATGATAAATTTATTGAAAATTATAGGGAATTAAATATCCATATATGTTTTTCCATTTAATTATATATTAATTCAAAGGTTACAAAATCTGTAAGGATTTATGTTATAATCTCACTTATTAAAGGGATGGTTTCTATTTCAAATTCCATTACTAGAAATTTTAAATTATTTCTCTTCCAAAACCCATATATATTCTTATCCTTTAGTTATTGTAGGATATTTAAAGTATTGTTTTCATTTTACCTATCCTTTTTGGTCAAAAATAAGAAAATAAATTATATTAAAATGCCGACCTTATTTCTAATTTTTGTCTAGGAATCTTTTTCCTCCATATCTGTATTCTTCAAATTTGTTTTACAAAAGTTTTTATCCACTTATACATTTTTGATAAAGTTATTTTATATTACCTTTTAAATTCTTTATAAATGTTTAATAAGAATAATTTCAAAAAAATTCCATACGAATCACTTTTGACTTTCTTTAAACAGTTATTACATGGATATATTTTATTTTTATCATGTAATTTATTTATTATAAAGATTCATTTATAATTTTTCATTTTTTGTAAATAAAATCATAATTATATTATTTTTGTAATTTTTAGTTTTTAGACATTATAAAATAAAAATGATAACTATTCTTGTTGTTCAAATATATTTTTTAATTCTTTTATAAAAGTATTTTTCATCTATGTCAACATCCTTTATGTATTTTTATGATTCTTTGGTGTTATGATCTTATGATACCATAACATTAATTTCTCTATATAGATCATGATGACAACATTTTAATGATGTTTTCATGATACCATTATTCACCATGGATTAATTAATCTATAATGAAATGATGAACGTTTTTATGATATTATGAAAAACATATGTATCGTTTTCATTATGTGATGTTTGGGCTTGAAATATTATAAATATATAATGAATTGTGTAGATATTGATATCTTATGAGATAATGACTTTGTGTATGAGTGTAATTGTAGTTATCTATGATCACAATGACTATTAATGAGTTTAATTGTGGTTATCTATGCTCACAAAGATTTTTTATGAGTGTAATTATGGTTATATATACTCAAAAATATTTTTTGAGTGGAATTGTGGTTATAAATTCTGACAAAGACTATGAATATGCTTTATTTTAGTTAAATATGCTAAAAAAGATTTTTTGTGAGTGTAATTTCAGCTAGATATGATCACAAATATTGTGTGTGAGTGTAACTGTGTCTATATACACTCAAAAATACCATGAATGGGTGTTAGTGTGGATATCTATGCTCATACATATTGTGTGTTATCATAATTGTGAATGGCTATGTTCAAAATGTTATGTTTTCTTATACTTATTCTTATACCACCATAATTATATTATAAGATTATGTTATTCTCCATGGATCATATTTATTCTATCATGATTCCATACTCATATTCCATTATATATATTTGATCATTTGAGATTACATATCCTTATATTATACCTTATTAAAAATATTATTGTTCCATGTTCTTTTTAATAATACATTTATCACATTCTCATGCTTTCTCAAATGTTTATGATATAACCCTTAATGAAATGTTGATAAGTTTATCCATTACTGAGAATTTGAGATCAACTATTTATTATTTTTTCCATTACTTAGGATACAAAGATGAGTATATCCTAGAATATTTCTATAAGGGGATTTAGTATAGTGTGATTATGGAGAAATTATAATGCCATAGATCCATGCTCTTAAGCTCGGTGCCATAAACACATACTTTACATATTGTATTTGATATCAACTATAGATTACTAGATATTACTAACAAATAATTACATGACTTAAAGTAAATATTTAATTAAATATATTTCAAATAGATTTTTGGTTTAGAGATTTAGATAATTAGTAAAAATAATAAACTAACAAATCCATGTCTTTCTCAACTAATGGAAATTTTATCCACTATATAAGAAACTACTAAATCTATAATAAGTCCTAAAAATATATCATGAATTATCCACACAATATATCCTATTATACATATAATTTATAATACTTTTATTCATAACTTGGTGAAATGGAAACATAATAAGGGGTGAGCTCAAATGCTCTGTAAGGGAAAACATACAACTAAGGCAATCATGTCATAAACATGGAATAATTTTTATAGAAGGAATAAGTAATCAATATAATTCCAAAATTCACTATGACTGAGGTAATATTATATCCATTTATAATAATTAAAATAAATATATCACATGGATAAAAATAATTTAATTCATTGTGATGGAATGAGAAATTTGAAACATCAAAACATGCTGACACAACCTTGTTCCAAGATACTATAATGATATGGGGATGGGTATACACCAAAACCCAAACATTTTTGTCTCATAAGACCTAATGATTCATTGAGGGGATATATAATATTGTTCCCTACCCATAAATTGTTTAATTCCAATGCAACCATCATATGAGAAAATTAATAAATAATATATAATCATATTTTCCAATAATCATCTATATTAAAATAACAACATATGGAACACCAATAATTTTCCCCATGAGAATAAAATATATAATAAGATTCTATCCCATAAAAATAAAAAAGGTGGATGGTTAAAAAAAATATAGTTAACTGGTTGATTAATAAATAAACATCCATATTAGAATAACAAATATATGTATTTTCAATAGTTACCCAATCAATAAATAGAATAGATTTCAATGTAATTATCCCTCATAATAAAAAAATATGAAGTAATAGAATATTATATATTAAATAATTTTTTCAATCAATCAATATATGACATATAGGTAAACACCCTATGATCAAAGGAATTGAAAACAAAGTATTTACAAAGTAAAGGCATTAGATGAAAAGTTATTCTTATTCACAATGGATGGTTAGTAAAGAAAAAGATAGCGATGGATCATATATTTGATTGAAAATATAATTAAATAATCCATTTATATAAATAAGGTGGATTATAGAAAAAAAATATCTTCATTTTAATGACGGAAACCATGACCGATGTTGTCATACATGAAAAAAAATCCTTGCAAAATAATTCTTCAAACAACTTCACACAAGAAGGGATCAAAAATTTAATTCTAGGATATCATAAGTTCAATACACAAAATTAAAAATAAATATATTTATTATAAATTAAATAATATAACATAATCACCATTACTGTAAATCATTTTTATTATGAAAATGAAAACAGTGGTGAAAACTTAAATTATTTTTTAGAAAACATTTAAAACATTGGTGTAAAATATAAACTTACATATCAATTTAAAAATTATATTTTTAAAATGTGATGTGAGATATTTTTAAAAAAAAATCTTTTAAAAATAATATCTAATAATAAATCCTTGAAAATTACATAAATATTTCTATAAGAAATGTGTATTTAAAATATAAAAACATTTATTATGAAAGGAACCTTTTAAATACTTTGAAATTATCTATGTTTAAAATCCACATTTTAAAAAGAGTAAGTAAACCTTCTTTTTATAAAAACTTAATTTTTAGAAATAGGATAAATAATAACATATAATAAAATATTAGGGTGGGAGAAACAAATCATGGGAGTATAAAGTTCAAGATAAAACTTTATAACTCAAATGAAGGAGATTTGAGCAATCAATTTCCCTTATGGTAAACATAGTTCATAAGATAAGAAATATTAAATAAGGATTTATATGTTAGTAATTTAAATCCATATAAAATAGTGATATAATAACACATAATACAATCAAGGGTATTATTAAACCAACTTATATGAAATAAGTTCAAGAGAATGATCATAAATCAATAAACAAAAGTCGAGTTACCAAAAATCCTTACTACTTGGGTAAAAATTGAATTAATAGCCATTTAAATAAGGGAATATGATTTTGATTAGTATGTAACATTAAATAAAAAATTTCATTTTAAAAATACATCTATGGGTAGTAAAAACACTATACAAGGAAAACATGCTTCACTGAATGTATTATGTCCCAAAGAATAAGAATTGAGACCAATAAAACCCTTACCTTTTATCCTGGATTCCAAAAATTTCCTCTAACCTCCTATATAACAAACATATCTATATTAATAAATTATTTAATAACATTAATCATATATTTTCCATTTATTATCTTTATTTATAATCATTCTCCATATTAATTCTAGTAACTTATTACATATTATCAATATCAGGTGTAAGTAATATTGATTGCTTTGAACTAGTTTCATAAAAATGGTGTTAGTATTAATTTTTCTTAAAAAGTTAATCAAAAAAATATAATTAAAGGTAAAATAATAGTTTTTAGATGATATTTATAAAGGTATAATTTCATTATATGGTAGTTTTTTTAATAATACATGAAGTTGAAATCAATGATGATAATCTTTTAGTGGTTGTTCACGAATGAAAGGTGTTTTATTAATTAACGAGATTAATAATAATTTCACTATTATAGAAAAAAATTATTATTTACATATTTATATTATATTATAACATTAATTATGTTCTCATAGTAATCTATGATATAGATTCATTATGTTTTTTAAGTATGTGGTTAAACTGACTCAAACATCAACATACCATGATTTATGAATGATTATGTGGTGGTTTAGTTATAATATCATTATAATTGAAGGATAATGTTATAATTTATAATTTATTAGTGTTATCTATAATAATATTAAGGAATTAGATGATAAATTTATGGATATTAAAATATTATATAATATGAATTAAAATACTTTATTGTTATCACGCTTGTTTGAAATGATTGAATTAACAATGATCATTTGTTGATAATATAATTTATAGGTTATAAAATTATTCATACAAAAAATTTAATGATATCATAAAAGTCATATTTATCTATTAAAACCATTTTTAGTGTTATAAGTGAAATTTAGTGAAGGAAAATGAACACATTACTTTGGGGAGGTGTTAGTCCACACATACACATGAATCACATTTTCATTTTTATTAAGGGAAGATGGGGAAAATTGTTAATAGTTATTACATTAGCATAATATAATTTAGTATATAAAAATTAATAATTTAATTACATGGGTATATGAAAATTATAATTTTAAAAGTAAGATATAAATAAAATAAGTTAAGGAATAACGACTACTCATGTTGAGAACAATGAGTTTTCCTTGGATAAATCATTTGAAAAGGAGTATTTAGGATAATGTATTATGAGAAGAAGATAAAGGAGGAAGAATTTAATTCCATGTTAAATGTTTTTTATTTTTTTAGTAGGAAATATAATTTTAGGTGCGGTATTGAAGGGGTGGCGGGAGGTCTTTTTTATAAGTGAAAATGGATGTTGTTTTTGTAAAAACCCATAAATTTTTAATAATGAGAATTCAATCTCAAGGAAAGTGGCTCAAAAATTGAGAAATAAAGGATTTATGAAGATATAAGGCTGATTGATGCCTCAAACATATATTATGACATACATTTTTAATGTTTTTCTATCCTTTTTCAGTTGGTTAAACACTTTTAAACATAATTTTCTCTTACCGTTATAACTATCTTTTCCTAAATAATTTATATTTTATGAATAAAAGTAAAATGGTATTTATTAAATTATTTATAACTACATATTAAAAATTTTAAATCCACTTTATTTTATTCCTTTTAAAAAAGTGATAAAAATTAATTTCAAAATAACCAATGCATAATGTATTAAAAAAAATTTCTTGAGAAAAATATTACTTAAGATCTAAAATATCATATAAATGTTTGTAAATTAGAATAAATATTTTTAGATATATAATTTAACTTAAAAAATAAATATTTATTTTAGATAAATGTTTGAGAAATTTCTATGGTATACTTACTAATCAAGTCATTAAATCACCATATTTGTAAAAATGATATATTGCACTATTTACCTTAAAATCAATGTTTTTGAAAAATATAAAAAATTCAACTGAATAAAATATTAATATTATTAATAGAAAAATAATTTTCATTTTTTCAAAATTTAAATTCTAAAATTTAGAAATTTTACTTTTAAATAAAATTATAAAATATAATGAAAAAAATCCTTTTATAAGGAAAAAAACTCTTAAGAAGTCAATATATTCTTATTATTATTTCATATAATTTACTAATTGGTGTTAAAATTTTTTAAGTATCAATATATATTACCATCAATTAATCATAAGTTTATTTTGAATAAAAATCATCGTACATAAATTGTATTTTTTTATAAAAATACAATTCTAAGCTTAAAATGATCTTATTAGTCATTTTATCTATATCCACTAAATTTAATCCATATTAAAAATATCCTTTATTTTATTTATATAAATATTTTATAAATTGATTACTCATATTCATTACTTCTAATTCAATATCTAGTTTTTAACTATCATACTTAAAAATTTATATTTTATCTAAATATATATCACAATTTCATTTAAGTTTGGTGTTGTAAGGATCAAGATATCAAACACTTTGAATTATTTGAAGGGAATCATATATTAAAATCTTGGGGTGTTACATTATTCCCCCTTAAATAAAATACATTGTCATAATTAGACTCATAAGATCAGATAAATTTCTAAAGATAACTCATAATTAACCATACACTTCTAGATGATCATGGGTTTATTTACGATGTGGAGTGAGATTTATCTATATGATTTTTTATAATCCCTTTATAAAGGGATATAACCCATTCCCAATTTCACATATAATTATACGATGGGAAGAATAGATAGTTCTATTAGGAATAACTTTCAAAAAACCATGAAAATGATTTAATAATAATCATACCACCATGTATTTTTATTTTTAACTCAAAACTTTCATGATATAGAAAATTAGAAAATCTAGAGTGAAAACTACCTATATACTACATTAGTATTATTTTTATAATATTTTCCTTGTTCTTATGGTTATTGGTGACTACTTTCCTCATTGGACCTTGGATTGAGACATTGTGTCACATAATTCCCATCTCCCTTGCAATTGAAGCAACCAATTTTTATATCTTATCACTTTCCCTTACATCTGTGAGTCTAATGGACTTCATCCACACACTTATAAAATCTATCTACACCTTTAAAAAAATTTCCCTCATGATTCATTTCGCATATTTTTCATGAAGGAAATTAAATCTTACTTTCTTCATCATCTTCATTCCCTAATCTTCCTTGAGACTATTTCCTTATCATCTTTAATGTGTTAAATATTTCAACTATGTTCACATGGTTAATTATCCTTCATGATAACCATTTATTCTTAATCACTAAATTTTTCAGTCCATCTATTTTTATAGGTTTATCATTTATAAAGTCATTATATTACCATCACACCAATTTTAAACTTGGTTCCTTTTAGCTCCATCCATTACTAAAAACAAATGTGGTTAACATAATTGATGAACAATCAACATTGTAATAGAGTTATGAAATTTTAACCTTAATATATACTAATTTATCACACTATCATGTTATACTATATTTATTTTACTCTAACCTATATCACTCTTAGTTCAACCTATATCATCCATAGATCAACCTATATCATTCTTGGTTCAACCTAAGTTACTATTTGTTTAGGTTTTCTCATACTACTTAACCTAATCCCTTTAATTAACTTGTAAATCAATCCTTAATAGTAGTTTGTAAAGATAATATGATCAACCAAGGAATATCCCTTAAGAGTGTCAGACCATGTGTGCTACTAGGTATCTTTTTTCGTGCACCAAGTGATGATTGAGTTAGTACCCAATCTACCCTTTTTAGGATTATTACCCCTAGGTACATATGTGAAATATCCTACATCCAATTACAGTATCCAAATAAGGATTTCATTTCTAGGAAAACCATATACTAAAAATGTACCAAAATTTCAGGATGTTATCCTATACTTAGTCTTATTTCTAAGGTTTCCACTAAAGGTCACTCATCCTAATCCACTAAATATTCAATATTACCTCAATTAAGCTAAATGCTTATCTATAACTTGGAAATTATGATCAATCATATCTTACCAAACCTTAAATTACCCTCAAATAATATCCTAACCTCCAAATTTATCTAATCCCTTATTTCATACCAACTATGGCACCCAATCCTGTAATCCTGAGCTTGGTTCCATAAACACATACTTTACATACTAGCTTCGATACCAATTATATATTTCTATACAAAACTATCCCATAATTATATAAATTAAATAATATATTATAGTACACACATTCCCAAAACCTTTTAGGTTTAGTGATTTAGAAAATTATAACAAATCATACACTAATAAAGCCAATGAATTTCTCAATTAATGGATTTTTCCCAAATATATACAAAATTACTTAATCAATAATAATTATTCTATATATCCCAAAAATTCTATACACAAGCTATCCCATTATATATATCATTTATAATAATTTTCTTTATAACTTGGGGAAATGGAAGGATAAGAAGGGGTGAGCTAAAACACTTAGTAAGAGGAAACATACAACTAAGGAAATCATGGAATAAACATGGCATAAATAAAATGGAAGGAATAATTAAGCATCATAATTCTATAATCAAATGAAATTAAGAACCTAATATATATTTGGATAGAAATGAAAATAATATACCACATGGATAAAAATAAATAAATTTATTGTGATGGAATACATAACTCTAAACATCAAAGCATGTTATCAAGGATGTGTTTCATGACACTATATTAATATAGGAGAGGTATACATAAAAACCAAAACATGTTTGTATAATGTGACATAATGATTAATCGATGGGATATATAATTTTGGGCCCCACTTGTCACCTGTTTAAGTCTAACACATTCATCATATGAGAAAATTAATAAACAATACATTATCATCTGGGCCAATAATCAACCGTATTGGAATAACAATATAAAAAACACCAATAATTTTTCCCATGTCAATAAAAGTGATAACATGATCCTAACCCATCTATAGAAAGAATATGGATGGTTAAACAATACATAGTCAACTTTCTTGATTAATCAATAAACACCCATATCAGAATAACATATGTACATATTTTCAATAGTTTCCCAATTAATAAATGAAATATATTTCTATGTAAGAATATATAAATATAAAACCATATAGAGTAATGGTATATAGTTCAATCAATAATTTCCCAAATAAATTGACATATGGAATATTGGTGAAATCCCTTCAATCAAAGGAATAGAAAAAAGGGTATTCACAAAACAAAGGAATTGGAATAAAAGTTATAACTATTCAGGGAGGATGGTTAGGGAAGAAAAAGGGAGTGATGGACCATATCATTTATGGAAAATAATTTTACATAAAATATCTCAAGAAATAATGTGAATGGATATAAAATAATATATCCCTAGTTTAATAAAGGAAACTCAAAATGATTGTAAAATCCTGTCTTTTTCCAGGTATGTATCTTTCTGAGTTTTTCATTTTATCCTTGGTGGCTAAGTCTTGTTCGGATATAGAGAGCCTTTTTTTGGAGAAAATGACCTAAAGTTTGGGTATTTATGATTTTTTGAACTAATGAAGACCAACCATAGTGCGTGAAGTGTTTTTTTGGGTTCTTGGTAAGTTGAGAATCTTTAAAGGGGTTTAGGTTGTTCAAAAGGAAATTGGGCTGAAAAATTAACTGCAGAACATTTACATGTTGTGTAAAAGGATTACACATCATGTAATTGTTTTAGGGTTTTAATAAAATAAATCCTAGGTGATTGTTTTTTAGGAAATTCCATTAAAAAAATTTACATCACATGTAATCATATTACACGATGTGTAAATTACTGACCTAATGTTTTAAATATGTTTTATGGATGATTTTAATTCTAATCCACTACCGATTTTCTTTTCTTGACCCTATGGAATTATCCAAGTTATTTTTGGGTGATAACTTCTCTTATGGATGTCCCATTTGTGTGAAAAATCCTTGGTAAGTCCTTTTGGTTAGGTTTCTTCCTTATCTTTATTCTTCTACAACCATTTTAGTTAAATATTTTGACCAATTGCAATGTTGGTTTTGTTCTTGATTAGTTTTTATCTAATAACCTCTTTCTACCATTCGAAACTTCTTCATCATGGGAGTTTTCCATTGGAAGCGTTGTTGGATTATCAGTTAAAGGTAGGGGTCTCAATATTAACCCTATAGTTTGAAAATTTCAATGTTTATGTAATATTGTGAGTGAGATGTCATTGCGTGTTAAGAAATTAATTAAATATAAAAATTGAATTATTAATTAAAGACCTTTTTTTGAAATTGGATTCTGACCTAGATGCTGGATACCCATGGCATGTGATAACTATGAATATAATTGAATTGGAGAAAAAATTAACGTATATTTAACATGACATGTGACCTAGGGTGATTTCTTGTTTTATAATCCCTAAATTTTGGATTATTTATTATTGATATAATTATTAATCTATTGCGAATTAAATTGTTAGGTGAATATGAAAGTATAATGGTAATTCACATAATTGACCATTGATAATTGTGATGTGATACTCTGATATCCATGTTTTATGATAGAGAATGTGTTCCATGTTGTAATGCTTATATATTGGGCTCAACTCTAGAACTTGCACACTTATATGCTAAAATGCTGATATTGAGTGGGATCAATCCATTCCCATGCTGTAATTCTTATAAAGAGCGGGCTATGCCCAATTCCATGCTGTAATTATTATAGAGCATTGAACAAGAATTCTTTAATGCTTATACATCTTTGACCAGAATTGTTTGTTGTGACTATAACAAGGATATATAGTGGTGGTTGGCATGGTCAAAATACATGCTCAGAGATATTTTAGGATAGTTCCAAAGAAGGTTATTTTACCTTGGTTATATGATTTTGGTTTTCATGGTCTTAAGACATACTCAAAGATATTATGGCACATAGATGAAAAAGGTTGTTATTGTATTTTATTAATTATTGAATTAATTAATACACCTTTTTATCTTTTTATTGTATAGAATTCTTATCATAATGGTTTTGTTTAGACATGAAGTTGTTGAACTACTGAGTTATACTCACACCCTATCTGGGCTACCATTTATTACCTAAGAAGATTTCATGGATACAGGTTTGGGCAAGGGAAAAGGACCATGCTGTTGATTTCTTGTTTTTTATTGGGCTGGAGTTTGGAGATGGGACCGATATGGGGTTTCAAACCTGGAACTTTGATTTTTTATTTGATTCATCTAGAATATTCTTTTATTTTTATACCACGACATTTACTTACATTCTAGCACGTTATTACATTATTTCTTTATTATTTATTGGATTATTCAGTTGTATTTTGTTGTTGTATTCCGCTATATATTTACTTTTATTATTTCCATTATATTATGATTTTTTATACTACTATGACACTTCATACCAGGGGATACAGTCTCCCCACTATACATTTCACACCTCCGCTTCTAGTCGGTAGCCTCTAGCATATAGGGATGTGCGCTTGAGGTCTCATAACCAACCCTTTCCGACCACACGAGAGAGTTCCAGATTGAGTGATGTTACAAAGTGGTATCAGATGAATTTTTTTTCTTTTCTTTTTCTTTACTATCCAAGTAAAGGTAAAAAGGAGACTAGGATGTGTCAGGACTTGGTAATGAGCATGTGCATATGATTTTCTAACCCATATATGGGGGAAAATATGAGTACCGAGGGATGGTATTACTATTTTTGTTGTGCGATTATTAAAGTTGATGTTATTTCACCTTTGGTGATTCAAATATTGGGCGAGGTTATTATTTTATGATGTTATTGTTTCTTGAGTTTTGTACTCATGGACCGGTATGGTGTGATCTGAGAATACATGCATCATAATAAGCATATAGGGATATATTGACATGCATTACTAATAATAGGGGCATATCTATTTTTACACATGATATATACTTTCCTGTTAAGATGTGATATGAGATATTTGTTTCCCTGGATAAATTAAAAGAGTTGTCATATCATGAAAAAATACTTGTAAGCTGTGTCTAGAGAGACTAAGAGTTAGTGGTTTTTCGTTGCAGTCACCTATTGGGTTAAATTTGTTTCTATTCATTTCTCTAAGGTGTGAATTTGTCTTATAGATCAAATTCCTCCTCATCATATTTGAATTGAGTGCCAGAAGAGTGGGGATTAATATGCTCCTAACATAGCTGAACTAGAACTTCCTATAGTTTTTGAGGAGTATATGGATGTTCATCTTTGAGACAGCTTCCTGAGGGTCATGTGATCCATGTAAAGGGAGACTGTTCATACCATTCCTTCAATGTATGAGCTGAAAATAGAGTTTCATATTCAGCATGTACTTGTGTTTACTAGGGAAGGGGGACCTCGAGATATGAGTTCTGGATTGGGTCAGTCCAGAAAATCTTCAAAAATCTTGAGACACCCATGAATAGGTGGGTGAATCTTGTTTCATAAATTCTTTGTGTATCTACCAATCATTGGTGGGATATTCCAGAGGAATCTTGGAATAATGATGAGCTATGTTGGAAGGACTTAGAGATGAAGTTCCTAATCCATTTCTTTCTCGAGACCTTGACAAATAAAAAAGATCGTGAGTTTATGCATCTAATACAGGAGGGTTTGTTAGTTCTGGACTATGCTATACATTTTACAGACCTACAATGCATTGAACCATCTTTTGAAACTGATGAGATCTCTAGGTAAAGATGTTTCCAGGATGGTCTTTGTTATGAGATTAAGTCGAAGGTAAAAATGTCATGTTTAAAAAGTTTTAAAGACGTGATTAATCAGACACTCATCATGGAATGGAATATAAGTGAGGCCTCGAGCAGGATGATTCAGTAGGGCGATATGGGATTTCTTTTTTAAGTGGAAAAGAGCACCATTATAACATTTTTTTCAAAAGAATTATTGGGAAGAGCAGCCAGGGCGGTGGATAACTATATCAAGGTCATGTTCCGTTCCAATACTATCAGTGTGGAAATTTTGGCCACAAGAACCCATGGTATCCTTACCATGTCGTCGAGTGTTGTATCTATGGTATACTAGGTCATCTTCAAAGGTTTTATGTGAAATTTCCCTAACATACTAGTGGTAGAGGATCAAAAAAGGTACTGGAATTAGGAAGAGGCTCAACTACCCCTTAGCAGGTTGGTAGATAGAGTACCATATGCTGTTTAGGATGGGGAAGGGGATGTGATTCCCCAGTTCATTACTAGAAGTACTTGGAAATGGAAAAGGCTCCATGTAGTCAGACTGGATCCCAGGGTAGAGGGAAAAGTGTAAAGACCCAAACTTTTATCATCGAAAATTCATTATCTAATTAAATATCTTATTATGAAGAATGGTTATATAAAATATGCACTTCCTTGTTTTATGTTTATGGGATTTAAAAATACCTTTAAGAATTGTTAAAGTTTATAATATAGCTGTTGAACAGTGATAACATGATTATTATAAATATAGGGATTTAACAAATCCAATTTACCCAGACAAAGGAAGCAATGGCCTCATCCAGTAGACTTTCCCCATACGAAGCCCATTTGTCGGAGCTCGTAAAGGAGTTGGCATCATTGGGATTCACTCTTGACCAATCCCAAGCCGAGATTCAACACATTATGCTCGAATGGTACCACCTATGGGAGATGTGGAAGTTGATAGAGATTACCACCCGAGCGATGTTATCCGAGCCAACCCAAGAGTCTGTCACCATTGCACACCTTACCCTTCGGTCTTATATGGGTGTTATAAGGGGTTATGTAACAAGTCTATAACACTATGATTATGTGCATTTTTTTGTATATAATAAAGAATATACATTCATTTTATTATTTCATGTTGTAAATAGTCTTTAAGGCACAAATAGTATTTTAAATTAATATTCAATTAAGAAATCTATTTTGATGAATTAATGGATTTTTGAATTAAATAATATTTTAATTAAATATTATTACTAAATTACTTTTTTATATAATATAAATGACCATATAATTATTATTAATACGATTGTGATTTTATTATGGTTTGAAAGCTATTTTTGTCAAAACCCATGAATTTTTGATAAATATCAGATTTTATTTTAAAAGTAAAAATTCAAATATTTAGAAAATTATTTAGATAAAATGAATATTATTTTTGGAATCAAGATGTCGAAATTATTCAATGGTAATTTTTTCATACTTTTCTGAGACAATCAAATTTTTGGGTAAAAATTAAATACCGTTTAAATATATAATGTGTTTTATGACATCATAATGACCCAATAGTGATGTAATAAAATACTATAGACATTATTTTCTAAAAATATATGTTTTACCATTAAAATAATTTAATTTTAGTTTTTATTGATTTATTTTACAAAGCTTTAGTGGACCCTTCAAAACTTATAAAACATTTTACCTTTTTAAATGGATTTCCATGAGAGTGTGACTCACCTCCACATAAGCAACCCTATTATTTTAAGAAGTCTGACCATTGTACTTATAAAATATTATTTTCTACTCCACTTTGAAAAAAACCATGGGCAAAAACCATGTTCAGGTTTGTGGTTTGGATTAGTTTAATGTGTGGTGACCCAAACCTAAATAATAAAGAACTCCATCTCCTTTCCTATATAAACCCACCCAATATCCTACTTCCTATTCACTAAAAGACTTTGTATCTCGACCAAGCCCTGACCTCTTCTCTCTAGAATCCTCCCAAGGCACCCCAAGTTCGCAAGAAGCCTCTATCAAGCCCCTCCCAAGCCTTTTAGATCACACTTCCATGTAAGGGATTCCTTCCTTTCTAATTTTTATTTCTTTATTTTGTAATGCCCTTTTACTTTCAATTAAAAATATTGGGGTATGATTTTTCACCTCCCTTATATTCCCCTCCTTTTTTTGAAATTATTATATTCCTCTTTCTCTCTCATTAATTCTTTCTATGTACACTCGTTACTATGCCGAAATTCCGTAAAGAATTTCTCTCTCCTAATTTACAATCAAGAAATTATTTTGTATTATGAATATAAATTCCATTACATATGTTAGGATATGTATCTATATGACCCTATTAATTTCCATTTAATTTAAATATGATGAGACACCCCTTCCTCTCTAATCAACCATTTTTATGAATTCTTATGTCTCGCTGTTATGCTGCCGAAATTGCACAACGATTTTCCAAGCCAATGTCATTGTGTAGTGAATACCACACACATTTCTCTATCAAGGGTATTCACCTTTATACACATTTAATTATTGATTATAAATCTTCATGTATGTATTCCACATCCCTTTATCATGTAATAAATTATGATGAATGATTCTAGGTTGTATGATTCATGTGGCACACTTATGCATGAAATGAAATGATTATGAAGGGTGTGCCCTGATAGCGCTCCAATGCATTGGGTAAAGTTTAGTATCATGATACATCAAGTGAAATGAGGGTTTACTCATTCTAATTGAAGTAAAATGAGTTTTTGATCATGCTCCATGTGCAATGATCCTTGGCTCATGCTAATACTATGTTAAGTGTTGTTTCCACATTTCCATGTTATCATACCATTATGTTCATCTTTCTTTTATGCTCCATTGATATGCCTATCGCCTAACATGTATTGTATTATTCATGTTATTCATTTTTTACTCCCTTACTGAGATTTATAGCTCACCCTTTTTTATTCATTTCCTCAGGTTACCCCATGCAATGCTAAGTACGAGGGAATATAGTAGTCATGTAAAGGAATTTTTCAATAAAGATGTCATGTTTCATGTTTTAAGTCATTATATATTGTTCCTAATTTCCAAATACACTATACCTTTTGATATTATATGTTGTTTCAAGTGAATATTTTATGTAATAAATCATGTCTAAGTGTGTAATAAAAAGAAGGGTTTTTATAGTTGGTATCAGAGGATATATTTAGTTATTTTTGGGATTAGGATTAGAAAACCCTAATGAAAGACTTAGGGATAAGACTAAGTATAATAAGAACATCCCCAAATTTTAGTGAGTATTGAGTATTTGGTTTATGAAGAAAATACATTCATGTCTGGATATGAGCAGGTATAGGAGGCTCTGGCACAGTTGTACCTAGGAGTGAAAACTCTAACAAGGAGTTTCAGGCTTGACCTGGGGTATCCTGGTACATGAAAATGGGCCTTACTACACTCTTGGTTATGATAGTCTTGGGGGATATGCTTTGGTAAATTCAAAAGCTTAGTATCAACCATTGTTTAGGGAATAAAAAAATTCCCATATGAATATATGTTATAAATTAGATCATGGATAACATAGATTGAAGTCTATAGATTCATACGTTATAGAAATAAAAGTTATTTATAACTCATCCATTTTTGTCGTTGGATTAATCTTTATGTGTTACACCTAACATTCCTTTTATTCCAAAAAATGACCTATAGTAGGAGGACTCAGGCTAACAACCGATGTGAAGATCAATGTGATGACTGTTCTAATGAGATTCCCAATATGATGTGAGAGGGAATCAAGAACTTTGTCACAATAATCTCTTATTTAACTCAATATTTGAATAGAAACATGGGTCAAGAGGAACGTTCAACCCCCCCCCCTAAGAAAGAACAAGTTGCAATCTAGAGCTTCATGAGACAACGACCTCCTGCTTTTAATGGATCATCTGATCCCTCAATTGCCAAACAATGGATCAACTCCATTGAAAATATCTTCTCTATCCTTCAATGTTCCAAACAAGAGAAGGTTCTTCTGGATTATTATCGTATGGAGGGTTAAGCTAATCCATGGTGGACATTGATAAAAAATAAAAATCCCAAGGAGGAGATCTAGGCATTAGAATGGAAGTATTTCCAAAAAATGTTTTTCAATAAATATTTTCTACGCACCCCCCGACTTAAGATGGAAAGGGAATTCCTTGACCTCAAGAAAAAATTCGACAAATTTATCGAAGTGTATGAGGAAAAATTCACAAGGCTTGCATGATACACCTTCAGCTTTGTTGTTACCTCTGAATGCAAGGTCGATTGCTTCTTTGGTGGGCTGAAACCTAGCCTATGGAAAGCCCTGAAGATCCGTGACTTAGACAGCTATGAGGAAATTTTCCATTGTGCCATCAAGTTCGAAATGGAGATCGAAGAATCTCAAGGGTATCATGGGGATAAGAATCATAAGGTGGACTTCAATTCTGGTGGTCAGATTGATAAATCCAATGGTTCTAAGAAAACACAACACCCCACTTTCCAAAGGTGCGGAGAGAAGCACCCTAAAAATTTCCTAAAGGGGATGAGGAAATACTTTAGGTGTGGAAGAGAAGGGAACCTAGCTATTACCTACCAACAAGAGAAACCCATGGCTGCGACAAAGGAGAGAAATGATCCCTTTGACCCTCAACACATTGTTCATTAATTCAACTTCAAAGAACCCGGGCACCTTGAAAATCAGTTCCCTAAGCCTAGGGTTTTCGGAGGCAAACAATAAACTCCAAGGTAGAAAGGACAAGATTTTTCCATCACTATTTCTGAAGTGAGCCCCGAAAATGAAGTGGTGATAGGTATGATAGTTATTCATTAAAGAATAGCGAACATACTTTTTGATTCTAGTTCTACATATTTTTTTTATATCCCGAAATTTTAGTAGAAAAATCCCAACACCACCACAAATCATGGAAGTAAAGATGTCGGTGAGTACGAAAAATGGAGAAATCATTGCATCCCATGAATATAACTCCTCCCCTATTATAATTTGTGGAGTGAACTTCCCGAAGAACCTCCTCATACTCCCTCTGGTGGAATTTGATGCAATTATCGACATGGATTGCCTTTCCTTATATAGAGCCAACATAAATTTCTATGAGAGGGAAATCATTCTCTATATTGAGAATCGACCCCCGATTCTATACAAGTGCAAGGAGGAAGATGAATCTTCTTTATCACCATCCTCTCAAGCGTGGATATTACTACCCTATGAGCACGCATATCTGGCTCAGATGATTGAGTCTAGGGAAGCAACCATCCTTGAAGACATTCCTATTGTGAGGGAATTCGTTGAAGTGTTTCCCGAGGAATTTCCTGGTATTCCTCTTAGAAGAGATGTTGAATTCTCAATTAAACTTATACCTGGGGTGTTTCCAATATACAAGACTCCGTATAGAATGGATGTTTTAGAGCTTGAGGAGCTGAATAAACAACTGTAGGAGAATATGGATAAAGGGTTTATACACCCAAGTGCTTCACCATGCGGTGCACCAGTCCTCTTCATCAAAAAGAAGGATGGGTCAATGCGCCTTTACATCGATTATCATGATCTTAAAAAAATCACGATAAATAACAAGTATCCTCTACCATGAATTGATAACTTGTTCGATCAGCTGAGTGGAGCACAATACTTCTCCAAGTTATATTTGCAGTTGGGATATTATCAAGGGTGAAGAAGGAAGATATCCCCAACTTTGCTTTTCGTAAAAGATATGGGCACTATGAATTCATATTAATGCCTTTCGGACTCACTAATGCTCCAAAAATCTTCATAGACTTGATGAATAGAGTCTTTAGAGATTACCTCGACAAATTTGTGGTATTCTTTATAGATGATATTCTAATATACTCCAAAACCAAGGAGGATCAGAAGGAGAATCTAAGAACTGTACTAGAGACTTTGAGAAAGGAGAAGCTCTATACAAAGTATAACAAGTGTGAGTTCTGGTTGAAGGAGGTATCATTCTTGGGTCATATCATCACAAGAAATGGGGTATCTGTGGATCCCTCCAAGACAACTACAATTGAGGGATGACCAAGGCCAACATCGATAACAGATATCCATAGATTCTTGGGGTTAGCTGGATATTATCGCCGATTTGTGAGAAATTTATTAGAATTGTCCAACCCTCTTACCAAGATAACTCAGAAGGGAGTACAGTTTTCTTGGAGTAATGAATGCGAAGAGAGCTTCAAGGAGTTAAAAAGGAGGCTTATCACTACGCCCATGCTCACATTACCCATGAGTGGAGAACTTTTTGTGGTATTTAGTAATGCTTCGAAGAAGGGCCTTGGTTGTGTGTTGATGCAGAATGATAAAGTGATAGCCTACACCTCAAGGAAGATGAAAATACATGAGCAAAAATATCCCACGCATGATCTGGAGTTGGTGGCTGTGATCTTTGCATTGAAAATCTAGTGGCATTATCTCTATTTGGAGAAGTGTGAGATATATACTGATCACAATATCCTCAAGTATATATTTACAAAAAAATATCTTAATATGCACCAACATAGATGGATAGAGATCATCAAGAATTATGACTTCTCAATTCACTACCATCACGGTAAGGCGAACAAGGTGGCAGATGCTCTAAGTAGAAAGGATCCTGCATCTTTATCAATGATGAGAATTGAAAAGGATCTAATCTTCTTAGATTTTCATAGGATGGATATGAGAATCATTAAGGGAGGAAAATCATCAATCCTTTCTAAGATGATTTCTCAACCATCCCTCATGGGGAAAATAAAGGATGATCAAAGAAAGGATGAGGAAATTCTAAAAAGGGTGGAAGCTATCAGAAATGGGAAATCCTCAGAGTTCATGGTTGACAAGGATGGAATTCTGATATTTGGGACACGATTATGTGTACCATCCGATCCAGAGATAAAGAAGGAGCTTCTGGATGACGCACATAGCTCAACCTTCTCTATTCACCCAGGGAGTACAAAGATGTATCGAGATCTCCAAGAAAACATTTGGTGGGACAATATGAAAAGAGAGATTGCTGAATATACATCAAGGTGCTTGTTATGTCAGCAAGTGAAGGATGTGAGGCAAAAGTCTAAGGGGAAGATGCAACCACTACCCATACCAACATGGTAGTGGGAAAACATTACTATGTACTTTTTCACTGGACTTCCAAGGACATTCCGAGGGAAAAATGCTATATGGGTTGTTTTGGATCATCTTATGAAGAAAACTAACTTTATCGCGATTAGAGAGGACTTATCATTAGATCAACTTGCACCTATTTACATTAAAGAAGTGGTAAGGATTCATGGAGTAACACTTTCTATTTTATCCAATCGTGATCCTAGATTCACCTAGATGTTATGGAAAAGTCTCCAACATGATCTAAGAACTGAACTGAACTTCAGTATGGAATATCATCCTCAAACTGATGGCCAATCTGAGAGAACTATTCAAACACTTGAATATATGTTAAGATAATATTTTATGGACTTCAAAAGAGGATGGGTCCAACATCTTCCACTAGTTGAATTCTAATACAATAATAGTTTCTACTCAAGAATCCAAAGGACACTATATGAAGCCCTTTATGGGAAAAGATGCATAAAACCAGTGTGTTGGGATGAAGTTGTTGAGCGTAAGCGGCTAGGACCTAAAATGGTTGAGGAAATGATGGAGAAGGTGAAAACCATTCAGAAGTATATCAAGGAAGCCCAAACTTGATAGAAGAGTTATGCAGATAACCGTCAACGAGACCTTGAGTTCCAAGTTAGAGACATGGTATTTCTATGCATATCTCCATGGAAGAAAGTCACGAGGTTTGGAAAGAAAGGGAAGTTTAATCCTAGGTACATCGTCCCCTTCGAGATTCTTGATCGTGCTGGGGATGTGGCCTATCGACTAGCACTTCCACCTACCATGGCCAAAGTACATGATGTATTTCATGTATCCATCTTAATAAAGTACATACCAGACCCTTAACATGTACTCTCTTCAGAGGTAGTACAATTAGAGGATGATCTTTCTTATGAGGAGTAGCCAGTGAAGATCTTAGATCATAGGGAAAAAGTTCTACGAAATAATACAATACCCCTCATCAAGGTGTTGTGGTGAAACCAAAAGTTTGAAGTGGCAACGTGGGAACCAAAGGAAGTGATGAAGGAGGTTTACCTACATCTATTTTAGTGTGGGAAAAGGAAATTTCGAGGGTGAAATTTCTTAAGGGAGGAAGATTGAAATGACCCAAACTTTTATCAATGAAAATTCCTCTTGATCTAATTAAATGTATTATTATGAAAAATGGTTATATAAAATATGCACTTCCTTAATTTTATGTTTTTGGGATTTCAAAATACCATTTAGAATTGTTACCATTGCTAATATAGCCATTAAATAGTGATTACATGATTAGTATAAATATAGGGCTTTAACAAATCGAATTTACTCAGACAAAGGAAGTGATGACCTCATTCAGTAGACTTTCCCCATACGAAGCCCATTTGTCAGAGCTCGGAAAGGAGGTGGTGTCATTGGGTTTCTCTATTAACCAAGCCCAATCCGAGCATCAACACATTAATCTTGAACGAAACCAACTATGGGAGAAGTTGAAGTTGATAGAGATTACCACCTGAGCGATGTTATCTGAGCCACCCCAAGAGTTTGTCACCATCGCACACCTTACCCTTCGGTCTTATGCTATTGTTATAAGGGGTTATGTAACAAGTCCATAGCACTATGATTATGTGAATTATTTTTGTATATAATAAAGAATATACATTCATTTTGTTATTTTTATGTTGTAAATAGTCTTTAAGGCACAAATAGTATTTTTAATTAATATTCAATTAAGAAATCTATTTTGATGAATTAATGGATTTTTGAATTAAATAATATTTTAATTAAATATTATTACTAAATTAGTTTTTATATAATATAAATGACTCTATAATTATTATGAATATGATTGTGATTTTTATTATGGTTTGAAAGCTATTTTTGTCAAAACCCATGAATTTTAGATAAATATCGGTTTTTATTTTAAAAGTAAAAATTAAAATATTTAGAAAATTATTTAGATAAAATAGATATTATTTTTGGAATCAGGATTCCAAAATTATCCAATGGTGAATTTTTCATAATTTTCGGAGACAGTCAAATTTTTGGGTAAAAATTAAATACCGTTTAAATATATAATGTGTTTTATGACATCATAATGACCCAATAGTGATGTAATAAAATACTATAAACATTATGTTCTACCAATATATATTTTAACATTAAAATAATGCGATTTTATTTTTGTTTTATTTATTTTACAAAGCTTTAGTGGACCCTTCAAAACTTATAAAGCATTTTACCTTTTTAAATGGATTTCCACGAGAGTGTGACTCAACTTCACATAAGAAACCCTATTATTTTAAAAATTTCAGACATTTTCATTATAAAATATTTTTTCCACTCCCCTTTGGAAAAAACCATGGGAAAAAACCATGGGATGGTTTGTGGTTTGGATTAGTTTAATCTGTGGTGACCCAAACCTAAATAATAAAGAACTCCCTCTCCTTTCCTATATAAAGCCACACAAGATCCCACTTCCTCTTCACTAAAAGCCTTCGGATCTCAAAAAAGCCCTACCCTACTCTCTCTATAATCCTCTCATGGTGCCCCAATCTCTCAAGAAGCCTCTCTCAAGCCCCTCCCAAGCCTTTGGGATTACACTTCCAAGTAAGAGATTCCTTCCTTTCTTATTTTTATCCAAGTTTATTTATGTTGTAATACCCTTTTAATTTCATTGAAAAATGTTGGGGTATGATTTTAAACCTCCCTTATATTCCCCTAATTTTGTTTTAAATTATTATAGACCTCTTTCTCTCCCATTAATTCCTCATATCTACACCTGTTACTATGCCGAAATTCTGTAAGGAATTTCTCTCTCCTCATTTACAATCAAGAAATTATTTTGTATTATGAATCTAAATTCTATTAAATATGTTGGGAAATGTATATATATGACCCAATTACAGTAAATTTCATATAAATATGATGAAACACCCCTTTCTCTCTCATCAATTATTTTTATGTATTCTTATGTCTCGCCGTTATGCTACCGAAATTGCACCACGATTTTCCAAGCCAATGTAATTGTGTAGTGAATACCATACACATTTATCTATCAAAGTTATTAACCTTTATGGAAATTTACTTATTTATTATAAATCTTCATGTATTTATTCCACATCCCTTTATCATGGAATAAATGATGATGAATGATTCTAGGTTTTATGATCCATGTGGCACACTTATGCATGAAATGAAATGTTTATGATGGGTGTGCCCTGATAGCGCTCCAATGTATTGTGTAAAGTTTAGGATCATGATAAATCAAGTGAAATTAGGGTTTACTGATGCTAATTCAAGTGCAATGAGGTTTTTCTCATTCTACATGTGCAATTATCCTTGGATCATGCTAATACCATGTTAAGTGTAGTTTCCACATTTCCATGTTATCATGCCTTTATGTTCATGTTTCTTTTATGCTCCATTGATATTACTATTACCTAACATGTATTGTATTCTTAATGTTATGTCTTTTTTACTCCATTACTGGGCTTTATAGATCACCCTTTTTTATGCATGTCCTCAGGTTACCCCATGCAATGCTAAGTACGAGGGAATGTAGTGGTCATGCAAAGGAAGTTTTCAGTAAAGATGTTGTGTTTCATGTTTTAAGTCGTTATGTATTGTTACTAATACCAAAAGACACTAGATATATTGATCTTCTATGTTTTTTCAAGTGAATATTTTATGTAATAAATCATTTCTAAGCATATAATAAAAAGAAAGGTTGTTATAAAAAGTCAAAACCATGTTATGAAAAATACTCCAGCTAATGTGGGTGGAGTTTGAAAATATCAAACATTTTAAGGAGGAGGGTTACTTTCCTATCTCTAGAAGGAAGCATTTATTCTCACTAGGGTGAGAAGGATTTTCAGGTTACTCATGTAGGAATAATTTAGTGCATATTATATTGTCTCATGGCTCAAATCATCGGTCTTGATCTAGATAATGGTGGAATTCAACATGATTATTTTCTTCCAGTGGTAGACCATTTTCATTATGTCTTTCTTGTTGAGTTTTATGTATTACCTCCCAAGAGAGAGTTCGAGTTCACGATTGATTTGGTATCTGAAGTAGAGTGAGTTTCTATTCTGTATTACTAAATTTCACAAGTAGAGATTTGGGACTTGAAATTTCAGTTAGAAGATCTAGAATATAAAGGCTTCATATAGTCGTGTTCATATCCTTAGGGTCATCCAGTTCACTTAACCAAAAAAGGATGATAGATCTTTTCACTTATGTGTGGATTATCGGAGGTTGAACTAGATGAAGACCAAGAACTGGTATCCTCTTCCAATAATTGATAATATTTTTGATAAGTTGAGTGTTTGTAAGATATTATCTAAGATTGAATTGAGATTTGGATATCCTTAGTTAAGAGTGAGACTATAAGACATACCTTGAACTTATTTTAGGAGGAGGTGTGGATTGTATGAATTCGTAGTTATGCTATTTGGGTTGAATAATGTGCTTTTGGTATTCATGGACTTAATGAATAAGATCTTTCATCCTTTTATGAATCAGTTTGTGGTATTTTTCATCGACTTTATCTTAGTGTACTCTAAGTAAATAAATGATCATGCCAAACATCTTTCCATCATCCTGAGTTTATTGAGAGAGCATCAGATTTACACCAAGATAACCAAATGTATTTTTTTGGATTATTGAAGTGCACTTATTGGGATATGTAATCTTAGAGGTAGGAGTTTCAGTGGACCCATAGAAAGTCACAATAGTGATATCTCGAGAATAGCCCATGAAAATATTCAAAAATATAAGTTTTCTGGGTTTATCAGGTTATTACCAACATTTTATCATGGATTTATCCTATTTGGAAGCACCAATGTATGTGTTAACCAATAAAAGGGTAAAGTTTGTTTATTATGATGCTTTCAAGAGATATTTTCTAGAGTTTAAAGGTAGGATGACCTCAACACATATCCTAACATTACCTATGCTGGGTAAATCATTTACCGTGTACTGTGATGGATCCAGAGTTAGACTCAGAGCAGTTCTAATATAAGAGGATTGTGTGGTTTCTTATGGATTCAGGAAACTGAGGCCACATGATAATAATTACCATACTCATGATATTGAGTTATAGGAAGTGGTACATTCCATAAGATGTTGGAGACACTATCTCATGGGTGAGAGGTTTGTGGTATACATAAATCATAAGAGCCTCAAGTACATCTTTTCTCAGCGAGACCTAAACCTTTATCAGAGGTGGTGGGTCGAGAATCTACATGATTTCAACTTTGAATTGGGTTATACACCAGGAAAGTGAAACTTTTTTTCCAAAAATTTGAGAGAAAAATACATAGATAGAGGAAATATGGGAGTCTTGTTATGAGTGGCATATAATGGAATTCTTTAGAGACATGCATCTGGATGTTTGGGAATCTCAGGGGTGATTAGATCTGACTTCAAAATCCATTATACCCATTCATTTGGAATATATTAATAACAAGAAGTTTTCTAATCTTGAGGGTTCAATTCTAAGAGAAAAATTATATGGTGGGGAGACACCATTAAGATGGTGTCTCGGTAGTGGAAATTCTCTTCTTTTACATGGTTGAGTATGGGTTTCTGTGGGATTTGATGAGGGAGTTTCATTCTTATGGATGGGTGGTGCATCCTGGTTTGAAAAATATGTATTTTTATCTTTGAAAAAAGTAATGGTGGTTAGGAATGAAGAAGGAAGTGGCATGATTTTTGGAAAGATGCTTCAATTTTCAGTAGGTGAAAGCCGGGCATGATAGGCCAACTGATATTTTTAGTATTTACCCATTTCTGAGTGAAAATGGGATGATTTCAAAATGGATTTTGTTAAAGGTCTACCTAGGATGACCTGGAAGAATGATGATATATGGGTTGTTTTGGATCAACTGACTATGGTATCCCACTTCTTACCTATTAGGGAAAAATTTACAGCTGATGATCTGGGAAATATTTACAAGAAAGAGGTGGTTTGGTTGCGCGGTGTTCCAAGGAGTATAATTTTAGATATATATCCTTATTTCAAATCATGTTTATAGAAGGGTATTCAAAAAGACCTAGGATCATGAGTTATTTTAAGTGAAAACTATCATCCACATACTGATGGTCAATCTGAGTAGACTATTCAGGTTATGGAGGATATGTTATGATCCCATGTTTTGGATTTTGGTGGTTCATGGTAGAAATATATACCAATCATGGAGTTTTATTATAATAATAGCTTCCAAGAATTGATCCAAATGGAAATTTTTGATTCCTTTTATGATAGGACATATTTTTCATGTATTTGTTGGCTGGAGGTAGGTGAGTCAGAACTTATTGGTCATAGTCTCACTCAGGATACATTTGAACATGTTTAGTTGATCAGACAACAGCTGGTGACCATATAGAGTAGGAATAAATCATATACTGACAATCAGATATGACCTCTATAATTTTAGTTTGGTCATTATGTTTTCCTTTGGATGTCTCCTAGTTTGGGGAAACACTGTATCAGGAAAAAGGGGATGCTAACGCCCATGTTTTTCAGTTCGTTTGAAATGGTGGCAAAGGTCTATCCTATGGAATACCATTTAGCCCTTCTATAATGATAAAGTTCCATGCATAATGTTTTCCATGTTTCACAACTACAAAGATATCATCCAAACCCTTCCCATTTGATAGACGTATCATACATAAAGCTTTTTTACTAATACATATTTTTTTGGAGAATTTGATACGGGTTATGGATTATAGTGAGAAATATGCTCGAGGCAGGACTATACTGTTGGTTTAGGTGTAGTGGAAGCATGGGAGAGTTCAAGATGTGACATGGGAGAGGTAATATTATATGTTAACATAGTTGTTATACATGTTTGCTGAAACCTCATAGTGATTCTTGGAGAAGCTCGGGGATGAGCTCTTATAAGTTGGGGTGGTTATAAGATCCTATCTTTTTCTAGGAACATCTCTCTCTAAGTTATTCATTTTATCTTTGATGTTCAAGTATTTTTTGGATATGAAGATATTTTTTTGGAGAAAATGTCCCAAAGTTTGGGGATGTATTCTTGTTTTAATTAATGGAGTTTTGGTATAATAAGTTAAGTGTTTCATGGGTTCTTGGTAAGTTGAGAATCTTTAAAGGGGGTTTGGGTTTTTTAAAAGTAAATTGGGCTGAAAAATCAACTCGATAACATTTACACATCATGTAAAGGGATTACACATCATGTAATTATTTGAGGATTTTAATAAAATAAATCTGAGTCGACATGTTTTTTAGAAAATTCCATTAACAACATTTACACAATGTGTAATAATATTACACGATGTGTAAATGCCCGACCTACTATTTTAAACATGTTGTGTGGTTGTTTTTTATTATAATCCACTAAATCTTTTCTCTTCTTGACCCTAGGTCATTCTCTAGGTGATTTTGGGGTGCCAACTTTCTTTTTGGATGTTCTGTTTGTGTGATAAATCCTTGGTAAGTTATTTTGGTTATGTTTCTTCTTTATCTTCCTTCTTCTCTAATCATTTCCGTTAAATCCTTTGACCAATTTCATTATTGGTTTTTATCTTGATCACTTTTTATCCAAGAACCTCTTTTAATCATACTCCCCTTCTTTCTCATGCGTGTTTCCATTAGAATCATAGTTAGATCATCAGTTAAAGGTAGGGGTATAAATATTAACCCTATGGTTTTATAATTTCCAATTTTATACAATATTTTGATTATTCCATCATTGCGTGTGACCAAATTAATAAAATAAACAAATGGAATTATTACTTAAAGAACTTTTCCTGAAATTGGCTTTTGACCTGGCTTATGGATACCCATGGGGTGAGCTAACCATGAATATAATGGAACTGTAAAATGGTTTAAAGTATGGTTATCATGACATGTGACCTAGTTTGATTTCTTGTTATAAAATCCTTAAATTGTGTCTTATTTCTTATTGATATAATTTTAAATCAATTGTGAATTAAATTGAAAGCAGAATATGAAATATAATGACAATTATCATAATTAAACATTGAGAATTGTGATGTGATATTATGATATCCATGATGTATGACAGGGAATGTGTTCCATGTTGTAATTCTTATATATCAAACTCTCCCTAGAACTTGCACACTTATATACTATAATGATGATATTGAGCAGGATTGGCCTAGTCCAATGCTATAATGATTATTGAGAGTGGGATATGCCCATTCCCATTAAATAATGATTATATGGATTTGAAATGGAGTGCTTTAATGCATATTAGGAATTGACCTAGATTGTTTCTTGTGATTATACCATGGTTATTAGTGGTGGTTGGTGTGTCCATAAGGCATGATAAGAGATATTCCAGTAGGGATCTAAAGAATGTTATTTTACCTTTGTTTTATGATTGTGGTTGACATGGTCGGAAGACATGATCAGAGATATTCCGACATGGAGCCAAATAAGTTCATTATATTTTATTAATTGTTGAATTAATTAGTACACCTATTTATTGATTTATTTCATAAACTTATTATTAGAATATTTTTTGTTTTGACACGGTGGTTTTGACCTACTGAGTTATACTCTCACCTTATTCAGGCCACCTTTTTCTACCCGAATAGATTTCATGGATGTAGATTTGGATAAGGGAAAATGACATTGCTATTGATTTCTTGTTTACTATTGGTCTGGAGTTTCGAGATAAAACCGACATAGGGTTTGGGATCTGGGACTTTGTGTATTTTATTTGAGTTTGATAGTCTTTTCTTGTGTTTTTCTAGCATGAAATTTAGTTACATTCCGGCACATCATTAAATTATTTCTTTATTATTTATTGGATTATTCAGTTGGTGTTTTTTGTCTTCTTTTATGTATTTAATTTGATTATTTTTGTTCAATTATGATTTTTTTCTACTGATATGATACTTCATACCAGGGTTTATAGTTTCTCCACTATACATTTCAGACCCCCGCTTCTAGTCATCAGCCTCTAGCGTACGGGGAGGCATGCTTGAGGTCTTGTAACCAACCCTTTCTATCAATGTGAGAGAGTTATAGATTGGGGGACATTACGAGGATGTTGTAAAAGATTAAAAACATCCTTGCAAAAGAATTCTTCAAACGATATCATATAAAGGGATCAATAATCAAATTGCTTGATACCACAAGTTTAATCCCCCAAATTATAAATAAATATTTTTATTAGATATTAAATCATGAAACATAAATCCCATGTTTGTAAATAATTTTGAATATGAAAATGAATATGAAAGTAAAAAATTAAAAGATATTTTAGAAAACATTTTTAACTTTGACATAAAATAAAAACATACATGTCACTTTCAAAAGTATATTTTAAAAATGTGAAGTTTTTTTTTATAACTTTTATTTTTTTTTTAAAAAATATCCATTAATGGAACCTTAAAAATGACATAAAGTTTTCTATAGTAAATGTAAATACAAAAGTTAAAACATTTGATTTTGAAAGGAACCTTTCAAATACTTTGAAATTATCTTTATTAAAAACCAACTTTGTAAAAAGAGTAATAAAAAATTATTTGTATTAAAAATTAATTTAACCAATTAAGATTATAAAATATAATATAATAAAATTTTAAGGTAGGAGAACCCAAGCATGGGATAATAAAGATCAAGATAAAACTTTATAACTCAAAGAAAGAAGATTTGAGCTATCAATATCCCTTATGAGAAGCATACTCCATAAGGTAAGAAATATTCAGAAAGAGTTTATGTGTATGAAATGTAAATCCATAAAAAAACAAGAGAATACCACATAATAAAATCAAGGTTAGGATTTACCCAACTTATATTAAATAAGTTCAAGAGAATGATCAAAACTCAATGAATGAAATTTGAGTTACCAAAAATCATTACTAATGGGGTAACCATTGAATCAATAGTCATTTGAATAAGGGAATATTATTTGAATTAGTATATCCCATTAAATATAAAAATTTATTATAAAAATACATTCATGGGTAGTAAATATTCCATATAAGGAAACCATGGTGCACAAAATGTATTATGTCTCAAAGAATAAGAATTGAGACCAAGAATACCCTTACCTTTTATCATTTCATACATGAACACCATATAAAATTCTGTATAATGGGAATATCTATCATAATAACTTATTTTAAAAATTTAATCTATAATTTCCATTTACACTCTTCATTTATAATAATTCTCTATATGAATTCTAGTTGGAACTTATTTTCAATATCACGTGTAAGTAATCTTGATTATTTTGAACTAGTTACATAAAAAAAGGTGTTCGTATTCAATTTTTTTTTAAAATTTCATCATAAAAATATAATTAAAGGTACTAGAATAAATGTTACAAGATATTTATAAAGGTATAATTTCACTCCATGGTAGTTTTGGTTACAATCCATGAAGGTGAAATCGATGATGATCATGTTTTAATGGTTCTTAATGAATGAAAGGAATTTTATAAATTAACTATTTTAATAATAATGTTACCATTACAAGGAAAAAATAATTATATACATATTTTTATAATATTATACTGATATAAATTCATATAATTGTTCAAGTAGGTGGTTACCTGACCCAAAAATGAACATACCATGATTAATGGATGATTATGTAGTGGTTTAGTTGAAATATTATTATAAAAGAAGAATAATGATCTTATTTAGTATTTATTAGTGTTATATATAAAAATTTGAACCAATTAGAAGAATAATTAATGGATATTAAATTATTACATAATATGTATAGAAATATTTTTCTTTTAGTATGATTGTTTTAAACAAATGAATTAACGATGATCATTGATTGATCATATCATTAATAGGTTCTAAAATTTATCATAACATTAATTTAATGAGATAAAAAAAATAATATTTATCCATTAAAACCATTATTATTAATATCCATGAAAGGTGTTTAAGGAAAAATAACATGTTTTTTTTGTGGTGGAGACATTCCACACATACACACGAGCCGCATTTTCATTTATTTTAAGGGAAGAGGGGAAAAGTGGTGAATGGTTATTCCCTTAGAATAATAAAATTAATTATATAACCAATAATTATGTAATTACATTGGTATTTTAAAATAATAATTTTAAAGTTAATATATAAAGGAAATAATTTCAGAAATAATAATTACTCATGTTGAGAACTTTGAGTTTTCCTTGGATATTTCCTTAAAAAATGAGGGCTTAAGATAATCTAAAATGAATCAAAGCTCCAGAAAGAGGAATAAGATTATATGGGAATAAAAAATAGTATATTTTGAGTAAGAAAACTAATTTTTGTTGTGGTATTTAATGGGTGTTTAGAGGAACCTTTTTCTAGTGAAAAGAGAGGACATTTTTGCAAATACCCATAACTGTTTAATAATCGGATGTCATACTCAAGTAAAGTTGCTTCAAAACTAAGAAATAATGGAGTGAGGAAGATATAAGGTCAATAAAAGGTCTCAAACACGTATTATCACACATTTTTTAATCATTTTTAGCCTTTTACAATAGGTTAAACCTTTTAAATGCTAATTTACTCTTACAAGTTTTTACCTAAGTAATTAATAATTTATGCATAAAAATAAAATGGTCCTTATTAAATAATTGGACCAAATTATTTAAAATTTTAAATCAATTCTATTTTACTAAATTTCTAAATGTTATAAAAAGTAATTTTAAAATAATAAATGTATAATGTATTATTTTTTTTTGAGAAAACTCTTAAGTTCTAAAATATTGAACACGGGTTATTAAAGTAGAATAAATATTTTTAGATCCATAATGTCAAATATAAAATAATTTTTTTTATAAATTTTATTCACAAATTTATATGATAAAATTATATACTAATAATATCATTCAATCATGGTATTTTTAAAAATGATATATTTCACTATTTACCTTTAAATAAACCTTTTCAAAAAAAATCCCAAAAATTAATATTAAAAAAATATTATTATGATGAATCCAAAAATAGTTTTTATTTTTTCAAATTAAAATTCAAAAAATTAGAAAATTTTCTTTTAAATAAAATTATAAAATATAACGAATTTTTTTTATAATAAAAACGACTCTTTAGAAAAAAATATATTATTATCCTTATTTTGTATCATTTAAAAATTAATTTTAATTAATTATTCATATCAATATATGTTACCATAAATAAATAATAAGTTTCTTGTCATTTAAAATAATAACACATAAAAGGAATTTTTTTAGAAAAAAAAAAATTCTAATCTTAGAATGATCTTATTAGTCATTTTATCTATACTAACTAAATTTCACTCATATTAATATTATCCTTTTTTTCAATATATAAATATTTCAGGAATTGGTTACTCCTACTAATTCCTAAAAATTCAATGGTAATATTTTAATTGGAATACTGAAATATTTGTACTTTATATAAATATATATCATGGTTTTGTTTAGGTTTGGTGTTTCATATCAAGAAAGATATCAAACACATTGAATTATTTAAAGGTAATAATATATTAAAATATTAGGGTGTTAAAGAAATGTTGACAATAAGTTTTTTGATGTTTCTAATCTCCAAAGACACAAACCTTTATGGTTTTGGGATTGTATGAGTATTTGTGAGATGTAATGTTTAAATTATGGTAATAAATATAAATTTGGATTGAGTAATGTCACTTTGTGTCAAATACTATGTGGAAAAAATGTGTTTTAGCACTAGATATGGGAGTGTGAGTCTAAGTAATATTAGTTATTATTAGAAAAGTGTTTAATTATTTTTTGGGATTATGATTTGAAAACTTTAGTTAGAACTCTAGGGAAAAGTCTATGTATAGGATAACATCTTGAAATTTTATTAAAGTTGATATTGTGTAGATTCTTAACAATAAAATACCTATTTAGATACAAAAATGTGGATGCAATATCTTTAATAGATACACCTAGTGGTAATGACCTAGAAATGGTTATATTTATATTAACTCAATCTTCACCTGGTTTTTAAAAAAGAGTCCTAATTGCACACTTGATTTGAAACTCATAGGGGATATACATTGGTTATTTTACATTATATTTATGAAGAATTATGAGAGATCTTAATATATCTAGGTTAGAGAGAGTAAGTGAAAATTACCACATATAACCTTGATTAAAACATATAAGTTCATTAGTTAGCGTGTACAAATTATTTATGAGTTATTTATTCTATGTTCTTATATTTCATTTTTTAAGTATTCTCATCCCTAAATTTCTTTTATTCAGGTAATGGATGGATCTTAAAGGAACTGATTTAACTATGGTTATCAGGGAAAATACTATGATTTTCAAAAGTATAAACTAAATAGAATGGGATATGATATTGAAAATATTGTGGTTACACTTACCCTTCTACCTCAAGTTATAATTAATAACTTGAATCTTCCAAAAATACCAAACACACTAAATAAGATAAAAATTAAGTTTCATAAAGGTTTGGGTGATAAAGACCATCTAGGAAATAATATTCAACTTTACACATATCAATAATGTGGAAAGAAGTATAACCCAACGAAATATCACAAAGGAATAAGAAAATGTTTCAATTGTGGAAGGATTTTCCATAAATATTATGATTGTTAAATAGAGATGAAAAGGTTAGTAAATATAATGGAAGATATAAAGGTTCCAACTAGTTATCCACCCACACATCAATACTTAAAATTCAATTAGTTTGGGAATTATGAAAATTTATTCCCTAACCCAAGGGATAATGAGGATAATAGAAATAAGCATCCTTAAAGGCCAAGGGAACAATGAAGTACCATTGTAATGACTACCCTTGAAGTATATCATGATAATTAAGGTATATTTATGATCAATTTAAAATTTAAGGATGTATTAATTGATTATATTTATAGACCCTCCATTATATTTATGAATTTTTCAATGATCATTAAATCACCACACCAATGATTTGATACATATTTTTGATAGAAAAATTCTAGTTGTTTGATTGGTGTGTCCAAAGTTGAATTTTGTGGGAATGTTCTTAATTCAAAGCATATAATTAAATATTTAGTTAAATTTGATTTGATTTTGGGAATTTATTGGTCTTATCTACTTATATGAAATACTAATTTATAGAGTAAGGAAGTCACATTTCATACCAACCTATGATCATATGTATTTTCAAGGATAAATATGAACTCTTTGTCAAGATTACTTCCATTATTTGGGTCTTAATACACAATAATGAGATAATTTTTCTAGTACTAACCAAGTTAGTGAGGAAGTTATTTTATTATAAATTATATATAATGTGATGATTATATTAATAATACCATTATTATTTAGATAAATTAAAATTGAGCAGTCACAATTTACTTAAAGGGGGTAAAATTTAACACTGTGATATTTCAGAATATATTTCTCTTTAATATATTGAATGCGTTTGATAAATAATGATGCAAAAATAAATTAAATTAAGTGAATGATGATTTATTTTAATAAAAAATCAAATATATTACATTAAAATTAAATGAAACATAATAAGTAAAATTAATTAATTAATTATAAGAAGTACCACATTAATTATTCTTGGTTAAACTAAAATTTATTTTTTAAAAACATTATTTTATTACATATGTTTTATTTAAAAGTTAATTTATATTATTTATATTATTAAAATTATGTAAAATTATTTTTTATTGATTTTTAAAAATTAATAATCACTCATAAATTTATTATAAAATGTTTTGAAATAAATACAAACTCATTTGAAGGTAAAAAGAGTTACTTATCAGAAAACTATTTTTGTATGAGCGCAATGTATTTTATCTTAATAAATTTAATAAATTATTATTAATGAGTGTTTCTAATGAAATGTATTGATAATATATTAAATTAAATAAATTAATAATCATATAATTTTTTTTACCAGACAATGAATGAGATTAAATTAATTTTATGCTTTAAAAATACATTTATACTAAAAATGTTTTTATGTATTTTATGAGAAGATATTAGAATTAATTTATGCCAAATTTATAAATTGTATTTGATAAAATAAAATTTATTTTTTAATTAAACATGTCAATACTAGATTAGGATGTTTTTTATTTGTATTTTTCTAATTTTTTTAGGCGAATAGTGAAAAATACCATTTTTACAAATACCTTAAATTTTATAACATAATTTTGATATAAGAATGAATTAAAAATATATTGAACTTTTTCTTGACCAAATATTTTTTAATGAGTAAAATAAATAAATCAAAACTATTATGTTGAATTTGGAAACCCATGCTTGACTTTTTAGAACCTAAGTTATATTTTATTTTAATAAAAAATAATTTTGTCCTTTTTATTTAATTTAGTATTGAAATTGATCTATTAAATTTTGGATTAGTTTCAAAGTCATAAAAATATTATTTTTTATCCATAAACCGAAAACATTCAATGAAAATAAATTTTATACATGATTTTGGTGTAAATTCAATTTTATACTTACAATATATTTTTTTAAAAATTGTTTTTTAGTACTTATTGCATTCTTATATTAAAAGTAATTTCAACCACCTCTAGGAATTGAATCATGTAAAATAGGTTGAATATTTGGAATCATCAAAATCAATATTAAGTAATAATTTCTATTTATTTATTTGTAAAACCCTACCCAAATTTTCCCAAACTCATGAGTGGAGGTGTCATAAGACCTCATACGCACCTCCCTATATAGAAGAGATTGAAAACTTATTGAGAGGGTTTGGATGCTATTAGTGGGGATAATATAACCTAGGTAATAATATCCATGCACCATAATAATAAACAAATCGAAAGAAACTCATATTATCAGGGAGGAAGAAAAAGTATCATAATGAAATAAAAAAATTCACCCATGTAACACATATAAATAAATCAGGCTTCCATTTTGGAAAGATAAACCAGAGTATAAAGGTGAAAGTAGATAAATAAGAAAATATTCAAGAAATACTTTTCTGTCCTGGTACTGCTACCAACTCTATTTTCTATAATCAGTTCTTTGCTGTAGGTCATTTTCCCTTACCGGTTTCCTTAATTAAAAAGCCTGCATGTAAATCGAGATTCCCTTGTAGGGTGTGAGTAATAAAACCTAATAGGACACCACTAATGCATATATAATACGTGTTCATAGGTATAATAGGTTTATTCCATGATAAAAATAAATGAAAAAGAAAGTATAAACAATCACATACACTACTATAAAATAGGCCTTTAACAGTGCTAAAAATGAACTTTATCAGTACTAGAGAAACGTTGACTTCCAGAGTAAGACTAAAAGCCCTTATCTTTTATTAGTGCTTTTTTTAGTGCTGATAAAGGGACACTTTATCAGTGCTTTTATTTAGTGATGATAAAGTGTACCTTTATCACCGTTTTAAAAGTGATGATAAAGGAAAATTTATCAATGCTTCCAAAAGCACTAATAAAGGACCCATTTATCAATGCTTTCAAAAGTACTAATAAAGGGGAATACTATAGTGTGATGTTTCAGCACACTATAAGACCAGTGAAATGTGTTGTAACAACACACTGTAGCACCAAAACACCACTGAATATAAAAAAAATCAAGTATCAATACATAATTTAAATGAAATGAAATTTACAACACAAATACATTGAAAAAACACTATATTATAGACATTTCAAACATTTGTTTATACAATTACATAAGTTAAAATTATTACATACATTAAAAAACATAAATGTTCTTTTTTATTTTGATCCTGACCCTGAATCATGCTATTGTCAAAAAAACCACCCCTTCTCGAGCAAAATAACAGACCTATATAAGAGAACAATTCTTATATTAGTAATAATATAAAGAACTAAATTAATATAAAGTGTTAGTTTTAAACTAAATTTTGAGTCACATGAGAAAAAATGTGTAACATACTAAGTTGTGGTTGATTCTTACACATCACACCATTTCTTGTTCATATTCAAGAATTATCTCTATGAAAATTAATTAAATAAGTATAAGATAAAGCCGCATGGGCATAGCCTAGTGGTTGTGTCAAATGGTGGTGTTATAGAGGTCTCGGTTTGGAGCCTCCCCATGTGAATTTAGGTAGGTTTTCATTTGTTTATTCCCATTCCTCTGACCGATGTAATATAAATAATTATAAGATAATAAACAAGGAAATCAATTAAGTAATAACATATAGAATGATGAGAAAACAATATTGGTTAGTTTGCTCAGTTTTGGTGATTTGATGCACATTTTAAAATAAAATAATACTTATATATATTTAAAAGACACACTTGGAGTCATACAAGTCACACCATGCATTGAATTGAGGTGTAGCTAATTTCTACACATATCAAATAATTTATAGATTATTTTCCTAAAGTATCAAAATAATTTGAAGCGTTTTCTCGGTTTTGAGTACGACACTTGCCTTTTTTACTAAAATTACATTTTAAACTAGATTCAAACAATATGAATCATACCAATAACATCATGTATCGGTTTTATGTGAGACCAATTATTACACATTATAAATGATTTATGAATTGTTCTCCTAAATTATCAAGAAAATATGAGCATGTTTGATCAGTTTTCAGTGAGTGACACTTTTTGACCTAAAATGTTGATTTTAAAATGATAAAGACACATTGAATCATTACATGAAAATAGTGTATCAGATTAATGTGAGGTTGATTCCTACAAGTCCCAAATGAATTATGGATTATTTTAATAAAGTATAAAAACAATTCGAATTAATTTTCTCAATTTTGAGTAGGTCAGTTTTCCATTTTACTTAAATTGATGTTAATTTAAAAAAAATCCGCACTTAGATTCATAACTGTCACACCATGTGTTGGATTGAGGTGAAAATTATTCCTACATGTCTCAAATTTCTTATGGATCATTTTACTAAAGTATAAAAACAATACAAATGTGTTTTCTTGGTTTTGAGTAAGTCACTTATCTTTTTTACTAAAATGCCATTTTAAACTGGAAAGAACCTCTTTGACTCATACCAATCACATTGTGTACCAGTTTAATGTGAAACGAATTCATGAAAATCAAAAATTACTTATGAATCATTTTCCCAAATTATGAAGAAAATAAGAGTACATTTGATCAGTTCTCAGTGAGTGACACTTTTTGAACTAAAATATTGATTTTAAACTGATAACGAACACTTTGAGTCATATCAGAAACATTATGTATCATATTGAGGTGTGACTAATTTCTAAATGTCAAAAAATGACACATGGATCATTTTTTGTAAAGTATCAAAACTATCTGAAAGTGTTTATCAATTTTGAGTAGGTTAGTTATCCATTTTACTAAAATTGATTTCAATTTTATATAAAAAGACACACTTGGAGTCATATCAGTCACACCATGCATTATATTGTGGTTAATATAATTCTTACACATCTAAAAATAATTATAGATTATTTTCCTAAAGTATCAAAACAATCTGAATGTGTTTTCTCAGTTTTGAGTATATCACTTATCTTTTTTACTAAAATGTAATTTTAAACTGAAAACACATACTTTGACTCATACCGATCACATTGTGTATCATTTTTACATAAGACCAATTATTACTCATCAAAAATGACTTATGATTTTTTTTACTAAATTATCAAGAAAATACATGTGCGTTTGATTGGTTTTTAGTGAGTGACACTTTTTGAACTAAAATGTTAATTTTAAAAAGATAAAAGACACTTTAAGTCATACCGGGAACATCGTGAATCAGATTGAGGTGAATCTGATTCATAAACATAAAAAATGAATTATGGACCATTTTTGTAAATTATTAAAATAATTATAATGATTTTTCTCAATTTTGAGTAGGTTAATTTTACATTTTACTAAAATTGATGTCAATTTTAAATAAAAAGATTCACTTGGATTCATATCAGTCACACCATGTGTTGGATTAAGGTGAAGATGATTTCTACATTCCTCAAATGACTTATAGATCATTTTCATAAAGTATCAAAAAAATATGAATGTTTTTTCTCATTTTTGAGTATGTCACTTGTCTTTTTTTACTAAAATTTCATTTTAAACTAGAAACACCCAATTTTACTCATATCTATAACACAATGTATCATTTTGATGTGAAACCAATTCCCACATATAAAAAAATGACTTATGAATATTTTTCATAAATTATAAAGAAAATATGAGCATGTTTTATTGGTTTTCAGTGAGTAAAACTTTTTGAACTAAAATGTCGATTTTAAACTGATAACATACACTTTGAGTCATACTAAGAACATTGTGTATTAGATTGAGGTGATACTGATTCCTATATATAAAAAACTATGTATGTATTGTTTCCATATAGTATAAAAAATACAAAAGAATTTTCTCTATTTTGAGTAGGTTAGTTGTCCATTTTACTAAAATTGATGTCAATTTTAAATAAAAAGCGCACTTGGAGTCATTCCAGTCACACCATGCCTTGTATTTAGGTGCGGATTATTCCCACATGAATCAAATGAATTATAGATCATTTTTAAAATGTATAAAAATAATATTAATTTGTTTCCACAATTTTGAGTATGTCATTTGTCTTTTTTACTAAAATGTCATTTTAAAATGGAAACACACACTTTGACTCATACCGATCACATCGTGTATCAGTTTGATATGAAACCAATTCATACACATCAAAAATGAATTTTTAATTTTTTTCTAAATTATCAATAAATTCCAAGTGCATTTGATTGGTTTTCAGTGGGTGACACTTTTTGAACTAAAATGTCAATTTTAAACTGATAACAGAAACTTTGAGTCATATTGGGCACATTATGTATCAGATTGAGGTGAATATGATTCCTACACATCATAAATGACTTATAGATCGTTTCTGTAAATTATCAAAACAATCCAAATGTATTTTCTCCATTTTTTGTAGGTTAGTTATCCATTTTACAAAAATTGATGTCAATTTTAAATAAAAATATGCACTTGGAGTCATACCGGTCACACCCTTTGTCAGATTCAGGTATAACTAATTCCTAGACATCTCAAATGACTTATGGATTTTTTTCCTAATGTATAAAAACAATCCAAAAGAGTTTTATTTTTTTTGAGTATGTCACTTGTATATTTTACTAAAATATCATTTTAAACTTGAAACATGCACTTTGAATCATACCGATCACATAATGTATCAATTTCATGTGAAACTAATTACTATACATTTCAAATGACTTATGAATTTTTTTTAATAAATTTTCAAGAAAATATGATTTAATTTGATTGGTTTTCAGTTATTGAAACTTTTTGAACTAAAATTTCAATTTTAAACTAATAACAGACACATAGAGTAATACCGGACACATCGTGTATTATATTGATGTGAAATTTATTCTTAAATCTCAAAAATTAATTATGGATCATTGTACTGAAGTATTAAAAAAATATGAACATGTTTTAATGGTTTTTATTATGTCAGTTTTCTTTTATAGTAAAATTAATGTCAATTTTAAATAAAAAGAAGCACTTGGGGTCATACTAGTCACACTGCTTGTTAGATTGAAGTGAAAAAGATTCCCACACATCCCAAAGTCTCAAAAAATTCCTAACTTCCAATGTTAAAATGATTTACATTTCACTTATTTATTGAACACCCAACATTGTATATTGACTCGATGTTCTTACCGGAAAAACCATTCTTGTTGTTGAAAACCTGGAGATTAGAGGAAGCGCATGTGTCCATTATATCACAAAAAGTCATCAAAATGACCACATGAGATTACAAAACTCTTTTGGATTTAAATGAGAAAGGTTTTTCAACTAAGAACATCAAATAAATATGAATTACTAAATGATATGTGAAAAAAATAAATATGTGTGAGATAAATAAGTTAAGGAAATTAACTTACAAATAATAGATAAAATGATGAAAAAATTAATTAAATAAGTAGTATGGATTCACATTTTAATGATGGTTGTATGAATTATTAATGATGTTCCTTTTTTTACATTATCTTAGTTGTAGGCTCAAAGTCCAATCCCTTGTGAGAATGAGAAGCTTTAAAAAAACCACCCCAACTCGAACAAAAGAATCCACCTGTATAATAAAATAATTATTATATGAGTAATAATAAAAATAAATAAAATATAAATATGAAATAATATCATAATTCTATGGACAATTATTTTACTATACAAACATCAATATTACCTCTGTGATTGAGTAATGGGGAGAACTTGAAGGAAAATGATAAATGCTAACATTATAGGGGTGAAAAGGTTTTGAGGGAGAAGAATTTTGTGGAAGTTTTGGTCCATAAAGGCATGAAATATAGATAACCACCCCAAATAGAGAAAAATTACCCACCTTTATAAGAAAAAATATTATTATGTGAGTAATACTAAAAAAATAAATTAAACATAAAAATGAAACACTAAATTAATTTTATAGACAATGATTTTACTGTAAAAACATCAATATTATCTGTGTGACTGAGTAGAGACAATATTGTTTCTCTTCCTAGAAATGCATGAAATATGGATATAAATATTCTAAAATAAATGAACTCTATAAGGAATAATGAAAATTAAATAAATATTTCATTCTATATTTTTTTCAGTAAAATAAAAAAAGTATATCATAACATTACCTTTACATATACCCAAAGGGTTTCCTTAATTATAGTTCGTTATTATGAGGTATTGGTAACATCATCATGTGAAAAATACATTTTTTTCATAGTAGTCAAACATTTAATTTAGATTATGTTAATGTAGTAGAGAATATATAATATTATGAGTAAAAACACAGTATATTAAAAAATAATTTTACCTTCTCATTGAACTCTCTTTATTTTTCAAAGGTTTTAGGGATTTGGTTCCTCTATCGAGAATCCAAATTCCATGTTTATGGTCCTCTATAATATATAATACGTTTTATATATTGGGATTGACATGAAATAATTGTGATCTCCCAATGAAAGGGTCATCCTCGATTGAATTTTCATCTCACCCAACATCTGTTTTAGTCTCAAACAAGACAATCAAACAATTATTATTTTCTCGATTTGAGACATATAATACTTTCACTGGTTGTGATTCCATTATGAATGGGTAATCTTTTCCCGCTTCCATACTGAAATTCTCCTTCACAAATCCCATTTCATAAAATTTCACTGCACTCATATTGTCAACCCATTTGTAATGGAAAATCAACACTTGAAATATTGTATAATTCAACTTGTATATATGTTTGATAATGCCAAAATATGAAATATTTGTATAAATTGGATTTATATCCTTGCAACTAGATATGTGCATCACTTAAACCATAAGCTTAACACCACTATTTTGCATCGTACTACATTCATTATTTTATTTTTTATTGAATTTACAACCATTGATTACAAAACTAGTACAAGATATAAAATTTGCATTCATTACCCTGGATAGCCATTGAAGTCCTTTGGAAATTGAATTCAGATTTTCAGATAACTTTTTATAAATTTAATCTCAGAACCATTCTATAAATTATTGATCATATATATTTGATATCCATTCTTCATCCCTTGATGGATTCAACTCTCTAATAGCTTCTTTGTGGGATTCAATGTATGGATCAACATCTTCAATATTATGTAAAATTTAAAGGTTAAATTTCTTCCTATTTTTCATAGTAATTATAAAAACATCTCATTTTGAAATCTCTTCGCCATTAAGGCATTCTCTGTGATGAGAATTTGGGAGATAGATGCTTTCAACATATAATAGTTAATCAGTAAAGAATTAAATAGGTTCTTCAAAAATATATCATTCTACAATACAACCCTCTGTATGACTTTGATTATTGACATAACCTTTTAAAATCTTCATATATTGTTCAATGGGGTACATCCATTTGTAATATACATGACCACATAGTTGAACCTCTCTAAAAAAGTGAACCATCAGGTGGACCATTATATCAAAGAATGATACTGGGAAGAACATATCTAATTCACAAAATATGACTGAAACCTTCTTATTCATGATTGGAAACATTGTTGGGTCTATAACTTTACCACATATGAATTTGAAAAATAAGTAGAGTATGGTTAATATATGTCATAAATTTTGAGTCAGAATGTAATAGAAAGTAACAAACATCAAATCTTGCATCAAAACATGACAGTCATGTGATTTTTGTCCTTGTAACTTAAAATTATCCATTGACACTAAATTATTGATATTTTATAAATAACCCTATGAAACATTTACACTATTAAGGGAAAATGGAAAATTGTAATTTTTTCTATCTGGATAGAGTGTAAGCTACCAGAGGAAGAAAATTCTACCTTTTACCCTTTACCAGTGCTAACTCTTCCCTTATCCACATTTTAATAAATTCCAATCTAACCTTGATACCATATTTCTTTTTTTTTTCTAGGAACATTTAGTAATGTTATAATAACACTATCAAATACATTTTTTTATATATGAATGACATCAAGAAAATTTACGGCATACAAACAATTTCAATACGGTAATTCAAATAAAATTGATCTCTTCTTCCAACATGATTTTATAAGTTTTTTAAAAAATGGGTTTTCAAAAAACAATTTCAACATATTTTACTTTATTATACATATGATCACCAATTATGGGAGATAGTGTTGTACCATTTTTGATATTCCCATCAAATGCTATCATCTAGGATCAATATTTATGTCATTGAGGTAAAAATTTCCGATGACCTAAAAACAAATTCTTCGAGGAAATTTTCAACTAAAATGAGTATGTGTGTTTTTCACAAATGGGACACCATAACATTCCTTTAATTCTATAGCCTGATAAATTTATATAAGGGGGGAAGTAATTTATCATCCCATACAACATGGCCCTCAATGCAAATTCTTCATTTCTATGAGCATCATACATTGTAACACCTATATCCCACATCAATTTTAGATCTTTGATCAATGGATTCAAATAGTCATCAATATCATTAAATAGTTTATTTGGTCCATATATAAGAATATAAAACATAATGTATTTGCGTTTCATGAATAACCATGGTGGAAATTTCTAATTTACAAACATGACAGGCCATGTAATATGAGTACCAATCTGTACACGAAAAGGATTTATTCCATCTATAGATAATGCAAGATGAAATTTTCTCAACTCATTTCCAAATTCAGGATACTCATAATCAATTATATTCCATTGAGGAGAATTTTTTGGATGATGTATGTTCCCATATTTAATTATTGTATCTGCATTCCATTTCAATTGTCTTGTGGTTTCCTGAAATCCACATAATCTTCTAAACTATGGAATGATAGTAAATTACCATACAGATTTTGAAGGACTTGATTCATTTTTCTTATATCAATCCGCACCACACTTAGGGAATTTTATGAGTGATTCATGGTCCTTGTGAAAAAATATTCAATAATTTGGGAAAGAATTTATTTTTTATAGATCATTCCCATTGAAATTAGCATTTATTTATCATCTTATGTCCGACATGGCAGTTCATTTTATTCTGATAGCATATCATTCAGGAGACCAAGTAGTTCTATAAAGTTGGTGTCACTCCATCCACTGCTAGTTTTCAAATTATATAACTTCAATACAGCTGACAATGTTGTGTATTTAGTACAATCAGTATACAATGGTCTATTAGAACAACTATTTAACTTCTCAAACAAATTTGGACAATCATGAAGGTGATATTCAATTTACATTTTCATTTCTTCCATGAGATCTCCATCATCATTTACATTGGTATTCATATGAAATTATCTATAAACCATAATATCATCCTAATCGGTGTGCATGTTCAGTTTTTCCCCGTGTTTAGTCCAAAATTTATAGATCAGATCTATTACATGAAAAATCAAATGTTATTAAAACTCTTTTGGACTAATTTTTCTTGAATAAAAACAATGTAAACATGGATAAAGGATTAGGGAAGGGTCTTATGCATGCTCTCTTACAAACTTCATGAACTATTTAACTCCATATTCATACACTTTTGTCAAATGATTAGCATGCATCCTTTTTTCGATTCATATCCATCCTATTGGGTTAATAAAATATTAATTTTGTATAATAAATAAATACACATAAGATATTAATTATTAAAGGTGAAAGTTATAAACAATTATAATAAGGTAAACCCAATATTTGATTGATTTAAATAATTTCAGTATTCTTTGAAGAAAATGGGTAATTGAATTTAAGAAAATAATTAATACATTATGGTAGGTGTTATCCTTTGAATTCATTCAAAAGTGAAAGTTATAGACAACTATCATTCTCATCAGCTTATCTCTTGAACATTTATCATTGCATTTTGTTATTTGACACACATCCTCTATCTCTTGTGAACATGAACCTAGGTTTCTTGAAATACTCTAAGTGGTAGTCATATATGGGATTACTATGGCTTAGAGTAGTACAAGTAACATAAAAGAGACGAGGGATGAGTCTCAAACAAAAAAAATACAATAACTATTTGGGAGATGAAACTTATGAGAATGAAAATTGCCTATAAATGAGATGGGGGAAGAGTCTCAAGTAGTAAATTTAAATAATAACTATTGTTTGACACATAAAGTATTTCTTAATTCTCATAAACAAATAAAAATATAATATAAGAAATTAAAGAATAATAAGAAACCCAAATATGATAAACAAGAATAATAAACTCTCATTCAATCGACTAGAAGATATAAAAATGTATTGATAAAAAATTTCAGTAAATAAATTGTTATTTCATGTACATGTATGGTAATCAGATATTTCTAGGGGTGTAACCAATAAATATATAACTAAAATGATGAATAACTAAAAATAATTTCTAGTATATAGAATTTGATAACCTCCATTCTATTTTTTGGAACAATTGATGTAACAACATAAGTAATTATTACATTTAATATTAATGGTATATAAAATATTTGAAAACATATTAAGACTATTGGAATGTAATATCACCACACCAACCCATCCCAATGATTTTAGGGAGGTCATCACATTAGATCTACCCATCTGAAGGATTCTTTGGAGGAAATTTAATACAAATTGACCCATCCTTGATATTATAGGGAGGTACATAAATAAGTTGGCATAAATAAATAATACACATCAACAAGATATATCACAAACAAGGGGGAAAATACATCAACCCTTTCAACATATATCACATACACACTAGCCTCTACCGAGATGGAACGACTCCCGTGAGGTCACATTTTCTAAGTGGACTACACTTACTTCACTCAGAAATCTAAGTGGAATAAAAAAATTAAAAAATCTATAGAACATCACTACCCATATAAAGTCTCTGATACACAAATATGAAAATAACTAGTCAGTTTAATATTCTAGGAAATAGTCTCATAGGCTACCCAACCACTATAATGGAAATTGATACATACAAAATTATATAGATGATATAAAACGGGATGGAACTTCTACCACATGGTTAATTAAACTATTTATCCAATAAAAATAAACCATGATTCATCCAAACTTACACATAAATAAAATATTAACTCAAAAATCCCCAACATTAATTCACAACTATAATTGAGAAGGAAGGAGATGCTCGCATGGCCTAGGAGCAAAGCTGGGAAGGCTCACAGTATAGGTGATTCCCACTTTAAATATTCCAAGCATCGAAATGGAAGAACTCCATGGCCAAATATCCAAAATGGATAAATCACCACACTCATAGTTGAAAAAAAATCCTCCCCCACACCTAGAACCATTGATTTTTTATACCTTGAGTTCCCCAAAAGAAAGTAGAGAAAGACTTATGTTCAAGAGAAAGTATAAAAAGACTTCTGTTCGAGCCTTAGATTCATTTAACCCTTAAATCGTTCAAGCCTTAGATTTGAGCCTTGGAATTGTTCGAGCCTTGATTCGAGTTTTGATTCATCAAGGAGTGTTGAAAGGGGGCGGATTCCACAAAAAGATTTGGATGTCGCAACAGGTTCACGACTGGTTCAGGTTTTTAAATAGACCGAGACACTTTTATCAATACTAAAGTTTTAGCGCTGATAAAGATGAGTTTTATCAGCACTTATTACTTAAGCGCTGATAAAGGATTTATAATTGTAATTATAAATATATTTCTTTTTAAATATGTATACAATTACATATATATATATATATAATAAATAAATATAAATATAAATTTAGTAAATATGTTCCTTATTTAAATATATTTACTATAATTTTATAATTACTTAAATATATTATTATTTATTTGTAATTATATATATATTTTTAAAAAAATCATATTTATATCATTATATACATTTATATAATTATATATATATTTAATATATATATATATATAATATAAATATAGTAAAAATATTCTTTATTTAAATAAATTTATTATAAATTTAATAATTATTTAAATATATATAATTATTTATTTATAGCTATATAAATAATTTTTTAAAAAATAATATTCATTTATTTATAATTATAAATATATAAATGTATAAATATTTTAAATGTACATTTATAAATATATTTATTTAAAAATATTTTTTTACAAATATTTTTTTTAACAAATATATTTTTAACAAATATATTTTTAACATTATTAATGAATATTTAATCTTAAGTTCATGCATGTTAAAAACGATTGAAATTGAATAAATTAAAATTAAGTACACTTTAACAATATTGAAAAAATGGATGTGTTTTATTTGTGTGCATTGTATATAAAAATGCATTAATTACATATATGTGACATCAATATAACACACGTTTGATCTATGTTAATTTAAAAAAATCAAGCGACATTAAATTATGCCCATTACTCTATGAAAATAGTTAGTATTTTTAATTCATGTTAATTTTTAATTATAAACCATTATTAATTAAATATATGACTATTTAATGTAAAGCATAAATATCTTGTATTATATAAATCATATTTATATATATTCATATATATCTATATATTTAATATATAACAAGATGGTGCAGACTATGGATTGTATCCCATGGTTTCAAAATTTATTGAAAATAAAAGGACAATATAAAGGGGAGACGATAGAAAAGAGCAAGGAAAAACCACAACTCCAAATATGAAAGCAGACCAAAGACCAAGAAATAGAGTTTCATCATCTGTGGGAGTGACCACCACCTCTGTCTTGTGGATGATGACCCCTCCTCTAGGTCTTGGGTTGTTTCCATAGATCATCATCCTTAGTTCTTTCTTTTATAACACTGGTACTAGAGGATTAAACATCCACATGGAAATAGCCATGGGCGTTTCCAAATTCTTCACTGAAGACCTCCCTGCTATTAGACATGTTTTGTTTATCAATCAAGCTAAGTATATTTTTTCCAGAGTCTGATGTGGCCTTTTTGAGGCTAACACCCCTTGGTCGAAGGAAGACACTTTCTTAAGGGTAGATATAGTAGTGTCACCTGGGCATCAATATTTGTCAAACCATCTTGATCAACCTTCAGAGAATCCATACTAGGACCTTGGTCCGTCAAGGGAAGTACATATGTGTCTGTAATCACATCCAAAGAATCTTTATTTTTAGCAGGTGTGAAATATAGATCTCTAGAAACTGTTGAGGAACTGGCTAACACAATATCCGGTTTAAACACATTGGGTGTCAAATCCACTTGTAACTTCTTCACATGAGCAGGTAAGCATACATTACCTGCATTAAAGGATCGTTTTCCCTTACTATTTCTAGAATTCATAAAATTCACTTCATGAAGGACTAAAAATTCCACTTCATCTTCACTCCCAGAATGGAAATGACCCATGTCTCCATACCCTCCTATGGAGTCATCTGTAATAACACTAACCCCAACATCATTGGATTCTACACCCTTCTTGTTAGGCACCACATAAACATTATGCAATGAAGTAGCAGATCTATGAACTCCGCCCAGAGTATATACCATTGGATGACTGATCCTAGCAGCATGTATTACACCTCCCTTCATGGTCAACACTACATCATTTTGTATTGAAGCTTCCTTAGTAAAAACCTGTAGTTTACTATATTCCACCTTAGAGTAGCCTCTCATTCCACATTTTCCACAAACCAATGTCTTGAGACATTTCTCAATATCTTGTCCATTGTTATACCAACATTGAAAAAAGGGAGGAATTTTTTCATATTCCACTAAAAAATCAATTCTAAATTCAAAAGAACTCACAATGATAGATTTTACCAAAGGATTGGTGAGATCCACTTCAACTAGAACACCTGAAAAGTGACCATATCAGGCTCTCTCTGTTTCCCGATCCATTTTAATTGGGACATCCACTATAGAATAAATCTCGGATAGGATCTGTGGGTGCCAAAAAACCAACATAGACCTCAGATCTTAATCTAGATATGTGAAATCAAATTCTTTGCAGTAAGAGGATTGAAATGAGGATCCCAATCTTGAATCCTTAAAATAACTGGCTTGATATTCACAAAGACAAAACCTCATGACTTATATTTTAGAGTAATAGAGGAAAAAACAATAAGATAAAAACCTCTTCAGAGTGAGGTAATTTTCCATCCATAAAACCCCATCAATCTAAGATATGATTCCTAAGACTGGTTAGACTCAATTTATTGTCATTCAATCTTAAATATAGATGTGAAATAATAGAATGATTACATTCTTTCTTCCGTTCAGATAGAGAACCATGATTTTCTTCCACAAAGACTGTATCACCCTTCTTTTTCATTTTATGAATCTGAGAGTTCACCTCATTCTAAAGGTTGTCAAATATTTTGGAGCTCTGAGCACTAGGTATACCTTTCAAAACTGATGGGGAAACCAAATAATGAGTAGGGTAACCTTACAGAACTAGAGCAAAGGAATCCTTACAAGGGTGTCAGGTTCCTTTGATGGAGCCAGAATGACATCATCATCCTTCAATGGAGCCAAAACAACAGGGTTGGAATCAGAAAACATAGTCGGAACCGAACCAACATTAGATTCCTTCGACTGAGCTAGAACGACATTATGTTCCTTCAATGGAGCCAGAACGCCTGTATTCAAAGTTGATTTATCTGAATCCATGCCGAGCATATCCAAATAAACAACAAAATCGACAATCCAAATATATTCAAGATCCATCAGCAAACACTAGGTTAAAATCACTGTAGAATTACCTAGAGTCATTCGAACACCATATCCCTTTATATATATTTAATATACACTATTTATTAACTATATCACTAATTGTATAATTAATGAAATGTTTAATATTTTTCTCAATTTATTGATTTTTATTTTTTATTTTTTTAATTCTCATTTTGCATATATATATATATATATTAAATATATACTATTTATTAGTATTTATAATTTATATATAGTATAATCAATTTATTAATTTTCATCAATAATTATTTAATTAATATTTTTTTTAATAAACACATTTTTTTATTTTTTATTAATTTAGTTATTTCATTTTATTCAGACCCTTATCAGTGATAAAAAAGTGCTGATAAAGGATCCTTTTATGAGTGTTAAAAATTAATCACTGATAAAGGGTACCCTTTATCAGTACTAAAAATAAATTACTGATAAAGGGTACCATTTATTAGTTCTAAAAATAAAGTGATGATAAATGGTACCCTTTATCAGCGCTAAAAAAACACTAATAAATTGTACTTATTATCAATGCTAAAACAAAAGCACTGATAAAATGTACAATTTATCAACACCTTTTTCTAGAATTGATAAAGGCTAACACTGTTAATAGGCTATTTATTAGTAGTTATACCAAGCACTCATGTGATAACCAATTCACCACAAGACCCAACTATACTTACCTTGTCTCTATTCTGAAAGGATAGTCATAATGGATGTTAAGAGTAATAAATAACTATACACAAGGCTAGTAAACATGTCACTTGAAATTCTCATGGAATTGAGTTAGATAAGTCCACAAGATCATCAAATCTTGGATCCATCATGGGTTAGGTTGCAAGTCCATCATATCTCGACACTACCTTAGGTCAAGCCATAAGATCATCACAACCAAAAACTATGTCTCAAGTTAGGTTACTAGTTGGTCATGACCTACTATAACTTCCATGGTTTTAACCTCAAGGTTTTCATTCCCCTTCCTTATGTTCATGTCCATCATCATCATCATAATTTCATGTCATACATACTCCCCCAATAAGGGATAACCATATCATTACGGTCAACCTATCATGAGTACCAATGAAACACCACCAAAGTAATAGTGTCTACACATTATGGGTAGGGCATATAAAGTAAGAGCATAACATGTCATGTGTAGGATCAGGTATGTACCTTCGGAGATGAGATACATGAAATACATTGTGAATAACTTAGTAGAAATGAGGATGGTCCAGATGGTAATCCAAATTCATAATACACTTATAAATATTGAACAATCTAATGAATCTTGGAGGCATATATTTTTTTCTTATGAAAACATCGATGCCCTAAATGAGAATTCACGTGAAAGAAAACTCTATCACTAACAATGAACTCTAATGGAAATTTCCTGCAATCAAATTATATGATTGATGCCTACTTTGAGTGGTTTTTAAATTCTTCCAAACCAACTTAATCTATCATAGGTCTTCTATACCATGCTTGGAACCAACACAACTTCCTCAAGTGCCTCATACCAATATAGTGGTGAACAAACATAACTAGTCATAGAGAGACTCAAAAGGTTCCATATGAATAGAATACTAAAAGGTATTTTTATGTGAATTAAATCATGTTATATGATCATCCCAAAATCTAAAAAAAAATCTTGGATGCATTCCTAAAACATATCCTCCAATATCTGGATCATCCTCTCTAATTGAACATCGATCTGCAGAAGATATACTGTACTCATTTTCAGATGAGTACCCAAGGACTTATGTAATACCTAAAAAAATGTGACATACAACTCATGTATATATCAGATACAATGCTCAATGGAACTCAATGTAAGTATAAAATCTCTCATACATATATCTTTACTAGATAATCCAAAAATTGAGTCTCACTAATTGTCAATAAATGATAAACTTTCATTAGTTGATCAACTATCACCCAAAACACATCATGACCCTTTGAGGTATTTGGTGACCCCATAATTAAGTCTATTATCACACCATCCCACTTCCTCATTGGCACTAAAAGTGTACAAATAAAACCACTAGGAATCTGGTGAAAAACCTTTACTCTTTGATAGGTAAGGAACAATGAAATAAAACCAAATATGTTTCTCTTAATATCATGCCACTAGAACTGACATCGAATGTCATGGTAAATATTTGTAGAACCTATAAACACTGCCCATTTTGAATCATGAGAGTCTCTAATCATCTCTTATCTCAAATATTATAGCACTATAAACTTCCCATACAAACTTATTATGTCTTCATCATCTAAAAACCACCCTAGGACTGGGTCAATTCCTACTAATCCTTCTCGAATAACCACACACTCAGGATCTGATTCTTGGCCAGTCTTCACTTTGACCACTAAAGAATATGTGATGACCAAGAGTTCACATGTCATGAATACATGGTCCTTAAATTCATCCATATGATATTCAAATATTAGAAACCATATAATTCCATTCCTCTAGTGATTTCTTCTCACCAAGCTCTAGTATCTCCGATGTTTCTCTAATAAAAGCATCTATAAGGACATTAACTTTACTTGGAGTGTAGTCTATCCCAAAAGCAAACATTTTTAGATACTATACCCAATAAAACTGTCTAAAATTAATATACCTATAAGATAAGATATATTAGAGTTTCTTTTGTTCTATATAAACAAAAAACCTCTCACTAAGTATATAATTTCACCAACACTTCATGGAATGGGACATAACTACCAACTCTAAGTCATGCATCGATTAGTTTTTCTTATGGGGTCATAGGTGACATGAACCATAATAAACTAATTGATCCCTATGAATTATCAAAAGTTATAAATGAACAATTTAGGCATCATAATAAACTACATATCTGATGTTAGGATCTAGAAGAGTCAGAAATGGGGTTGTCGTCAATCTTCTATTTTTCTCATGGAAAACCTCCCCATAGTATTCATACCATTAAAAATTCACCCCTTATTGGTAATCCCCTTTATCAGTACTAATTAGTAGAAGAAATAATTAATGAACCACCAATAATATCTAGAAAACCTGAGAAAACTCTTGATCTTAAAAACAGTCAAAGTGTGATACCAAGAGACTATTTATTACAGCTTCTCTGGATCCACAGAAATTTCCATCACATAGATCATATGAATAATAAAATGTACCTCTATGATCTAGAAATTACACTTAGAAATATTGGTAAAAATATGATGAACTCAGAGTGTGCTCAATTTGGTCTCTAGGTGTCTAGAATATAACTCATATGTCTATAAATATATAAGGATATCATCAAAAATGACCATGAAGAAGAGTCAAGATATGAATGAAATATCTTATTAATTACATCCATGAACACTTTTGGGGAATTTTTAAACCTTAAAGTCATGAAAAGGTACTCATTCAAGCTATATTTACTCATGAACACTATCTTAGGAATATCCACCTCTTGGACCTGAAACTAATGGTATCCAGAATAAAGAACATTCTTTAAGAACCACCAAACTCCCCATAATTGATCAAAGAGATCATCAATGTTGGGTTAAGGATACTTTAACTTTACCATCACGTCATTTAGATTCATATATTTTACATATATCCTTAGACTACCATCCACTTTCTTGGTGAATAAAATGGGATCACCCTATGGATATGTTCTCAGTTTGATGGATCCCTTCACCTCTAGGTCCTAGAGTTGAATCTTGAGTTCTCTAAACTCTAATGGAACCATATGATAAGAAGGAATCAAAATGGTATATTCTTCTGACATGATTTTTATCTTGAATTATACTTCTTGTACATGAGGAAGACTAAAGTATTAATCTAGAAAGACATTCTGATAGATATCAATAATTGGAGGAAAAGAAGAGGAACCAACTTATTGTTTAATTATGATAGATAATACTAATACTTAAGAAATGATGGATCTAATATGGATCAAATCTAGTCCCAATATATTGGCTTCAATATCCCATTTACCATTAATCACAAAATTATATACCTTAGGTGAAATAAAGGATACCTACCTTTGATAACAATCAACGTGAGCATGAAATCTCACCATCCATTTCATTCCAAGGATCACATAAAAGTTGGTCATCTAAAGGATCATGAAATCTCAAAAAATTCATTAGCTGACATCAACTATAGGACACTTTGGACATATTTGAATACAATCAACTTTGTTCCAAAAGGGTTTTTAATATAAATCTTCTCAAAATATAACTTCATTAGTATGTTGAGACCAAAAAAATAACTTGAGAATATATAAAAGAATAGAAAGTAATATTATTGAAAATAGATATAGAAATGGAAAAGATATTGGATAATATACCTTGAACAGTTGATGTACCCTCTCAATAGTCATTCAGAACCTAGTCTATTACATACACTCGACCTACCTCAACTCCATGACCTTGAACCTATGGTGAATGAATTTTCTAATTCAATGTTTTTTGAGGAGTCTGAACATGCTAGTAAGGATCCTAGATGGATCCATCAATCATAGATCATGTCTATCCAACATCTTTGAAGAAACTAGACCTTGAAGATATGGAGAACTATTGGATACTACCCATATTTCCACATTTCCGACAGTTTCTCTGAGGTATAGAAAAAAACCAATAGAAATCTATGACCTTTACACAGTCAACACACTATGAAATTACTCATGAGGGGGATGAAGAATTCATACTCTGATAAACCTATTTAACACTACCCAACTACACATCCTTGAGTTTCCTCTTATTTATACCATAAGATACACTCACCATAGTAGTATGAGGTCCACCTCTCTGAGCACTAAATGATGGATGAAGACCAACTACTCAATCCTCCTCCAGGTCCTTCTTAACAGTGAAGGAATTACACAGAACCTATGGGTATATAGTTAGTTGAAAAATCATAACCTTCCATATAATATTTGGACAAACATTGATCTCAAAATTACTGGACTTCTATACCTTTTTCCATTCAATATGGGATAAAAAAATTAGTTTATAAAAATAAGTGGAGTTCATAGATATTATTACGGATCCCAGGTAAATCTCCACAAATTCTTGGGAATGATCATGGTTTATAATGTTGGTAAATAATTCCCCAGATAATATGTTATTCAAGGCCTCCCAAGAAAGACCCTAATGTTTTCCCTCTTGTCCCATGACACTCCACCATCACTTGGAAGGTCTTTGAAGCATAAATTTCACTAGCATGGCTCTTTAGTCCTCCCATATCTCGACTAAGTTGAATACGCCCTCATTTATGTTTATCTATTCCATGCAATCCTATGTTACTCTAGTGTATTGGAAGAATGGTGGATATTAGAGCTATAATTCATAGGCATACTCAACCATGGTTCTATGTACACATCTTCTGTGGGTAGGTAAAATATGAAAGACTCCTAGATAGAGTGGATTCAATGGATGAAGCACTTGAGTAGGTGTGGGAGAATACTATGGTGAATCCTCATGAAAGGATTGTGGCGGAAATAGTACATCCTCCTCAGTAAGTTCATTCAAGAATCTACAAGGTGCAATTTTCCTAAAATGACAACAAACATTTAGAGCACCCACACTAACTTAATTATGGAGATAACTTAATTAATTATTAGATTCACCTAAAGGAAATATATAAGAAAAAATATCATAGGAGGATACCCACAATAAGAAGGCACAACCCACCTAGTACTGTTCAAGGATATACATACCTAAACATTAGTCACAATCATATATATATACACAAAACACAACAACATACTTAAGTTCAACTAATTAATGACAAACATATATATAACTTAAAAGATAACAAAGGTATATCCAAAATAGATAAAAAAACCAAGAAATTAAATTAAATAAGTACTATATAGAATTCAATAGGTATATATATGATATGTGATCATATGCACCTATCATGATCCATGAATGCACCAAAATCCCATAAACCAATAACAAAAATACCATCAAAAATAAATTAGAGGTCTATTACACATGAGATGGCAAGGAAGATGGAAAATCCCCTACCCGAGTTCCACACTACCTATCTTATTTCTACCACATCCTATAATATATAATAAGAAAAAATGAAACTAAGCTTTGATACCATTTTGTAACACCCCATCCATAATTCTCCGAAAAAACACATGAGTGGAGATGCCACAAGACCTCATTCATACCTCCCCATATGCAAGAGGGTGATTACTAGTGGGGAGGGTCTGAACATCATCAATGGTTAGACTATACCCTCGATAATCATATCCATTCAACACAAGAATAAACAAATAAAAAACAACTAAAAGTATCAAAAAAGAAGATAAAGTATCATAATGAAATAAAAAAAGTTACCCAGGCCACCTATATAAATAAACCGGGATCCCAATGTAGAAATCCAAACCATAGTACAAAGGTGAAAGTATATAAATAAGAAAATGCTATTTAAATCCTCTAGAGTCCATCCCAGTACCATTACCATCTCCATGCTCCATAACTATCCATTTGATTTAGGTCCATTACCCTTAAATAGATACTTAATTATAAATTTTTCATGAACATAAAGATTCCCATGTAGGGTTTGAGTAATAAAACCTAGTAGGACACCACCAAGGCATCTATAATACACGTTAATATGTATAACATGTGTATTCCATGTTTAAAGTAAATTCAAAATAAATCATAAATAATCACATATTGAGCACTTGTGTACCAACCAATCCACCATGAGCCTTGACCATACCGTCCTCAACTCTATGATAGAAGTATAGTCATAATAGATGTTATGAGTAACCAATAAATATACACAAGTTTGGTGAACATGTATCTCATTAGTCTCAAGGAATTGAGTTAGATCATGACACAAATCCATCACATCTCAACTCTATTATGGGTTAGGACACATGGTCATCATATCCTGAAAATACCTCATGTCATGACACAATGCTATCATAACCTCACACATTGTCTCATGTTAGTATATAAGGCCATCATGCCCCTAATACACCTACAATGGTCCATGCCTCAGGGAATTCATGATGCTACCCTATGTTTAGGTCCATTTTCATCATCTTCACATGTAATTCACACTATACCACTAATGGATAACCATATCATGGTAGTCCTTTTATCCCGATTACCAAAGAAATAACTCTTAAGGCATGGTATTTTTACATAACAGGGCAGTTCATATAAATTTAGAAAATTTCATGTCATCATGAGAATCAGTAGCAATATACAAGTACATGTGATAAAATCAAACATGGGAGAATGAGCTACATAAGTATATTCATGGAATCAAAAATCATATATAGTTCTCCTTGGTTACAAAAAAACACATGCGATCACAATCATGATGATTAATCAAGCAAAAGAAAAAAGAGTATCACATCAAGTCAAATAGAGAATATAAGGGTCCAAAATGGTAAGTAAATTCCCACATTTAGATTTTTGATGAAAAACTATAGACCCACCAAGGATTGATACTTGGGTCACACTAGAGCTCTAACTAGATTAATCTTGCACACCAAGAACTCCTAAAAATGATCCTAACTCAAAAAAGCAAGTTTTTAGAATAATATTCACAAATATTATAATCCAAAGGGACTGAATCAACATCAACATTCCTCTTAGGATGCACTAATGATTCTAGATATTAGATTTATTAAAACAAGTCCTTTAACGATCAAGATACACCTCTTTTCTAGAAATGATATAAGAATTCATCATTAGATGGAATTAGAGGCCCCAGATCTAGAAATGAAATACTAGATCTATGATTAATCTCAAGGGAATAGGGTTAGATCAAGAAGAAACCCAAATAATGGAGGTTCTTGGATCACATACCTTAATTTCTAATCATTAACACACTTGGATCCACCAGAATCAATATTGTAAGGGAAGTAATTATCCAAGGAAGGGTTTTGGAGTCTCTATATTTGAGAGGGAAACATGTACAAGGAATAATAAGTCAAAATGATGGGTAACAGGCATTTAATATGAATTTTAGATCATTAATTTCACAAATACATAGCTTGATCATAGTTTTCCCAAACCATACACCAACCATGTAAGGATTTATACCTCTCAAGGGTAACCCATATGTTTTAATTTCATGGCATGTCAAACCATGTTCCAACCATGATTTTGACCATTGGAGTATGTTGCATGATTTTTATGGGAGGAAGCATAGTTTGATAAACCATGAAACTTAATCATGCACTACCCCAAGTGGTACTATCAAAAGGCGCACAGTTTCCCAGAGAATTAGCATGGTTTGGACAAACCATGTTCCAACCTTACACCTTAAAAAAGGGATCTAAAAATATTTTAAACCTACGATAAACTATTATAACTTATCCCAAACGTTTGACGGTTCAAAAAATATTAATCAAGGATAAAATTAACTCATAATGAACATAAAAAAATCTAATACTATTACATTTTTATCCATAAAAAATAATTACCATTGTAAAAGTTTGATCACCATGGTAAGGGTTAAAAGGGATAATGAGGGGTTGAAAAAAGATATAAGGTTTCAGATATTATTAAAACTTGTATAAATAAGATTTTTTGAGTGTATTTTGGCCTCATATAATATTATATTCTAAACCTTTTTAATTTTTTCCACTTTACCATAAGAATGAATTTATATTATTTTAATGTTAAGGGTATTTACTGGGATTCCACTCCCCTCACTTATAAAAGGAAATATTATATTATTAGTTCTATACACCACTTGAGCACCTTAGATATAAAAATATATAAAACAATTTCTTATCAACACCATTATCCCTAACTTAGAGGTTATGGTATTCCAAAAACACCCATCATAGAATTCATAAGGTGTTTTTCAAAGGTGATTATCCAAGGAAGAGGTATATATTATTTATGAAATTTTAAAGTTTCTTTCTTCTTAACACTCATAAATATATTCCATGAACATATTAAAATAATAAAATTAGTATCTTTTATATAATTATTTTTATGTTAATTTTAAAACCATTTTCAATATCCTTTCTATTTAATTAAAAATGAAGTGTCATTCATGTGTACATGCGGTCTACCGCCTCCATGAAGTAATATAATTCATTTTTCATCACCACCTATCAAGGATGTTTAAAAGGATATATTTAATTAATATATATTATATTTATGAAATAATATTTATTCCATAATATAAATTATTATTTACCTTTTTTCTATCCATTCACGGAAAAATGAAAACATCACCCATGCATGTGTACAGATTACCGAATCCATAAAGTGATGTAATTCAATTTTCATCACCACCCTAAATGCATGGTTATTAAATTGTATTATATGAATATATATTATATTAAGGAGTAATTTATATCATTAATATTATTCTTAAATTATGACACATGAATTAATCATCATTATAAAATAACCCGATGATATTAGTTGATTTCCTGAATATAATATTATCACTAACTTTATCTCCATGAATCATAACTAAATATTTCTTGGATTTATACTATAAAATTATTAATCATAATTTAACATCTATTCCATAACCTTAAATAATATTTTATCGATAAATTTTGTATCATATAACGGGGTTTGATGTTTCCTTTACGCAACATATGCAAAACAATCAAAATTACTAACATCCGATGATGAAAATAAATATAAAAGATATAATGAAGGTATAATTTATGATTATAATTAAATATTATAGAAGTTAATATATATGAATATGGTTATAAACTAATTTATTAAGATATTTATGTTTATTATACTGTAAATTAAAAAACATTGTTGGAAGTCAAGAGTAAAGGTAAGGGTTTCTCATCCCACTTTAATTTCTTTGAGACATATGGTATATTCAACACTTATTTTATATTTTTTCTTATATATAATAACCAATGGATTTTTTATAACAATTTAATTAAATTAAATGGATTTAAAAATCCATATCAAGGTCTATCTTTCATGGTCTTTTGATTCAAGAGATACCAATGTGGTAAGGGGGTTTTCATCTCAATTTACCATCATTGAGATATGTTCTATATTCACCACCTTATTTATTTTATGTGTACATAATTACCATCAAATTAATTTATGCTAAATTTCATGAAAAATATGAGTAATTAGTAATCCATCTAAGGTTATGTATTCTATGAGATTTTAATTCAACCGTTATAAAAGTTATAGGGGTTTGTGTTATAATCTTACTTTTTATCGGGATTATTTTGTGTCTCAATTTCCATCATGGGACATTATATCTTATTTATCATCCAAAACCCATTTATTTTCACTATTATTGTTATTTATATGTTTTTAAGTATTATTTTCATTTTACTTATCTATTTTACTCCAAAATACTGAAGTAATGTTTATAAGAAAAGCTGACCTTATTTCTCTTTGTTGGCCAAGATTCTTTTTCTCCATATTCATATTATTTAAAAAAATTAGAAGTTTTTATATACACATAAATTTTTAATATATATATTTTCTAATTCATTTTAATTTATTTAAAAATTATTAAAATAAATAATTTCAAATTCTTTCCACACAATTCATTTTTTACTTTCATTACAAAAGTTTTAAAAAGAATATTATTTTAAACATTTATTCCAGGATCACATTTTTTCACTATTTTTTACTATATTCATTATAGATATCACTTTAAAAGTATCAAATTATTTTAAAATAAAATCATATTTCTTTTTATATGGTATTTTTTAGTTTTTAAAAGCTATGAAAAGAAAATGACATTTTTTTTTCCAAAGTATATTTTTAATGTTTTTATAAAAGATATTTTTATTTATGAAAATATACTCTAAGAATTTTTATACTTCCCTTGAGATATGATATTATTATTTCATCCACTTTATTTCTTTGTATGTCTTATGATGACAATGTTTTAATAATGTTTTCATGACAACCATTTATTTTCCACAAGTTAATTAATCTTTGATGAATTGATAAAAGTTTTTATGGTCTTATGGAACACATATATATGGTTTTATTTTTGTGAAGGGTGAGATCAGAATTATAGATCCCTGAAATTCATTAAATAAATCTTGATATCTCATGATATAATGAAAATTTTCATGAGTGTAATTATAATTAAGTATACTTAGAAAGACTTTGGATAAGGTCAATTTTTGTTATCTATATTAAAAAATATTGTTTATGGGTGTAAATTAAGGTTTATATTCTCACAATGAATGTGTGTGAGTTTAATTATGGTTATCTATTCTCAAAAAGGCTATGTATGAGTGTGATTTCTATTATCTATTCTCACAAATATTGCACATGAGTGTTATTTTGTTTAGTTATGCCCAAAAATATTGTGTATGAGTGTAATTATAGTTAGATATGATCACAAAGACTATTTGTGGGTGTAATTGATGATATATATGATAAAAAAGACTATGTGTGGTCATAATTATGAATGGTTATTTTCACAGTGTTATGTTTTCCCAACTTATTCTTATTCCAAATTAGTATGTTATATGCATATGTTATTCTCTATGGATCATGTTTACGGTATCATGATTACACACTATTTTTATATGGTATATGTTAGATAATTTAAGATTACATAACCTTATATTATAACTTATAAATAACTCTTATTGTTCAATGTTATTTTGAATAATATATTTCTCCCATGATCATGTTTTCTTACATGCTTTTAAACTAACCCTTGACGAAATGTTGTTAAGTTTATCATTTTATGAGCATTTAAGATCACCTTTTTCTTATGTTTTCCATTCTCTAAGTTATGAATATGATTATAATCCATGAGATGTATATAAGGGGATCTATTATGGTGTGATTCTGTATAATTGTTAATAATAAGAATTTATATGTAGCTAATATCCTAAGAAACTAAACCATAATGGTTCTAGGATTTTATGAGTATTTATTGGCATTAAAATTTAAATTTTTGTAATATATATAAATTTGGATTGATTTATCTCCCTTGGTGTCAAATATTATATCTAAAGAATGTGTTTTAGCATTAGATCCTGATGTGAGGGTATGAGGAATCTTAATGGGTATCATAATAGGGTTTATTTGTTTTTTGTTTTTTAGGATTAGAAAAATTTAGTGAGAACCCTAGGGATAAGTCTATATATTAATTAACATCCTAAAATTTTGATAAAATAGAGATTGTGTGATTTTATATCAATGAAATTCCTATAAGATATAAACAAGTGGATGAAGGCTCAAACATGGATTCTCCTAGGGGCATTAAAACTGAAATGGTATGTTGGGTATTAACTCAATATTCACTAGGTGAATGATAAATTCCTAATTCCACACATAGTTTTACACTCTTGGGGGATATTATTTGGTTAATTAATATTATCATTAAGAACTATTATGAGGTATTTGATTATATTTAGGTCAGAAATCTTAGAGGAAATTACCATGGATGACTTGATTGAAACCTTGAAGTTTATACGTTAGGGCGTTCACATTATTTTTTACTTATTTCTTCTAAGATCATAAATTTCTTTTTATTAAAGTATTAATATCCTAAACTTTCCTTTATTCATGTAATGGATGGGTTTATAATGAACCAAGTTTACTATGGGTTTGATGGATAACACAATTATTTTAAAGAGAAACCAAATGGGATGAGAATTGATATTTAAAATATTTTAGTAATGGTTTCCCAACTATCTTGAGTTATGATTAAAAACATGAACCTTCCTAAAGTCCCAAACACAAAACAAAATAGAAAAACAGAGTTTCATAAAGGTTTAGGTGGTAAATACCATGTAGTAAATAAGATTCAACTTCATATATGTCAAAAATATGTTAAGAATCTCCCAAGGGAATGTCTAAATTAAATAAGAAAACGTTTCAAGTGTGGAAGGATTAGCTATCAAGCTCATTATTGGTGAAGATAGTTGAATAGGTTGGTCAATATAATGGAATATATAAAAAACACAACTATTTATCCACCCAAACTTCAATGCTTCAAATGAATTGAGATTGAGAATTATGAAAATTTATGCCCTAACAAAAGCGATAATGAGGATAATAGACAAAAACAACCTCCAAGACCTAGAGAATAAGGAAGAAACTATGCACTAAATACCCATGAGGCGGATCATGATAATTAAGGTACACTTATACTAATATTCATATTTAAGGAAGAATTAATGTATTATAGTTATATCCACTACATTATATATATTAAGTTTACTAAGATCTTAAAACCACCACCACAATGATTTAATACCAATTTATTGGAGAAAAATTCAAGTTATATGATTATTGTATCTTAAGTTGAAGTTTGAAAGAATGTGATTCTTGTAAATAATATTATTATATCTTCAGTTAAATTTAATTTAGTTTTTTGAATGGATCGATTCTGTCTACTTAGAGTAATAACTAATTTCCATAATAAGTCTCATTTTATATCAACCTATAATCATCTTTCAGTGAAAGTATAACTATGAACTCTTTATATAGATTACTTCCAGTATTTGGGATTTAATGATAAATCAGGTGACATGTTTCCTAGTCCTAGTCAAGTTAGTCAGGATGATATTTCATTATAAATTATATATTGAGTCATTATTATGTTTATAATTCCATCATTAGTGATAGAAATTAAAATTGTGAGGTCATAATTTATTTAAGTGGGTAGTATGTAAGACCTTGAGATTTTAGAATATATTTCTTTTTAATAAATTCAATGTGTTCGATAGATGATGATGAACACAACACCAAAATTAAGTAAATAATTATTTATTATAATATAAAATGAAATATATTATAATTAAATTAAATGAAACATAATAATGAAAATTAATTAAGTAATTATAAGAATTACTAATTTAGTTATTCTTAATTGAATAAAAATGTATTGTTTAAAAATATTAATTTAATATATATGATTTATTTAATGTTAATTTCTATTATTTATAAATATAAAATCATGGGAAAGTTTATATATATATGTATAAAAATTAATAATCATTTATACATTGATTATCGAATGGTTATAAATAAAGATAAAATCATTTGAAGGTAAAAATAATTATTTTTCAGAAACCTTATTTTATGTGTACAATGTATTTATATTAATAAATTAAATTAATAAACATTGATGGATTTTTTTGATGAAATTTATTGATTATATATTCAATCAAATAAATTAACCATCATATAATGTTTTTTTATTGGGAATAGACTCATAATAAAATCATTTTATGCTTTGAAAATACATTTTTTTTCTAAAAATGGTTTTACGAGTTTTATGCATAGATATTAGATTTAATTTCTACCACCTTTAGAAATTTTATTTTATAAAATGAAATTAATGTCTTAATTCATCATTGCAAAATTATTCTATTATGAAATTTTGGATCTTTTCTGAAAAGGTTGATTTTTTGGTGAATATTGAAAAATATCATTTTTACAAATACCATAACTTTTATGACATCATTATGATATAAGGATTAATTAAAAATATAATAAACCTTTTTCATAATAAAATATATTTTTATTTAGTAAAATTAAACATTTAAAACTATTATCTTTGATTTTGAAAGCAATGCTAGACTTTTTGGAACCTAAGTTATATTTTATTCTAATTGAAAAACCATTTTAGTCCTTTTCCTTTAAATAATTATGGAAAATGATACATTCGATTTTGACTTGATTTTATATATAGAAAAATATTATTTTTTATCCATAAACCAATAAATTTCATGTTAATTAATTTTATACATAATTTTTTTTGTGAATTTATTTTTATATTTAGAAAGACATTTTCCTAAAAACGGGGTTTCCTTTAATTTTTAATACTTATAATAAAAGTCATTTCAGTCACCTATAGGAATTAATTACTATAAAATGGATTCCATATTTTTAATATTTATAATAAATATTAGGTAATTAGTTCAACTTAATTTTTATCCATAATTAATAGTTACCATGCTAAAAAGCTTATCACTATAGTAAGGGTTAAAGGGTTAATGTGGGGGTTAAACTAAAAGATAAGGCATCACATATCATTAAAAATAGATTAAATGTGATTAGTGGAGTTCATCAAGACATTATATAATCCTATATTCTGATTTTCCCATTTGGTTCCACTTTACCATGATAATTACTTTATATTGTTTTAATGTTAAGGGTATTTACATGGGTGCCACTCCCCTCACTTATAAAAGTGAACCTCCTCTTCTCACTTATCCATACCACTTGATAACCTTATATCGACCAATATCTGTCCAAATAAATTTTAAAAAACTTATCCATTACTTATAGGTTCTTTTATTCAATAAATATCTATCAAATAGTCCCTATGATGTTTTAAAAGGAGATTATCTAAGGAAGAGGTATATGTGTCTTTGCAACCATTTTCAAGTTCAATTGTTATTAACCCTACTGAAAATATTCAATAAATATATTAAAATAATTAAATACATATATTTAATATATTTAAATGTTTTATGTTAATGGTACAACCATATTCGGTCTCCTTTCCATTTAATGGAAAATGAAAGCATCCCTCATGCATACATGTATACAACCACCTTCATAAGGCGATGCAATTAATTTTCCATCACCAAATATAATGGTTGGTTATATAGATGGATTTAATAAATAAATAAATAAATATTATATTTATGATATAATTATTATTTTTAAATATAAATTATTATTTATTTTATTTTCATTTCATTTATTGAAAAATGAAAATATCACCCATGGGTACGTGCGGACTACCGACTCCACAAAGTAATCCAATTCATTTCTCATCACCACCTTACATGATAGTTATAAAAATTTATTTTATAAATATATTTGATATTAAGGATTAATATATATCATGAATATAATTATTTAATGATAACAAAAGAATTAAAAATCATTATAAAGTAACAAGGTGATACCCATAAATTACCCGAAAACAAGCTTGTCAACAATTTCATATTCAAGAATAATAACTAAAAATTTATTTAAAATAATTTTTAAAATTATTAATAATCATTGAAAATATATTCTAGTACTATAAATAATATTTTAATGACAAAATTTTTATCTTATAATGAGGTTCTATTCCACCTTTACAAAATATGCGCGAAATAATCAAAATTATTAACATCCGATGATGAAAATTAACATAAACTTGCTAATAAATATATAATTAATGTATAATGAAAGATTATAATTAAAGAGTATAAAATTTAATATATATGAATAATTTTATTAAATAATTTATTAATAATGTTATTTTTATTACATAAGAGGTTAAATCACATTCATGGAAGTCTAGAGTAAAGGTAAGGGTTTCTTGTCTCGCTTTTATTTCTTTGATACATATGCCATATTCCCCAATGTTTTTGCATTTTTTGGTGTATATACTTATCTATTGATGTTTTTATCATATTTTATTTAAATTAAAGGGATTTAAAAATCCACATCAATTTCTATCTTTCATTGGAATTCGATTCAAGAGATACTAATGTTATAAGGGTTTCCTCATCTGAATTTCACTTTATTGAGATATGTTCTATATTCACCAACTTATTTATTTTTTGATATGTATATAACACACATTAATATATTTTATGATACATTTCATGAAAATTATGAGGAATTACAAATCCATATAAGTTTATCTCTTTCATGATATTTTAACTCAAAGGTTAACAAAGTTATAAAGTTTTATGTTTCAATCTCTCTTTTTATCAGGATTGTTTATATCTCATTTTACATTATGGGAAATCATATATTATTTCTCTCACAGACACCATCTATTTTATTCTATTTAGGTTAATTATGGAATTTCCATGTATTCTTTTTTCATTTCCCCCCCCCATCTTTTATACTAAAAAACCCCTAAAGAATGTTTTAAGAAAAGCATACTTTATTTCTCCTTTTTGGTCAGGAATAACTTTCCCCCATATATATATTCTTTGAAATTATTTTATGGAAATTTTTATCATCTCATAAATTTTAAAAAAATATATTCTATACTATCTTTTAGTTTATTTAAAAATGATTAAATGGAATCTTTTCAATTATTTTTCATACGACTCACTTTCAACTTTCTTTACCAAAGTGTTAAAATGAATGTTTTTTTAAATTTACAGCTTGTATATATTTCCTCACTATCATAAACTTTATTAAATATTAATATTACTTTAAAAGTTTAATTATTTTTCAATGAAAATCCTATTTACATTATTTTGGTAATTTTTAGTTTTTAAATGTTATAAAAAATAAAAGGATATTTCTTCTTATTTTACAAAGTATATTTTTAATGATTTTATAAAATTATTTTTCATCTATAAAAACACCTTTAAGGATTTTTTATACTTATATAAGGATATTAAATTATGATAAAATCCAATTTATTTCTTTGGATGGATTATAATTATGAATTTTTAATATTTTTTTCATGAAAACCTTTTCTTTCCAATGAAATAATTAAGCTATGATGAAATGATGAGAGATATTTTTTCACATATGTATGTTTTTATTTATGTGAAATGTTGGTATGGAATCATATATCCCTATAATGTATTGGGAAAATCCTGATATGTCATGATTTTTTTGTATATGATTTTAATTGTAGTTTTCTATAATGAAAAAGACTGTGTGTGAGTGTAACTGCGGTTATATATGCTACCAAATATCATTAACAAGTGTAATTATAGTAATATATGCTCATAAAGAGAATGAGTGAGTGTAATTGTGGTTTGATATGCTTTTAAAGGATATGTTTGATTGTAATTTCAGTTTTATATTCTCATAAATATTGTACATGAGTGTAATTGTGGTTAGATATTCTCACAAATATTTTGCATGAGTGTAATATGGTTAGATATGCTCACATATAATTTTCATGAGTGTAAATGCAGATAGTTGTGCTTAGAAAGACCAAGTGTGGTCATAATTTTGAATGTCTATATTCACAATGTTATGTTACCCTATTCTTATTATTGTTTCAGATTACTATGTTATATACTTATGATATACCCTTTGGACCATGTTTATTATATCACGATTACACACTATTATTCCATGGAATATGAATCATCATTTGAGATTACATGTCCTTCTATTATTCCTTATAAAAAACTCTCATTGTTTCATGTCATTTTTAATAAGATATTTCTCCCATTATCATGTATTCTTAGATTCTTATGATTTGACCCTTGATGAAATATTGATAATTTTATCCCTTACTAAGCATTTGAGCTCATACCTTTATTAATTATTCCATTTCCCAAGTTTTGAAGATGAGTATAGCCTAGGAGATGTCAATAATAGGATCTAGTATGGTTTTATTATGGATTTTTTTTCAATAATATTTTTTATGTAGCTAATATCAAAAGACACTAAATCATTATGGTTTTGGGAGTGTGTGATTATTTGTGAGATGCAATATTTATATTTTGGTAATATATGTAAAATTGGATTAATTAATCTCTCTTGGTATCAGAGCCTATATGTAAGGAATGCATTTTTTCATTGAATCCGATAGTGTGGGTTTAAGGAATCTTAGTTGGTATTATAGTAGGGTTTTATTATTTTCGGGGATTAGGATTAGAAAAATTTAGTGAGAACCCTAGGTATAAGTCTAAGTATAGGATAAAAACCTAAAATTTTGGTAAAATAGATATTTTATGGTTTCTTATCAATTAAATCCTTCTCTGGATATAAATAAGTGGATATTGGTTTTCCCACAGATGTGCCTAGGTTTAATAACCCTGAAAAAGTTGGCTGGGTATTAACACGATCTACACCTATTACATGAAAAAGAGGCCTAAATTCACACCTAGTTTGACACTTTCTATGAATATAATTTAGTTAATTAACATTATCTTTATGAACAATTATGAGGGATTTGAAAATATTTAGGTTATAAATCCTAAGAAAAAATTACCATGGATGAATTATATTAAAACCTAGAAGTTCATAAGTTAGGGTGTACACATTATTTATGATTTATTTATTTATATATTCATAATTTTAATTTTTTAAATATTCTAATCCCTAACTTTACTTTATTCATTTAAAGTATAGATTCTGATGGAATTGAGTTAACTATGGGTGTGATGGAAAACATAGTGATTATTCCAAGTAGAAACTGAATGGGAGGTTAGATGACATTGGAAATATTATGGTCATGCTTACCTAGCTATCTCAAGTTATGATTAACAAACCTTCACCAAATCCCAAACACCCCAAATAAGGGGAAAATAGTGTTTCATAATGGTTTAGGTGATAAATAACATAGATGTATTAATATTTAAATTTTGACATTCTAATAATGTGGTAAGAAGAACATAATAGAATGTATCAAACTAGCAAGAAAATTTTTATAGTGTGTATGGATTGGCCACAAAAATCTTGATTATTGAATAGATATTGGGAGGTTGGTTAATATAATAAAAGATATAAATGTCCAAACTAATTCTACACCTTCATTCAATTCTTCAAATCCAAGGAGTTTGGGAATTATGAAAATTGATTCTCTAATTTAAGTGATAATGAGGATAATAAGGATAAATAGCCTCCAAGACTAAGGTAACAAAGAAGAACCTATGAAATTACTACCCCAGAAGTAGATCATGATAATTAATGTACACTTATGCTCAAGTAAATATTTAAGGATGTATTAATGGATTCTAGTTCTATATAATCCATTATATCTTGGAAGTTTTTTAAGAGAATTAAATCACTACCCCAATTATTGGATACTATGTTATTTATAAAAAATTTCTAGTTGTATAATTATTTTATCCCAAGATGATTTTTTGGGAATGTGGTTCATGAAAATCATATTATTCACTATTTATTTAAGTTTGTTTTTTATAATGAATTGGTTCTCTCTATATTGATACATAAATAATTTATAGAATAAGGAAGTCACATTTCATATCAACCTATGATCATATGTGAGTGCAAGTATAACGATGGACTCTTTATTGTGACTAATTACATTATTTGGGTCCTAATAAACAATCATGAGCTAAGTCTCCTAGTCCAAACCATTTTAGAGAGATTGATATTTCATTAGAAATTATATATTGATTCATGATTATATTATGAATACCATAATTAGTGAGATAAATTAAAATTTTTAGGATGTAATTTATATAAGGTGCTAGAATATTACACCCTAATATTTTAGAATATATTTCTCTTCAATAAATTTTATGCGTTTAATAGATCATGATGCAAAAAAACACCCAAATTAATGGAATAATAAATTATTATAATATAAAATGAAATATATTATAATAAAATTAAATGAAACATAATAAGTATAGTCAATTAAGTAACTATAATAAGTACTACTATAATTATTCTTGGTTAAACAAAATTTTATTCTTTACATATATTCATTTATTATATATGTTTTACTTAAAATTAAATTTCTATTATTTTAGTAATAAAATCTTAAAAATTTATTTTTGTACTTTATAAAAATGAATAATTATTCATACATTTATTATAAAATAGTTATAAATGATGATAAAATAATTTGAAGGAAAAAGGATTTATTTTTCAGAAAACCTTTTTTATTCATAATGCATTTTATCTTGATAAATTAAATTAATCAATATTGATGATTTTTTGATGAAATTTATTGATAATATATTCAATTAAATAAATTAACAATCATCTAATGGTTTTTATTAAATAAATATTGAGAATAAATTCATTTTATGCTTTGAAAATACTTTTTTTTTGAAAAAATGGGTTTTAAGAATTTTGGGTGAATATATTTGATTTAATTTATTCCATATTTATAAATTCTATTTGATTAGATGAACTAAAATTTTGAATTTATTATGTTAAAATTACTATTGTAATAGTTTTGGGGATTTTTTTGAAAATGTTGTTTTTTAAGTGAATAGTGAAAAATATTATTTTTACGAATACTGTAAATTTTATGATATCACTATGATATAAGCATGAAATAAAAATATATTAAACCTTTGAATGGACCAAATATATGTTTAAGTAGTAGAATAATTAATTTACAAATATTACCTTGAATTTTTAAACTCATTCTCAACTTTTTGGAACATAAGTTATATTTTATTCAAATAAAAACACTATTTAAGTCCTTTTCCATTAATTAAGCATTCACAAAAATCCATTAAATTTTGGATTTGTTTGAAGGTAATTAAACTTATATTTTCTATCCATAATCCATTAAATTCCATGATAATTTATTTTATAAATGATTTTGGTTTAAATTCATTTTCATACTTAAATGGACATTTTTCTAAAAACTATTTTTCATTTTATTCTGCATATATATATACTAAAAGTAGTTTCTACCATCTCTAAAAATTGAATTTTTTAAAATTCATTACATATTTGGAATCAGAATAATCAATATTATGAAATCATTTTAACTTAATTTTTATCAATAATAAATAGTTACCATGTTAAAAATATTATCATTATGGGAAGGGTTAAAAAGGTTAACAAGGGGGTTAAGCTAAGATATAATATCATTAAAACTTTTATAAAACTATTATGATGAGTTTATTTATAAATTATATCTTATTATATTTATAAAAGTTTTCATTTTTCCACATTTTCATGAAAATTACTTTATATTATTTTAAATTTAAGGGTATTTATAAGAGTGCAACTCCCCTCACTAATAAAAAGGGCACACCCTTTTCTCACTTTTACACACCACTTCAGCATATTATATTAACCAATATTAGACGAAATACCTTCCTAAAAAACTTATCCATTACATATATTTCCATTTTTCAAAAAATACCCATCCCAAAAGTGTTTATATTTTTTTTCAAAGGATATTTTCCAAGGAAGAGGTATATGCTCTTTCAGAAAATTTTCAATTTTCTTTCTTATTAAAAATTCTAAAAATATTCCATAACCATATTTAAATAAATAAACAATTAATTTTTATTTATTGAAATATTATTATGTTAATGTTAATTTTTTTTCTATCTCCTCTCTATCTGATGGAAAATGAAACCGTCACTCATGCGTACGTGCAGACTACCGCCTCTATGAAGCTATGCAATTAATTTTTTATCACCATATATGAAGGAATATTATATAGATATATTAAATGAATATAGATTATATTTTTTATATAATTATTATTTTTAAATATAAATTATTATTTACCATTATTTTTTTATATTTATTGAAAAATGAAAACATCGCATATGCGTACTTGTGGACTACCAACTTCACAAATAAATTAAATTAATTTTTATTCATTTTCTTACATGGATAGTTATAAAAAATTTATTTTATGAATATATATGTTATTAAGGATTAATTTATTTCATGATTATTATTTTTTAAGTATATCACAATAATTAATGATCATTATAAATTAACTCACTGAAATATGTAAATTACCCAAAAACAATCTTAGTACTGATCTCAACTTCAAGAATCATAAAAAAAATTATTTGTAATGAAATCAGAAATTTATTAATAATAGTTTCTAATATATTCCATCAACTTAAACAATATTTTATTGATAAAATATGTATCATAGAATGAGGTCCAATGCCTCTTTTACAAAACACATGCAAAACAATAAAAATTACTAACATCCAAAGATGAAAATAAACATATACCAATTAATAAAATTATAATGAATGATTATTATTAAAGAGTATAAAATGAAATATCTAGGTATAAATTAAAAAAATTTAAGATAGTTATTTTTATTATACAGGATTTTAAATCACTATTGTAGATGTCAATAGTAAAGGTAAGAGTTTCTTATCTCACTTTTATTTCAATTAGACATATTCCATATTCACCACTTATTTTATATTTTGTGGTGTATATAATTCCCTAAGGATGTTATTATCATGATTTCAAGAAATTAAATGGATTTAAAAATCTATATCAAGATATATATTTATATAATTTTGATTCAAGAGATACCAATGTTATAAGGGTTTCCTCATCCTAATTTCCTTTCATTAAGATATGTTATATATTCACAACATTATTTTTCTGTGGGGTGTATATAATACACATGAATATATATTATTATAAATTTAATTAAAATTATAGGGAATTACTAATACATTTAAGGTTATATTTTCATGATATTTTAATTCAAGGTTTACCAAAGATGTAAGGGTTTGTGTTACAATCTCTCTTTTTATCCAAACTATTTATGTTTCAGTTTATATGGTGGAAAATTATATGTTATTTATCTTCCAAAATCCATACAATTTATTCTACTCTTGTTATTTATGGTGTTTTCAAGTATTGTTTTCATTTTCTCTATATTTGGTAATCATAAATATCAAAATAATGTTTTTAATAAAGCTGACCTTATTTCTCTTTTTTTTGGTTGGGAATATTGTTCATCTATATACATATTCTTCAAAATTATTTTATGAAAGTTTCTATCTAAACATAAATTTTTAATAATGATTTTCTACTAAATTTTACTGTATTTATAAATGATTAAAAGTAAACTTTTCAAATTTTTTCTATACGATTAACTTTAAACTTTCCTAAGAGATGCGTTAAAAGAATGTTTTATTAACATTTACTATATGAAAAAAATTTCTAACCATTATTTCCATTCTTCATTATGAATCTTTATATATAAGTTTCCATAATGTTTCAAAGAATATCCTATTTCCACAATTCTAGGATTTTTTATCTTTTAAAAGTTACAAAAATAAAATGATTTTTTTCTTATTTTTCAAAGTATATTTTTAATGCATTTATAAAATCATTTTTAATATATGAATATATCATTTAATGATTGTTATTATATTATGGGAATATTATATTACTATACCATATACATTCTTTCTCTATATGACTAATGATTACAATGTTTTAATAATGTTTTCAGGAAATCAATTATATTATGATACCATCCACAATGTTTTAAGTTATAATTAAATGATGAATGTTTTTATGATCATTTTGGAAACATATATATAGTTTTAATTATATGAATGGTGTGACCAAAATTATATATATATCCAATTCATTGGGTAAATCTTGATATCTCATGGTATAATGACTTTTTGTGTGAGTGTAATTGTGGTTATACTACACATGTGTGAAATTGTAGGGATATAAGCTCAAAAAGATTGTGTACGAGTATAATTATAGTTAATTATGCTCACAAATATTGTGGGTGAGTGTAATTGTGGTTATATATTCTCATAAATACTATGAATGAGTGTAATTTTTGTTATATATGCTCATAAATATTGTCTATGAGTGTAATTTTAATTATTTAGGACCACAAAGACCATGCGTGAGCATAATTATGGCTAGAAATTCTCACATACTATGCATAAGTGTTTGTGTAGATAACTATGCTCACAAATATTGTGTGTGCTCATAATTGCTAATGGATACTTTCAGAATGTTATCTTTTCCTTTTTTATTATAGTAACACATTACTATGTTATATGCTTATGTTATGCTCCATAGATCATGTTTATTATCTCATGATTCCACACTCTTATTCCATGGTATATTTTTGATAATTTGATATTACATTTCCTTCAATTATTCCATATAAAAAACTCTTACTGTTTCATGTTTTTTAATAATATATATTCCCCATTCTTATAATCTAACCCTTGATGAAATTTTGATAATTTTATCCATTACTGAGCATTTGATCACACCCCTTTATTATGTTTTCCCCCCCATAAGTTATGAATATGACTATGTTCTAGGAGATGTCTCAAAGGGCATATAGTACCATGAGATTATGGAGAAATGTCAACAATAATATTTTTTTGTAAAAAATATCCAAAGGGGGAAAACCTTTACGGTTATGAGATTATGGTAGTATTTTGGAGATTTAATGTTTGAATTATGTTAATATATGTAAATTTAGAATGATTCATCCCACTTGGTATCAAATAATATGTGTAAAGAATATGTATTAGCACCATATAGAGGATTTGGGGTTTGGGGTGTCTCATCAACTTCTAAATGACCTATGTAATTTTAGTATTCACTCACTTACACAATATAATTTTGTTTTTTGATGATAATCAATAGGATTGAGTTTTCTAATGACTTGGAGAGAGTAAATATTTCTTATAATATTTTTTTGGATAAATAATTCATCCTATTATCATTTATATAAATTTTTTGATATCATTAATGAGTTTAAGAAAATTTTACCCAATATTATCATGTACCGAGAATAGAAAAAATGGGTATATGATATCTGATTTCTAGTGTTGTGTTAGCAGTATAAGTGGGTAAACGTTTAAACCAGGAGAATAAATTTCAGCTGTAAAGTCCAAAAAACTTTATTCTAGTATTAAATCATGGTCATTAAAATATAAAGGTCAAATTAAAAAGGAGGAGTAATAATTCTATAAGATAAAAATGTTTGGGATATCTGAAGGAGTTTTCAAAACTTGATGTAATTTACTTATCTAATATTAAAGTTATAGAATTATATTATTTAGTTTTTAAGGGTATATGATATTGGATTTATATTTTACAATTTTTGTAAATATATAATTGTTCAAAATCAATAGAAGAATTTATAAATCTATAATTTTTATTTAAGTGATGAAACAAATGGTTGCTACATCATATATTTGGATGCAAAAGAATATATCAATATCATATAGATATTGAAAAAGATACTTATCTTTATATCATTTCACTTATGTCATAATATTATTTCTTCATTAACCATAATATTTTATGAAAAAACTGTGATAATTAATTTTATACAATAGTTTATGATTCATTCGACTCTATACCATATTTTTGAAATGGAGATAAGGATAAAAATGTTCTATCTAGGATAAAGTGTTTATACAATTTTTTGTTAAAATATTAGGGAAGATGTTCTCTCTACCCATCACTATATTATTTTAATGAAGTATTATTTTTATATAAAAACAATCGAAATACATAGAATACAATATAGATATGAATATAATAGTTTATTTATTAAATATTCTTATAAATAGGTAATAAGTATTATTTCCAACATAAATAAGTTTTTTCAATTTTTAGAAACGATATTCTGAGAAGAATATAATTTTTAAGAAGAAATTGGGATTATATTTAAACTTAGATAATTTCAATGTTAAAAAATAAAATATCACACTAGTTTATTGTTAAAGTGATTTTTATTTAATATCTTAATTAGTGTAGAATATGTGATGGTAAGGAAAAATGTAAAGAGTTTCATTTAGTTACAATATAAAGTGAACATCACTACTTTATAAATGATTTTAAAAACCTATTTAAAAAGTGAATTTTACTTAATATTGTAAAATAATTTTATATTTTATTGGTAAAAGAGAAATTTTAAAAGATATATTTAGTTACTGTATCAATGTAAATGTTACTTTATCGTAAATATGATTTGGATATGTTTGAAATTGGTTATGTAAATAGTTATATTATTATTAAAGGAAATGTTTGATGGAATAAGTTATAAATATAATGATGATCAACATAGAAAGAGTTTTAAGTAGAAAATTGGAGTTGACATTGAAAAATATAGTATGTTTAATTTAATAAGTTTCAATATGTTTAAAGAGTCAAACATTTGGAAGAAGATTCATAAATCTCACCATTATTCAAAATGGATTACTTCATAAATTTTACCCACAAATTTTTTTGTGGGATATTTTTATCATATGTTCATATATAGATTTGGTAATAATTACAAAAAGATGTAATGAGTTAACAAAACCTAGAAAGTATAAAAAACATAAGGCTGATTAGGTGTTCTCTCATATATTATATGTTAGACATGTGCTTTTGTATGGTTTTGTTAAGTATTTTTAAAAGAGTTTAAGAATATAAAATGTATTATATAAATGTAAATCTCAACATTACCATTATTTCACTTTGGCTTAATAAATGTATATACATATATACATGTCATGAATTGAAATTATAATTGAACTCTCAAATTATGGCTTTGAGTTATCCCTAATCAACGTTCATCAAGGATAATTATAGGTTTTGATTACATTTTAAGGTTAGTGTGATTAGGATGATTATATATAGATATGGAATATGATCATGAGGTGAAAAATGTGTATTTTCATGCGGGATGATGCACTATGTATACCAAATGAAGTGTCATACACTATATATTTGGTATAACAGGGGTTCATGTATAATATTTAGGTCCTCATACATGAGGTTAGTGAGATACCAAGCATGAAAATCACCATAATTTGATAAATTTATTAAATAAGTGAAAATTTGACTATCTAATTAGGGGTGTTTGGGTATGTTTCTGATCATTTCTGTAGTTAAAGCTTAATAAAGATGTTATTTTCCCTCTCGTATGAAGAGTATGACATATGTTCCCTTAATTGAGATATACCGGGGAGTGTGTAGACAAACCTAGATAGTACATATAATGTGATAATATATTAAAATCATGGGCATGTTATATTCTCATATAAAAAATGAATGAAATGCAATGTATTCATCAACCAAGTCAGTCTATACTCAAATAATTGAGAACATATGAGTTGACTAAATTGGATTGATATAATCCCTGATCCAAGATCACTCGATGTCATAGAAAAAGGGAAAATATAAAAATAAAATCTCAAATATGATAAAAATCGATAGACATAGGTATATAGATACATGTGTCTCATGGAGTTTATATCAGATACCTTTATAGCTTGAGTAGTATCGATACTTTTCTAGAGGCCACTTTTTTCATACATTTATGAATATGGTGATTCATATTTTCTATCAACTCTATAATTTCTCATGGGGTCACACATTATAGTTGAATGAATGGGGATTGAGTACGAATTAGAATGCCATGATAAAAATTATTTAGAGTCAATCAAAAAGAGTTTTGGATGGGTATTCACATGGTTTTACATATAATGTGATATAGGTTGAAGTTAATTATAGATTTCCAAAATTGATTTGGTAGATGCCCAAAAGGAGTTTTTTATATCATCTCACAAGATATTGTATATGATACAATATAAGGTGAAATGGGATAAAGACTTTTAGTCTTTAAACCAAGTGTAATATTGAAAGGAATATTCCCTAAATCCAATATTGAATATAATGTTATTTTTTTGTTACCATGTCCTTGACATTGATTTACACTTGATAAAACCTTAAGAAAAGGCTTAATAATATGTTTTCACCAACTTATTGTGGTATTAATACGATGTTGTTTCCACCTTAAATCATAAGGTTGAACATTAGGGGTTAATTTTCAGATGATCCTCTCATATCAGCTATCATTAAAAGAGCATGTCATATCAAAAAAACATGTACAGGATTAAATGGGCAATATGCATGCATTGATTACGGTATTAAATCATTTGATAAATCACATGCGTTCATACACATAATAATGAAGGATCATCCTCAAGTTCTATATAAACCCTACCTTTATATGATGATAAGATGTGGCGTGTATTCATTTTTTGTTGGAACACCCTAATCCTAAGATTTCAACTCTTCCATATTTTTATATAAGATGATATCACATCATGAATATAATTTAAGTCCCATATGCATGATGGATTATTTAGGCACAATCCATGGATATACCTTTGGAGAGTGGATTCATTTTTTTTACTTCCCTTTAGTGATATTTATCAACCACACTAGAATAATATCAAGATATAATAGAGGAATCATCAATATATGGTACACATGTTTACAATATTCTTCATATACAATTTACATTTTCATTTTTTCAAAGCATGGAGATATTGGGAATATAGTTTCTAAATAGCTTCCATTTTAATGATTAAATGTTAATCAAACCCTTAAAAAACTAACACAATTTTTATTCAAAGTACAACAAATATGACTTTTTGATGGAGTGATTTACATTTTTAGGGAATGTGATAACAGGTAGGGGAATATCCTTTGATCATTTAAATAAAAATGAAATTGAATAATGGTTTAGAACAACATTTTTGATGTAGATCCAAATTTTCCAAAAATTATCTAGGTACTATAAATGATTTGTGAGGATATTATCATGATTATAAAACCCACTTACTGAGTTAACTTAAAAAGGATTAATGTTTTTATGGATAAAAGACGTTAAAGAGATATTCAAGGTATTGATGAAGAGATTAATAAATTTACCAGTACTCACACTATCCTTAAGTGGGGAATGTTTTGTGATATAAAATGATGATTTTAAGAAAGTCTTGGTTTGTTTGCTCATCCAAAATGATAAAGTGATAGACTATAACTCAAAATAGTTAAAGTTACATTATAAAAATTACATTATACCTGATTTGAAGTGGGAGGTGGTTATATTCACATTGAATATTTTTAATAATTATCTCTATAGAAAGAATTTAACATATAAACTGATCATAAGATATTAAAGTATATATTCAGATAGAAATATCTCAACATGTGCCAATTAAGGTAGTAAAATTAGATCAAAGACAATGATTACTCAATATATTACCATCCAAGAAAGGTGAATAAAGTGGTAGATGCTATATGTTGAAAATATCTAATAACCATATCCATTATGAGGATTGAAAAGGATGAAACATTATTAAATATGAAATGTATGGATATAGGAATCATAAATAAAGGTATGATATCTCACCTTTCTAAAATATCAACCATCTATCCTGGATAAGATTAATGTTATACAAATACATGATTCAAAGATACAAAATCCAATGGAAGAAACAAATAAGGGGAAAATATTATAGTTAAACATTGATAAAGATTGATTTGTGAGATTTGAGACATGATTTTTGGATCGTATTATAAATATTACTAAGTTCATCACTATTTGGAAAGACTTATTACTTGATAAATTTTCGATGATATAAATCATAAAAGTGGTGAGGATATATGGAATACTAATTTCAATTATATTTGATCAAGATATGATGTCCGCTTCAAAGTTATAGAGGTTTCTTAAAAAAATTAACCATAGAGTATAACTTTAGTGCAATTCATCATCCTTAAATACATAATTAATCTGAAATGACCATTAAAAATTTGGAATATATGATCAAATCCCACTATATGGACTTAAAAGGTGGCTTATACTGACATAGTTCATTGATTGAGTTATTATAAAATAATAGCTTCAATTCAAGCATTCAAATGACTATATATAAATATCTACATGGGAATAAATATATAATGTTACCATATTGGGATGATTTTGTAGAATAGAATCTATTAGACTATAATTTGTTAATGAAATGATAGATAAGGTCCATGAAATTCATTAATACATTAGATAAATACAAAGCCTATAAAAGAGATATGTTGAAAATCATTAGAAAAACCTAGATTTTGTGTTTAGGGACACATTATTACTTTTAAATATCTTTTTAGAAGGTATTCATGAGGATTAGGAAGAATGGAAATCTAATTACTATGTATATTAACCCCTTTGAGATTCTTGATCACATATGAGATGTGGTCTGTAAATAGTCACTTCCACCAAATCTATCTTATATACATATTGTTTTCTATATATCCCTATATAGGAAATACATGTTGTCTATCCAACATCCCGAAGGCCTTAAAATTTTTATTTTATTATAATAAAAATCCATTTTAAGGGAAGATGGGGGAAACCCAAACAAACTCCACGTACTAAAGACAAACCATGACCTGAATGTCTTAGAGAGTAAAACTAAACTAAAAACATGGATATTACCCTTCCCAATATTTGATCATAATAAACCACTCTACCGTTTCATGAATATTGGAAAGAAATTTTCCTGTGTTAAAGCATATGCCTGATCTGATGGCTGACTCCATACCCTCCCAAACCACCAGATCCAAAAAGCTCTGCAAAGATGAACTACCAACTCTAAATCCTCTTCTGGGCCATATCTATGTAGTCGAGTCCAGATTCAAAATTACAACAAAATCAGAAAAAAAAACTAACACCAGAAACTATTCCACAAAATCACAAAGTCAAAACCAACAAACTACGAAGACATAGCATTCCACCATCACAACCCGATTTCTCAATCATCATGAATCCCAGATCACCACTGATCAACCCAAATAAATACCCCACACACAATAAAACCTTCACCAGTCTCTAGAAACAATGCTGAAACCCCACCTCTATCCAAACCCTATCCAACTATGGACTCCATAGGAATGGAAACTTTCCGGAGTCCGAATCTCGGAAACCATGGGAAGTGAAGCCTGGAAAAGTGGGGAACCTCTGATGATGTTAATGCTGCAACACACCAAAACAAACTTTGAACATAAAAGCAACAAAACAACACCCCTTATCATGAATACCACCTGATTCGGACCTACGAGGGAAGAATAAGAACACCCGAAGAAGACCCAATATAAGCTTGAACCACAAATCTTGTCGCCACCTTCGAGATTGAACACGACGACCAGATCTGCCCCATGAAACCACAACCGACTCAGACACGAAGCGAAAACCATCACCAAAGTAGCTGGAAACTCGATCCTCACTGTGCCTCCATGTGAATCCTTATCTAGATTGACGGTAAGGGCATGGAAAGGCCAACAAATGGTGAGAACACTGAGATGATTGAGCCACGACGCTACCACAGGAAGGGATAATACATGGTTTTGCCTTATTATCCTACCCCATGTTATCATTATTGATTTATTATCATGTGATGATAATCTATAGGTGTTTAAATATTCAAAATAAAAGTTTAAATATTAAACATTAAAGACCTAAAAGTTACATGAATTTGTAAAATATGAAACTTTTATGAAATATTTCATTTAATATTCTAAACATTTGGTTTCAATGGAGTTTTCATGGATAATATATATAAATAGGATAATATTTTAAAACTTTGTGTATGAATCATATTCAAATGAAATAAAACTCCTTTGAAAAATATCTCCCTTACTGCCTCTCTCTTTCTCTTCCTCTTTGAACAAGGTTATATCAAACCATGGGGAATAGAGGATCCTTCCCACGTAACATCCCATCTAAAATCCATTTACTTATAAAAGATTGAATTTACACTATCCTTAAGTGTATCCCCCAGAAACTGAAGGCTATAGATAAATGGATATAGATTCATAATATCACTGGGATATGATTTTCCCTTGAATAAAACACAACCTATAGTATAAAAAATCAAATGAATATATATATATATGATGCATGATAAAAACTAGAAAAAACTCGAATAACATAACATAATAATAATAAGAGACACAATATCCAAAAATAACTCCAAAATAATTTAACAATAACCAAAGATATAAAAAATAAACTAGGTTTCCAAATGATTCACTACAATAAGCTTCACAATATAGCCACCTCCAATATCCCATATCCATCGCTAACAACTATAAAAACAAGGTGATACCCTAGAGAAGTAAGAGATCTTACCCTTATCTATATCACATCAAATAATATCTACATACACACCAAGATACAAAAACACCGAATAAGTATATAAACCCACATATAATACCCCAAAGACTTCCCACACACAATACTTAAATAAAAAATTTAGCTCACATTTTTATATAAAATAGGAGAGGACATGAATAAAATTAAACATTATAAATATAACTAGTATAAACCAATCAAACCACAAACCACCCACCAAAACTATTAACTTATTCACCCATGAAATGTAGGAAACAATACCTTATGGGAACCATGTCACTAACATAATATATCACCTATCAAAGTAATTTTAACTAAATGGATGTAACTCATGAGAGTAAACTCATATCTCACAAACCAAGTCATCACTTAGTGGTATAATCCATGTTGTAACCAAATCAACACTATTAGAAAATTACAAACCAATAAGTACCCTTCCACATGCTTTCTAAACACATGAAAACCCATTCCAATTACAATTTTACACACAAAAATTAATTTTTTTTAAACAAAACTACCACTTAGGAATTTTACCAAACACATTGTGGGTGTCACCCGCGACATTTATTCCAAAACCAAATTAAAAAAAAGGAATGATTAATCAATAATAAATTTTAAAAGTATTTTTTATAATAAATTTGAGCATTTTGAATTTAAAAATCATAATCCTTCAAGTTCTTGAAAAAATGAGAGTGAGAGAGAATCCACCTACCTTAAACAAGCTCATCAAGAATATATGCACCAAAAATTTATAGACCTATAATATAAAAAACTCATATTAGGAATAAAAAAACTACATATAAAAATAACCTTAAAAATAAACCTTTTTATAGAATCCCCAAAATGGGGTTTCTCCTAAATAAAAATGAGAATATATAAGATAAGAAGAGAGACAATAGTCTTACCTTTTATACCTAATCTAAATGCACCAAGATTCAAAGAGAAGGATGTCCAGAATGAATATGATCACTAAAATCACTCAAGAAACCCCAGAGGGTTTATATACCTAGAAATTAGTGACGAAATGAGTTTCTTAAAAGGAATATCTAGGTTAAAAATCTAATTATTGTGGATTCTTAAAGTTGTACATGGTTTGGGAAACCATGCAACAATTTTATGGGTGTTACAGTTTGAAACTAAGTACTACTTGTTATGAAAACATGGATTGGTAATTTTTGAACCATTTATGGAATAAAAATATCCAAAAATATCTAGGTCCACTTGGTTTAACCAATCCATGCACCAACCTTATACCTACCTTGAGATCCTTATTTATGCATGATTTTTTGAGGAATTGTGCATAGTTTACCCTAACCATGCACCCTGAAAACCCCTCCAAAACCTCTAAAAATCATCTAGAACTTATATATAACAACTAAAACCTCTTTATATATTAAAAATGATTAATAAAACAAGTAAATACCTTTAAACAGGGGTGTTATATTCTCCCCACCGATGTGATTTTCATCCTTGAAAAGCTAGAGGTTAGTGGTTTCTTAGAAAATCTTAGGCCATTAATCTTGTATGAATATCTATCATTACAAAGTCTCATCATGAACTTGACCATGATAACATAATAACCACACCAATGAGATACGTATTCCTTATAATATATTGTATTGGCTATGAATAATGTTAATTAGGGTGTGAATGAATGTAATATCTGAATCAAGTATAACATGATCCCAAATAATCACATGATTATGGTTTCTTTGGTACTTTTTTAGTTGATATATGTGTAAAATATCATGAAATAAGTTGAATATAGGTGTTATATTTAGATGATAAGAAAAATCATAGATATAATCAAGAATCTCAAATGATTCGACATACCGAGGAGATGTTTTCTATTAATTACCCAAATGAAGGTTCCCCAACCTTATAGATACTCACTAGAACACATAATCTCCCAATTAAAATATATATGATATAAATAATGATATTCATAGTATCTTTGATGGAATTGGAAAATTTCTATATGTTTCTTGATCATTTGTATTTTCTTAGTTGTCTAATTCACAATACTTAGTCCAATCAGTGAAGATTACTTGATGTTTACCTAATAAGGTGGATAGAAATATGGATGAACATATGATATAAAAAATAATTTTATATATTTCATCAATAATTTTCTTGGTTTTAATCCAACCATTTTACCATTTACTAGGAAATTGTTACACATTTAGCAAATAAGATCATTTTGGATTGAATTATGGAAATGGATTAAAACTTTTTTTTATAATTGATTATTTTTTATTTCGGAATTTTTATGATAAATTCAAAATTTAATCCTTGGTATTTTGATAACTATTTCACAAGGAGGAGTCTATTATGATGAAATCATGGCGATTCTATGTTTAAATAATTATTCTAGAATGAAAACTTGTTCTCATGGTCACTTGATTTCTTAATCACTTATTTCCCATGATATTGATTAATAAAAAACAAGAAATTATCAACAAACCATGATGAATTCAACTAATAATTTGAATGTAGTCAACAGACCTTGCAAAGATCAATTGTAAGGAGAAAACTAATCGATCGTGCCATTTTAGATTGACTGTGACTAATTTTTTTGTATATTCATAGATCAACTATATTCTAAATATACAGTATGATCACTTTCCTTACATATGATCACCTTAAAATCATTCAATCAATTTAAACTCATGATCAATCCATTTAGTTTCATCTCATGGTTCATCCAAGACCTTTAAAAAAAATCTTTTTATGGAAGGTCACGTGAAAGTTTCATGAAACTCACTTGCACTTAGAACCAAACCTATAAGCTACCATGTTAGTATGAATGTGACCAATAGGAGGATTCAAAATGGATTTAAACATATATAATATTTCAATAAAAATAAAATAATAAGATCCATTGTTTTCCTATAAGATCATATCATGGTCATGATTTGAAGCTGAAAAAAAGATGGGGACTTTTTAAATTTAAAATGAGGATATTTTAGAGGTTTAACTAGTAAATTAGAAGGAGGATACCAAAATTATATAAAAAATGTGTCCAAGTAAAGGGATAGAGTTCATTTATTATCCTATACCTTCTCTTCTATGATAAATGAAGGAATATTTTTACTTTTATTTTCCCATTTTAATTTCTATTTAATATTTGTAATTATTTATTATCCTTATATTATCTCGGTTACCCTTGTCATGGAGGGGTAAAACCATAAGTAATTAATAAAGGGAATAATGAAACTTTTTTTTAAATTCTTGAGATTGTGTGCTTTGTGGAATAAACATCTCTCTCTCTTCTATTTAACTAGATTAAATATTTTGATAACTATTTTTATTTTGAAGTTTGATTGTATTTGATTTTAAATTTGGTATATATATCACATACTTTCCTAATTATCTTTATCTACCTCAAAATAGTTATGGTTTGTATATAATTAAATGGGATAGATTTAGGTGGTGAAGTGCTCAATGATTATCAGAACATGTGAAAGTGGTAGTGGGATCTCTTGAATTATTAAGAATAACAAGAACCAATTAGTGTTGGGACCACTTTGCATATAAGGTTGAATTTGTTGTCAATAGTTTTCAATGAAGATAAAAATGAAGAAGTACATGAAGAAGAACTCCCATGTTATTGAGAGTGATAAATTCATATGATTTTTGAACTGATATTAAGTTCAAAGTACATGTTTAAAAGGTGATACATTGTCTACAACAATAAAACCATCTCAAAGAGTGTTAAAGGGATTCAAGTTAAAAAGTGATCATGAAACATATCACTGTTCAAAGAGAACATGCAAGAGGATACCAGAAGAGACATGTATCATTTCATGATGGATCATGTGGATATTTTAATATTTAAGAATGACCATACAAAGATGAGAAGATGATACCAGTCATATTCCTGGAAAGACTAATGTTACTGGAAGACATAGAAGTTGCAGTACTTTCCCTGTACAAATCTGACGATGCTAAAGGTGATCAAACAAAGACTATATATCATGACATATAAGGTTCATGATTAAATTAGATTATTGTTGAAGAATATATATGACAATGAATTAACATGAGTGTTCTTTCCGAAGCAGATATTTAAGGTGGTGCTATTTTTCAGTGTTTTCTAAATTATTGGACCTCAAAATTAGGATTTTTTTTTGTCAATGAAAGAATTTTCACATAGGAGTGAATGAGATTCCGAACGGTGAAGGAAATTGGAAAAGTAAGAAAACCACGTACCTTAGAGCATAGACCACACACCATGTCCGGGAATGGTTCGTGGCCACATACCATATAGCAGGAAAGGTATGTGGAATGGTTCATGGAATGGGTCACAGTACTGAAAATGGTTTTTTGCGGAAGGAGTTGCAGTATTTAGAATAAATCGTCATTGGTGGAAGAGATGTAGTATGTAGACTAGAAGACACACAATATGCAGTGATGTTTTGCAGTTCGTTGGAGGGTCACAGTACACAGTAGAGGCTTATCATATGTCAATGGATTTCAGTATGCGGTGAAGTTTGTACCACATTGAAAATTTGGGTAAAAAAGATTAGAAAAATTTGTGGAGTTATTAGACTATATAAAGAGTGCTAATCCCATAATTAAGTTAGAGAGAATTTGATAAGAAAATATCATCACTATAGAAGAAATAGGCTAAGTTTGAAAGTGGTATGCAAGAGAGATTCAGGATAGGATGAAGTGGCACACAAAAGACTAAACAGTCTGTGAAATTAGAAGGATAGTCCATGGAATAGATTTTGTGTAAGAAAAAGTGGTATGCAGAAGATGAAATAATTCATAGAACATGAAGAAGAAGTCCATGGAAGGAAGGTAGTACGTTAAGGATGTATGTAGAGGCGGTATTTGAAGGCGGTGCATGGAGCAGGTGTGGTGCACGGAGCAGGTGAGGTGCACAGAGTAGGTGTGGTGTGTGGAGAATGCATGGTATGCAGAGTAGAGGTAGTACATTGAGTAGGTACGGTACACTGAGCAGACATGGTATGTGGAGTAGGCGCGGTATGCAGACCAGGTGTGGTACGCAGAGCAGGCATGGTACGAAGATCAGAGATAGTCGGCAGAATCAAGGATAGTTTACGGAAATGAAAACATCATAATGGGAGTTTGTGATTCTAGTAAAAAAGGGATAAGTTCTAGTGAATTTAGTAATTTCACTAAAAGAGAAAACTAAATATAATAGAGAATAAATTTGGGACTTCGATTCAAGTAGTGTCTCATGCAGAATAGAGATAATGACTTTTCATTCCAATATGTTGAAATGACCTTCAAGTCAATAAACTGAGTGAGACCTCACCCAAGGCAGTGAGCTAGGGAGAGTCAGCAAAAGTGATCCAAGAGAAGTAGTGGTCTATCCCTAAATATTTGTAAAGTAAGCGTTCTTGGGGTAAAGTGACTCTTCGCAAACCTTTGTAATCTACATCTAGTGAAGATTAGTGGAATTTGGTATGATCAACAACCTGTCGGTGTATGATTCGTGGATGGATCCCTTAGTGGTGAACAAAGTAAAAAGTGTTGTGTTATACTTATGAATGTTAATGTTTTAATTACTGCACATATCCATCATACAAGTTTAAACAAGTTCCTACCAACATAGTAACAAGATCCATTAAAGAAGAGAAAAAGTTGACACCCAGATTCACCCCCCTCTTAGGGTGGTTTAGGGTCCTTCAATTGGTATCATAGGATAAAGGTTCACATATGTTGGATACTCTATAGTAATTCTATTTAGAAGAGAATTTGAGTTTTAATTTCCTGGGTCAACAATGAAGTGCAGTATTGATGAAGATTTAGTTATTCTTAAGCATAAGTCTATATTCAGAAAGACAATGGAAAACAGGAAAAATAAAGAGAAGAGACAGTTGAAAAAGACCCTCATTTATAAAGAAGATGCTGTTTCCGGTTCTCCATGCCTTTCCTATAATAAAGAAATATCATTCTTGGAATGTAAATATAAGGTGGATCAGGTTTCAACTAAACATATGGATTCAAGAAAAAGTGGTTATGTTGATCAAATTTTTACCTCACTTGAGCTTGCAAGTGACCAGGAGAAATTAAGAACATATCTGCATGATATTCCTGAAGAAAGAGTTTTTTTTGTTTGTAGAATATTTCAATGCATGAATGTTGAGATCACCCGGCTAGAAAGAGAAGTTTACAATATGGAAAAGGGCTGAGTAGAAAAAATGTCAGAATGTTATAAGATCTTTAGACATATTAAAACCTTTGAAAAGAAAGGAGTCAATAAGACTCTAGAAGAAAGGATCCATGCACTTGAAGATGATCTGAAGAAGAGAAATGAAGAAAGAGGTTTATATTTGAAAGGAACCTCTAAGAATATCAAGGAACATAAATATTCTTTTCAAAACAAAGTTAAGATGCATGAAGATGAGGTTGAAAGATTTAATAATACTTGTTAAGAGAATATGATCATGATTGAATATCAGAAGATAACCCTCAATATGGAAAGTCTAAAATTGGAAGCTCAATTGACCAATATTGACAAGACACAAATTGATCCTTTAAAAAAGAAGGAAATAGTTTCTACTGGTTATCAATTTCCACAGGAGGATTCTGAAGCTAAAATACCATCAACATGTGATAAGAAGATCATGACTTTTATTGATTATCTATCTCAAGAAACAATGTATGTTACTACTCAATTCTCACCAAAAGAACCTAAAACTGAAATACCTCCAACATGTGATAAGAAGATCATTAAATCTTTCAGTGATATACCACAAGCAACTAAGAGGAATAAGGTACCATCCAAACCATTGTGTAATCAAGTTTCTAAATCTTTTTCCACAAGAAGTGTAGGATGGAAGAGAAATTAAAAACAAGTATGGATGAGGAAAGGTGATGAGTTACCTACCACCATGTCTAGAGTGAATAGGAAGAAAAAAAAGTTGGGAGAAGGTTCCCCATAGAGAGCCCAACATATCAAGAAGTCAAGATTTGTGGGCCAATTTTGGGGCTGCAATAGGTTTGGGCATTGTGTATAAGATTGCTGGTACAATCCTCAAAATGAAAAATCTTAAAGTAATCCCATCACAAGAGGGAGAAATCCACAAAGGAAGAAGTCACATCTACATATTCAGAAGCATCTATATACTGCAAATATATTTGGAATTCTTGACAACATCTGTGATGTATGCAATGGTAGTGGTCAAAAGGTTGGTATGTGCTTATCTCAAAGTGCATCAAAATATTATAAGAAGAGAAGACCACATAAGCTGACTAAGAATTAAAAATAAACCTTGTGAAGAAATTAGAAGAATATTTTGAACACAAATTTCTCCAAGAGGATCTCAAATAGGGAAGCTGGGAAGACCCTGGTTTTTAGATCCATGAAACTGAAGGGCAATTCATCCAAAATAGTAACTAATAGGGATGGAACTTAGATAAACCCATGTGAAAGAGCCAGAACTACTATAATAGTTCCAAATGAAATTTTAGTTATATGGATAGAATATTTAGAAAGAATAAGGACACATGAAAATGCACAGGGAAAGGATAGTGTTAAAGGAAAAGAAAAAATTTCCCGTGATGAATATAAAGTTCATGAGAGATTTAAAACCAAGAGAAACAAACATGTTAAAGAATTTCTATGTGAGAGATACAAGAAATCTGGTCACATTGTAAAAGGTTGTGTAACCTTAATACCAGATAAAGAATCATTCCTGAAGAGGAGTAATAATGTATCATTTATGATGGCTATTAAGAAGAACAATTCTCCACACAAAGAAGAAGATAATGTGAAGAGAGCCATGCAACATCAACACAGATCAGAACATATGGTTAGATGTGAAAGCATAAAGACTAGAGTAAATGGAGGAGCTTGGTTGAGAAAAGCTTCTCAACCAAGCATCTCATATTGATGAAGCAAGGAGGAACCGCCTTATTCCCTTAATCATTTGTGTGTTGTATTTGTGCTAATAATATAGGGAATTGTAGGTGAAGCATGATCTCAGGGGGAGAACCTGAGAAGTAATGAATTATATCAACTCTTAATAGCTAATATAAAGAAGTTTCCATTATTTTAATATTATTCAATTGATATTCAAAGATTAAAATGATGAAGGATCTCCCATGATGAATATAATGAGGAGTGTTTCTCTTGAGAGGGAGACAAATGAAGAAGATTATAGATTTATTATTTCAATCCGTATCAAATTCAGTTGGTATTAATTTCAATTACTCTAGAAATTACTTGAAGATCATGTCATTGGAAAAGTTATGTCATTTCTCAATCTCTCATCCTTAGTTACTTGGAATAAAGATCATTTTACAAAGGGGGAGTAACTGAATTAATCAGTGACAGAAGAAGAATGGAAGTTCCCCAAGGCCACTTATTCTGCCAATTGCACTTGAATGTTTTTGATATATTTGTTTAAGTGAGTGTAGGAGTTTTATGTTGATTATTCCCCATCACATTCAATTTCTTCAGTTTAGAATGAAAGTGGAAAATCCTTTAATACAATGTTCATGAGTTCTCATCTCATGAGGTATCATGATCAGTGAATAATGGAAAACCTTTTTGTTTAAATCAACTCATCTTATTTTCTACATCGAGCATTGATCAAGTAAACATAGAGTGAAATGATTGATAGAACATTTCTTATTAAAGGTCTGATACCCTTTTCCCATGAATTTTTTATTTCTTGTTAATAAGGGGAAGAGAAAGTGAAATGAAAGTTTGAAAAGTGAGAGATAATGAAAAAGAAAAATGGGATAGAGAATATTATCATTTTGATATTAACACATTCATTTGAGGAGGACTTTACGGTATTGACAAAAAAATAAGAAGGGGGAGATTTTTGGGACCAATTTTTATATAAGGTTGTATTTTTTTCAACAGTTGTCAATGAAGATCAAAATTAAGGTGATGAAGAAGGGATACCATGTTATTAAGAGTGATAAATTAAGATGATTTCTAAACTAATATTAAGTTCAAAGTACATCTATCAAATGTGATATATTGTATACCACTATGAAACCATATTAGAGAGTGTTGAAGGGATTCAAGTTATAAATTTATCATGCAACATCTCACCGTTCAAAGAGACCATACAAGAGCCTACCTGAAGAGACATACATCATTTCATGAGGGATCATGTAGAGATTTGAATATTTAATAATGATCATATAAAGGTGAGAAGATGATTCCAGTCATATTTAGTGTTGACTAGAAAGACTAATGTTGCTGGAAGACATAGAAGTTGTATTACTTTCGTAGGAAAAATTTGATGATGCTAAAGGTGATCGATCAAAGACTATATATCACAACAGATATGGTTTGGGATGAAAGAAGATGATTGTTGAAGAAGAAATATGACAATGAATTAGCATGGGTGTTATTTCCTAAGCATATATTTAATGTGGTGAAATTTCCTAGTGTTTTACAAATTATTGGACCTCAAAATCAGGATTTTGTTTTAGGAAATTGAAGGATTTATACATAGGAGAGAACGAGATGTGGAAAAATGAAAGAAATTGGCAAAGAAAAACTATGTACCTCGGAGAATGGACCATGCACCTTGTACGAGAATAGTTTGCAGCCGCGAACCATGTTGTAGGAAATGTATGCAAAACGGTTCATAGTACTGAAAATGTTTCACCACTGAAGGATTTGCAGTATGTAGAATGGATCGTCATTGGAAGAAGAGATACAATACACGAACCAGCATACATACAGTATGCGGTGAAGTTTGTCCCACATTGAAAATTTGGGTAAAATAGATTAGAAATTTTTTTAGAGTTATTTGTCTATATAAGGAGTGATAATCCAATCATTAAGTTAGAGCGAATTCTATAAGAAAATATCATCACTTATGAAGAACTCATATAATAATGAAAGTGTTATACAAGAGAGATTCTACATAAGATGAAGTGGTACACAAAAGACAAAGTAGTTCACAAAATTGGAAGGAGTAGTTCGTGGAAGAGATTTTCATAAGAAAAAGTGGTATACGGGAGATGAAATAATTCACAGAACTTGAAGAAGAAGTCCGTAGAAGTAAGGTGGTATACAAAGGTGGTATGTGAAGTTATTATGCAAAGGACATACATGGAGGTGGTACATGAAGGTGGTGTGCAGAGCAGGCGTAGTGCATAGAGTAGGCACAATGTGTGGAGCAGGTACGGTGCACAAAGTAGGCATGGTGTGCGGAGTAGGCACGGTACGCAGATCAAAGGTGGTACGCGGAGTAGAATAAATATACTGAGCATGAATGGTACACTGAGTAGGCACGCTACGCGGAGAAGGAACGATACACAGACTTGGTGCGGTTTGAAGAGCAGGCGTGGTACGCATATGAGATACAATCTGCAGAATCAGGGACAATTCATGAAAACAAAAACATCATAAAGGTAGTTTGTGATTCTAGAGATAAAAGGGAATATGTTATAATTCTTTCAGTAATTTCACTAAATTAAACAACTAAATGTAAAGTATCATCAATTCGGGACTTCGATGCAAGCAGTGTCTCGTGTTGAATAGAGACAAAGACTTTACATGCCAATCTGTTGAAGCGACCTTCGAGTCGATAAAATGAGTGAGACCTCACCCAAGACAGCGAGCTAGGGGGAGTAAACAAAAGTGATACAAGGGAATTAGTGGGATATCCATGAACCTTTTTAAAGGTAGTTTTCCTGGGATAAAGTTATTGTGCCTGAACCTTTGTAATCTACAACCAATGAAGATTATTGGAATTTGGTACAACCGGAAACCTGTCTGCATGTGATCATTGGACGTAGCCCTTAGTGGTGAACCAAGTAAAAAGTGTTGTGTTATCCTTCTGCATGTGAATGTTTTAATTACTATACATATCCATCATACAGATTTGAACAATTTCCTACCAATGTGGGAACAAGATTCAGTAAATAAGAGAAAAAGTTAACACCCTAATTCACCCCCTCTTAGGGTGGTCTAGGGTCCTTCAATTAGGGATTACCTAATTTAACTAGGAGGGTCCACTAAAACAATTTCAAATATATTACCAAACTAATATATTATTTAGGTATATTCTCACCATCACCATTAAGTCAAATGAGAGAGATGAAGTGATTATGGAATATCTCTCTTACCTACCTAGGAAAAAAAGGAGTGGATAACTTTGAAATTAGGATAACATTTCAATATGTTAAGAAACCATAACCTCATTACCATTTCATCTTATTTATTTTCAATTCACTATTTCATTTTCTTATTTAGTTTTAAAACTAAAAACATTTCAAAATCCAAATCCCATTTTTTGACCAACAAGTGAAAATAAATTTTAGAGAACTCCTCTATGGAGACAACATAGGGTTAGAACTAATACTACATTTAACCAAGGTATTATATAATTATCCACACCCCATAATATGAAAATGTCAGAACTTGGTGTCATTATTGAAGATATAATGCCAATAATGTAACCAATATTTTTTGTGACTTGGACTTCTAACTCAAACCTTGATCCCATAATCCCTGAAATTGAAAGACATTACTAACTTGACTTAGGAACATTAATTTTCTTCATGATTTTGAAGAAATAACTCATGAAAAATCAAGTAAAACTCAAAATATTCTCTTTGATCATAAAATTATGGATAATAACCATAATTAGTCCCTTATAGACTTGTGTGAACTACAATTTTTTAATAAAAAAATAAAATTTCAATGAATGATCTTCATAACGACTTTAAACATAAGACTAAACTAATTATGTGATATCTTAAATTACATGAATTGGTAGGAGAAGAACAAATTATATATATCAAGGGGTTCAATAATGTCTGATCCATCTTAAATATAATATCATGAACAAAAACATCTAGTTATAGTACTAAAAACACAATCTTTACCCAACTTTTCTTATTTCACAATAAGTCTTCAATACCTCAAATAAAATTCTTCACACATGATACCTTTCTAAAAAATAATAATTTAACATCATTATTTATAACCTAGGGAAAAGTAAACATAATAAGGGTGTGATCAAACACTTAGTACGTGTAAACATAAGCATTAACAATTTAATTTCATCAATGAGCATAAGATGACCATAATGATATGATGAAATAATAAAAGCGAAATTTGGGCCATTAAACATGTGACATGAAATAAATTTTTAATAATGTAAAGTGTCATAGAAATCAATCATCATGATCCATGTGATGTTAATATTAATCAAATGAAACATTTAAAACCCATAAAAAATAAATAAAAGGTGTACTATCTTGGAACATTATATTCATAGAACCCTTAAAACAACCCTTGTAGATGGGATAAACTTACCTAGTCAATACCTATAATATGTTTGGAGCAACTTGTTGACCGGTTAAATCTATTTTATCTTAGGAACTACTTGTATTCACTCAACTCTATCAGTATTACTAATTGAATTAGAGAGATATAATAGAACCACCTATAAAATATAATAAAAAATTTGTGAAGGATTTGTGTTCACTCCCCAATCCCTCTTTCATAAATAATTTGAAAGAACCATATCATGGTGAAAATAATTAGAAGCTTTAAATTTTCAATAAAACAATAATCATTGTTCCTTTATATCTTGATTTACCCATGGAAAATAAAAAGTTTCCATGAAAATATCTTTGCAAAAATCACAATCCATCAAGAGAAATAATTATGATGATTTCATTAATATATATCCCTGGTGGAGCATAAGTAAAGTCAATAGTTATTTTTATTAATTAATATAAGTATAATAAAAAATCATTAAAAACATTCTTGAAAAAAATACACTTTCCAATTTAAAAATAATTTTTTAAATTTAAATATTTGCAGAATATTATGAAAATATTTTTCTTTGAAAATAACCTTATAAAATTATAAAATAATATTCAAAGAAAATAACAGTCATGATGGAAAGGAAATTTATTCATGTCGTAAATGTTAAAAATAAACACTCTTTTCAAACTTTTGTAAAGAGAGTCAAAAGTGACCCATGCAGAAAAAATTAATAAGTTTCCTTTTGTTTTTATAAAATAAGTTTGAAGATCATGTAAAACAACTTTATGAAATCATTTATCTTTAGAAAATAAAATTCACAAAATATTTTAGAAAACATGGTCATGGAAGAGAAATATTCCAAATCTAAAAGAAGATACAATATTAGTATCACTTATAAAAAACTTTCTTAATGTTTATATAGTCAAAAATGGAAGAAATGGAAATTAAACTTGTAAAAAAAATTCATAACCAAATTATAAGAAAATATATATGGTTTAATAAAATAATAGCATATGATATCCCCAAAGTAACCTTTAACATAAACAATCTCAAAAGGAAATGAGATTGTAACATAAATCCTTTATAACTTTGGTAACTTTAAAATAAATTACTAAAAGAAATAATATGATATGGATTTATTAATCCCATTAATTTTATAAGGTAATAATTTAAAATTCATTCATGTAGTAATATGTACACTATACAAGGAAATAATAGTGCACATCATGAAACATGTCTCAAGAAAATGAGATCGAGACAAAGAAAAACCTTACAAATATCATAACATTTAAATTCATAATTAATCCATGAAGTGATTATTTGAACATAATTAAATCCACATAAAATAAGTTTATATATATAATAAAACAATTTATATATAAATTCACACATAATCATGACACAATAAAGTCAATGAAGTAGAATTATAACCCAATGAATGTAAATTGAGTTAATAAACCCCTTACCACATATTAACTTTCATGTAAAACCACATTGGAAGATTATAATGTGATTTATTATTTAAAATAACTTGAATTATGAAGTATTAATTATATAACTTATAAAATTGAATGTATATACACCATATAAAAAAAATTAAGTTCATAACATTAAAATACACCTCAATGAAAGAGAATTGAGATGAAATCCCTTAACTTAAGTCCATAATTTCCATTAATGTCCTTTAACTAAAATATAATAAAATTATATTAATTATTTACTTGTTTATGAAAATTTTCTAGGTTTATAACTTAATCATTAAATAATTTATTTCATTTATTTCAATGAAATATTTAATTACATAATCAATTATGTCCACATCAGGTGTTTTAAATACATTCAATTCATAATTACAAAACAAAATTGGAATGTTAAAAGTGGTAAAAAAATTTAATTATTTCATTATATATATAAAAATAATAAGGAAATAATTATAATTTTTTAACATTAATTATACTTTTATAACCAACTATGTAATATGGTTATGAAAAATGAATTACGTTACAATCATGGAGATAGTAGACCATATGTTTGCATGATTAATGTTTCCATTTTTCAATGATAATGAGGGTAAAAAGGTAAGTATTATTTTATATTGAATTTTTTTTGATTATATAAAAAATCATATTATATCTTTAGATACTTTATATACATCAGTCATATGATGCGGTTGTGACGTCCTGGACTCAGATGCCACTTAGTAGTGTCCTAAGCCTAGTTGGACACATGGCCTCAAGCACGTCTCCCTGAATGCCAGAGGCTGATGGCTAGTAGTGAGGGCCTGAGGTGTCTCCATGGGGAGACTATTCTATCATTACTAGGGTGTATCAAAATGGATAACATATAAAAACAGAGATAAAATTAGAATTAATATAAGTAAATAATAACCACAACAAAAGAATACTAAAGTAATAACATTAGGAACACCTAGAATAACTGATAACAATAAAAAAAGTTGATAAGGATATGTCATGTATCTAGAAATCTATAAAATTATTAAACATGTAGCTGAAAATAATTCTATACAAATTTAGCAAAAGTAAAAAAACTATCCGAAGCATCCCGATCTCCAACTCATCCATCTGCTATTAGATCCATCCTATGCAATCAATAGTCAAGTTTCTAAATCCAGATGATTACATTTGTCAAAACTTGCATAAATATAGTCTACCCCAGTACCAATGGCCTCCTAGATAGGTTGTGAGATAAATATCAGTAGGTCACCACCAGTGGTGTTTATAACATCCCATCTGTGTAATATAATCTGAATGGTGTACAAGCATTCATATATACAAGTAAATAAGTAAAGAAACGTAAATACCAAAGTACATGATTTATTCCTTAGCTAGCATCAGAACATATATCCACCTCATTAATTAATTATGTTTAGTTTATATATTTAAGTCATGTGAGGCATATCCTGCACTGACATCAGCTCATGATAGTACTAGTAAAGGTTCCCAGATATAGAAAGGAAACCTATATTGATATTAATAATAAAAGGGTTCTAGGGTAATAAAAAAAGGTAACCAAGAACTCATGGGTTTCCAAATCAGTAGTAACTGATGCATAGCTAAAGGGTAAGAGTGTAATCCAAGGAGAATCGTTTGAGTCATTCCACAATATTTTGATCTAACCGAGTCCAAGGAATAGATCCAAGGTAAAATGGGATAAGCTATGGCTTGGCCTAAGTATATAACCAAGGAACCTCGTGTCTATTTAATCCATAATAGATCCAAGGAGTGTATCTAAGGCATCCCATAGTAGTAAAGTTGGGATCCTATGGTGTCATACTGATAATCCACTGATAGAAAGGGACCGGGTTCCATGTTGGGTCTTAACCAAGGTAATCTACATCCTTGAATTGGAATGGAATCCACAAGTGCTCAAGGAATTCCCTCAAGAATCCAAAAGCTAACTTGAGTATGACCAATCCTATAAGTTTTTAAAGGTACATATGTATATATAAATAGTCACCTTACATTTTTTTCATTTAATAATTAAATCCAAGTGATGGTCATACCATTTAATAGTCAAGAGGTTCAAGCCTTTCCTTTCCTTAGTGTGACATGGCCATGGGACATGCAACCTTTTAAGTTGTTTCATATTTAATTACTTAGTTCTCTCTATTACCTTTAATAACATGACAAGGTTTTTCTAAGGATGATAAACCACTAGAAATCCATTAATATAAACTATTCCAAGTCATATGTATACAATATGCTTTCCATTTTACCATTTATTATTTATTACTCAAGTTCAAGCACTTCCCATAGGCGGGTAAAGTGTTTAGAACACATGGTAATTTCCATGATCATTTCATGATTCAATAGTCATCTATTATGGAAGGGCATACCATTAGAATGGTCAAGCTCAATCACACATTAATAGTGGACCAAAGGTGTCAAAACACTAAAAACACAATTATGGTACCTCACCCTATATGGGGTGGATGATGTGGTGGAAGTAACCACTAAAAATGAATTACATACATATATAAAGGGTCATAGAACATGGTCATAATGAATTCAATCAAGGTATATAAATTTAGTAGATGACGCATGATGAAATCAACATGGTGTCACGAAAATTTATAAAATGGCATAAATTGAGGAATGAGTTATAGAACACATACCTTAGGCTCATATGAATCTACTCATCTAGTATCATGCTCCAGTTTGGCTTGGATTAGATTAGATCTGAAGAATGGATCAATGCCCTGAAATTAGTTCATATGAACTTGCATCTAAATAGCATTGTTGATAGGAAGAAGAATAAAAGAAGATTAAAAAGTATTTGATCATGTACTGGTGCAAATTTTATGAGATGAACAACATTTGATTTGGACTTCAGATGGATGATCAAGCTCAAATACTAGAATAGAAGATTTTTGGCTTCAAAAAGGGAGGATTTGGGGTTTCTGTCAGATGGAAATAATAAAGGTAAGATGGGTTTCATTTAACATTTAATTTAAGGAAAAATGGTAAATTTTTCCAAAATTTTTCCTTGGCATGGGTCGGACACATGGTTTTCCAAACCCTGCAGAAACCGTGCATGGTCTGTTGTAGGAAATGGGCACCTGAATGGTTTGGGAAACCATGTTCCAACCATAAGAAATGACACTTTCAAAATTATAGACATTATAATATGACCTTTTGTCCCATATTGTAGAGTTTGGGATAACTATGTGCCCTCCTTCCACTCCCTATACATCCCTCCATGGTTTAAACTAAACATGTAGCCTACCTCACATAGTTTAAAATAACCATATGACATGCCTTTTTATCCCAAAAAGCTAGGTTCTTGATTCTAAAAAATCCCCAGAAACCCCCAAGACCTTCTCTAAATCACTAGTCATCAATTTCAGGAACATAAAATAAAATTAGACCAAAATTCAAAGGATCTATACAAAAGTAAAAAAATGGGTTTTTATAATCTTTCCACCTTAAAGGAACTCGTCCCCAAGTTCACCTTCCAAAGGAGGCAAAGAACTTTCTGAGAATAACTCTAGCCACTGAGCATGTATACTGGCCTCCCGCTCCCAAGTATCATCTTGTATACGACTGTTCTTCCATAAAACATGTAATAGAGGAACATACCAGCCTCGTAGAGCCTTCATGCTCAATTAAATGATTCTTATAGGATACTCCTTAAATGAATCATCAACATCCATCTCAAATTCCTCAGGATCAAAAGTATGAGATGGGTCAACATGATATCATTGAAGCTGTGAAATATGGAAGATGTCATGCATGGAATGGTACCTTTAAGGTAGTAGAAACCGATATGATATGAACTCAACTCTCTCTAAGATATCAAACGGCCCAAAAAAGTGTGACAAAAACTTACCTTGTCTTAGTATCTATCTATGCTGTAGACTGGGTATAAGGACCTGACCTTAAACCTTACATAATATTGAATTAAATGAATAATTCACATAGAGGATCTTTTCAGGTTTAGAGTTTTAGAGAGTTAGGACATAACTATTATTTACAAAGTAGACACTTCTACCCAGTATCCATTTTTTTACAAATCATGAAATCTTGAAAAAAAATAATCATGTATAGTTCCATGTTTAAGATAGCATGACTTTTCCTCGATCCCATCCTTGACCCTATTCCACATTATGTCCTGTGAAAAACATTTCAAAAACTTGGGATGAGCATAAAAAGCTCAGTAAGGGATACACAAAGAAGGAAAACTGTTAGATTTTCAAAAAAACAAATAAACCATGAATACATAATCATAAGTAATACTTTTCACCTTTTTTTTGAAGAAGTAAATACTATTCACTGAATAAAATAACATTACTTACCCTTTTGTAACTAAAAGATTACCATAAAACCCATATAAAGAACACATAACTTATAAAGGTAACTTGGGACATAAACATACTTAAATGGAATAACCATACGGTCGACTTCCACACATATAAATAAATAGAATAGCTATACGGATGACTTCCATACCCAATGCATTGGAGGTCATAACGTAACCACCCGTCCTGGTATTCACGGCACCACCTGTCATTTGGTTTATCATGTAACCACGCGTCAAATGTCCAAGTACCAATATAAAATTATAAGACATGAAAGAAATATAAAGGAAACAAAACATTTCGAAATTTCAATCACAATATATCACTTAAATATATTGACATGGAAAATCCATTTTCAAAACCATTTTCAATACCAAAAATACGTAAAAGAGTATATGGTATTTATTTTCTTTTAAAAACATTACATCTTGTTGAGGAAGCCAAAGATCAAATAATACTTGCGGTGGAAGAAAGGTCGTTGTCACCACTTTCTTTAAAAGAAACATTCATCTTTTTCATTTAGTAAAACGCTTCGTAGAAAAAGAATCCATTTGAAAATTCAAGGGTGTTTATACAATGTATAAATGAAAGTCGTGTATTAAAACAAAATATGCCTCAATGAAAAAAGATTGAGACGAAGTCCCTTACCTCACGTCCGACTTGACTCGATCGTTCTTTAATCTCCTGAATAATAAACTAAAGTTAATTTATACTTGCTTAATAACCCTTTTAAATTTTATTATTCCTTTTATATAACTTATTACCATGTTATAAACATTATGTAATCATTTAAGTTAATAACATTCATTTTGTCGATATTTGGTACTTGAGTCAAAAATGAACACCTTATATTTAAAAGTTGTCCATGTGGTCAATAGTCCATTATATCCAGAATGATATTCATGATTTAATTATCATATATATCATATATATTCAGTATATACATGTATTTATAATAGTACATAACATTCGGAGGTAAGAAATGAAATGCACCGTTCATGTAGAAGGTAAGCCGTACGTACACATGAACGCTACTTTAATTTCTATTTCTTATTTTAATGGAATTAAAACATAATGATACATAGGTATATTATAATTCCAGTATAATATCACATATAATATCATTAACTCTATCCTTTATACATCCCACGTAAGGCATTAACGAGTCACATCACTTTAAGGGGGCGGTAGTCCGCACTTCCTCAAATGAGATTATCGTATTTACCCACTATGGAAACCATAAAGGCTTGATATAAATGTGGAATTACAAAAGCATAAGGAAATAAGAAACATAATATATATCATATATAAATACAGTTCCATCATAATGGCCACCATGAGAGGCGGTAAGATGTAATTGAACAATCATCGTTTCGTGAGACGTTAGTTTTCCATCCACAGAAACATTATGGTTTTCATCCATTAGATGGAGGTGTGTGTAAGTGTAGTTAGAATATTTCTCATAACAACATCCTATTATATTGAGGATATCGATGTTGTTACAAAATAATGGAAATAAAAATATTTTAGGGGTTGGAGAAGTAAAATAAAAGAACACAATTTAAGAGAAACTGTTACCTTTAATTTGGGTAACTCCCTTTGGTTTGAACCAAAGGACTTCTTAAGTGCCTTATTCATAAAGTAAGGCTACTAATATAAAGAGAGGTATGTAGGGAGTGTAATTGGGTAGAGTTTGGAGGAGCCAAATGGCTTGAGAGGTGTGAGGAATTGGTTAGAAGTGGTCTCCTTTTATAAGGGAGAGGAGGGGCTCTTTAAGAAAGTGTGAAACTATTATTTTATAATATAAAGATATTCGGTTTCTAATGGTCCAAAAATCATTAAGGTCGAAGATAAGATGACTCATATTTGAAATAAAATCATCAAATCATAATTTGACATGTTTTGGATAATAATTTAATCATTATAATCTTATTTATTTAAATCATTTATTAATGAGGTAAATACTGCATCATTATTGGGTCATAAATAATTTAATTTATTTGATGTCTAAAAATTATAAAATAAAATACCATGATGTAGGAAATAGTTTTATATTTCCAAAGAATATTTTTAGTCGAAAATAGGACTTATATAACACCATATAAAAATTAATTACTAAAAGATTTTTGTTAATGTCAATTTTGTCTTCACATTAAATTAATTAATATAGATTGTCATTTTCACTCCCAAGTGGCTCAATGGGGTCCCAAAATCGACCCAAGGATGTAAATGGTCGTTAATGACTCAACCAACAAGGTTTGGACAAGTGTTAAGGTAATTTTGAATTATTATAATATTCGTTTTACCTTGAATTACCATATTTACCTTTAACTGCGATAAATAAAATTCAAAAGTTACTATTCACCCAAAAAAAATTCATCTTAATGAACCACATTTTACTTCTTGATAATAACCATGTATGTCAGATTTTTGAAATTCAATTCACAGAAGTGGTAAAATTTCATTTAAATGAAAAAGTCAGTTTTTTTAACTACCACTAAGTGGTTTCATTATTCATCAAAAATTAAAGTTTTTCAAAAAAACCAAAAATTCAGCCTAAGCTATATTTGATATTCTGAATTAAAAAATGATGTCTATTTTTCCAAATTCAAAACATAGAAGTGATATTAATTAATTTTAAAATTAATTCCCGCTATCAAGACAAATAGCGTGTTTTTAAGAATTAATAACTATCAAAAGATGGACAGTTGATTAAGTCCAATTTCAAAGTGAAATTGCTTCTAATAACCAAAATTAGATTAAATGGTAAAAATATATTCTAATTACACTTTAAAACCAATTAAAAAGATAATCTAACCATATAAATAAATTAGATTAAAACATAGTTTTGAATTAAAATACAATATTTTCACTATTCATAAAAAAATAAACTTTATCTGAAAAATTCCAAAAATTTTCACAAAGTATATTTTTATTTCCCCATTCTAAATAAGGATTTTATTTGTTCATATAGAATGTATTAAAGTGACCAAAACTAGATTTAAAAAGGGTTCGCCATTAAAAGGCGATAAATCGGCCTTTTAATGTAAATTATGCTTAAAATTAGATTAATTCACATTTTAAGTCTCTAAATTTTTATTGGATAAATTTAAATACATTTAATAATCATGTATAATCATATTATAGTTAGTTTCTTTCATTCTCACCAATACAATGACTAGGAGTTAACTACCATTTAAAATAATAATATTATATTATTAGTGTACAACGTAAGATTCCAAAGAAACTCGTTGTTGCTTATCGGGTACCCTATCGAACATAAAAACCACTTTAAAGTAAAATAAATATTTAATTCAAAAATATTAATGAATATAAAAATATATTATTCTTCATTTACCTGGGATGTTACATCCTTTCCCCCTTTTGGAAATTGCGTCCTCGCAATTTTATTCACTTATCAAATAAATGGGGGAATTTATCCCTCATAGCATTTTCAGATTTCCACGTTGCCTCTTCAACCATATGGGTTTTCCACAAAACCTTTACCTAGTGAATTAACTTATTCCGCAACACTTGCTCTCGGTGGTCAAGAATTTTAACTGGTTGTTCTTCATAAGAGAGATTCTCTTCCAACTGAACTACCTCTGGGCTCAAAACATGAGATGGATCTGGCATATACTTTATCAACATCAAAACATGAAAAACATTGTGTACCTGAGATAAACTTGGAGGTAAAGCCACTATGTACGCAACTGATCCAACTTTCTCCATAATTTCATAAGGTCCAATGAGCCTCAGACTCAACTTTCCCTTCTTACCAAAACACATCACACTTTTCCATGGAGAAACTTTGAGAAATACATGATCACATACCTCAAAAGAAAGATACTTCCTCCGGTTATCTGCATAACTTTTCTGTCTACTCTGAGCTGTTCTCATGTGCTTCTGAATCAACTGAACTTTCTCTGCCATCTCTTCTAACAATTCTGGTCCCATAAGCTTCCTTTCACCTACTTCATCCCAAAAAGCCAGAGTTCAACAACGCTTTCCATATAATGCCTCAAATGGAGCCATCTGTATACTGGAATAAAAACTGTTATTATAAGAAAATTCAACCAAAGAAAGATATTGGTCCCAACTTCCCTGATAATCCATCGAGAAAGCATGTAACATATCCTCCAATGTCTGAATTGTTTGTTCTGATTGCTCATCTGATTGAGGGAGAAATGTTGTAATAAAATTTAATTCAGTACCCAACGACTTCTAAAGGCCTTTCCAAAAGTTAGAAGTAAACCAGAGATCATGATCAGATATAATGGAGAGGGGAACACCATGAAACCTGAATATCTATTTAACATACAACCGAGAAAGTTGATTTAGAGACAAAGTATCTCTAATAGGAAGGAAATGAGCAGATTTAGTCAATTGATGAACTATAACCCAGATTGCATTATTACCTCTAGATGTCTTTGGTAATCCCACAACAAAGACCATGGATATATTTTCCCATTTCTATTCTGGAACCGGTAAAGGCTGAAGCATTCCTTTCAGTAACTGTCACTCTGCTTTGACCTGCTAACAAGTCAAACACTTCATAGTAAAATCAGCAATATCTCTTTTCATTCCATCCCACCAGTAATACTCCCGAATATCTCTATACATCTTAGTACTTCCAGGATGAACTGAAAATGGAGAACTATGAGCTTCACATAACAACTCATTCTTCAATTGTGAATCATAGGGCACACATAATCTCCTTCCAAACCTCAAAACACAATCATTATCAATGTTAAATTCAGGTAAATTACCCTTCTGAATCAACTGTATCTTTTTCTGCAACTCAATGTATTCCTTCCGTGCTTTCTTTATTCTATCTGATAGAGATGATCTCACTGACAACTGAAACAAAACAGAAGAATTTTCTGCACCAACAACTTCTATGCCAAAGTTCACCAAATCAAAAACCAAAGGATCTCATTCCAAACGTATCATGGCTAATGATACATTACTTTTCCGTCTCAAATCATCAGCCACTTTATTTTCCTTTCCCGGATAGTAATGGATCATGCAATCATAATATTTGATTAATTCTAGCTATCTCCTCTGTCTCATGTTCAATTCTTTTTAAGTGAATATATACTTTAATCTTTTGTGATCAGTATATATTTAACATTTTACTCCATACAAATGATGCCTCCAATTTTTTAAAGCAAAAAACAATAGCAGCTAATTCCAAATCATGTTTAGGGTAATTTAACTCATGAGGTTTCAATTGACGTGAAGCATAAGCAATTACCTGATCATTCTGCATAATGACATAACCCAATCCTTTCGACGAAGAATCACTGTAGATAACAAACTCACCATTTCTGGAAGGCAGTTCTAAAACTGGAGAATTCACCAATCTTCTTTTCAATTCCTGAAAACAATCATCACATTCTTTTGTCCAGATGAACTTAACACCTTTTCACATTAACTTAGTCATTGAACTAGATAACCGTGAAAAATTTTCAACAAACCTCTGGTAATAACCTTCCAAACCAAGAAATCTACGAATCTCGGTTATATTTGTGTGTCTTGGCCATTCTTCCACAACTTTCATTTTATCTGGATCAATAGTTATGCCATTTTTTGAAACAATGTGACCAAGGGAAGAAATTTTTTGTAACCAAAACTCACCCTTGCTGAATTTACCAAATAATTTATTTTCTTTTAAGGTTTGCAAGACAACCCTTAAATGACTTTCATGCTCTTTACTTTTAGAATAAACCAAAATATCATCAATAAACATAACCACCATTTATCACCTGAATCAACTAATCCATCACTATAGTAAACTGTACAATTTTGATTCTGACCATCTCAGGATGCTGATTTGGAAGGTCATTTCCCTCTGTACGACTTTTCTTCACAACTACCCTGTTTCCTCTACAAAAAAACCATTCTGAACACAGAAATATGTTAGGTGAAGCAACATGGTAATCTGTAAATGCTATATGATTTCAATATTAACATAAATTACTTTATGGATATTAGTTTAATAATACCCTAACTCCTAAAGTTGTCTAAACCGACCTCTGATACCAACTGTAGCAGTCTGGAATTACTTCCAGTGGACTATAATTGATACCTATCAGGGCACTCCATGGGTGGATACACCCCCTGGGTGGGACACACCACCATCCCTAGTGTTATCCATTTCCTCATGAAGCCCTTGGGTGGAGAGCCATGCTTCATCCAACGCTCACATGTGAGAGTTCCCAAGAATCGGATTAATTCCCACCTCCTTTGCCTCTGTTACCAACTCTAAGGACCCGACCTTAAACCTTACATAATATTGAATTAAATGAATAATTCACGTAGAGGATCTTTTCAGGTTTAGAGTTTTAGAGAATTAGGACATAACTATTACATATCAAAAGATTAAAAAGTAGACACTTCTACCCAGTATCCATTTTTTTACAAAACATGAACTCTTAAAAAGAAAGTCATGTCTAGTTCCATGTTTAAGACAACAAGAATTTTTCTTGATTCCATCCTTGACCTTATTCCACATTATGTCCTGTGAAAAATATTTCAAAAACTTGGGATGAACATAAAAACCTTAGTAAGGGACATACAAGGAAGTAAAACTGTTAACTTTTCAAAACAACAAATAAACCATGAATACTTAATCATAAGTAATACTTTTCAACTTTTTTGAAGAAGTAAATACTGTTCACTAAATAAAATATCATTACTTACCCTTTTGTAAGCAAAAGATTACCATAAAACCCATATAAAGAACACATAACTTATAAAGGTAACTTGGGACATAAACATACTTAAATGGAATAACCATACGGTCGACATACACACATATCACTAAAAGGAATATCCATATGGCCGACTTCCATACCCAATGAATTGGAGGTTATAACGTAACCACCCATCCTGGTATTCACGACACCACCCGTCATTTGGTTTATCACATAACCACCCGTCAAATTTCCAAGTACCAACAAAAATCATAACACATACAATAAATATAAAGGAAAGAAAACATTTCCATATTTCAATCACAATATATCACTTAAATATATTGACAAAACAAATAAATTTTCAACACCATTTTCAATACCAAAAATACGTAAAATATTATAAGGTAATTATTTTTTCTTAAAAACATTACGGCTTGTTGAGGAAGCCAAAGATCAAATAATACTCACGGCGATGGAAAGGTCATTGTCACCGCTTACGTTAAAAGAAACATTCATTTTTTTGTCATTTAGTAAAATGATTCATAGAAAAATATTCCCTTTTAATGAAATGAAAATTCAAAGGTGTTTATACAACGTATAAAAGAAAATCGTGTATTAAAAAAATATGCCTCAATGAAAAGAGATTGAGACGAAGTCCCTTACCTCGCGTCTAACTTGACTCGATTGTTCTATAATCTCCTGAATATTAAAATAAAGTTAATTTATACTTGCATAAGAACCTTTTTTCAAGTTATTTATTCCTTTTATATAAATTATTATTGTTATAAACATTATGCAATCATTTAAGTTAATAACGTTCATTTTCTCGAGATTTGGTACTTGAGTAAAAAATGAACACCTTATATTTACATGTTGTCCATGTGGTCAATAGTCCATTATATCTAGATTTATATTCATTATTTAAATATCATATATATCATATATATTCAGTATATACATGTATTTATAATAGTACATAACATTTGGAAGTAAGAAATGAAATTCACCGTTCATGGAGATGGTAAGTCGTACGTATGCATGAATGCTACTTTCATTTCTATTTCTTATTTTAATGGAATTAAAACATAATGATATATAAGTATATTATAATTCTATTATAATATCATATATAATATCCTTAACTCTATCCTTTATACATCCCACATAAGGCATTAATGAGTCACATCACTTTAAGGGGGCGGTAGTCCGCACTTCCTCAAATGAGATTATCATATTTACCCACTATGGAAACCATAAAGTATTGATATAATTGGGAAGTATAGAAGCATAAAGAAATCATAAAAATAATATATATCATATATAAATACAGTTACATCATAATGGCCACCATGAGAGATGGTAAGATCTAATTGAACAATCATCATTTCGTGAGGCGTTAGTTTTCCATCCACAGAAACATTATGTTATACATCTATTAGATGGAGTTGTGTGTAAGTGTAGTTCAAATCCTTCTCATAACAACATACTATTATATTTATGATACTGGTGTTATTACAAAATAAAGTAAATAAAAAGATTTTAGGGGTTGGAGAAGCAAAATAAAAAAAAAACAATTTAAGAGAAATCATTACCTTTAATTTGGGTAACTCACTTTGGTTTGAACCAAAAGACTTATTAAGTGCCTCCTGACTAAGGTAAGGATTCTAGGAGGAGAAGAGTTATGTAGGTAGTGTAATTGGGCAGAGTTTGGATGAGCCAAATGGCTTTGGAGGTGTGAAGAATTGGTTAGAAGTGGTATCCTTTTATAAGGGAGAGGAGGGGCTCTTTAGGAAAGTTTGAAAATATTATTTTATAATATAATGATATTCGGTTTATAATAGTCCAAAAATAATTAAGGTATAAGATAAGATGACACATATTCAAAATAAAATCATCCAATAAGAATTGGACATGTTTTGGATAATAATTTAATAATTATAATCTTATTTATTTCAATCATTTATTAAAGAGGTAAATACTGCATCATTATTGTGTCATAAATAATTTAAGTTATTTGATGTCTAAAAATTATAAGAAAAATACCATGATGTAGAATATATCTTTATATTTACAAATAATATTTTTAGTTGAAAATATAATTTATATAACCCATTCTAAAAATTAATTTACTAAAAGATATTTGCTTTTTTTATTTTTGACTTTAAGTTAATTAATCTAAATTGTCATTATCACTCCCAAGTGGCCCAATGGGGTCCCAAAATCGACCCAAAGATGCCCATGGTCGTTAATGACTCAACCAATAATTTTTGGACAAGTGTTAAGGTAATTTTGAATTATTATAATATTATTTTTACCTTGAATTACCATATTTACCTTTAACCGCGGTAAATAAAATTCAAACATTACTATTCACCAAAAATTATTTTCATCTTAATGAACCGCATTTTACTTCTTGATAACAACCATGTATGTCAGTTTTTTGAAATTCAATTCACAGAAGTGGTAAAATTTCATTTAAATGAAAAGTCAGTTTTTTAACTACCACTAAGTGGTTTCACTATTCCTAAAAAATTGAAGTTTTTCAGAAAAATACCAAACATTCAGCCTAGGATATATTTGGTATTCTGAATTCAAAAATGATTTCTATTTTTCCAAATTCGAAACATAAAAGTGGAATTAAGTAATTTTAAAATTAATTCCCATTATCAAAACAAATAGAGTGTTTTTAAGAAACAATAACTATCAAAATATTGATACTTGTTTATGTCCAATTTCAAAGAGAAATTAACTCCAATGATTAACATTGGATTAAATGGTAAAAATATATTCTAATTAAACTTTAAAACCAATTAAAAAGATAATCTAACCATATAAATAAATTAGATTAAAACATAGTTTTGAATTAAAATACAATATTTGTAACTATTCATTAAAAAATGAACTTTATCAGAAAAATACCAAAAAATTACCCAAAGTAAAATGTGATGACCCCATTCTAAATAAGGATTTTATTTGGTCAATTAGAATGTATTAAAGTGACTAAAACTATATTCAAAGAGGGTTCACCATTAAAAGGTGATAAATTGGCCTTTTAAACATAAATTATGCTTAAAATTAGATTCATTCACATTTTAAGCCTCTAAATTTTATTGGATAAATGTAAAAACATTTAACAAATATGTATAATCATATTGTAGTTAGTTTCATTCATTCCTGCCAATACAACGACTAGGAGTTAACTACCATTGAAAATAATAATATTATATTATTTTTGTGCAACGTAAGATTTCAAAGAAACCCGTTGTTGCGTATTGGGTACGCTATCGAACATAGAAATCCCTTTAAAGTAAAATTAATATTTAATTCACAAATATTAATGAATATAAAAATATCTTATTCTTCATTTACCCGGGATGTTAAATCCTTCCCCCCTTTTGGAAATTGCATCCTTGAAATTTTTATTCACTTATCGAAATTAGTGGGGGTATTTATCCCTCATAGAATTTTCAGATTCTCACGTTGCCTCTTCAACCATATGGTTCTTCCACAAAACCTTTACCTAGTGAATTACCTTATTCTGCAACACTAGCTCTCTACGGTTAAGAATCTGGACTGGTTGTTCTTCATAAGAGAGATTCTCTTCCAACTGAACTACCTTTGGGCTCAAAACATACGATGGATCTGGTATATACTTTCTCAACATGGAAACAAGAAAAACATTGTGTACTTGGGACAAAATTGGAGGTAAAGCCACTCTATACGCCATTGATCCAACTTTCTCCAGAATTTCATAAGGTCCAATGAACCTCAGACTCAACTTTACCTTCATACCAAAACACATCACACTTTTCCATAGAGAAACTTTGAGAAAGACGTGATCACCTATCTCAAAAGAAAGATCCTTCCTCTAGTTATCTGCATAACCTTTCTATCTTCTTTGAGCTGTTCTCATGTGCTTCTGAATCTATTGAACTTTGTCTGCCATCTCTTCTACCAATTTTGGTCCCATAAGATTCCTTTCACCTACTTCATCCCAAAAAGCTGGAGTTCGACAACGCTTTCCATATAATGCATCAAATGGAGAAATCCTAATACTGGAATGAAAACTTTTATTATAAGAAAATTCTACCAAAGAAAGATGTTGGTCTCAGCTTCCTTGGTGATCCATTGAGCAAGAACTTAACATATCCTCCAATGTCTGAATTTTTCGTTCTGATTCCTATCTTATTGAGGATGAAAAGCTGTCCTAAAATTTAATTCAGTATCCAATGACTTCTAAAGGCCTTTCCAAAAGTTATAAGTGAACCTGAGATCACAATCAGATACAATGGAGAGGGGAACTCCATGCAACCTGACTATCTCTTTAACATACAACCAAGATAGTTGATCTAGGGATAAAGTATCTCGAATAGGAAGGAAATGAGAAGATTTAGTCAACTGATCAACAATAACCCAAATTGCATTATTACCTCAAGATGTCTTTGGTAATCCCACAACGAAGTCCATGGATATATTTTGCCATTTCCATTCTAGAACAGGTAAAGGCTGAAGTATTCCTTTCGGTAACTTTCGCTCTACTTTAACCTACTAACAAGTCAAACACTTCACAGTAAAATCAGCAATATCTCTTTTCATTACATCCCACTAGTAATACTCCCGATGATCTCTGTACATCTTAGTACTTCCAGGACGAACTAAAAATGGAGAACTATGAGCTTCACATAACAACTCATTCTTCAAATGTGAATCACAAGGCACACATAATCTATTTCTAAACCTCAAAACACAATCATTATCAATGTTAAATTCAGGTAACTTACCCTTCTGAACCAACTCTACCTTTTTATGCAACTCACTGTCTTCCTTCTGCGCTTTATTTATTCTGTCTGATAGAGATGATCTCACTGACACCTGAAACAAAATAGAAGAATTCCTTGCACCAACAATTTCTATTCCAAATTTCACCAAATCAAAAACCAAAGGATCTCATTCCAAAGTAGCATGGCTAATGAGACATTACTTTTCCGACTCAAAGCATCAGCCACTTTATTTTCTTTTCCCAGATGGTAATGGATCATGCAATCATAATCCTTGATTAATTCTAGCCATCTCCTATGTATCATGTTCAATTATTTTTGAGTGAATACATAATTTAATATTTTGGGATCAGTATATATTTCACATTTTACTCCATACAAATGATGCCTCCAAATTTTTAAAGAAAAAACAACAGAAGATAATTCCAAATCATGTGTAGGGTAATTTAACTAATAAGGTTTCAACTGACGTGAAGCATAAGCAATTACCTTATCATTCTGCATTAGGACACAACCTAGTCCTTTCAACAAAGCATCACTACAGATAACAAACTCACCATTTTTGGAAGGCAGTGCCAAAACTGGAGCATTCACCAATCTTCTTTTCAATTCCTGAAAACAATCATCACACTCTTTTTCCAAATAAACTTAACACCTTTTTGAGTTAACTTAGTCATTGGACTAGATAACCGTGCAAAATTTTCAATAAACCTTCGGTAATAACCTGCCAAACCAAGAAAACTACGAATCTCGGTTATATTTGTTGGTCTTGGCCATTCTTCAACAACCTTTGTTTTAGCAGGATCAACAGTTATGCCATTTTTTGAAACAATGTGACCAAGGAATGAAATTTTTTGTAACCAAAACTCACACTTGCTGAATTTCCAAAACAATTTATTTTCTTTTAAGGTTTACAAGATGACCCTTAATTGAATTTAATGCTTCTCTTTAATTTTATAATAAACCAAAATATCACCAATAAACACAAACACCATATATCACCTGAATCAACTGAGCCATTATTATAAAAAACTATTCAATTCTAATTCTGACCATCTTAAGATGTTGATTTTTTGAAGGTCATTTCCCTCTGTATTCCTTCCCATCACAACTTTCGTGTCTCCTCTATTAAAAACCATTCTCAACACAGAAATATCTTAGGCATGCAACATGGTAATCTGTAAATGCTATATGATTTCAATATTATCATTAATTACTTTATGGATATTAATTTAACAATACCCTAACTCCTAAAGTTATCTAAACCGACCTCTGATACCAACTGTAAGGACCTGACCTTAAACATTACATAATATTGGATTAAATGAATAATACACATTAATAATCTTTTCAGGTTTATATTTTTAGAGAGTTAGGCCATAACTATTACATTTCAAAATATTACCAAGTATACACTTCTACACAGTTTCCATTTTTTTCATAAAATAAAAACTCTTGAAAAAAAAGAGTCATGTCTAGTTCCATGTTTAAGATAGCATCACTTTTCCTTGATCCCATCCTTGTCCCTATTCCACATTATGTCCTATGAAAAACATTTCAAAGACTTGGGATGAGTATAAAAAGCTCAGTAAGGGATACAAAAAGAATGAAAATAGTTAGTTTTTCAAAAAAACAAGTAAACCATGAATACTTTAACATAAGTAATACTTTTCACCTTTATGAATTAGTAAATATTCTTTACTGAATAAAAGATAATTACTTACCCTTTTGTAACCAAAATATTACCTTAAAACCCATATAAATAACACATAACATATAAAGGTATCTTGGAACATAAACATACTTAAATGGAATAACCATACGGTCGACTTCCACACATATCACTAAATGGAATATCCATACGGCCGACTTCCATACCCAATGCATTGGAGGTTATAATGTAACCACCCATCCTTGTATTCACAGCACCACCTGTCATTTGGTTTATCATGTAGCCACCGTTCAAATGTCCAAGTACCATTATAAAATCATAATACATAAAACAAATATAAAGGAAATAAAACTTTTCAAAATTTCAATCACAATATATCACTTAAATATATTGACATACAAAAAATCCATTATCAAAACCATTTTCAATACCAAAATACATAAAATAGTATATGGTATTTATTTTCCTTTTAAAAACATTTCATCTTGTTAAGGAAGCCAAAGATCAAATAATACTTGCGGCGGCGGAAAGGTCGTTGTCACCGTGTATGTTAAAAAGAAACATATTTTTTTATCATTTAGTAAAACGATTCATAGATAAAAGATTCCTTTTAATAAAAGTAAAATTCAAAGGTGTTTATATAACATATACAATAAAGTTGTGTATTAAAACAAAATATGCCTCAATGAAAGGAGATTAAGATGAAGTCCCTTACCTCGCATCTGACTTGACTCGATCGTTCTTTAATCTCCTGAATAATAAACTAAAGTTAATTTCTACTTTCTTAAGAACCTTTTTCAAGTATATTATTCCTTTTATATAACTTATTATCATGCTATAACCATTATGTAATCATTTAAGTTAATAACGTTTATTTTGTCGATATTTGGTATTTGAGTAAAAAATGAACACCTTATATTTACATGTTGTCCATGTGGTCAATAGTCCATTATATCCAGAATGATATTCATGATTTAAATATCATATATATCATATATATTCAGTATATACATGTATTTATAATAGTACATAACATTTGGAGGTAAGAAATGAAATTCACCGTTCATGGAGACGGTAAGCCGTACGTAAGCATGAATGCTACTTTCATTTCTATTTCTTATTTTAATGGAGATAAAACATAATGATACATAGGTATATTATAATTATAGTATAATATCATATATAATATCATTAACTCTATCCTTTATACATCCTACATAAGGCATTAACGAGTCACATCACTTTAAGGGGGCGATAGTCTGCACTTCCTCAAATGAGATTATCGTATTTACCCACTATGGAAACCATAAAGGCTTGATATAATTGGGAAGTACAGAAGCATAAGGAAATCATAAACATAAGATATATCATATATAAATATAGTTCCATCATAATGGCCACCATGATAGGTGGTAAGATGTAATTGAACAATCATCGTTTCGCGAGGTGTTAGTTTTCCATCCACAGAAACATTATGTTCTTCATCCATTAGATGGAGTTGTGTTTAAGTGTAGTTCTAATCCTTCTCATAAAAACATCCTAGTATATTGAGGATACTGGTTTTGTTACAAAATAAAGGAAATAAAAATATTTTAGGGGTTGGACAAGCAAAATAATAGAAAATAATTTAAGAGAAACTGTTACCTTTAATTTGGGTAACTCACTTTGGTTTGAACCAAAGGACTTATTAAGTGCCTTCTTCCTAAGGTAAGGATTATAGGAGGAGGAGAGGGATGTAGGGAGTGTAATTGGGTAAATTTTGGACGATCCAAATGTAACACCCCAGGTAAATAAAGTATATGACATTTTTATATTTATACATATTTGTGAATAAAATATTAATATTACTTTAAAGGTTTTCTATGTTCGATAGCGTACCCGATACGCAACAAAGAGTTTCATTGAAATCTTACGTTGCACACTAGTAATAAAATAATATTATTGTAAATGGTAGTTAACATGTAGCCGTTGTATTGGCGGGAATGGATAGAAATAACTAAAATATGATTATATATGTTTTTAAATGGTTTTACATTTATCCAATAAAAGATAAAGGCTTAAAATAAGGAAAGAATTCAATTTTAGGCGTATATGTCCTAATTTTCACTAAAGGTTCACTTATCACCTTTTGATGGAGAACCGTCATTAAATATAGTTTTGTTCACTCTTATAAATTCTTTTGGACCAAATAAAACTCTTCTTAATAATTGGGACATCAAAATTTACTTTGTGTAAATTTTTGGTATCTTTCCAATAAAGTTCATTTTTTTAATGAATAGTGTAAAATGTTGTATTTTAATTCAAAACCTATTTTTAATCTAATTTATTTATATTATTAGATTATCTTTTGAATTGGTTTTAAAGTAAAATTAGAATATATTTTTACCATTAAATCCAATAGTGGCCGTTGGAATTAATTTCACTTTGAAATCAGACTTAAACTAGTGTCAATCTTTTGATACTTATTGTTTTATAAAAACACGCTATTTGCTCTGACAGCAGGAATTAATTATTAAATTAATTAATGTGACTTATATGTTTTGAATTTTGTAAAATAGACTTCATTTTTGAATTAGTAATATAAAATATAGCTTAGGGTGAATTTTTTGTAATTTTTTGAAAAACTTCAATTTTTGATGAATAGTGAAACCACTAAGTGGTACTTATAAAAACTGATTTTCCGTTTAAATGAAATTTTGCCATAATTGTGTTTTGAATTTCAAAAATCCGACATACATGGTTGTCATTAAGAAGTAAAATGTGGTTCAATGAGATTAAAATAATTTTTTGGTGAATAGTAACTTATTAAGTTTTTAATCGCGATTAGTAGTAATTAGTGTAGTTTAAGGTAAAAATGATGCTTTAATAATATGAAAATACCTAGACACATATCCTACCCTCATTGGATATGTAATGGCCGACCAATAAAAGCCATGGGTCAACTTGGGGACCCCATGGAGAAACTTTGGTTGGAAAATGACATAAATACCTTTTATTTAATGTTAATGTAAAAAATGGCACAAACATGATATGTTTTACTAAAATAATTTTTAAATGGGGTTATACAAGTCAGATTTTTGATTATAAATAGTCATTGGAAATATACAATACTTTCCTACATCATAGTATTTTTTTTATAATTTTTAGACATTAAATAAATTAAATTATTTATGACATCATGATGATGTAGCGATGACCTCATTATTTAACGATTTAAATAAAATGGAAAGATAATGTAATATCTAAACCCTACACATGTCCAAAATCTATTTGTTGGGTAGATTTCGAAGCCTTATCATCTTATATTTAAAATATATCAATGTGGGACCTTAGAAATTTGAAACACTTTTGAAAATAAAATAATAGTTTCATGATTTCCAAAAGTGCCCCTCCTCTCCTCTTATAAAAGGCCCCCACCTCTACCTCCTTACCCACACTCCCAAAGCCTTTGGCTCGGACAACCTCTGCCCATTTTGTCTCTCCACTTCCCTCTATTACTCCTTGAAGATTCAATTTGGGCATAAGTCTTCCTAAGAAATCCTTTGAGCTCAAACCAAAGGGAGTTACCCGATTTTTAAGGTAATGTCTTCACTTGAGTCATTTTGTTTCATTTTGCTTCTCAAACCACCTAAAATCTTTTTATTCATTTATTTTGTAACAAATACAGTATCATCAATATACTAGGATGTTGTTATAATAAGGATTCGAGCTACACTTTCCCACACCTACATCTAATGGTTAATGAACATACTGTTTCTGTGGATGGCGAAATTCTGCCTCCCAAAACGATGACTGTTCAATACTCATTTAACACCTTCAAAGGTGGCCATTATGATGTCACTATTTTTATATATGATATATAATATGTTTATTCTTTCCTTAAGCTTCTGTATTTTTCATTTATTTCATACCTTTATGGTTTCCATTATGGGTAAATGCGATATCTTCATTTAAGGAAGCGCGGACTACCGCCCCCTGAAAGTGATTTGATTCGTTAATACCATATGTGGGATGTTTAAAGGATAAAGTTAATGATATTATATATGTTATTATACTGGAATTATAATATACTCTTATATCATTATGATTCCATTCCGTAAATACGAAATAGAAATGGAAGTAGCATTAATGCGTACGTACGGCTTACCGTCTCCATGAACGGTACATTTAATTTCTTATGTCAAAATGTTATGTAATATTATAAGTACATATATATAATGGATATATATGTTATATATTACATCAAAATTATGGATATAATTCTGGAATTATAACATATATATATCTCTCTCATTTTGTTTTAATTCCATTAATATGACAAAAAAAATGAAAGTAGCGTTCATGCGTACGTACGGCCTACCGTCTCCATGAATGGTGATTTTCGTTTTTTTATCTCCAAATGATATGGAATAGTATAAAATGAATATATACTGGATATATATGATATTTAAAACATCAATACTATTCTGGATATGATGTACCTATAACTACATGGAAAATTGTTTTCCAACAAGTTCAATTTTTGACTCATGTACCAAACATCGACAAAAACGTCTGATATGAACTAACATTATTAAACAATTGTTATAACATTATAATATGTGATATGAACTGAATAATAATCTCTAAAGGAGGTACATAGTAAATTATTAATTGAACAAAGTTTATTATTCAGGAATATAAAGAAATGAAAAAGACAAGTTGGACTTGAGGTAAGGGATCTTACTCCTCTCTTTCTTTTTAAGTACACTCTTTTATGTCATTCCCTCTAAAGCTCATCTTTCTTGTTATTGGGATGTTATTTTATATTACACTTACTGTAATTTTTATGTTCATGTGATGATAAACCCTATTCTCTCTCATTAATCCATTTTGGAAGTTTTGAATGGCGCCGTTAGGCTGCCGAATTTTCGTAAGAGATCTAACCTCTCTCTTTCTTTTTATGTACTCTCATTTATGTCACCTCTTTTAAGCTCCTCTTTGTTATGTTGGGGGATGTTACTTTATATTCCTTTTTCTATAAACTTTAAGTTAATATTATGAGATACCCTATTTTATCTCATCAATCCATTTTTGTAAGTTTTATGTGGCGCCGTTGGGCTGCCGAGTTTTCGTAAGGGATTTTTCATCTCACTTTTACTCCCGTGAGATTTATGCTACATTTGCCACAATTTCCTTTGATTGGTGTATGTACTGCCCATTATTCTACTCTTTGTGTAATATACTTTCATTTATGAGTATTTACATCAAGGATTTATTGTCCTTCTTTCATGGGGTGTATGTTTTGAAAGATACCCAAGTCGGTAAGGGAACCTTTCACCCTCCTCTTTTTAAAAAGACTTTGTTTTGTTGGGTCTTTTAATTTACATATTGTTATGTCGGGATATTTTCTCATATATCCTTATTGTTGTAAATTTTATGTCCAAGTGATGAGATACGCTTTTTATCTCTCATCAACTCATTTTGATGTGATGCCGTTAGGCTGTCAAGGGAACTTCTTAACCCAATTTCGATTTCTTTGGGTTCAACATGTTGTTATTGAATATGCCATCCTTTGAATATGTGTGAATGACATTTTATTGTTTTACACTTAATATCCAATTATATTGGGTGTATTTATATTTATCACACAAAATTTTGAGATTGATTTATCCTTAATTTAAGGATACCTTCTTTATAAGGTATTTCATCACATTTTACATCCCTATTGAGACTTCATTGTTGTTATGCACTAATTCACTCTTATATGGTGTATATACTGTCCTTTGGAATATTATATCATGAATCCATTTATTCTCATGATATTATAAAGTTCTGATTAAATGTTATTCCTCAATTATTGTATTCTAGTGTCTCTCATTTTGGTAAAAACCCTTTGACCAAAATATCGCTTTAAATGTTTTAATGATTTGTTCTTATTAATATCCATGTTTTCAAAATGGTTTTAAGGATTTATTTATATGGATATTAATGGTTTAAAATGTTAAAAGCTTCAAGGTGGTATGGGACACTTTGATTCAAAATTCTCCTTATTAAATGTTTTAAATGGTTTTGTAAATGGTTTCTTTTTGAATGGATTCATTATTTCAATATACTAAAATGTTATATTGAGATTGAAATGTGGAAATGTTATGTTTCCTTTATGCATGTTTTATGTGATACGTTTATGTTATGGTTCTTGGGCATTGTTATGAAAATGGGTGGTTCCGTGATAAAATAAGGGCGGGTGAGCCCGATATAGCTCTCCAATGCGTTGGGTAACGTGAAGGAGTGAGATGTTAAGGTTTCTCCGAAGAGATTTAGGGAATATACTGTGATAGGTATTCCAAACGTAACCAAGAGGGTTACTCCCTATGTAAGAAAGTTATGAATGCCTCAAGTTACCTTTATGTCTTATGATTTCTATGATTTATTCATGGTTTGATGAGGTATGTTAAAGTGCCTATGTTTTATGGGTAAAGTATGATTTCATTCTTATGTATATATGAACTCATGTTTCCTTTCCATATTTTTATAACCCTTACTGAGATTTTTATGCTCATCCCACGTTTTTGAAATTTTTTTCACAGGTCAAGGGAAAGGTACATGATGTGATGATGGTGTCAAGGATGTGTCAAGAGAGAATCCATGTTTTATTTTAAATATGTTTCCGTTTATGGGAAGAATGAATATTGTCTTTTATGTAACCACTTTGTTTAAATGTGGAATGTAATGAAAGTTTCATGATCTAATTCTCTAAAACTATAAACCTGAAAAGATCCTCAATGTGTAATCTTGTAATAACTCAAGATTAAGTAAGGTTTAAGGCTGGGGCCTTATACCAAATGGCTTGAGAGGTGTGAGGAATTGGTTAGAAGTGGTATCCTTTTATAAGGGGGAGGAGGGGTGCTTTAGGAAAGTGTGAAAACATTATTTTATAATATAATGATATTCAGTTTCTAATGGCCCAAAAATCATTAACGTCGAAGATAAGATGACTCATATTTGAAAGAAAATCATCCAATCAGAATTGGACATGTTTTGGAAAAAAATTTAATCATTATAATCTTATTTATTTAAATCATTTATTAATGTGGTAAATACTGCATCATTATTGTGTCATAAATAATTCAATTTATTTGATGTCTAAAAATTATAAAAAAATACCATGATGTAGGAAATATTTTTAGATTTCCATATAATATTTTAAGTTGAAAATAGGACTTATATAATGACATATAAATATTATTTACTAAAAGATTTTTGTTAATGTCAATTTTGTCTTCACATTAAATCAATTAATCTAGATTGTCATTTTCACTCCCAAGTGGCTCAATGGGGTCCTAAAATCGACCCAAAGATGACCATGGTCATTAATGACTCAACCAATAAGGTTTGGGGAAGTGTTAAGGTAATTTTCAATTATTATAATATTCTTTTTACCTTGAATTAACCTATTTCACAATCTCTTCATTATTCGAGGTTGTTTATACCTAATTATCTACTCGGACCTCTTTATCATCCACATCCATGTTTCTTAAAAATGCATTTCAATACATTCTTAATATTTTACTAAATATGGGTTAAAGTCATTTATACCCTTGTTTGACTTTTTATAAAAAGTTTATAAAGGAATCTTTTTGTCGTTTTCCAAAAAAGGTCCTTTTTAACCTTTTCGATAGAATTAAGGTAAGAATGTATTTTTTTAACTTATACAGAGGGTGCAGCTATTTACCACTATTATAAAATCTTCAAAGCTTCCCTTAAAAGCTTATAAAGATATTTTCAAAGTAAATGTTTTATTTTATAATTATGTGACTTTTAAATGAATTCAAAAAAGAGATATTTCTATCAAATAGTTTTGATTTCATCTATGTCAACATCCTTTGATGGATTTTAAGCTTATTTGAAGTTGAGTTATTATGATAAAAATCATCCATATTGTATTTAAGGTTTTGTGATATGTTTGACTATGGATGAGTTATTTTTATGCCATTAATGGTTTATGATTAATGTTTAGGCATTCCGTATGCTAGTTTTAATACGAATGTTTATGTTATATTTCATCCTCTTCTTAAGATAAATGTGTTGGACTAGTATGTTTCGGGTTAGGGACTGGTAAAAGTAAGCCCTCTAGGTTGGGGTCTAGTTACAGCAGACCCTCCAGGTTGGTGGTCGGTTATTAGAGGCACTCCGGGTTGGTGTCCGGTTATTAGAGGCACTCCGGGTTGGTGTCTGGTTATTAGAGGCACTCCAGGTTGGGTTCCGGTTACAGTTATCCCTTAAGTCTTGGCACGAGGCCTTGACACAGAAATTAAAGTTCAGCATTATGCATTCCATCATTATGAAAGTGGTTATTGATATTGGATGTGATTATTCGACTGGTAGAATATCCATGTGCATAAGTAAATGACATTATTTCATTTTATTTTTTCTATATTATGCTAAAGTTCAAGTTTAAAATGATTTTGTTTTATTTATACATTGCCTTAAATGTTTATGCTTATTTATTAAAGTTTCCGCTGTATTGTTATCCTTACTGAGCATCTGAGCTCACCCCTTTTTATGTTTTAATTTTCCCAGGATTCCAAAAAGTGCATTCTGATTGATATGCAGGGCTAAGCCAAGGGAATAATGGCTTTCTTAAAGGATTATTTATGTTGTTTTGTATGTTATAAGTGTAATGTAACATTCATGTATGTAATCTATTTTCCAAGACTGCTAAACCGATCGGTCCTTCGGGACTTGATTCCTTGTAATAATGCCAATGTATTAAAATAATGCACCGAATATGGGAAACTGGGGTCGGGGTGTTACAGTTGGTATCAGAGGAAGTTTAGAAATAACCTTGGAAAAAAGATTTAGATAAAAAAACATAAATAATCCTTTATGAACTCCATTATTCCCTTGGTTTAACCCTGCATATCAATCAAAATACACTTCTTGGAATCCTGGGAAAATTGAAACATAGAAATGGGTGAGCTTAGATGCTCAGTAAGGATAAAAATACAGCAGAAACTTTCATAAATAAGCATAAACATTTAAGGAAATGTATAACTAAAACAAAAGCCTTTTAAACTTGAACTTCAGCATAATATGGTAAAATTGAAATGAAATAATGCCATTTACTTATTCACATGGATATTATAATAGTTGAATAATCACATGAAATATCAATAACAACTTTCATAATGATGGAATGCATAATGCTGAACTTTAATTTATGTGTCAAGGCCTCGTGCCAAGACCTAAGGGATAACTGTAACCGGAACGCAACCCGGAGAGCCTCTGTAATCAGACTCCAACCCGGAGTGCCTCTAATAAACGGACACCAACCCTGAGTGCCTCTAAAAACCAAACACTAACCCGGAGTGCCTCTAATAACTGGACACTAACCCGATGTGCCTATAATAACCGGACACCAACCCGAAGTGCCTCTAATAACCGGATACCAACCCATAGGGTCTTCTGTAACCAGACCCCAACCCAGAACATACTAGTCCAACACAATCATCTTTATAAGAGGATGAAATATAACATAAACATTCGTATTAAAACTAGCATATGAAATTCCAAAAAATTAATCATAAACCATTAATGGAATAAAAATAACTCATCCATAGTCAAACATATCACAAAACCTTAAATACAATATCGATTATTTGTATCATAATAAATCAACTTCAAACAAGTGTAAAATTTATCAAAGGATGTTGACATAGATGAAAATGATTTGTAAAACTCTTTGAGATAAATACCCATTTTTTATGAAAACATTTAAAAGTCACACAATTTAAAAAAGAAGTCATTTAAAGACATTTTTGAATCAAAGTGTCCCATACCACTATGAAACTTTTTAAAGGAATTAACATTTTAAAAACATTCATGTCCATATAAATAAATCCTTAAATTTTTTTTTGGAGACATGGACATTAATGAGAAAGATTTATAAGAATAAATATTTAAAACATTTTAAATGATGTTTTAGTAAATATTACCTTAAAGGAATCCCTTTGAAAACTCTTTCATAAAACATGGACAAGGAAAATAAACATGTCCTAGTAGATACTTAAGTAAAAACAACCTCGGATAATAAATATATTGTGAAATTAACCCTTACAAATTTGGTAACTTATGAAACATACAACCCATGAAAGAGGTATCACAACTGTAACACCCCGACCTCAGTTAACCAGAGTCGGTGCATTATTTTAATACATTGGCATGATTACAAGGAATCAAGTCCCGAAGGACCGACCGGTTTAACAGTCTTGGAAAATAGATTACATACATGAATGTTACATTACACTTATAACATACAAAACAACATAAATAATCCTTTATGAACGCCATTATTCCCTTGGCTTAACCCTGCATATCAATCACAATACACTTCTTGGAATCCTGGGAAAATTAATACATAGAAAGGGGTGAGCTCAGATGCTCAGTAAGGATAACAATACAGTAGAAACATTCATAAATAAGAATAAACATTTAAGGCAATGTATAACTAAAACAAAAGCCTTTTAAACATGAAATTCAGCATAATATGGAAAAAATGAAATGAAATAATTCCATTTACTTATTCACATGGATATTCTACTAGTCGAATAATCACATGAAAAATCAATAACCACTTTCATAATAATGGAATTCATAATGATGAACTTTAATTTCTATGTCAAGGGCTCGTGCCAAGACCTAAGGGATAACTGTAACCGGAACCCAACCCAGAGAGCCTCTATAACTGGACTCAAACATGGAGTGCCTCTAATAACCGGACACCAACCCGGAGTGCCTCTAACAACCAGACACCAACCCGGAGTGCCTCTAATAACCAAACACCAACCCGGAGTGCCTCTAGTAACCGAACACCAACCCAGAGTGCCTTTAATAACCAGACACCAACCCAGAGGGTCTGCTGTAACCGGACCCCAACCCAGAACATACTATTCCAACACATTCATCTTTAGAAGAGGATGAAATATAACATAAACATTAGTATTAAAACTAGCATACGAAATGCCAAAACATTAATCATAAACCATTAATGGCATAAAAAAACTCATCAATAGTCAAACATATCACAAAAACTTAAATACAATATGGATTATTTGTATCATAATAAATCAACTTCAAACAAGTGTAAAATTTATCAAAGGATGTTGACATAGATGAAAATGATTTGTAAAACTCTTTGATAGAAATACCCCTTTTTCATGAACACATTTAAAAGTCACACAATTTAAAAAATAATTCATTTAAAGACATTTTTGAATCAAAGTGTCCCATAACACTTTGAAACTTTTAAAAGGAATTAACATTTTAAAAACATTCATGTACATATAAATAAATCCTTAAAAACCATTTTGAAGACATGGACATTAATGAGAAAGGTTTAGAAGAATAAATATTTAAAACATTTGTAATGATGTTTTTGTAAAAAGTACCTTAAAATAATCCCTTTGAAAACTCTTTCATAAGACATGGACTTGGATAATAAATATGTCCCAATAGATACTTATGTAAAAACAACCTCGGATAATAAAGAGACTGTGAAATTAACCCTTACCAATTTGGTAACTTACGAAACATACAACACATGAAAGAGGTATCATACAATGAATATGTAAATACACATAAATTAAAGTGTATTACACAAATAATACAATTATGGGTAGTACATACAACACACAAAAGGTAATAGTGGCAATATTGAATGAATCTCACGGGAATAAGGAGTGAGATGAAAACCCCTTACCTTGCACTTTCCTTTAGTTGAGGGTACTTTTAGCCACATGTATGAAGACTATAGTATGTTATTAAGTTATAACAGAACCATATTAATATTTATTATATCATACATTATTCATTTATGACTTCATACTACCCATTTAATAATAATTCCCATGTTATATTAATATTTCGGGTAATAATTGCTTTCTTTATCATACGTGTTTTAACTTGTTACTCTTGATTGTATCACTTAGATCATGATTTAAATACTTTCAGAATATAAAACATTATTTATATATCATATATATTTAGAATATAAATATGTATAACAGACATATATATGAAATGGAGAACACCGTTTATGGAGACGGTAGTCCGTACGTACGCATAAACGCTGTTTCCATTTTCATATAGTATTGAACGTAAGTAAGTGAATAAGATATATGTAAGTACATAAATACTTATATTTATAAATATATATATCTTCAGTAGCATTATTATGTCATATATTACATACTTATTAGTAATATATATATATATATATATATATATATATATATTTATAATCATCGATGAATGGTGAACTTGGAAATGAATCTCATCGCATTGTGGAGACGGTAATCCGTACGTACGCATAAGAGAAAATATCATTCTTTTGATATTAATATAATATATAATTGGATGGTATATAATATATACAGAATCCTTATCATGTTATATTTATTATTTACATCAAATACACATCATTATTATACCCATCCAAACAATAATATATTGATTAACAATTACACCACGACGTGGAGACAGTAAGCCGTACGTACGCACGTATGGTGACATATCATTAAAATGGTGGATAGAATAATGAATTTGGTTGTACCAAAATTATAATTACATCACAGTATATATAAGATACTGGAGTTATTATTTTAGAATGGAAACAGCAAAGAAAAAGGAAGTGGAAGTAGGAAGGAACTTGAAAGAGGGTGGTGAAATCATTACCTCTTCTTCGGGTTCTCCCTTTTTATTTGATTAAAAGGGCTCCTTAAGTTGGATTTATGATCAAAATAAGGCCTCTAGGTTGAAGGGAGGATAGTTTAGATGGTATTTGGTCAGGTTTTGGTCGAACCAAATGGCTTAGAAGGTGTGAATTAGAGTGAATGGGGAGTGCCTTTTTATAAGAGGGGTGAAGGGCACCTTAAGGAAAACATAAAATATTATTTTATAATAAATTCATATTCGGTTTCTAATGGCTCAAAAGTTAATTATTTAACGTCTAATGTGGGAATAGGTCGAAAACAACTCAAACAATAGGTTTTGGACAGGTTTGGGTCATTTTAGTAACCTTATCTTTTAGTTTTAACTCGTAGTTAATTAGTTTAACATTTTCCATGTCTCTTTGTATTTTTATATTATATAGTTAATAAACTTACTATATACTTCTAAGCAACCCCCAAGTGGTCCATTAATGATACAACTATTATTATATAAGTACTTTGGCCGAACCTTAGATTTTTAGGAATAGAATATCAATTAATAATATAATATTTTTTTTAAAAACTCTTTTATGTCAATTTTGACACTATTGGGTATTTTGTTTTTGATAAATTCATAACAGAATTATTACTTTGAAAAAAATTCATATAACCAATCCCAATATGTCAATTTATTAATAAAAAATTATATCATTGTTGTGAATAATTCACATCCTTTTTAATGAAGATTTCCCTTACCTTTCGATATTTTTCATTCACTCCAATTTTATGCTTTATAATTTTAAACCTAATTATTTTTATCTAATTATAACATCATATTTACTTTCTCCTATTTTCCAAATAAATTTTTGTTACTATTTTTATGAAGTGGATTTTCAATAAAGGTATTTCAAAATATTAGTTTTTTTCCATCCTTTAAAAATAAAATTATTTATGTTCCAATATACATTTATTTTTATAACCTATATGTATTTTCAATGATCTATTATTAAATTTTATTTTTAAAAGTAAATTTTTACCAAAGTTTTTACTTAACCTTTTTAAAAACATTGTGTCGCTTTCAAGGATCCATTATTGATGATTGTTTTTTTAAAATTTAAGGTTTTCAAGATGTTTAGCTTAACATTTTAGAAATATTTATGTCTTTTTAAAAGATCTACTATTGGAATTTATTTTAAAAAATTAAATATTTTTTATTTTTTTACTTCAATTTTTATTTTTTTTAAAAGTAACCTTAACTTAATATTTTAAGCCAAATAAAAAATCATTTTCTAAATTTTTTATGATTTCACTTCATTTTTTATTTTTATCACTAAAGAACTTATTTACTTAGAAGTTATTTTTTATGAACCAAACTCTAAATGTTCTTGTTAAATACTCTTTTATGTTGATTGAATTTTGTACATCCATGCTTTACATTTTTACCATTTGGAAATGATTTGAAACCCATTTTTATTCCATGGGTTCTTCAAGTTATGATACTCTATGAATTTTTTGAATGGAACACATGTGTATGGACTTTTATAATATTATGGTGTGGGTTTGATAATGCCTTAAGATGGTTTGGGTCTAATAAAACCCTAAGATGGTTTTGGGTTTGATAAATCCCTAAGGCAGTTTGGGTTCGATAAATCCCTGAGAGTGTTTGGGTCTGTTAAAGATACCCAATTCATTATTATATGTTTATATATCACGAGGTAATGATTCTAATGATGGATATTTTTTCCATAACTGGAATCATAAGAATTTTGTTTATTTTGAACATGAAGCATTGACATTTTCCTTATCTAAAACATGAAGCATGAACATTTTTTTTATTTACAATGTTATAATTTCCAAATGATAATTTTTGTGCCAATGTTATTTGTTATTATATTTTTCATGGTTATAGTGTATTTAAATATTATTTAACTGTGATTTTGCTCCATAGATTAGGTTTATCATCTCATGATTTGAAATACTTTTTACATGGGATATATTTTTTCATTTTACAATACATATCTTTCTATCATGACCTATATACTACTATTGTTTTTATATATTCTTTTTAATAAAATATTTCTCAACTTATGATTTCTTCTCATACACTTATGATCTAAAATTGATGAAATATTGATAAGTTTTCCCTTATTGATCATTTGATCGCACTTATTTCTTACATTTCCTTCCCCTAGGTTATAAAGAGAAGTATAGCTTGTGGAAAGTATAGAAGGGAGTCTAAAGGAGTTTGATTATTGAGAAATGTTCACTTATCTTATAAAATAAATTTCTTATGTATCAAGTACCAAAATACACTAAACTAAAAGGTTGTTTGAATTTTGTGATATTTATATGAGATGTAATATTGATGTTAAATTTTACTAACTTTAGATTGGATTATCTTACTTGGCATCAAAGTTAATTTATAAAAGTATGTGTTTTATCACTGTACCTAGGAGTGTGTGCCTTGGATGCCTCAGTTAGTATGAAAGGAGTGTTTATTTATTTCTGGGGATTAGAATAGTTATTTATTATAATATATCTTTATTGAAAAACATATGGATAAGTTTATGGTAGAAGTATAAGTATAAGATAACATCATAAAATTATGGTAAAGTAGAGATTGTGTGTTTTTCATGAAAATGAATCTAGATACTACAACTGGATATAATCTTTGGAATAGATGCACATAGGGGTAATAACCCTGAAAAGGGTAGAATGGGTATTAACTCAATCATCATCAGGTGCATGAGAAAGAGGTCTAACTACCCACCTATCTTGACACTCCCGGAGGATATGCTATAGTTAATTCAAATTCTATTTAATGAACCATTATTTATGATTTTAGTATGATGTTAAATAGTTAGGTTAGATAACCTAATAGAAAAATTTCCATGGATAACCAAGGATCAAACAAATAGACTACTTGGTTAAACAAAAATTATCATATGTTAAAAATGAATATGTTATAGGGGAAAACATATTTAGATTGATATTTTCAAATTAATATTTTTCATATTATCATAACAATTTTGGTTTTAGTATTTGGTTGAAATTGGATCATGAAATTGAAGTTGAGAAATGTATGTATCTAGAAACCACTATGTATTACAATTAAATAAGATAATATACTTAAATGATTGAGAATTTTAGTATATTCCTATTATGATGGAAAATGAGAGTTTCCTAGTCTTACTTAATGTAGTGGGGTTGGTATCTAAATAGAAATTAAATATCGATACTCTTATATATTTTCATTATTAAGTGATATTTATCATTGATATTTTGATATATTTGAAAATTTATTGTGGTTATGTGAAACATAAAACTATTTATCTTCTGTGGTTTTTCTTTAAGGTTTTGGAAACATAAATAAAATGGTATTAATAACCATGAAATGTGATTTTATAAAAAGTTATATTTTTGGGTATAACTATTGATGAACACATGATTGAGGGATAAATAACCCATTTGTTTAAGAGGATTATTTATTTGGAGAAAATTGAGTTATACAGTGTTAATAACCTTTGAATTGATTATTGATTTAATAAAAAATCTATCCACAATATTTTTGGTTAAGTTTATATCATTTTTTTATTATGATATATATTGATTACTATGTGACCTTATGAACTAGTCTCCAATACCATTTGAGGGTTAAAGATAGTGTTAAGTTATAGATGAATATATGATTTTACTATGGTTTAATGTCACGGAGATTCAAATGGAATTGTAAATTTTTTGTTATGAATAATATTTGATAAGGGTTTATACATAATTGGGTTATGATTGTATGAAAGATTACTATTTTTAAGAAAGATAAGTAATTTAACATAGCCTTATAAATTAAGGTATATTTCATATTAAAACTTATATGCTAAATTATAAATATGTTTAGAATACCCATACCCACTTTTATCCATAATTAATAATTAAAATTTAACTCAATTTATTTATTTAGGGGGGGGGATAGAATGTAGTGTCCCAAGATTTTACAATATAATTGTTTCCCATAAAATACATACCATGTTGATAGATTTTTTCACAAGAAACACCAAACTACAGTAATCCAAGACATATTTGATAAGAAAATTATAACGAGAATAAAACCCATGTCAGATAAAAATATTTCAATCAATTTTAAATGAATAAAAACAAGAATAAGAATACTCAATGTTTTAAAATGTATTTTTCAACAATAATAATATTTCTTTATATATTTTATTTTCATTTAAAAGATAAATTTATAAATTTTAATTTATTTTAAAATGAACCTCATTATTTAATTAAGAATTTATCAATTATATTAGCCTGATATTTTCAATTTTTTATACAATAATTGATTTTTAGGTGAATAGTTAAAATAAAAAAAATTTCTAAAAACTATCAATTTTATGACATTATTTTAACATAAGAATGAATTAAAAATCCATGGATAATTTTTTATAATATATATATATATAAGTAATATAAATATTTAATAATTCTATATTGAATTTATATCACACATGTTTAACTTTTTGGTAACCCAAGTAATTATTCACAATAAAAAGTATTTTTATCCACTTACATTAAAAAATTGATTTTATCAGTTTTAAAAATTAAAATATAAAAAAAAATCATATTTGAGATAAAAAATTACTAATTATTTTATGAAGTCAAATTACTTTTTGAGCATAAAAAATGAAATTACTAAGATTAAATTTAATGACCATGATAATAGTGAAAAGATTATTTTCAAAGAATTATTTTATTAATGTTGTGTAATTTTTATCAAAATAATTAAATTAATATATTTTAATTAATTAGTATAATATGATTTTCAAGCACATTTATAATTATATTTACACAAATATAATTTTCAACCAATTCTAAATAATATTAATAACACTAAATGATTAAAACACCATTTTTCTACAAAAAATGGTTTTCTATATATAAAATATTTTATTTTAAAAGTTTATTTTATATTATTTATAATTTTAATTTGATTATATAGATATTATATTTTGGTTCATCACACCTAAATTTATTGAGAGGGGATATCTTATTTTTAGTAAAACATAAGTTACTTAGGTAAAAACTATTTACCCTAATAAAAATAAAAAATGATAAAAGTAAAAATACTAGATTAAATGACATCTAACATGAATAAAACATGTGTGTAAATACTTGGTTGATTCTGTATTGACTCCGTCTCACCACACAATCTATTATTACTCACTTTTTTAACTTTTTACCCATTAATAGTGTCATTCCATTATCGAAAAATATATGTTTTCACATAAGCTCTCTATTATTCACTTATAAAAGGATATAACTTTCACCCTATAAAATACAAAAAACCTCCTTATAAATTTACTTTAAATAGTACCAAATTTTATTGTCCTTGAATTTACTTTCACTTTCTAAATCACTTGGTAACCATAAGTAATCCTAAGAACTACATTTATAAGGATATTTTAAAGAGAAATTTCATGGTCCCAAAGTGAGTATTTCTTAATCCTTATAATTTTCATATTAATATATATCTTCTAAAACGACCCTATCCTTAGTAATATAATGAAATAAATATCATTAGTTTGATAAAGTTTTTTTTATATTAATGTAAAACAATTATTTTTTCATTTCCATCTACATAAAAATCAAAAATAATGTCGATCATGAGTTTGTACGAACTACTCCCTCAACTATAACACCCCACCACTCATCATTGGAATGAGAAGATGAAAAATGATACTAACCTTAGGTGAAATCCCCATGATAAAAAAGTATGGAAGTAAATTCCAAGGGATTAAGGGAACTTTAGTGGATTATTTTACCTAAGAACCCATACAACCCATGAGGAAATGTACAACATCCAAGACAAACTACATGATGTATGAGAATAAACCACAGAAATCGATGAGATACTAGTACGAGAACAATATATGAGTAACAGTGGGAAAAAAATAATGTGAAATGATAAAAACCCCATTGGGAAGAAGTTGTAACTAAAGTGTAACAATCAAATACCAAGATGAAGACTCTCCCTAACTTTAGCTTCAATAAACAAACAATGACATCAAGGATTATCAATAAAGAAGTATGAAATATAACCCCTCCCATATATATGAATAGATGACATATGAATATGTTCCATAGTTCCCTTGAAGGCGGTGAGTATATCACTAAGTAGGATCCCCCAAATACATCCCATCATACACCACTATTACAAGAACACGTTAACACAATTTATAGAAAATAGAGGGTGAGAATATCAAAATAGTTTATATAGTAAAATAGTTTAAAAAATAAATTTAACCAAATAAATCCTTCAACTTTCTCTTCCATTTTTCACTTGGAATACCTATTCCATGTTTGATAATCACACATACATGTATACCAATCAAAATCCCAATACTAATTAGTATAAATCCATATTTCACCAAGCATCACTAGGTGATATTACCTTGTTCCTTCCCATTCTACACCAATCACTAAGTCTATTTTAACTTGGCCTCATACAATGAAATAAGAACCCACACCACCTTGTACGTCAAGAAAAACATTTGGATCAAATATTTTTCTACATAAAAAATTTCTTTTTAAAAACCAAATCATTTTAAAACATTTAATTAAAACATATCAAGGGAATATTTAAAATACTACCCCTTTTGAAATAACATAAAATATGTTTTTTACACATAAACTACTCAAGATATTTCTAATAAAATCACAAGAACAATTTATCAAGATTCAAGACGACAAGTTATAAAATAGTAGAGTTGGATAGAAGCCACCAACCTTGATTACATTTACCCAAACAATTTTAAATGATTCCATGGATTATCCTCTACCTATCATTACCTTAACAAAACCCACAAAGATCACATAAATATAAATCCAAAACCATTGATATAATCTTACACACTAATATTTTTTTCCACATGAGACAACCTAAGGAGATCCAATATAAGAAAAAAGAGGAGATACTATCCTTTTCTTTTACAGAAAAACTCTCAAAGATTCATTTCCAATGGAGTCAAGACATCTAATTTAACCCAAAATCACCTAGAGAAAATGTAGAGGTTGAGATGAATAGAGATGAGGAAAAATGACAAATATTACACCAATGGGTTTGGTAAATATGGCTAGGCCTAACAAATTCACTATGTATATTGGAAAATCTCATTTTGAATTCCTTGAGTGTCCACTTACACCGATATTTTCATCACCTCATTTTATCATATAGGATAAGCTCATTTAACATTTTGAATTCAAGTCACATTCGTAATGGATTTCATGCCTTGAGCGCACCTGAAAAAACCATTCATGCTATAAAAAAACACACGACATATGTCCCAGATAATCCACGTCATGAAACCATCATTCAAAAAATGAATTTTCAATATAGAATTTTCTATATCTAGATTCATATTGGTTTACTTTTTCTATTCCAAAAACTTCCATTTAAGTTTTGCCATGGGATTCTAATATAAAAAAGAGATTCATAAAACATTAAATTGGTTGTAACATCACAAGGAATGATAAAATAAGTATTTTTCATATTTATTAATATTTATGAATTAAATATTAATTTTAAATTAAATTATATTCTAGGTTTGATATCATACTTGAAATGAAACAATGAGTTTCGCTGAAATCTTTCATTACATGCAAGACTGAGTTATACTGAAAAATAATATATTGTAAATAATATTTTTTTAAGTGGTAGTTATTGCCTATCCATTTTGTTAGTGGTAATGGATAGAAATAACTATATTATATTTACACATGTTTATTAAATGTTTTTACATTCATCCAGTAAGTTTTATAGTCCTATAATTAGAATAAATCCAATTTTAATCATAAAAAGCTCTTTATTTTTAAATGGTATTTTTAACGTCATTCAATGGAGAACCCATTTTAAATCTAAATTTCGAAAATTTTATAATTTTTATAGTATAAAATAAACTTAATTTTTGGAATATGTATATCAAAATTCACTTCGAGTGTATTTTTTGTATTTTTCTAGGAACTTTCACATTTTGATGAATAATGAATACTATTAAATTTTAGTTCAAAACTGTTTTTCTTATAATTTATGGATATATTTAAATAATGTTTTTATTTATTTTTAAAGTATACTTAGATAAATTTTATATCACTTAAATTAATTTATGTCATTGTAAAAAATTTTAAATTTAATTTAGATATAAAATCATAGTAAATGATTAAACATTTTTACTTTAAAAACTTGTATTGTTATATCATTTGCAGGATTAAATTTAAATTTATTTATGACAGTTATATGATTCTAATTTGTTAAAATAGATTCCATATTTGGAATCATAATAAATTATTATTTATAAAAATTTCAACTTAGTTTTTGACAAAAAATACTAATGAAAGTAATTAAAATGAATTACAATGATTAAGAGGAAAATTAGCTTAACACGGGACAAAACATTAAACATAAGAGAAAAAATGACCTATAAGCTTTTCCAAAATCCATTTCATGTTCATATTGATATCATATACACCATTTTTTCTAATTTATACCATTATGGGAGGTATTTGATATACGAAATGTAACGTCTTGGTTCCGGAAGCCACCCAGAGGCGCCCTGTACCCGGTTGGTCACATGGCCTCAAGCGAATTTTCCCTAACGCCATAGGCTGCCGACTAGCAGTGAGAGCCTTGGGTGTGATAGTGGGGAAACTATTCCCCCATTTTCAGAGTAACATAGCGGAATATAAACAGATAAAAATAGCAGAAACAGTAATAATGGCATATAACAATAAACAACAGAAGAATAAATGTAATAAGCAACTGGAGCACATATATAATGATGCATGATTCATATGTCTAAGAAAGAATCCAAATAAGTCACAATGTTGGAAAAAAGTAATAAAAAAAGTACAAAAGAAAATAGAAAATCTCCAGTAGTATCAAAAGCCTTGACTTGGTCCCATGCTCTCCATCTCCTTAGAAATCAAGTACCTGAAGTAGAAGGGAGATTTACCTTATCTATACCTGTAGCAATGCAATATGTTTGGGCCCAAAAGCATGACCCATATAAGTTGTGAGACTAAATCCCAATAGGTAACCACCAAAATATCTTTTCATAATTATTAGTGAATATATATAGTAGACAATAAGAAAAAGAATAAGTAAAAAAGGAAGTACTTAATTGTAAACATTCCTACGGTTACAAAGCATTCAGACACCACATATCAAGTAAGATGATAAACATAAATAGGTAACCCTCTAGGATGTTCTCACAGACTAAACCCCTCTGGTCCTACCTAGAAAACACAAGCAACCCTCTAGGAAGTACACACAGTCTAACCCATCTAGTTCAGATTTAGAACAGACTCTCTAAGGAAGTACTCACCGTCAATTCCCCCTATCGTCTCATATCGGTATCTGAAAGGCACTCTAGGGAAGCACTTAAGTCTTATTCCCCCTATGTTCCACATCAAGGAACTACATAATCTCTGATAAAGCACTTACCTCAATTCCCCCTATGGTCTCGCATCGTAATAGTAAAAACAAACCCTTTAGATAAGCCCTCACGTCCATTATCCCTATGGTTTACTACACCAAGTTCTCACAGACCTATGTAAGTCAAACGAGAATAACTATACATGGAATCCCAAGTAAACCTTAAGAACTACTTGACTAAAAAAACTATAGAATACCAACATGTTAGATAAAACACTCCATCCTAACAAAACTAGGTATGGAAAACAAAGCAGTAGCCTAACATATAAAACTAGACCAAACGGTCAAAACAAGAAAACATGGGAAAAACCTCCATAGCATGAAAAAATAAACCCTATTCACAAAATATATACTCTATCCAATCAATCAAGGCATAGCATTCAAACATTAGGGCTGTAAACATAAACACGAAATACCTCATTCAAGGGTATTGGGAACTTTTTATCATCTAACTCAAAGAATAACTACAGAAAGGAACAAACCACCTACCTTGGTGTTTTAGGATCATTATACGTGAACCTCAATCCCTGAATCTCCCTAGAAAACCAAAGATATACAAAAACATCAAAAACCTTGAACCCACGACATCTTACGAGAGAGAAGGAATCATAAGAAGGTGCTCAAGAAGAAGAGAGAACTCACAGTTGTGATTCTAACACAATCGACAGAGTTTGATTCAGAGAACGGACACTCGATTGGGGGATCAACAAAGATCCGTGTCATACGAATGCTCTTGGACGAACTAGGTCAAGAAAATATGTGTTCTGTTTGTTAGACGTGAACTCGATACGTTTAATGAAAAAATAAAGTACATGGTGTGTACTTTTGAAGTACACGGTGTGTACTTGCCTTATTCAGCCCCCGCATAAGGTGGTTTCTAGGTCACCACACACGGCTGTGTGCTCGGCCATTATACGACCATCACACGACTATATGTGGAAAAAGAGTACACGACGTGTAAATATAAGTACACGACGTGTACTTAAAAATTTTCAAGAAACTCCTCTTTTCCTAAAAAACACCAAAAAAGGGAAAATATACCTAAAAGGAAGATCCATGTTCTTACAAACATCTCCCCTTAAAGAAATTAATCCTCGAATTTCCCATGCTTGGTGGCGTAGAAGAAGAAACCTCGAACAACTCTGGACACTACGATCGTACATCAACCACCCTCTCCCAAGTCTCGTCCTGTACTTGCCTATGTAGCCCTAACACTCATACTAGGGGAACATACCAACCACAGAGAACATTCATACTTTGATCAACAATCAAGATAGGATGATCCTCAAACAAGGCATACACCTCTAACTCAACCTCCTCGGGTTGAAAAACTTGGGATGGGTCTAAGAAGTAACGTCGAAGCTATGAAATGTGGAAGACATTATGCATAGCCCGGTACCTCTGAGGTAACTACAACTAATAGGAAACTGGCCCGACCCTCTCCAAAACCTCAAACGGCCCGACATACCTCTACGAAAGCTTACCCTATCTCCAAATCCTCCTATGCCCTAACCTTGGTGTGACACATAGGAAAACTTGATCTCTGACCTCGAACTCTAGAGGTCGTCTCTAACAATCAGCATAAGACTTCTATCGAGACTGTGCAGTAGCCATCCTCTTTCGAATCAACTTTATCTGCTCAATGGTCTTCTGGACAAGATGGGGTCCCAGTATAGCTGCATCTCCTGCCTCCATCCAACATAAGGGTTATTGGCATGGACTACCGTACAAAGCCTCATTATGTGCCATTTGAATAGTTACTTGAAAACTATTATTTTAGGAAAACACCACAAGAGGTATGTGTTTCTCCCAAGAACCTTTAAAATATAGGATTCATGATTGAAGCATGTCCTCAATCACTAGAATCATACGCTCAGAATGGCCATCTGTTTGGGGGTGGTAAACTGTACTCAAAAGTACCTGTGTGACCAAGGCCTTTTGTAGCCCCTGCCAGACCTGAGAAGTAAAATGTGCTTCCCAGTATGAGAAAATGGAGTATGGAACCCCATGTAAATGTACAATCTCTCGGATGTAAAACCTTACAAGATCATCAACACTAAAGGTTTCCTTGATAGAAAATAAGTGAGTAACCTTCATGAGTCTGTCAATGACAACCCAAACTATATCATTCCCTCACGATGACCTCGGAAAACCTATCACGAAATCCATCATGAGATTATTCCACTTCCACTCGGGAATGGGTAGCTGCTGCAAAATCCCTACTGGTCTCTGAAGCTCTGTCTTAACCTGATTACAAGTGGAACACCTCATGAAGAAACCAACAACATATCCCTTCATACTTGGACACCAATACTGATAGTGTAGATCACGATACATCTTGGTGACCCCAGGATGAACTACCCAAACTGAGGAATAAAAGTACCGCATCAAATCCTCACATATGTCTACTGACACCCATACGCTCCCATGGAAATGAAATATCTCATCCTCGCCTATCGTTCATCTAGGAATAGGGTCCTCTCCATACATTCTTTCCCATAGGACTAGGACTTCTGAATCTGATAGCTGCATCATTCGCACTCGGTCAAGAAGAGTAAAGGTAATAGATACAGAAGAAAAGAACGTTTTCTCCTGTCTGTCGTACACCTCCAAATGCATGTTAGATAACAGATCCATAAGCTCCCACTCACTGTTGGCCTTATTAACTATTTATATTTGAGTCCTCATGCCCAACACATCAGCCACCATGTTGCCTTTTCCAAGTGTATAGGAAAGATCAAAGTCAAAGGACTAAAGGTACTCAACCCACCTTTGCTATCTCAAATTCCGATCACGTTGAGTGAAGAAATATTTGAGACTCTTGTGGTCGGTGAAAACCAAAAAATGCTCTCCCAGAAGATAGTGTCTCTAAAAACATAAAGCATGAACAACTCTATCCAACTCACGATCGTGCTTCATGTAATTACTCTCATGTGGCCTCAACTGCCGATACCCGTATGCAACGACTATTTCCCCTTACATAAGAACAACTCCCAAAATGATACCAGAAGCATCACAGTAAATAGTATAGATATTACCCGGATCTATAAATACTAGTATTAGTGCTAAAGTCAACCTCCATTTCAGCTCTTGAAAGGATTACACACAAGAATCTAACCACAAGAACTTTTCACCCTTCTAAGTCAGGCCCTTCAGTGGTGCTTCTAAGCATGAAAAGTCCTGTATGAAATGTTTGTAGTATCCAGCCATACCTAGAAGACTCTGTAGCTCAAAGAAATTCTTAGGCTACTCCTAGGAGGCTACTACTCTCACTTTCTCTGGGTCTACTGATACTCTTATCTCCGAGATAACATGACCCAAGAAGTGAATCTGGTCCAACCAAAAGTGGCATTTTGAGAGATTAGAATATAACTAATTCCCTCTCAATGTACTCAAAATGATCTCAAGATGGGTATCAAGGTCATGTTGAGTGTGAGAGTACACTAAGATATCATCCACAAAGACTAACATGAAAGAATCCAAGTATGGATTAAACACTTGGTTCATCAGTGCCATGAAAATTGTAGGTGCGTTCATGAGACCGAACGGCATAAGCACATACTCATATAGACCATACCTTCTTCAAAAGGCTGTAAGGGGTATATCAGATGGTCTAACGCGCAACTGATGGTAACTGAATCTGAAGTAAATCTTTGAGAACACCTAGGATCCTCAAAGTTGATCAAAGAGATCATCAATCCTCAGTAAGGGATATCTGTTCTTGACCATCAACTGGTTAAACTTCTGATAATACACACAAAGTTTGAGGGTACCATCCGCCTTCTTTGCAAACATGATAGAAGAACCTCAAGGGGAAGTACTAGGTCAGATAAAACCCTTTCCCTGCAACTCCTCCAACTACTTCTTGAACTCCTACAACTCTAGTGTATCCATCCTATAAGGAGGAATGTACATTGGTGCCACTCCTGGAACAAGCTCAATAGAAAATTCCACCGATCACTTTAGAAGAAAACCTGAAAATTCCTTTGAAAAGAAATCCCTGAAATGATCCACCATTGGGGGAAAGTCCATCTGTGAAGTCCCTTGGTAATCCAAATATAGACTAGAAATCTGGGTTGTAACTCCTCCCAACCCATGATATTCGGGTCCTGATCTACTTTCTTGGACATCCCATTCACCCTTATGAAGAAATGATATGCGCTTAGGTGATGTAAAACTCACCCTACGACGATAGAAAATAACAACTACATGGAAGGGAACTAACCGGTCTATTATGAGAATGACATCATATCACGTCATCTCTAAGACATAGAGGTCCCATAAGAAGTAACACCCACCAAACACATGAGGGAACTCCTTGCACTATCTTACACTAGCTGTTCTAGTCCCCAACGAAGTGTCTAACGTTAAGATATCCACAGAAAAAAATACAGATCCCAAGTATTTCTATAACAAGAACAGATATAAAGCTTTGGAAAGCTCTTGTATCGAAAAGAGCATAAGCTAAAACTGAGGTAACAAGAATTTTACCTCGAAATGTAGAGTGTTCGGGATCCTGCTTCAGCTGGGTCTGCTCCACTGAAAAAGTCTGTCCTGTACCACGACCCTACAACCCTGCCTGACCACTTTGAGCTGATCCCCCCTACTATCGCTGAAGGCCCAGTGACTGACTACCACATCCATGAACTCCACCTCATCCTGAACGGCCAGAATAACTCCAGTTCCCTGAATGAGGAGTAATTGGTGGTGCTGCTTCTAAACACGGAGTCATAGAAGAACCCATGTCACTAGCTGCCAGTGAGAAGATCTAACAGAAGTGCTGAAGGTGACCCATCTTGACGCAAGATTGGCACTCCACCGGGTCCCTCGGACAATTTGGCCTCGTATGCCCGCTCTTACTACACTTGTAGCACACCACCTGGATACTAGAAGAAGTGTCTCGCCTCCTTGGATCACCATGTAAAGACCTTCTGTGGTGCTTCCTGCTGTCAGTAGGAGGGATACTAACTCTGGATGTCTAACCGCCCTGGCTCAGGACTCCAGAATCCATCAAATTGTGCTCCGTGATCAATGCCTGGTTGACGATAGAAGTGATGGAAGTCAACCTAAAGATGTTCACCTAAGATCGGATGTCATGCCTAAGACCATCATAAAACTTCCTTGCTAGTAATAACTCATCACCTCTCGAAATAGGAGTGAAGTGCTACAGCTCAGTGAAGTGAGAAGAATTCACCATAATGGAAGAATACCCTTCTCTAGACTCATGAACTCTCGGGCTCGATCATCCCTCAAGGTTTACATATAGAAGTAATCATAGAAGGAATGCTGGAACTCACCCCAGGCCCTAACCTGCTCGCGTCCCACCCATGAGATCACATCCCACGATCTGTTGGTGGAGTCCCAAAGCATGTACGTAGTGAGCTTGACCCTCCTCTCTGGAGGAGTCTCTATATGCTCGAAGATAGAAAGAATTGATTCTAACCATGACATTGTAGCCTGAGGTCCTCCTTCCCCAGTGAAAGTGGGAGGATGCTGCTGCTGAAAGACTTGTGTCAGCTCTGCCATGGATGTGGCAGGAAGAGGTACTCCATGAAAGGTCTACGTGAACCTCCTAAATCCCTCTCGGAACTGTGCATTAGCACCTGTGTCTGGAATGATGACTGGTTCCAAGATTGGAACAACTGGAGGATATGCTGGTAGTCCTTGATCAACCATGTCCTATGTCTGATCATTTCCCTGTATTTGTCATATAGCCAAAGGACGTCTTGGTGGCATGACTCCATAAGGTCAAGAACACACCTCAGATCAAGATTATCAAAGACTGAAACTTAGAAGTGTAAGAAGGGAACAAGAGAAAGAAATCAATAATGTTTTTTTTCAAAATATGGATACATGGCTTGTACAATGACTACATGACATGTTCCCTTAAGCCTTCACATGGGCGTGTAATTCTACCAAAATTGTCCGTGTAACACCCCAAGCACACAACGTGTTGTCCTAACACACGTGTACTTGAATCCTCTTCCCTTGTACGAGTTCCCTTACATGGCTAAGACACACAATTTCCCTAGAAAAATACTACATGAAGTGTTTGTACCAAACACGACGTGTACTAGAAAAACTTCACCAACCCGTGTTGTTAGTTACACGGCTAGTTACATGGCTTACTCTACACGGCATGTTCCAGCAAGACATGACGTGTACTAAAATATTTCACTAACCCGTGTTGTTAATTACACGGACGGATTAAAGGGTTACACTACACGGTGTGTTCAAGACAGACATGGCATGTATGAACTAAGCATTATCTATCCGTGTCATTAGTCACATGGGCAGACACAGGATCTAAACACATGGCATGTACTTCCGATACATGGAATGTCCCACCAAGATTTTTCCCAACCCTGTGTCTCTGCCCACACAACCAGTGATACGGTTAGAGACTACATGGCGTGTACACAGAGTGCACGGCATGTACTTAATAAAGATAGTATCATCCCAAACAGAAGAACACATGGTGTGTATTCATCACTACACAACGTGTATTCTGGGTTTTTCCGGACAGTAAGCCTCAGAAACTACTCCAGAGCCCAAAAAAACACTGAAAGGAACATTTACGTTCCAAATTTTGATCTGTGAGGGCCCATACTCCCCGCGAATCAAAGCTTGGCATATTATACATGTCATATACAAGCATAATAGATTAATGATCCACAAAACTCTGATCCATGAGGGCCATAACACCTTAAGAACCAAAGCTTGGTGTTCATTCAAACAAAACCATACACAAAATTAATACCCTATCAAACAATAGGTATTTTTTCAAGGTATCTATCACAACAACATGCATATATAATACAACATCTATCACCACAACATTCAATCGCTAATGCATCCTAAATTTCATGGCATGTGATTTCTAGAAAGTGCCTATATGATGCATGAGATAACATACCCTTATCTCATCAGGTTGAAACAGAATTAGAACCTCAATAATATCAACAATAATAACACAAAACATGTGGATCACCCAACAATAAAGATCAAATGAACTGTAATACTGCCAAACTAGAAAAATTGAAATATGTGGTAAATTGTCTTTTCCCTGTACACGAGTTAGCTACTCTCGGGGACAACTTATTACCAAGTACCTATTCCTTTATATCCCTATATATAGGATCCAAACAGTAAGTCAAGAAGAATAAAAATTCATATGATAGAACTTTGTAACCTTCCAGTTCCAGAAGCCACCCAGAGGCACCCCGTACCCGGTTGGTCACATGGCCTCAAGCGTATTTCCCCTAATGCCAGAGGCTACCGAATAGCACTGAGGGCATTGGGTGTGATAGTGGGGAAACTATGACCTCACTGGAAGAGTAACACAATGGAAGAGAAACAAATAAAAATAGTGGAAACAGTAATAATGACATACAATAGTAAACAACGAAAGACTGAAAGTAATAAGCAGCTAGAGCACATATATAATGATGCATGGTACATATGTCTAGGAAAGCACCCAAACAAGTCATAATGCTAGAAAATAGTAATAAACCAAAGTATAAAAGAAGACAAAAAATCTCCAGCAGCATCGCAAGCCTCAGCTTGATCCCATGCTCTCCAGCTCCCCAGCAATCAAGTACTTGAAGTTGAATGAAGATTTCCCTTATCTATACCTGCAACAATGTAATCAGTTTGGGCCCAAAAGCATGACCCAAATAGGGTGTGAGACTAAATCCCAGTAGGCAACCACCAAGAGATCTGTGTCTAACTGTCAGTGAATATATATAGAAAGAAATAAAAAAATAAGTGGTAAACAAGGAATTACTCAATAGTAAACATTCCGACAGTTTCAAAGCATTCAAACACCACATATCAAGTAAGAAGATAAACATAAACAGGTTACCCTCTAGGATTTTCTCACAGCCTAAAACTCTCTGGTCCTACCTAGAAAACAAAATAAACCCTCTAGGAGGTACACACAATCTAACCACTCTAGTTCAGCTTTATCACAGACTCATTGAGGAAGCACTCACTTTCAATTCCCCCAATAGTCTCGTATTGGTAACTAAAAGGCACTCTGGGGAAGAACTTACGTCTCATTATCCCTGTGGCCCGCATAGAGGAACTACATACACTCTGAGGAATCACTTATATCGATTCCCCCTATGTTCTCACATCGTAATAGTAAAAACAGACCCTCTGGAGAATCCCTCATGTCCATTCTCCCTATGGTCTACTACATCAGGTTCTCACAACCCTATGTAAGTCAAATGAACACAAAAATACATGGCAGCCAAAGTAAACCTTAAGAACTACATGGCTAAAAAAACCACAACATAACAACATGTCAGATAAAACACTCCATCCTAACAGTACTAGGTATGGAAAACAAAGCAGCAGCCTAATAGGAAAAACTAAACCAAATGGTCAAAAAAATGAAACATGGGAAAACCCTCCATATCATGGCAAAATAAACCGTATTCAAAACATATATCATCTATCCAATCAACAAAGGCATAGTAGGAAGACATTAGGGCTATAAACATAAAAACACAATACCCCGTTCAAGGGTATTAAGCAATTTTGCTCATATAACTGAAAGACTAACTATGGAAAGGCACAAACCACCTACCTTGGTGTTGTAGGATCATTATACGTGAACCTCAAGCCTTGAATCACCCTAAAAATCCGAATATCTACAAAAGCGTCTAAAAAGTTCAACCCATGATATCTCACTAGAGAGAAGGAATTAGATGAAGGTGTTCAAGAAGAAGAGAGAACTCACCGTTGTGATTCCAATGCAATCAACAGAGTTTGATTCAGAGAACTGACGCTCAATCGGGGGCTCGGTGAAGATCCATGCCGTACAGATGCTCTCAGATGAACTAGGTCGAGAATAGATGTGTACTGTCCATCAAACGCGACCCCAAAAAATGTAATGAAAAAAAGAAAGTACATGACGTGTAATTTTGAAGTACACGGTGTGTACTCGCCTTATTCAGCCCCCACATAAGGCAATCTCTAGGTCACCACACACGGCTGTGTGCTCGGCCGTTACATGACCAGCACACGACTACATGTGGAAAAAGAGTACACGACGTGTACATATAAGTACACGACATGTACTTCAAAAATTTCTAGAAACTCCTATTTTCTTCAAAAACACCAAAAAAGGGAAAACATACCTGAAAAGATGATCCGGGTTCTTATACAAAAAATGTGGGTTGAATTCCCTTTTAAAAAATTTACAAGAATGTCACTCCTCCACTATAAAAATGAACTCACCCTTCCAATTTATTAATAAATATCAAGCCATTTTAGTCACAAAAAATCTACTCAAATAATCTCCCAAAATTCTTACCTTCGTCATAGAATCATACCTTTGAGAAAAATCCATCCAGGGAATCCCTTTGGTGAAAACTAAAAGGAGTTACCCAAAGATGAGGTAACATCCTTCCTTAAGCTCCTTTTTTTATTTTCATTATCAAAAAACTTAATTATTATTATTACATGATTACATAATAAAATAATTATAATCAATATACTTATATTTTTTTATTTTAATGGTTCAACCTACACTTACACACACTTCCATCTAATTGGTAACAAACTTACCATTTATGTGTACGATGAACTATCGTCTCCTCAAAGCAATGTGATGCCTTCAAAAACTGCCTAGAACGTATTAAAAATGAGTTTAATTAAAAATATGTGACATAAATAACATCCATATTATATTCATTACATTATTAAATTTTTATAAATATAATATATCATTTTCTTTATCACCTCTTTATACACTGAAAAAGGGATTACATCATTCATGGATGTGTGGACTAGCACCTCCTCAATGCGATGCAATTCCTTTTACATCACAATAATTCTATATATAAGTATATATGACTAACTAATATGGTATTTATTATATAATGTTCATTCTGTAAAGATAATTTTTAGTTATCATCTTTCTATAATGATAATTGAAAAATGGGAATGTTACTCATGCGTACGTATGACCTACCTTCTGCATGATTGTAACGTTGGTTCATTTTTCATAACCGTATTTAATTATTGGTTTTAAAAATAGTAATGATGTATGAATATGATAATTATGTTAGGATTATTATTCTGGAGAGGTTTATATAATGATCCCTTTGACCATAGTTGACCTACCAAAGTTGTTTTTGACACATAAACTGAATATGGTCAAAACACCCGATGTAAACTTAATTGTTTAAGTAGTTTTTAAAAAAATTATAATAAGAAAAATAAATGTAATGATAAAATTGAAAAATGTTCTAAATAAACTGTATAATTAACATAAGTTTATTATTCCTGAAGATAAATACCTACATTATAAGTCAGACTCAAGGTAATGGATTTCGTCTCAACCTCATTTCGTTGAAACATTTCTTAATGATATTCACCTTTATTATTTTATAAGGTGTATATACATCCCCTTTGACATTATGTATCCATATTTTATCTATTATAATGTTATTTAATGTTTTTTTTAAATGTCATTCTTTCATGGTGCTTATTATTTAAATGTTCAAAGTGATATGATATGCTTTTAATGTTTAAATATTTAATCATTTCTTTTAAATATTCTTGATATTATTATAAATATTTATTTATATGGATATAAAAGGGTAATAAAGGGAATTTTATGTTTATTTTTAATTTGATTCAATTTTTTTCAAAAAGAAATATTTTTACGTGTTTTATATGGAAAATTTGGAAAAATGACAAAAAGGAATGTTATACTCTTTACATACACGATGAAAATGAATTTTCTACCTCTATTTCCATTATTTTATTTTTAGATTCCTTTAAAAGATTTCATGTTTATTTAAATGAAAAAAACATTCCTTCCTCATTTTTGGTATTTTGGTATTGGAAGTGGGTTTTCAAAAGAAAGGCATATTTTTATTAAAAATGATCTGTTTGAAAGAAAATGATATTTTAATATCTAAAAGTGATTTTTATATGAGTTTAAAAGAGTTTTTAAAAATTATGAAATGTTTTATTTCATGTTATGGTTCTTGGAAATTATAAATAATGGGTGTTCCCATTATATCTTAAATTATTGTGTTCCCAGATAGCGCTCTAATGAATTGGGTGGTGATTATATTCTCCAAAAAATTATATTAGAAGTTGACCACATGGTTATTTAAATATATAAGGGTTCTATAAGGGTTATGTAAGGGTTCAATGTGATGATGTCTTAAGTTACCTACATGATTTTTCTATATTACTGATTATTTTTCATGGAAATCAATTGGTTTCAAAAGGTAAATTAAATGTTACTTATTAAATGAAGATTCCCTATTTGGGTAAAATGTTTTGTTTTCAAGTAACTATTTTCATGATTTTTAATGTTTTTAAATGGACTAATAATTTCCTTATTTTTATACCCCTTATTGAGATTTTTATACTCATCCCACGTTTTTAATGTTTTCATAGGACTTAAGGGTGATTAATGGACTTGAATAATTCATTTTGAAAATTGGAAAGAGTTTTATTAAAATAAATCATGCATTATTTTAAAAAAATTAGATTATAGAAAAAATGGATACTGTTCGGAAGTGTCTACTTTATATTTTTTTTTGTTTTATTATGTATAAGTTATGTCATAATTGTCTAAAACTTTAAACCTGCAAATATCCTCAATGTGAAAGAAAATAAAATTCTTGACTTAACTTTATATTTTGTAATGTTTAAGGCTCGGGCCATATAGTTGGTAGCATTGTTTGGTTTAGAAAACTTTAGAGGTTTGGGTAATTTTAATAACTTTCCCATAGAAGATTCTACCTTATGGTAAAGTAAAAAATTTATATCATTTAAAAATTACCATGTTTCTATATCTTAAACATTTTTTTAGAATGGGTTTCCACAGAGGAAATAGGGAAGTAGTTGTGGAAAAGAACTGATAGGAAGATATCCTTCTAAATCATCATCCTCATATGGTCAGAATAAAAATAGAATTGTTTTTCGTAGTGAATGACCTGTTGACTAAGCTGATAAATGGTGGTGGTATCTATACTTGATAGGAACCCGATCTACCCAAAAGGAACATGTATTTTATAGATAATTTCACAAGGAAACATCCCCCATCATTCATCGGATCATGTGACCCAGTGGTAGATGAAGGATAGATCAATGATATAGAAAAGATATTTGATGTCATGGGATTTTAGGAACATCAAAAAGTAACCCTTATAGTTTATCATTTTGAAGTTGAAGCTTTTGTGGTGGTATTTAGTTAAGAAAACTAGAGAAAAAGATGATTTTGATTCCATGGAATGGGAAACATTCAAGGAAATTTTCCTTGAGAAATATTTCCCTAAGGTTTTTTGAATCCCAATAGAAAAAAAACTCATATAATTGAGGAAAAAAGATAAAGATTCTTTAGCTTCACATGAAGGAAACCCCACAATATTGGCCATGAATTTTCTAGATTTTATTTAGAACACTGATAGAAGAATTAATCATTTTTACTTAGGATTGAAACCAATTCTACAAAAAGCTTCAGTCGTGTGATAATTTTAAATATATGGGAATGTTGTTTGTTGTGATAAAAAGGTTGAGATGGAGTTTTTTGACACTTATATGCCTCGTGATGATGAAAGTAAGAAGCGGTAAGGATGGAAGGTGATGGGAAAACATGCAATAAATAAATATGGTGGTAAGAAAATGAAGTTCCAATCTTGTAGTAAGTGTGGTAAAAAGCACCATGTATAATGTATTATGAAGAAAAGGAAGTGTTACTAATGTGTAAATTTTGGCCACATAGACTGCGAATGCAAGGAAAATAATCCTGAGGAATCAAATAATGGGGGTATCTAATATCCATATCATGATAATATTTTTTACCTATAATGAGATGGGTCATAATGATAATTCATGTTTAAAGTTAGTTGCACATGATGGAAATCATCATGATAAAAAATATAAAGGTGTAGTGAGGTCATTTTCTACTACTATAGTTGATATTGGGCCATCAAATGAAGTGATGACATGTATGTTACTTGTGTTTTCAAATTATTCCAATACCCTATTTGAATCTAGATCTTCACAATCATTCATTTCTAAGAAATTTTCTAGAAAATTAGAAATATCACATCATAAAAGTAAGATATAACTTTTGGTAAAAACTCTATGTGGAAGTATTAAAGCAACAAAGATTTATAGTAATCTTCCTATTGTCATTAGTGGGTTGGTATTTCTTAAAAATTACATTGAACTGGCCATAATAGAGTTTGATATCATTCTTGGGGTGGATTGTATTTTTGTTTATCATACTAATATAGATTTCAGTGCTTTGAATGTTTTTTTAAATTATTTAATTCCTTTGTTACCATACCAAAAAGATGAGGTATTTATTAGATATGGAAATGAAAATTACATATCCCATACTATTGGAAATAAATAAAATATTCAAATTAGTGATGTGATAGTAGTAATGAATACATGGATGTTTTTACAGATGATTTTCTTTGTGTTATTCTTGATCGAGAGGTTGATTTTACTATTGAATTATTATTCAATTCTAAGACTATTTCTAACCCCCCCTTATCGAATGAATTAAGAAGAACTTTTAGAGTTGAAAAATAAATTATAGAAGTTATTATATAAAGGTTTAATTTGAACTATCACTTCACCATGGGGTGCTCCAAATCTTGTTTGTTAAAAAAAGATTGTTCAATGAGACTTTTAATTTATTATAGATCCTTTAATAACATCACTGTTAAGAAAAATTATCCTTTTCCTCATATCAATAATTCTTTTATCAGCTCGAGGGAGAAAAATATTTTTTGAAGGTTGACCTAAGATCAGGGTACCGTAAGTTGAAAGTGAAGGAAACTGATATACTAAACACTTTTATTAGAACTAGATATGGCCACAATGAATTTTTAGTTATTCCATTTGGGTTATCTAATGAACCTACTGTATTCCTAGATATTATGAATAGAATTTTTCATGAGTTTTTGGATAAGTTTTTTCTTTTTTATAAATTAAATATTAATATTTTATAAAATATAGAAGGAACATGAAATACATCTAAGGATTGTTTTGAAAACCCTAAAATAAAAGAAACTTTATGTAAAATTTACGAAGTGAGAATTTTAGTTGAAAAAAATTTTATTCCTTGGTCACATTATTTCTAAAGATGAAATAACTGTTGATCCAACTAAAAAAAGTTTTTGAGGAATGTATAAGACTCACAAATATCACTGATATTCATATTTTTCTTGGATTAGTGGGTTACTATCATCGGGTTGTTGAAAACTTTTCTCGTTTGTCTAGCCCACTAAATAAGTTGACTAGAAAAAGAGTTAAGTTCATCTGGAAATAATAATGTGATGATTGTTTTCAAGAACTGAAAGAATGATTGGTGAATACTCTTATTTGGACTGGAATTTGAGAAATGGTGAGTTCATCACCTACAAATATTCTTAATTGAAGGGACTTGGTTGTGTCCTAATACAGAATTAGAAGGTAATTACTTATTCTTCACATCAGTCGAAACCTCATGAGTTAAATTACCCTACACATGATTTGGAATTAGTTGTTGTTATTTTATAGATTAAAAATTTAGAGGCATCATTTTTATTGAGTAAAGTGTGAAATATATACTGTTCAAAAAATTTTGAAGTATATATTCACTCAGAAATAATTGAACATAATACAGAGTAGGTGTCTGGAACTAATTGAGGATTATGATTTCTTAATTCATTATCATCCTGGAAAATAAAACAAGGTAGACGATGCTTTGAGTTGAAAAATTAACGGTACGTTAACCATGTTATGTTTAGAACATTACCGTTTGGTTAATTATTTGATAAATTTTGTATTAAAAGTTGTGGATGCATGGGGATCCTCTATTTTGTTTTAGGTTGCAGTGTTATTTATTTTTTTAGAAATAATTAAAAGGGATCATAAGATGGATCAATATTGATAAGAAAAGGTAAACTATGTTAAGAATGGTAAGTTTTATGATTTTAATATTGGTGAAGAATGTTCTTTAAAAATTGGAAAAAGATTATGTGTTCCTTGTGATTTACATTTAGGAATGAATTGTTGACTGAAACTCACAATTCTCTATTTTTCATTCATCTGGGCATCAATAAAATGTAAAGAGACTGTTAGTATTATTACTAGTGGGATGGAATGAAAAGAGATATTGATGGATTTACCATGAAGTGTTTGAATTGTCATCAGGTTAAAGCAGAGTGATAGTTACCAAATGGGATGCGTCAACCTTTTCCAATACTAGAGTAAAAATGGGACAAAATATCAATTGATTTTTTAGTATTATTTAAAAATAATTATTAAGGAAATAATGTTATTTGGGGTATTGTTGATTGATTAACTAAATATACACATTTTCTTCCCATTCTATATACAATATATTTAGAGCATCTTTATAGACTGTATCTAAAAGAGATTATTAGATTATATTGAGTGCATATCTCTATTGTATCATAATGTGATCTTTGGTTCACATCCATTTTTTGGAAAGGAATTTAAAAGTATTTGGGTATTTAATTAAATTTTTGTATGACTTTTCATCCTCACTTTGATGGATAGTCTGAGTATCAATTCAGACTTTGGAGGATATGCATTATTCTTTCTCAATGGATTATCATGGATGTTGGGATAGACAACTTTCTTTGGTTGATTTTTCGTATAATAATAGTTTTCATTCCATTATATAGATGGCACCAATTGATGCATTATATGGAAAGTGGTGTTAGACACTGGATTTTTGGTATGATGTAGAAGAAATGATATTGATGGGACTAGAGTTAGTTGAGGAAATGGTAGAGAAAGTTTAGTCGATTCAACAAAACATGTGGGAAGCTCAGAGTAGGAAGAAGATTTATGTGGGTAACTAGATAAAATATATTTCTTTTGATGTAGTTGACTATTTCTATATAAAATTTTATCTATAGAAAAGTGTGATGCATTTTGGTAAGAAGGGGAAGTTGGGTCCACAGTTTATTGGACCATATGAAATCATGGAGGAAGTTAGATTGGTTTCCTACCGAGTGTATTTGCCTTCATGTTTTTCCTAGTTACACAAGATATTTCATGTTGCAATGTTAATTGTACTAGATTCATCTTATGTTTTGAGTCCTAAAGTAGTTCAGCTAAAATATAATCTTTATTATGAGGAAAAACTTGTACATGATCTTAACCGAAAAGAGAAAGTGTTGCAGAATAAGGTGATTCATTAGGTTAAGGTTTTATGGAAAAACCATATGGTTGAATAGGATTCATGGGAATCTAGAAATTATATGGGGGAAAAATATCCCCACTTAGTTGATAAGTGAATAAAATTGTGAGGAAACAATTTCCAAAAGGGGGAAGGATGTATCATCCTAGGTAATGATAGAATAAGTAATTTTCATATTTATTAATATTTATGAATTAAATAGTAATTTTACCTAAAAGGGGATGATTTTCCAATAGTTTACCTGACTTTTAATAATGAGTTTCTCCGAAATCTTTCATTGCATGCAAGATTGAGTTATACTGAAAAATAATATACTGTTAATATTATTATTTTAGGTGGTAGTTATCACCTAGACATTGTGTCAATGATAATGAATAGGAATAAATATATTATTTTTACACATGTTTATTAAATTTATTTATATTCATCCAATTTTTTTTATAGTCTTTTAATAATAAATCCAATTTTAATCATTAAAAGCTCTATATTTTTAAAAGGTAGTTATAACTCCTTTTAATGGAGAACAAATTTTAAATCTAATTTAGATACTTTTATAATTTTTATATGATAAAATAAATTTTATTTTTGAAATATAGATATCAAAATATACTTTTGGTGATTTTTTTTTATTTTTCTGAGAACTTTCACATTTTGATGAATATTGAATAATACTAAATTTTAGTTCAAAACTATTTTTTTTATAATTTATTTCTATAGAAAAATTATTTTTTTATTTGGTTTTTAATTATAATTAGATAAATTTTATATCATTTAAACTAATTTATGTAATTGGAAACAATTTCACATTGAATGTAGATATAAAAAATTAGCAAGCTTTTGAACATATTTACTTTTAAAACCCTCTTTATCGTCATGTATGTGGGATTAAATTTAAATTAATTTATGTCACTTATGTGATTGAAATTTAGAAAAATGTATTCCATATTTTTAATAATAATAGTAATTTATAATGTATAATAAGGTCAAATAAGTTTTTTACAAAAAAATTATTGAAACTAATTAAAATTAATTACAATGATTAAGAGGAAAAATAGCTTAACAAGGGACTAAACCTTAAAATTAAGATCCAAAATGACCTATAAACTTGTAAATAAGACATTTTATATTTATATTTTAACCACAACCTATTGTGGATCTGATTTGGACCATTATTGGTTCCACTTGACCTGAGAAAACCATGGATGTAATTCCCTTTACAATAATTTACAAGTATTCCACTTCTCCTACACTATACAAAGGAACTCACCCTTCCTATTTATTCACAACTCTCAATCCCTTTTGATCACAAAAAATATACTCAAATAATATCTCAAAATACATTAATTCATCCTAGAATAATCCCTTTGGGAAAAAATCCATCCAAAAAATCCCTTTGGTGCAAACCGAAAGGAGTTACCCAAAGAAGAGGTAACAAACTTCCTCAAGATCCTTAGTTTTATTTTAATTCTAAACCAAATCAATTATTATTATTCCATGATTAAATAATATTATAAATATTATAAATATAATGATAAGTTTTTATGTTATGGGTATAACCTACACTTACACACACTTTTATCTAATGAGTAATGAAGTTGCTATTTATGTGTTTGACGAACTACCACATTCTCAAAGTGACATGATGCATTCACACACTACATGTAATATATTAAGGATGCGTTTAATTAAAAAATGTGACATAAATGACATATATATTTAATTCATGACATTATTTACTTTCTTTAAATACAGTATATTCTTTTCTTTAACACCTTTTCACGCACTGAAAAAGTGATAACGTTGTTCACAGATGTGTGAACTACCACCTCTTCAACATGATATGATTCCTTTTACATCACGAGGATTCTGTATTTAATTATATATGATTAAATAAAATGGTATTTATTATATAATTTCTATTATGTAAAGATATGTTTTACTTACTTTCTTTTTATAATGATCATTGAAGAATGAGAATGTTACTTATGCATACATACGACCTACCATCTCCATGATTGTAAAGTTGGTTCATTTTTCATAACCATATTTCATGACTAGTTTTAAAAATAGTATTTATGTATAAATATTATAATTATATCATTATTATTGTTATTTATATGATTATAAAATGACTCCTTTGACCATAGTTTCTGTAACAAAGTCGTTTTTGATACGTAAACTGAATATGGTAAAAACTCTATATATAAGCTTAATTTTTTAAGTAGTTTTTTACAATATTTTAATAAGTAGAATAAAATTAATGATACAATTTAAAATGTTTACCAATAATGTACATAATTAACATTATTTTATTACTCAGAAAGATAAATACCCACTTGACAAGTCGGACTCGGGGTAGGGGATGTTTTCTCAACCTCCTTTTATTGAGACCTTTCTTAATGATATGATATTTATTATTTTATAAGGTGTATATAAATCCCCTCTTACATTATATATCCATATTTTATAAATTATCATGTCATTTAATGTTTTTTTAAATGTTATTATTTCAGGTTCTTATGATTTAATTGTTCAAAGTGGTATGAGACACTTTGAATGTTTAAAGATTTAATCCTTTACTTTCAATTTTATTTATATTATTGTAAATATTTATTTATATAGATAAAAAAGGTTATAAATGAAATTTTATCTATTTTTAAGTATATTATAATTTTTTCAAAGGGGAATCTGTTTACATAATTTATACGAAATTTTTTGACAAATGAAAAAAGTAATGTTCTATTATTAACATACACGATGATAATGAAAACTCCATTTCCATGGACATAATTTTATTTTTAGCTTCCTCAAAAAGGTTTTATGTTTATTTAAATGGAAAAAAACTTCTTTACTTTTTTGGGTATTTTGGTATTGAAAATGGGTTTTCAAAAGAAAGGTTTATTTTTTATTTAAAATGGTATTCTTGAAAGATAATGGTATTTTAATATCTAAAAGTGAATTTGTATATAATTTTAAAATTGTTTTTCAAATGGTTAAATGTTTTATTTCTTGTTGTGGTTCTTGGAAATTATAAATGATGGGTGCGATCAAATAGCTACACGTGAGACTATTATATCATAAATGATGAGTGCTTCCAGATAGCGATCCAATGCATCTGGTAGTGATTATATTATCTAGATAATTATATTGGAACTTATACATATGGTTATTCCAAATTATAAGGATGTTTAGGGTTATTTAAGGGTTCAATGTGATGATGACCTAAAGTACCTACATTAATTTTCTTTGTTGGTAATTATTTTTCCTAGAAATCATTTGTTTTTAAAAGAAAAAGTAAATTATACTTATTAAATAATGATATTTCCCTATTTGGGTAAATTGTTATGTTTTAAAGTATGTATTTTCCTTATTTTTAATGTTTATAAATGGACTAATAGTTTATTTATTTTTTATATCACTTACTGATATTTTTATGCTCCTCCCGTGTTTTTTAATGTTTTTACAGGACTTAAGAGTGATTAAGGGATTGGAAGAATTAAGGTTGAAATTCATGAAGAGTTTTATTAAAATAGATAATGCATTATTTTAAAAGTTTTAGATGATAGAAAAAAGAGATACTATTTAGAAGTATCCACTTTGTATTTTTATGGTTTTTATATGTATAAGTTATGTCATAATTACCTAAAACTCTAAACCTTAAAAGATCCTCAATGTGAAAGAAAGTAAATTTTTGGACTTCACTCAATATTTTTTAATGTTTAAGTTATGGGCCTTATACTGATGGTGATACATTATCCCCACCATTGGTATTTATCTCCTTGGGAAGATAGATATTAATTTTACCTTTGAATAAGGAAATCTATTACTCCCGTATAAAGTTTTCCCATTCCCAAGTTTCTTCTTGAACCTAACCATTATTCCATAGTACTCACACTAAGGAAATTGATCTCCCTTGAAGGGTATTTTCTTCTATCTAGAACCTATACTAGTTCATTGATAAAATTCACATCTGGTACAAGAGTAACATGATCCTGATTGGTCACATATTGTGGATTGGGTTGGTACTTATTCAGTTGAGAAACATGGAAGACATTATGAAGAACAATGAATCTCGATGGTAATACTAACTGGTATACAACATTTATAATCCACTATATAACCTCAATTATCCCCACATATCACAGTGTTAACTTCCTTTATTTACCCAAACAACAATGATCAAGTTTCAATGAGAATTTCAAGAAAACATGGTCACTGACATAAAAAGATAAAGTTCAGTGATGATTATCTATATATGACTTATATCTACTTTGTGCCATGGTCGTCCTCTTCTGGATCATTTGTAATTTCTCTATAGTCTCATGGATAAGACTGAGTCCAATAAAATATGTCTATCCTATTTCCACCCAACATGAAATGATAAGGAATAACATATAAAGCATAAAATAGTGGAATCTTTATTGTCACCTGGTAGTTATTATTGTAGGAGAATTTCACCAAGGGAATATGATCCTTTCAAAAACCAGAAAAGTCCATGATACAAGCTCTAATAATATCATTCAATGTATTAATAGTGAATTGAGACTATCCATCTATCTATGAATTATATTTTATTCTCAAATTTAATTGACTTACAAGATCTTTTTATAATTATCTTCAAAATTAAGAAGTAAAACAAAGGTATCTATTAGATAAAATTGAAGTTGTAACTCCATGTAATCCGACCAATTCTTGGATATGAAATTTCTCAAAGCCCTATACTTTGTTGGATCTTTGATAGGGATAATGTGTGCTGAATTTGTGAGTCGATCAACTACTACCCATATAGAATCATGTTTATGTAATGTTCTTGGTAGGCCTACAACAAAATCCATCACAATTTTACCCAACTTAAATATTGGTATTGGAATAGTCAGCAACATACCAACTGGTCATTGATATTTAGACTTTATCAGCTGACATATCAAACATTTCATCACATAGTCTGCAATATTTTATTTCATAACTTCCTAATATAAATTCACTTTCATCAACTTGAACATTTATTGAACACCTTTATGAATAGCCTATTTAAAATGGTGGTATTCCAAAAGTAACTATTTGTAACAAGATTGAGGAAATAAAACGCGAATTTAAAATTTCAATAAAGAGTTTTCATCTTCTATACAATCTTTAAAAGTCTCCCCACCATTTAGGTTTGACCTAATAGTGATATAATTAGAATATTATATATGATATTCTTTTACTAACTTTATCAAGTCTAGAACAAGACCGATTGGAATGAAAAATGATTTCTTACCTTGTTTATCTTAATATAAATTCATATTAGTAATCATATTAATTATCTGCCATTATCCATTAGATTATCAGACAACCTCACTATATGATTTACGACTCAAACGCATCTTCTATATAATTATTTCTACCAAGTGTGTATAATAAGTGAAAATAATACATTTGGAGGTACTCCATACATCTTCATTTCCTTAAGTTCAAGTATCTACAAGAAAATATTTATTTCAAAATATTATGTTCAGTGAAAACTATGAACTTTTATCTATAGAGTTAATGCCTCTATGTTTTTAAGGAATAGATAACTAAAGCTAATTCAAGGTCATGCATCAGTTAATTCTTCTCATTTACTCACAACTGCATAAAAAATAGGCCACAACATGGTCACCCTATATGAGAACACAACCAATACTATATATAGACACGTCAATATATACCACATAATTATTACCTAGTTCTAGAAATATTAGGATGGGTGCCAAGTGGAGGCAAGTTTTATATTCCAAAACTAATTTTTTACATCCATCATTCCAAACAAATAAAACACCTTTCCTTACCAAATAAATCACGAGAGAATAAATTCTGTAAAGATCCTAAAAGAAGAATAGATAGTAGCCTACTAATACCAAAAATCTATATACCTCAAAAACATTCTTTGGTGTCCTACATGAGACTACTACTTCTATCTTCCTAGGGTAAACTAATATTACTTCTTCATAAATAACATTCTAGAGGAAATTTACTTCCTAAATTCAAAATTGACACTTTAAAAAATGAATATAGAAATGATGCTCTCACAATATACTCAGTAAAAGTTACAAGTTCTCCTCATAGTCATTCCCATTTCGAGAGTATACTATAATATCATCAAAAAATACATCAATAAAATAATCATAGTACCTATTGAAGATACAGTTCATCAAATCCATGAAAACTAACTTTGAATTAATTATAACCAGAGGCATACAAACATATTCATAATTTCCATAAAGACTCCAAAATTATTTCTTTATAATATCCTCTATTAAGACTATAAGATGATGATATCTTGAGAATAGATTAATTTTAGAGAACCACTTGGTCCCTTTAATTGATCAAATAGATCATCTATTCGAGGAATATGATACCAATTTTTAATCTTCACTTGATTCAAATTATGATAATAAACACATAAGGGGATTGTTTCATCTACCTTTCAATGAATAAAACTAATATATCCCTAGGTGATGTACTGGGTCTAATAAAATATTTACTTTCCCACTCATTAAGATAAACATTTAATTATTGAAATTCAGTTGGATAAATTCTATAATATGGTTGTGAAATAGTACTTTTATTAGGAGTAGGTTTATAGTAAATTTGATTTACCTAAAGGGTGGTAACCCAGAGAAATTTTTTATAAATACATATGGGTATCAATCCACTATTTTAAGAAAAGTTCCATTCCATATTTCATCATATGTTCTCAAGTTCACTGCTGATAACTAGATAGGGATAGTTCCATAAAATTTCACTAAAGGTCATTCTATGCTTATATTTATATACCAAGCCTACCTGAAAAGGGAAGGAATCCATATGGGGATATAAAAATCACCTATCTTGTATAACAGTTTTAACGGGATTTAAATTCCACCAAAAAATCCATACCAGATACTGAATAAAAAATATCCATCTCTAAGACCATAACCCCCTAGAGAAACCACACTGAATCAATGGTGATTGAACAAGATGGGGATTTAAATCCTATTCACTTCCATTTTCCATGGGGTGTATTGATACTCATAATAGAAGAATAATTTCCACATGTAGTCTTAGTATTTTAACTAAAGAATGATAAAGAAAAGAATGTGATGTTCTAGTATCAAAAAAGGAATTTATAATAGTAGAGTTCATAATAATGGAACCCCGTACCATATAGGGACTTGGTTTCGTGATTGTAATATCCTGTTATGCTTTATATAACTATTTCTAAAATTTTATGAGGTAGCTCTTTCACCCTTAATGAGGTGTTGAATGATGAACCGAAGTGTTCCTAGAAACATCTTGGTTTACTTGGGTCTATGGATATAGACTAGTCTGATGGGAGTATTCCATATAAGCATAATAAATATAAGGATTAGTTGAGCATATTCCACCTATCGATATGTAAATTTTAAGAAAAAAATTCTTGATATGTCCTCTAATTCTGTAGTGGTGGAAATTTCTAGGTGGTGCAGTACATTATTTGTTCTTTTTTATTAATTAATTTCACTAAAACAACCTTGTTTAATTTTATATCCTGTAGGAAAATTAACTGATTATATAGTCTATGTTTGAGGCACACTACCTCCATGATACTTGACATCCCCCATTCTCTTATTTCTAGAACTAGATTTTAAAAAGATTCCCCATATGAAAAACCATACTAACCCCTACAAGATTCCCAAAAATATCCCCTTCTTCCACTATTTCCGTATTGACTATATTTTTATAAATTTTAATACATATAAAAACTTTCATGGATTGAATCTATAGTTGTGATCCTACCTCAAAGATATACTCCTTCAAGGACACACTCACTTCCACTTCTAGTGTGAAACAAAGTTCATAAAAATTGCTACATACTCTATCAAAAAGAGGTTTTTTTTATTCAAGCTAAATAAATATGTTTTTATTTCAATTTTGAATGTGTAGATATTGAATTATATGTTGAAAAATTCCTTAATATCCTCCCAAATAATTCCTTGGTTGACTTTATCTTGTAAATCTAAATCACACCATGGGTGTGAAATATATTTCAATATATATGTATTTAACTTAATATTAATATCTATTAGAATACTTAAAGAATCAATGATTCTATTCATTTTGTTTATCCACACTTCTAGTTTTTTAGGTTCAAAATCCCCTTAAAACACAGGTTAATTCTCTTCTAAAACTAAAGCTAATAATCTACTTTCCTAATTTCTTAATTTGTTATTCCTCTTTTAACAACCTGAAACTATTACACAATACTTTGTTCATGTTTTTGGTTCACATGTGGCTTAGGTGAAACCACATTTTTAGTAGCTTCTTCTTGATAATTTAAATGGAAACTTCTTAGTGCCATTTTATATAAACATAAAAATACACCATCTAGTCTATTTCTCTATAAGAACTAAAGGTTTCAATAAATTCCATAATTTTCTAAAAAGGTATCATTACCATGATAAAAAAATAGTGTAATCATCATTTCAATCATATACCATTTTTACCATATTCTATTTTTTTAACAAAAGATGGACAATTAAACCCTAGCAAGATGTCTTACTATAATGCATGATGTGAAACACTCATTGGATAAAACCATGATGATGAGATAACAACACTCCTAGAAGTGTTTGAGAACATTTTTGTACCCAAAAATCCTAATAACTTGATGTTCAATATAAAAAGGGTAGCTATGTATTTTTATGCTATATATTTCAAGTTTCAACATTCCTATCTCCTTGATACAAACCAAACTCAAGGAATTAATAAAATTGACACCATTTTCACAAAAAATATATGAAATGACCAATACTAATACCATTTGTAACACACCCCTCTCCTCATTATCTTGGGAAGAGGAAAGATTCCACTAACCTTAAGTGACTTCCCTAAGACACCAAAGGTTGTCAATAAAATCCAAGGTTTTAAGAGAAATTTAGGGGAAAATTTTCTCTAAAAACCAATACAACATGTGAAGAAATATAAAATATCCAAGATAAACTAAATAATGCATGAGAACACACCACATTCATAATTTGTTGAATGGTCCGAATGTTTGAAAAGATATTTTACCTAATATCATACCGAATATGGTGACTGTTGAAGAAAATGACTACCTTTTAAGCATCCCTATGGATAATGAAATAAAGGACACTATGTTTAGCCTCAATCTGGATAGTTCTCTGAGACCTGATGGTTTCAACAATGTTTTCTTTCAACACTACTGGGAGATTATTCATTTGGATGTTTTCAAACTTGTCAAAACTTTCTTCTCCAATGGTGTTATCCCACTTGGGATAAATTCCCAATTCCTTACTCTTATTCCTAAAGTGGGAAATTACTATGAGATTCAAATTTTTTGACCTATTGGTCTTATTAATACTATTTACAAAATTATCTCTAAACTCCTTGATAATAGACTTTCCGCTATTTGCAATAGAATTGTTTCTTGGAACCAATTTGGTTTCATCAAAGATAGGTCTATTCAATATTGCATCTGTCTTGCTTTGGAATGCACTAATATCTTAAGAAAAGTAACTAGAGGAGGTAGTGTTTCCATTAAAATGGAAATTAGAAAATCTTTTGATACCATGGATTGGAGTTTCCTTTTCAATGTTCTCAAAAACATTGGGTTCAACGACTCTTTCTCTAGTATGATTAGTTCTTTATTCAAATCGACATCCATCTCTATCCTTGTCAATGGTGAACCCAAAGTCTTCTTTAAATGCACCAAGGGTGTTAGGTAAGGTGATCCTCTTTCTTCCAATCTTTTTGCTATTGCTGAGGATTACTTAAGCAGATTACTCACCGGCCTTATGGATCAAAACAAGATTAAACCTATCCAGGATTTTAGAAACATAAATGTTCCCACCCATCTTTTATATGTGGTCGACATTATTCTATTCTTACAAGGTGATAAAAGGAATATGAAAAACCTTAAAAATTTATCTTTCTCACTATGGAGAAATCTTTGGTTAGTCTATAAGCTGGAGAAAATACTTTGTGTTATTTGGGAAGAGCTTTTCTTCTAATAGAAAAATTAATATCATCAATTAGTTAGGTATCAAGGAAGGTTCCTTCCCCTAAACTTATCTTGGGGTTCCTATCTTTTGGGTAAGACCAAAATCTAGTTTGTTTTATAGCATTGTTGATAATATTACCAATCAACTTTCTTCTTGTAAGGGTAAATCTATATCTATGGATGGAAGAATTTGTCTTGTGAAGCCTAAAATTGTCTCCAAAATGGTCTACTCGATGATGGTTAATAAGTGGCATGCTGGTCTCCTTAGGAAAATAAATTTTTACATTAAAAATTTTGTTTGGACCGATAGTATGATTAAACGGAATCTTGTGACCATTACTTGGGTCACTTGTTGTAAGCATTTGGACAAGGGTGGTCTTGGAATAAAAAGTATTAAGCTTTTTAATGACTCTATTCAAACTATGATGACTTGGAGGTTGATTCATAATAACTCTGATTCCACATCTTTTCTCAAAAAAAGATTCATTTCTAAACTTATGAATGGAAATTTGAGCTACATTACTTCTTCTATCTGGCCGTCTATTAGGCAATCCTTTACAAATATTATGAACAACTCTAGATAGATGGTCAATACTAATTCCTATATGAAATTTTGGATTGATAACTGGACTGGTGTGCCTTTAATCTCAATGCTTCCTTCCACTACTCCTCCTAAAAATATCAACTCCACTATTAGGGATGTAGTTAATTATCATGACATCACCCTTTCTAATAACATCAGTCATGTCATTGACAATTATCCCTTCTCCAACTCTGAGGATTTCCTCATTTGAGAACCTGCTTACAATTTTGTTCTAGATTCAAAGAGTTTTTACCTTAACAATTTCATAAATTCTGATTCTAGCCTATATTGGTTGAAATATTTTAGTAAACTTTGGATTAATCCCTCTAGACTTACTCTTATTTGGCGTATTGATAATAATAGGGTCCCTACTAAAGCTTGCCTATAATATTTTGGGATTTTTCTTTGCTCTATATGTCACATGTGCAACCAACACATAGAGGATTCTAATCACTTGTTTCTATTTTATTCTATAGCCGTGGCCCTTTGGAATTACATTATTGACATTTTTGGTTGGAAATGGTTACTTATTGATTCTATCAGCTCTCAATTGCAACATTGTGTTAATTCTAAATATTCTCAACAAATCAAGAATCTTTTTCTGACTGTGGTTACTGAACTCCTACATGTGATCTGGTATGATAGAAATAAAATTATTTATAATAATTTCTCATACAAGATCAATGCAGGTAAGACACGGATTCTCATTGCCATATGGGACGCTGCCTCAATTCAGAAAGAGTATTGTGACAACACTGTTGGTGACTTTGAGATCCTTCACCGACTTTGGATTGCTGGTTCTTATCGACAACCGCGATGAACTTTTGAGGTATTCTTGCAAGCTCTACTTCTAGGATGGATCAAAGTGAATGCCGATGGTGATTTGAAAGGAAACCCGGGACCTTCTGGACGTGGTTCCATTTTTAGATATTGTTTTAGTAGGTGTAATGCATGATTCTTTTCCAGTTGTGATACGAGCTCATCTCTAGAAGTGGAAATGATGGGGATTATACATGTCATGGACTTGGCCAAACAAAAGGGTTGGAATAATATTTGGATTGAATGTGATTCAACCACAACTGTTCAAGCTATCTGGAAGGGGGTGGTGCATCTTTCCTAGACTCTTACTCCCCGTTAGATGAATTGCCTTGATTCACTCTCGGATATCAACTACATTTCCACTCATGATTTCGTGAAGCAAACATGGTTGCTGATGGTCTTTCCAACAAGGGGTTCAACCTGGAAATTACTTGGATGGATGACTTGCCTGGTGATTTTATCTCATATTATGATAAAGATTGTAATAAATTTCTGTCTTTTTGACTCCTGTAATGTGTTTTTTTAATAAATTAAGCCTTTTTCTTTGACTGAGGCACCACCTTCATATAAAAAAAGAATACACCACATAATTAGATGAAATACTAATAAACGAGTAATATCAGAGAAAAATTGAAAATAAATAAGGTTCCAAGATAATACTCTAAATATAAATACATTGGCACCAAAGAGGAACTATCCCAGACCAAGATGCAGACACTCCCCAACCCCATCTCTAGTAACCGAACCATGAAGTCAAGGATTTACACTATATAAGTACAAAAAATGACCCTTACCTATATCTCGGTAGATTACATATGAAAATTAACTAATGTGCCTAAAAAATTGGTTATTATATCACTAGGTTGGATTTTCCAAAAGATTTCCCATCACATGCCACTAAGACAAGAATAGGTATCACATTTTAAATAAAATATAGGGTGAGAATATCATAATAGTTTATCATGGAAAATATCTTAAGTAAGAAATTTAAACAAATCAATCCTTCCACTTTCTTTTCTACTTTCCACTTGGCACACCCATTCCATGTTCCATACTATTACACAAATTAATGCTAATGAAAATCCCAACACTCACAAGTAGAAATACACCTTTCACCAAGTTTTAAATAGGTGGTATTCCCTTGTGCCCTCCCATTTAGAACTGGTTAGCAAGTCAATTTTAAAAAGGCCTCATAAAATGAAATATGAACTCACACCCCAATGTATTCTTTGAACATCATCTATATCAAATAGTGTTCCATACAAAACGTTTCTTTAAAAAAATCCTTCGAAAATATTTAATTAAAACATATCCAGAGCATCTTTAAAAACTACAATTTTAAAATGGCATCAAACAAGGGGATTTCTATTTAAAATACTCAAGGGATTTATAATCAAAGAACAAGAACAATTTATCAAGATTCAATCCAAACAGTTCTAGAATAGTAAAGTGAGAGAGAATCAACCTACCTAAATTACGTTTTAAAAAAAGATTTTAAATTATTATATATATAAACCTCTTTCTATCACTACCTTAACAAAAATCCTCAAAGATCTCATCAATATAAACCCAAACCCATATATTGGGTCTACAAACCGATCTATGGTTCCACATGAGACAAGCCAAGGAGATCCAAGATGAGAAAGAAAGAGGAGACCTTAACATTTTATTTCACAAAAAATGATTAAAATTCATTGAAAATATAGTATATATGTTAAAGTTTTTTAAAAATCTCTTTGATAAACCCAATAATCTTATAGGAAAAGATAGGATTTCGAATGAGAAATATTACACTCACAGATTTGGTAAATTTGGAAGGGCCCAATAGATTTACAATGTGAATTGGGAACTCACGTCATAAATTCCTTGATATTCCACTAAAATTGATATTTACATTGCCTTGGTTTATTGTCATGGAGAATCCAATTTGAAATCATTAATTCATTTCATATTCTAAATGGATTTTACTGCCTGATCCCACCGGACAAAACCATTCATGCTATGAGCAAAACTCATAACTTCTATCTCAAATAATCTACATCATGAAACCATCATTAATGATTTGATTTTTTCAAATAGAGTTTCCTATACCTATATTAAAATTAATTTCCATTTAATCTACCAATAAATTCTAATTAGGTTTCCCCATGGAACCAAACATAAAATAACAATCATAAAACAAAGACACACTACAAACCGATGGTGCTACATCCATAGAGCGACATCCTTTATTTTTTAGCACCATATATATTTCATGGTTACATAGATGTAATTAAATAATAAGTATTAAATATATAATATAATTATTTTTTTAAGATAAAAATTATAGCCCACTTTAATTCCCACTCTTAGTTGGGAAAAAAATGTTAACCATGCGTTGTGTGAACTATCACCACCACAAAGTAACATTTTTTTCATCTCGATTTTCATTAAATATAAAAACCATTTAAAGTATGATTAAAAACCTTTAAAAATATAAATAATAATATTATTATTCTTTAATAATGATATTATGTAAAAATAAAAAATTTCTTAACCCCACTCACCCATCAAATTATGGAATGTTCATGTTTGGGTGAATCTAACCACATACTTGAAAAATGCTATAAAACTATAGAATTGATGATTATGGTAACATAAATACTAATATTATTATATCTTAATAATAAAATAATTATTTATTTATGGTTCTGGAAAGATTATATTAACAATTTAACTTATTATTTAAATATCATTTTCAATCGCTAAAATTACCAAAATAAGCTGACACCTATTTCATGTTCACAAAACATAATTAAAACAAAAATTGAATTAGATAAAAGATTTATAAATAAATTTAAATTATTTATCCCAATAAATAAAATTATCTATCAATGATTAAATTTTTGTGAGGAATGAAGAACAACACTGCTATTATGAAACTTGGTCAAAATGGTCGAAATAACTCACACTCGATATCAAAAATAGAATATAACAAACTAATATACATGTATAGAATAATTATAAATGAAAATATATAAAAGTATATATATATGTGAATAAAGTTTTTAAATAGGTTATTGATATAGTTATTTGTTTATATAGGATATTCAAGCACTTTAGTGGAAATCAGAAATTACGGTAATGGTTTCTTTGTCTCATTTTTAAATTCAAGAGACACATTTGACATTAAAAACACAATTTTTTATATGGTGTATTAAATTAATAATTTCCATAAATTATAATGATTATATTTCCTTTAATGGTACTTTAATTTCTACTTCATGATATTCCTGCAATGTTAATTGATTCTCACATTACTATTACCGTAATGAGTTTTTGTTAATTCAATTCCCTTCATTAAGTTATAATGCATATTATTAAACCTATTTCATAAAATATTTTCTTCTTAAACCCTAAGATTTTATTTAATTTTAATTGTTATTCCAATTTGGTTAGAATAGAATTTTAATTCAGACATTTTACCTTGATAAATTTATTACTTAAAAAGTACATCAATGTTGAGAATAATCATAATCCTCTTAATAATGGGTTCCCCTATTTTTCCATATTTTACTTTTCCTCCAATTTTATCCTTTATAATTATAAAACTAATTATGTTATATCTCATATTAACTTTATATATTCCTTCTCCTTTTTCAAAAATGAGAGTTTTTACTCTTTTATAATGTGAGTTTTTAATAAAGGCATTTCAAAATATTTAAAAAATATTTTACCATTATTTAAAAATAAAATGTTTTATCTTCCACTAAATATTTATTTTGATAAATTTGATATTTTTTTAGGATTTATTATTGAATTTTATTTTTAAATTTAAATGTTTCAAAAAATTTCCCTTCACTTTTTTTAAATCTTTGTATCATTTTCAAAGATGCATTTTTGAATATTACATTTAAAGAAGTAAATGATTTCAAAATGTTTTTACCCCACCATTGTGAAATATTTATGTAAGTTTAAAATATTCAATATTGGAAGTTATTTTTAAAATTAAAATTTTTAATGGTTTTCACAAAACGTTTTTGAATTTTTTTTTCAAAGTAACTGTAACTTTATATTTTATTACAAAGTTAAATGAATTTTCTAAAAACTCTTTTTTGATTTTTCTTCCATTTTCATCTTTATTTATAAAATCCTTATTTTCATGGAAGTTTATTTTAACAAAACACCCTTTAATTTTTCTTATGAAATAAAGGACCCTTTAATGGGTTCCTCTTCTCTTATTCATAATTTATAATATAGAGATATTGTATATTGGGATCCTTAAATTTATTCTTCATCCTGAATGATGATCAATAGATGATAGGTGGGTCACTCAATCATCTTCTTTTTCTTCTTATTCAATTTACAAGAATGAACATTCTATCAGTAATACTAGGAATCTCTAGATATGACACAATGGTTTTCTTCAAAATGATATCAAAGGTGGGTTATTACACTTTCTTCAACTTTCTATTCTAAGAAAATATATTAAAAACCATGTGAATGTTAATGAATTTTAATTTTTCTTTATTTATTCACATAATACTTTGTACATGGGCTTCATATATTTAATATGAAAATATTTCTCTATATCATTCCAAATCACATTCATATTTTGTATTTAATATTATTTAAACATATCAAAATTATTATTCTTTTATTACTCTTAAATACTTGGTCAGATGAAGTCTATGAAATATCAGAATAATCACTTTCTTCTTTCCCATTAACTTCTCCACATATTTCACCTTTTGAAAATCCACATATGTATGGGAAAATATATAGTGATATATTCACAACATGGTATCATATTTCATGGTTTGAAGCTCTCTGACAATAAAAACTTCACCATGGACCGAGGATTGATCATCTCCTCATAGCACATCTTCCAATAAAATAGTATAACCATATTTATCTTGTTTTATATTTATAGGCATAATCAAAGTGTGTTCATCTTTTACATGGTGTGGTTATAACTTAGATCTCAGATCCAATTTTGACTCGAATTTTAATCTAAAGCATCATCATAGATCTCATCATATATTGAACCATAGTTAATCTCAATTAGCACCATCATATTTGAATCATTAGGAATAATAAAACACTTTTAGATTTAATTTTCAAAAGTATCTTTAGTAATATCTCCATCTTCTAAAATTAAGAGAAGTTAAATAATTTTATTAAATCTCTATATAGATGAAATATAACAAATGAATTTTTAAATTTCTCTTACTTTTTGGACTTGACCAAAATTTACAGATCACATACTTCAAAATGGCTTATACATTTTTGTCTCTTCCTTGAATTTACTCTTATGATCTAGTGAATGAATCTTAAGAAATGTCAAATAAGACATAAAAAATTTCAAATGAACCTTATTAACTACCAGATAGAACTTAATAATTCTTCAAATAATCTATATAAAATTAAAAATTAATCTTATGGTTTTTACTAATGATACTTATGATTCTTCGGGAGTCATTGAGTCTTTCCTATTATTTTGTAGTTTCTTGTAAATTAATATAAAAAAACAAATCTTTTTTATTTCTTTTATTTTTGTTTAGATGAATCTTCTGAATTATGTGGTTATATAAAATTGATTTTAAAAAATAAAACAAATCAAATTATTTCTTATTATAATTTTACATACATTAGATTCCTTAGACTAACATCTTTAAACATTACACTAGTCATTTCTTTTATAAGTGAATTTATCTCTAATAATTACCAATATAAATATATTCATTTTCTATATGAGTAATAATAAGAAACCCTTTTCATTCCACTATTTTAACATATTAATAGTGGTATAAGAAACTAAATTAAATTTCCTTTACTATATTTAATTACATTCCCTCTCACCTTTAATAAGAATAAAACATTATTCTTGGATAAATAATTGATAACTTTTTTACATTTGGATTTACTATTATTAAAAAACTATATATAATATAATCAAACATGGGGGATTAAATATTTTTACCTTAATATGTTCATTAATCTGATTAAATATAGAACATGATAACATCTTTCTCAAGGTATTATTCCATCTTCTCATCAATATTCTTGTGCACTCCGATATAAGTTCATACCACTATCATTCTTCACATATTGACATAATATATATTTAATTCATGCTTATTGAAAAAATACAATAGAACATAAAGTGGGTCCAATAAAAATTACTTATAATCACCAAATTATTTTATACTCATTGGCCCAAACACATCACTATGTATTAAGAAAAATATCTTAATGGATGATTATCTATTTCTACTAAAATATGATTTATTAATTTTTAATAATAAACATGAATTTTATGTGTAAAATTATTCATAATAAAATTATTCTAATAATAAATCGATATATTGTTTTGGTATTCATTTATCATTTTCATTACTAAGTTTGAAATTCTAAAAGTATTTTATATTTTTATCATTCAATTTTAGATTCTTATTTTTAAATTTATAAAATAGATTATCTGTTATTATAATTTTTAAACCATTAAACATATTTCATATTCTATAAAAAATTTCATTCATACATATATAAAAAATATTATTCTAAAAAATGAAAGAAAATCCTTTATTATCCATACATGAAACATAAATTAAATTTATATTTTTAAATGAAATATAATAATGAAATTTTCTAATTTTTTAATTCATCTAATAGGGATATGTAAATTATATGTACCTACTTTTAATGAAACAAATATTTCTCTATTTCAAATATGTAGATTTAATTTACCTTTATATATTTTTTTTATTTATTATTATTTTTACATATGTACAAATTTATAATGAAAAATTGATATTCAATACCCACTAGTTATAATTATAAAATTTTCTCTCTATAAAAATTAATTATTTATACTCAAGATTATTCTCATTATAAACGAAAACACACATCATGTTATAATACCAATATATAATGCTATAAATGAAACATAGAATATATTTTAATTTCATGAATATTATGTTTAATTCTATTATAATATAAAAAATATTTATCTATTGAGTGTCTTGATTCATATGGTATCAAATAAATAATTATATTAACAGACCCCCACTAAAATTATGATAACTTACATCATATGTATTATTTGTGGTGAATCAAGGAAAACACAAATATATAAATCATCATTTTAAATGAAAATATAATATATTACACAATAATTCTTGACCTAGAACCATAATTGTTTAGTACCATTGAAGACTAGATAAATAGTAAACTGATTTCATGTAATTTATCTTACTTATTACTAAAATTTATCCCCTTAAATAACCCTTATTATACATTTTTTACTTGATAGATTTCCTTATAACATAAGGGAAAATAGAAACAATATAAAGAGTGAGATCAGATAACCAATATGGGTAAACATGAGAGATATGAATTGATTATTATATAGAATAATAATATGATCATAAGGATATGAGTGTATGATCATAAATTTCAATATTCATGCACAATTAGTCATATATCACAAATCATTAGTCATGGCATAAATCTTTATCATTTCAAAAGTCATGAGTTATAAAAGTGATGAATCATCATCAATAAATTATAATAAATGAGTGAATATAATTATAATAATACATTTTCATAAGAATTGTGGTGCAATAATAATAATATAAAATAATTTAAATTGTAAATTATCACTGGAAAGACTATCATCACATTATGAACAATGTTCCATAATATATTTAGTTAACTCACCAGCCTCTTTTCATCCATGCAATTGGTTCACTCCACCATCCTCTTTATATTACCTAATGATATATAAGTCAATACCAAATGAATTATAGGGATATATAGTTTTGGTACCACCATTAATATAATGAAAATCATACATACGTTTGATAAAATATCATAAGAGATTCATAATTTCATCACAAAATAACCCAAAGAAAAGAAATGGGTTTTATAAAGACATAATCAAAACTTAATTAACCCATGGGAAAGAAACAAGTTTCATTAAATCACCCATATAAAACCATAATTATAATCCATTTGGAGAAAGGATATGGATGGAATCATAATAAAATGTACACAATGAATAATAATTTAAATGACCCATAATTTACATACATTTATATTACTTCAAAATTTAAGTATATTCATTACAAAATACAATAAAGACATGATAGGACTGTATAAGTATAGTGTATTTAGAAACTGGTAAACATAAACAACTAGTTCATAAAATATATACATTGTATTCTGCTTATTTATTTATAAATAGACTCCTTTTTTACATATCTTACATAATACCCTTATTCATGACCTGGGGAAAAGAAACATATGAAATGGTGACCTCAAATTCCCAGTAAGGGTAAACAAGGAAAATATCAATCATATCATAATCATAAGACATTAAAACATAACATTTGAAAGTCTTACCCTTCATATGAAAGATCATAATACCATGTCATGGGATAATAGTTCATAATAATTAATGGTCATAATCTCAAAAGTCATAACATAAGGTATAAAGTTTTTTGGAATACAAATAATCATAGAAAATCAGTTCATATTAGTCAATGCTCATTTCCAAGACCATCATAGTGGACAAATTCCATTACTGAACCACGTTTACTTTCCATTCCATCCTTGTTTACTGAACCATATTTACTTACCATTCCAGTCATGTCTATATCATGGGAGATAAATTTTTACCCAATGCATTGGAGGTAGATATAGGTCCCAACCATATTATAGTGAAATAATTCTTATGTGTTCCACAAAAACGTAAATAAATCATCATAGCATAACCCATAAAATAAAATGAGTTTCTTAAACATCATTCCATCATAACCTAATCCATGTAAAAAAATGGATTTCATAAATATAATTTTATCATAAACACAATCAGATCATAGTATTAATAGGAATAGAAACATATTCCTATTTAAATAATTTCATCTTAGATTGAAAGTAGTTTTGATATAACACGTGAAATTAATTATTGAGGAAAATATCCTTTCTTCTTTAAACACGTTTTCTTTTCTCAAAATGCCATGAAATTTTAAAATAAATTAATTTATTTGAAAATAACCTTGAAATTTTTTAAGGTAAGATTCATGTAAATAAGGAATCTTGAAACCATAAAAATGCATTCATTCCATATAAGTTTCAAAAACATTCTTCTCGTACCTTTGCCGAAAATGTCAAAAAAGTACATCGTACTAAAAACAAAAATAAGATTACTTTAATACCGCTTAATAAAATTTCACCAGTTGGTAAAATTGACATTAAAATATTTAATATGAATATAAATAATATGACATATTCACAAAACATGGATGTGGATGATAAATATACCCCAGTAAATACTTATGTATAAAAAGTCTCAGATAATAATGAGATTGTGAAATTATCCCTTACCTTAGGTCTGATATCCATTGTATGTATCCAAACCTTATGTATACTTATTTAAATGATATAATTGACATAATAAAGAATCATAGTCATTTCTAAGATATCATATATGATTATTTTATCATCTTTTTGTTATTAACATTTCATTGTCACACGTCATTCGGATATTAACAGATTTATGTTCTAATGCATATTTTGTTGGATAAGTTCATGTTCCAATTCTTAGGTTATAGTTATATCATTTATATAATGATATTAGTATAATTTATATCATATTTTTTCATTCAATTAATGTATATAATTGTGATTTAATGAATATCATGTAGAATGAATCACATCATATTGTGGAGATGGTAGGCCGTACGTATGCATGAACAATGACATCATTCCCCTAATTATTGAATGGTATTGAAGTGAATGGAGTATAACATTTCATAATTAGTTACATGTTTTCATAATTATATATAGTTATTTTTCCATCATTATACCAATCCAAGTAAGGTGGTGGTGAAAAACAGATTACACCATGGCGTGGAGACGGTAATCCGTACGTAGACACGCGTGGTGATTGCATTTTTCATAGGATGGAAAGAAGGTGGAATATGATTGTTTCATAATTATAATAACATATAAGTATATTAGTGATACTTATTTTATTAATTTATAATTGAACAACTAATTAATAGAAAGAAGAAGAAGAAATAAGTTTGAAAAAATTGGTTGAAGAGATTACCTCTTCCTCGACATGCTTCCTCTAAATCTTTTCTTAGAGCATTAGAGTTGGTCTTTGAAGATGACCAAAACCTCTAGAATGTAAATAGGGAAGTTGATAAGGAAAAATGGAAGAGGTTGGTTGAGGTTGAAAGCTCAAAGTGAAGTGAAGAGGCGAGGGAGGAGGTCCCCATTTATAATTAATATGAGGGGAACTTTTTGAAACTCCATAAATAATAATTTATAATTAAATCAATCCCTACCCAAAAGCATAAAAATTGAACCAATTTATGATATGATATGATATAATGTTGTAATATCATCAAACAATAAATTTTGGACATTTAATTATGTTAGTTTAAAACGTTTATGTTTAATTAACACTTAGTTATTCTATTTAATTTTAAACCAGGTTAACAAATAATTCATTATTAAAAGTTTGAAATATTTACTTATTTATTGAAAAATTGAAAATAAATAAATACATAAAATCATTTTATACCATATCATGATTATTATATATTTTTAAAAATGTTTAATGATTTTTAAATAATTTAATAAAACATTATTTTGATAAACAATCAATAGTATCAATTTTGAAACTATTCAATTCATGGATTTTTAAAATTTTTAATATAATAATATAATTTCCAAAAACCAATTTTATTATATTATTAGTATATAAAGTCCATATATAAAATTAATTATACATGTTATTTATCCAAAATTATGTTTTATTTAATATTTTTAAATATATTTATTTGATATTTATCTTAATAAAACAGTTACTACAACTGTTTTGTGTAATTATTTAATATTCTTATTTGTTTAATAAAAATTAAAAAAATACTATGATGAATATAAATATATTAGATTTAATAATAATACTTTTAGTTGAATTTATCTTGCATAAATTCCAATATTTAAAATGGTATACTTATTAAATTATGAAGGTGATAACTTTAGCATCAGTTTAAATAAAATAATATAAGTGTCATAATCCCTTATATAAGACTCCAAATGGTCCATAACTATACCCTTGGATGATTATGGTAGATATATAATCGAAAAATAATATTTTTTCATGTTTTTGGATCTTTTAATGGGTATTATTATTTTAATAAAAACTATATTATTGATTTTTCATCAATTAAATAATTTACCCATCATTAATTTATAAGCTATTAAGGTAATTATTTATTTACTAAAAATTAAAAATAAATTACCATGACAAATAAAAACATTATATATTTCAAAAGAGTATTTATAATATAATTTATCTTTTGTATAACCTTATATAAAAAATTATTTAGTTATTACAATTTGAGTGAGACGTATTTAAATTTTCTTTAAATAAAATAAATTAAATGTCCAAATCACATCCAATTGGATTAAAATGGTTACCATTTAGACCCAAATATGATTTAGGTAAAAAAACTCATCCAATGATATTAATACAAGTGTTAGGATAATTTTACAATAGGAATATTACCCTTAATTACACGGTTTACACTTTTACCTAATTAATAAAAATTACCGAAGTTACTATTCTTAATGACCAAAAATAAAATAAATCTATTTATATAATTTAGATAAAATGATTCCAAATATGGAATCCATTTTTAAAAATTAAAAACATAGAAGTTTCATTAATTTATTTTAAATTATTCCCATTGTCGGAAAGAGAGAAGAGGTTCTAAAAGTGTAAACATTGCAAAAGATTGAAATGTTTTTACATCTGAATTCAATGTAAAATTAATTATAATGACATTAATTATATTGAATGATAATAATATATTCTATTTATACTTTTAAATAATTAAATATTATTATTTATCCATATAAATTATTTTGATGAAAAAAGTTGTTTTCACATAAAATTTAGTGTATTTTTACTATTCATCAAAACATGAAAGTTATTAGAAAAATATCAGAAATTCATCCAAAGTAAAATTTTATATCCCAATTCAAAATAACATGTTTATGTTTTCATATAAAAATTATTATTATTTCAAAATATTAATTTAAATGGGGTTCTCCATTCAATGGCGTAAAATTACCCTTTTAAAAAATATAGGTTTTATACATCAAATAGGGTTTATTCGTACCCTATAACTAAAATATACATTGTATGAATATCAAAAATATTTTATTAAGTATATAACATATATATCTCATTAATTTCATTTCCAATAATAATTCAATCAATAATAAAAATGTCTAATTGATTTATATTTTTCCCAAATAATTGATATCTAATGAATTCACAATGCATTTTCACAAATTAGTTATACTTATTCCCTCTAACCTAATAGCTAGGATATAATGGTAATTTTATACTAAGGGTGTATCGTGGTTCATTTAAACTCAAATTTGTGTGCAATGCAAGCTACTAAAGAATTAAAATTATTAAAAGAAAATATTTCATAAAAACAACTGGGTGTTACATTCTACCCTCATTAAACTGAATTTCTCTTTTGAAATTCATCACATCAAAACAAACATATGAGGATACCTCTCCCTCATCATATCCTCAAGTTTCCACATAGCTTCCTCAAATTGGTGGTTCCACCATAAAACTTTAACCAATCGAGTGGTCTTGTTTCGTATAAATTTTTCACTATGATCTATAATTTCTATCAGTTGTTCTTTATAAGAAATATCTTGCTTCAGTGGTATGAATTATGAGTTTAGTACTTGTGAAGGATCATGTATGTAATTTATTAGGAGAGATACATGGAACACATCATGAACTTGAGAGAGATTTAGTTGAAGTTTCAATTAGTAAGATACCTTCCCAACATGATCCAAAATTTCAAAAGGACCGATATACCTAGGGCTCAACTTTTCCTTCTTTCTATATCTAGTTTATCTCTTCCAGGGAGATATTCATAGAAACACCTTATTAACCCCTTAAAACTCTAGTTATTTTCATTGGTTGTCAGAATAATTTTTTTTTCAATACTGAGATGGTCTTACGTGTTTTTGAATATATCTAACCTTCTCTACCATTTAATCTAGAAGGTCAGGTCCTAATAGATTTATTTCCCCAACTTCATCCCAAAAAGTTGGAGTTCTGAACTTATTTCCATAGAGGGCTTCATAAAAAGCCCTCTAAATATTGGATAGAAAGCTATTATTGTAAGAAAATTCCACCAAAGGTAGATGTTGATCCCAACCACATTTTAAATACATATAATAAGCTATCAACATGTCTTTTAGAGTTTCAATTTTACTATAAGAGTGACCATATATCTGAGGATGATATACAATATAGAAATTTAACATTGTATCTAGAGACTTTTGAATACCTCACAAGAACATTTAGGTAAACCATAGATCCTATTCGTATATAATGGAAAGTGGTACTCCATGAAATATTACCAATTAATTTACATATATCATAGAAAGATGATCAAGAGATAAATCCTATCTAATAGAAATTAAGTGTGATGAATTTGTAAGGAGATCAACTATAATAAAGATATAATTATTTCCTTAGGATGTTCTAGGATGTTCTATGACAAATATCATAATGATGTTTTCTTATTTCCATTCCGGTATGGGTAATGGGTGTAACATCCCCTTAGACTTCTATCTCTCATATTTAACTTACTGAAAAACCAAGCATCGAGAGACATATTTGGAGACATATTTTTCATGCCATCCATCTAGAAATACTATTTTAGGTCTCTATAAATCTTTGTGCTTCTAGGGTGAATAGAGAAAGAATAACTATAAGACTCATACAATAGATCCTTCTTTAATTTTGATACGGGAGGAATACAAACCCGATTCCTGAACCTTATTATTCCATCACCATCAAGGTGGAATTCAAGAACATTTTTCATTTTCTTTTGTAGCTCTACATCTTTCTTCTACTCCTCCTTAATATCCACTTGTATAGATAGTTGAACATTCATTTTAGAAAGATAATATTTCTACCTTTCCTTTTAAAATTTAATGATCCATCCTCTATAATTCCATAAATATTGGATATTTTTTTATTCTCATCATTGAAAGGTTAGCGTGGTCTTGTCGACTTAAAACATATTCCACCTTTCTCGCTTTCCCAAGGTGGAAATGTATTGAGAAGTTGTAATCTTTAATAAACTCCAACCATTTATTTTGAGCATATTCTGCTCATTTTTTATGAAAAAATAATTTAAACTTTTATGAGTAGTATAAATATCACACCTTTCACCATAAAGATAATGCATCTATATCTTTAAGGAAAAGATTACTATAGGTAACTCCAAATCCTGAGTGGGGTAATGTTTCTCAGATATTTTCAACTACCATGAGGCATAATCTATCACCATATCATTTTTCACGAGAAAACAGTCCAGTGCCTTGTTGGATTCATCATTATAGATCGCAAACCTTTCTCCACTACAAGGCAGTGTGAGCACAGGTGAACTAGCTAAACATTTTTTATCCCTTTGAAATTATCTTCACATTCCTCTATCAATATGAACATAACTCCTTTTCAAGTCAACTTGGTGATTGGATTAGATAATTGTGAAGATTCTTTCACAAAACTCCAATAATATCTAACCGAACCAAGAAAAATTCATATCTTAGTTACCATTTTTGGTCTCGACCATCTTTCAACAATTTTTGTTTTCAATGGATCTATAGATATCCCATCTATTGGGATTATGTGACCCAAAAATGAAACTTTCTGAAGCCAAAATTCACACTTGGTAAATTTTGCATAAATCTTCTCCTTTCTCTGGGTATTTAGTAGAATTATCAAGTGGTCTTCATGTTATTCCTCTCTCTTCTAATAGATAAGAATATCATCTCTAAAGTCTACCACATAATAATCAACATAGTATCTAAAGACTCTATTCATTTGATCTAAAAAGATATCAAGGGCATTAGTAAGAACAAAAGACATAACTATAAATTCATAGTGTCCATACCTTGTACAAAATTTCATCTTTGATATATCCACTTTTTTGACCCTTAATTGATGATATCCTGAATGAAGATCATTCTTGGAAAAGTGTTGAGCTCTATGTAGTTGTTCGAATAAGTCATCAGTGTGGGGAAGGGGATATTTTTTATTGATAGTGATCTTGTTAAGTTTTAGATAATTAATAAAGAGTCTCATTGATCCATATTTATTCTTAGCAAAAAGAATATGTTCTCCCCAAGGTGATGCACTAGGGTATATGAATACTTTATCAAGATTCTCTTAGAGTTGCTTCTTTAATTCCTGAAACTCAAATGGGGTCATTATATAAGGAATATTTTAAATAGGCATAGAAATTTGTATTAGTTCTATTGAAAACTCAACTTCATGATTTGGTGGAAGACCTGAAAATTCCTATGTAAAGACTTCATCAAACTCTTGTATAATAGGTTTATTCTTAATCATGAGTTTTCCCTAACCATTTGAGATAAATAAACTTTATTTGTAGGAATCAAGACCCATAATATGGAAGAAATTTCTATTAGAAAGTTATATTGAATCTTGCATCAATATATGATCATATATTGATATAGAATCCAAAATGTGAGTTCCCCTCCTTGGAAATTGATACGATATCCATATAGATAAATCCAATCCATACTAGGAATAACATAAAATTCTACTATAGGAAGGATCACACGATTTACAGGAAGAACTTTCCCACAAACATCTACAAGAAAAGAATTATAAACCTTTGATGTGACCATTATTACATTAGAAGTTATCACAACTAACTCAACATTTAATTTTTGAGGTAATACAAAAATACCCTTATTAAAAATATTCGGAAATTAAAGAGTAGGTGAATACAGAATCAAATAAAACATTTTCTACTTTAGAGTGGATGATAAGTGTACATTTCACCACTTCATCATCATACTCCACATCACTGATAAAAATTTCATGTGACTTTCTTTTTCCTTTAACCATATGAGTTTTTTTGACATTGATCATCATAAATAACCCTTGGATTAAGGAATTGATTGGCATAATTCCCTATTTCTTAAACATCATTCCATCATAACATAATCCTTATAAAACAAATAGATTTCATAAATAACATTCCATCACAAAAACAATCAAATCATAGTATTAATAGGAATATAAACATAACATTATTTAAATATTGTCATCTTATATATAAAGTAGTTTTGTTATAACACATGAAATTAATTCATGAGGAAACTATCATTTCTTATTCAAACACATTTTTTTTATCAAAATGCCACTCAATTTTAAAAGAAAAAAATTTCTTTGAAAATAATATTGACAAATTGTAAGGGAAAATTCATGTAAATAAGGTATCATGAAACCATAAAAACCCATTCACGACATATAAGTTAAAAAAACAATCTTCTCATATGTTTTCCGAAAAAGTCAAAAAGTACATCATACCGAAAAAACAAAGATTCCTTTCATACCGTTTAATAAAAATTCACCAGTGGGTAAAATTGAATTTAAATTTTTTTAGAATAATAGAATTAATATTACATATTTATGAAACATGGACATGGATGATAAATATATGCAATAAATACTTATGTATAAACAATCTCAGATAATAATGAGATTGTGAAATTATCCCTTACCTTAGGTCCGATATCATTTTTATATATTCAAACATCATGTATAATCATTTAAATTATATAATTGAATTATTACAGAATCATAGTCATTTCTATGATATCATATATTATCATTTTATAATCCATTTGTTAGTAACATTTCATTGTCACTTTTTATTCAGATATTAAATGTTTTATGTTCTTATGAAAGTTTTGTATGATAAGTTCATGTTATAATTATTAGGTTATAGTTATTTCATTTACAGAATGATATTAGTATACTATATATCATATTTATTCATTATATTCATGTATATAATCATGGTTTAATGAAGATCATGTAGAATGAATCGCATCGCATCGTAGATACGATAAATCCTACGTACGCACGAGCGACGATATCATTCCCGTAATTATTGAATGGAATTTAAGTGGATAGTGTATAAAATTTAAGAATAAGTATCATGTTAAAATAATCATATATAGTTATTATTTCCATCATTATACCCATCCAAGTAATGTGGTGGGGAAAAACATATTACACCACGGTGTGGAGACGATAAGTCATACGTACGTACGCGTGGTGATTTTTTTAATAGGATAGATAGATGGTGCAAATGGTTGTTTAATAATTATAATAAGATATCATTATATGATTTATAATAATTTTTATACTTTATAATGAAAAAAAATGAATAGGAAGTAGAAGAAGAAAGAAGTTTGAAATAATCGGTAGAATACATTACCTCTTCCTCGATGTGCTTCCTCTAAATCTTTTCTTAGAGCATTAGAGTTGCTCTTTGAAGATGACCAGAACCACTAGAATTTAAATAGGGAAGCTCATGAAGAAAAAAATGTATGGTATGGAAAATATATAAGGCTCAATGTGAATTGAAGAGGTGATGGAGGAGGTGGGCTTTTATAATTGAGGTGAGGGGCACTTTTGGAAACTCCGCAAATAATATTTTATAATAAAATCAAACCCCTCAAATTTTTTTCCAAAATGTTCCAATTTAAAATAGAAGATAATATAGGGTTGTAATATCATAAAACAATAAGTATTGGACAAGTAATTCAATCAATTTAAACCTTATATCTTTAATTAACACTTAGTTATTCTATTTAATATTTAACCAGGGTAACAAGTAATTCAATATTAAAAGGGTGAAATAGTTGTTTATTTTAGGTAAAATGGACAAAAAATAAATAAATTAGATCATTTTATATGATATAATTATTATATATTTTAAAAAATGTTTAATGATTTTTAAATAATTTATTAAAAAATTATTTTGATAAAGAATCAATAGAATCAATTTTGACACAATTCAATTCATTGATTTTTAAAAATATTAATATATAAGATAACTTCAAAAAAAATATATTATATTAATAGGATGTAAAATTAATCTATAAAATTCATTATACATGTTAGTTAACCCAAATTATATTTACTTTAATATTTTTAGTAAAATTTATTTGATATTTATTTTAATAAAATAATTACTACAACAATATTGTGTAATATTTAATATTCTTATTTGTTGAATAAAAATTAAAAATAAGTGTATGGATCTAGAATCAAATAAAACATTTTCTAATTTAGTGTGGATGATAAGTGTACCTTTCAACACTTCATTATCATACTCCACATTACAGATATTGATTTCAGGTGACTTTCCTTTGTCATTGGACTTAAGAGTTTGTTGATTTATATTATCATAAATAATCCTTGGATTTGGTCATTGATTGATATAATACCCCATTTACTTGAACTGGTAGTATTGAAGTGTAGAAGGGGTATTCTATGTTTCCTTTTCTCTATTTGCATCATTATACATCTTTTTCCAATTACATTGGAATTACACTAACATATAACCTTCTTTTCCACACTTAAAAACCTTTACTATTCCCTTTAAGAAAATTTACTCCATATTTATTTCAACACTTTGAGCACAAGGGAAAACTCATCTTATTTTCATTGTGGTCTTTATATTTTTCTTTGACTTCCATTTTTATCTTCTTATCAAATACAAATGACTAATTGGTTACTCTAATATCTATCTCAACCTTGAGAGAACATCGAACGATTTCCCTGTAGCTATTCAATCCCCTCATGTCTAATTACCTTTGGAAATTTGGTTTTAACCCACTAAAGAATCAATAAATTTTACTCTCAGGTTAGATAATAATTCAAGAAGTGTACCTTGAAAGTCTTGTAAAATTTTCTTCTTAGGTACCAATATATTCATTATCCCTTTGCTTAAGTTCATGGAACTCTTTCTCCATCTTTGTTCTAAGAATAAAAGGAAAGTACTTATTGAAAAATAATTTCTTGAAATAATTTCTTCCCATGGACTTAATTTCACCTCTTTAACTCATATTACTGATAAGATTCCACCATTGACCACCTTCACCTTCTAAATGATAAACTACTAAGATGAATTTATAATGTTCATAACATTGTAGAATTGAAAAGAACTTTTCAGTGGTACATATCCACTATTTAGCCACTAATGGATTAGAAGACCCACTAGAAGAAGGTGGACACTGCCTCATGATTGACATAATAGAATGTTTCCCTATCCTTTGTTCATTTGGAAGTCCTACACGATTCATAGAAAGTGGTGTGATCATAGATACATGATTTTTCATTCCATATCCCATTACATTTTTTGTTCTGGAGGACAATCATTTCATTTCCCGTCACATTCAACATTAACTCAGTTCCTCCAGGTTCCATACATTGACTAAAACAAAGAATCATAGTGTGAGAAACCCTAATCATAATGGGAAAACCACAAAATCAAGAATAAAATTTCAATTTAAGACACTTTAGGTTTTATCCTAGGTTATTCATGGTCATTTAAAAAATGCTAGGATTGTAACCTATACTTAGATATATCCTTAGGGTTGTTACTAAGGATTTCTCATCCTAGTTTCCAAAGGTTAACTATACCTTTCCTATGATACCAATTATAATGACCCATACATTACATACATTGATATTACCTAAAAATTAAAGTATATTAATTTCAAAATATAATAAATCCATGATAGGACCTTATAGTTATAATGTATGTAGAAACTAGGAAATAAAAACAATTGGTTCATAAAACATCTACATTGTCACCCGCTTATTTCATCATAACTCGACTCATTTTTTTACATATTGTACTTAATACCCTTATTCATGACATGGGTAAAATAAACATATGAAAGGGTGACCTCAAATTCTCAGTAAGTGTAAATAAGGGAAATATCAATCATATCATAATCATAATAAATAAGAACATAACATTTGAAAGTCTTATCCTACATATGAAAGATCATGTTATCATGTCATGGGATAAAAGTTCATAAGAATTAATGGTCATAATCCCAAAATTCATATCATAAGAAATGAAGTTTAGTGGAATTCACATAAGTATAGAAAATCATTTCATATTAGTCAAGTCTCATTTCCAATACCATCACAGCAGACAAAGTCCATTTCTGAATCGGGTTTACTTTCCATTAAAGCCCTATATTACTGAACTGAATTTACTTTTCATTCCAATAATTTAAATATCATGAGATATAGATCTTTACCCAATGAAATTGAGGGAGATATAGGTCCCAGTCATCTTATAATTAAATCATTCTTATGTGTTCCACAAAAACATAAATCATTCATCATAGAATAACCCAAGGAATAAAATGGGTTTCTTAAACATCATTCCATCATACATAATCCATGTTAAACTAATGGATTTCACAAATATTATTACATCATAAACAAAATAAAATCATAGTATTAATATGAATAGAATCATAACCCTATTTAAATAACGTTATCTTAGTTCGGAAGTAGTTTTGATATAACACATGAAATTAATCTTGAGGAAAATATCCTTTTTTATTGAAACACGTTTTCTTTTCTAAAAAAGCCACTAAACTTTAAAACAAAATGATTCATTTGAAAATAAACTTAAAAAAATTTAAGGGAAGCTTCATGGAAATAAGGCACCATGAAATCATAAAAATCCATTCATGTCGTATAAGTTAAAAAAACATTCTTCTCTCAACTTTTCCAAAAAAAGTCAAAAAATACATCTTACTAAAAATAAAAAAGACTCCCATCATACCATTTAATAAAAATTCACCAATAGGTAAAATTGACTTTAAAAATTTTGAGAATAATATTAATAATATTATATATTTATGAAACATGGATGTGGATGGTAAATATACCATAGAAAATACTTACATATGAACAATATCGGATAATAATGAGATTGTGAAATTATCCCTTACCATAGGCCCGATATCCTTTTTATATATCCAAAACTCATTTATAATGATTTAAATGATGTTATTTAATTATTATAAAATAAAATTAATTTCTATTATATCATATATGAGTGTATTATGATCTGTTTGTTAGTAACATTTCATTATCACTCGTTATTTGGATATTAACTGCGTTATGTTTTTATGAATGTTTATTCAGATAAGTTCATGTTAAAATTCTTATGTTATAGTTATATAATTTAAATAATTATATTAGTAAGATATATATCATATTTATTAATTCCATTCATGTATATAATTGTGGTTTAATTAATATCATGTAGAATTAATCGAATCACATCTAGGAGATGGTTGGACGTACGTACACATGAATGATGATATCATTCCCATAATTGTTTAATGGTATTGAAGTGGATGGTGTATAATATTTAAGAATCAGTATCATGTTATAATAATAATATATAGTTATTATTTCTACTATTATAACCATCTATGTAAGGTGGTGGTGAAAAATAGATTACACCACGGCGTGAAGATGATAAGCCGTACTTACGCACACGTGCTGATTTTGTTTTTCGTAGGATGCATAGATGGTGGAAATGGTTGTTTCATAATTATAATAAAATATCAATATAAGAGTGATACATATGTTATTAATTTATAATTAAACAACTAATTAATTGGAATTATAAGAAGAAAAAAGTTTGAAAGAATCGGTTGAAGAGATTACCTCTTCCTTGACATGCTTCCTCTACATATATTCTTAGAGAATTGGAGTTGGTCTTTGATGATGACCAGAACCTCTAGAATGTAAATAGGTAAGTTGATAAGGGAAAAGGGAAGAAGATGGACTATCTTTAAGGCTCAAAGTAAAGTAAAGATGTGAGGTACAAGGTGCCCTTTTATAATGTAGGTGAGGGGCACTTTTGGAAACTCCATAAATAATAATTTTTAATAAAATAAAAACCTACCAATAAACCTCCAAAATTTCAAAATTTCAGAGATGAGATTATATAAGGTTATAGTATAATCAACCAATAAATTTTGGATAAGTAATTTTATCAATTTAAACCTTATCATTTGAATTAACACTTAGTTATTCTATTTTTCTTTTAACCGTGGTAACAAATAATTCAATATTAAAAGGATAAAATATTTTCTTATTTGATGAAAAATAGAGCATAAATAAATAAATCAGATCATTTTATACGATATAATAATTATTATATATTTTTTAAAAAAATTAATTATTTTATATAATTTAATAAAACATTAATTTGATAAATAATCATTAGTATCAATTTGGTACTATTCAATTCATTGTTTTTAAAAATATTAATATAACAAAATAATTTTCCAAAAAACAATTTTATTATAGTCCAAGGAGTTTAAGTTCATCTATAAAATTAATTATTCATCTTATTTGGCCCAAATTATATTTAATTTCATATTTTTAATAACATTTATTTGATATTTTTATTAAAAATATATTTACTACAACAATTTTGTTTAATGATTTAATATAGTTTTTTGAATAAAAATTAAAAATAAAATACTAAGATGAAGATACATATACCATATTTTGGAAGAATAATTTTAGTCAAATTTATCTTTTGGAATATACAATATTTAAAATGTTATACTTATTAAATTATGAAGGTGACAACTTTAAAATAATTTTAAATAAAATAATATAAGTGTCAAAATCCCTTCTATAAGGCTCCAAATGATCCATAACTAGACCCTTGGATGATTATGGTCGAGTGATAATTGACCAATAATATTTTCTCACGTTTTTGTATCTTTTAATAGGTATTATTATTTTAATAAAAATGATATTATTGATGTTTCATCAATTAAATAATTTCTACATCATTAATGTTTATGATATTAAAATAATTATTTATTTCCCAAAAATTACAAATAAATTACCATGATAAATGAAAAAAATTTATCTTTCAAATGAGTATTTATAATATAATTTATCTTTTGTATAAAATTATATAAAAAATGATTTAGTTATTAAAATTTTAGTGAGACATATTTAACTTTTCTTTCAATAAAATAAATTAAATGTCCTAATCTCATCCAAGTGGATTCAAATAGATACCATTTAGACCCAAGTATGATTTATGTTGAAAAAAACTCATCCAATGAAATTAATACAAGTGTTAGGGTTATTTTATAATAGTATTCTTACCCTTAATTACTCGGTTTACCCTTTTACCGTATTAATAAAAATTACTGAAGTTACTATTCATAATACCCAAAAATAAAATAAATCTATTTAAATAATTTGGGCACACTGATTATAAATATACAATACAATTTTTTAAATAAAATATATAGATGTTTCAGTAATTAATTTAATGTTATTCATGTTGTCGGAAAGAGAGAATGGGTTTTAAAAGTTAAAATATTGCAAAAGATTGAAAAGTTTTTACATATGAATTCAGTGTAAAATTAATTATAATGACATAAACTATATTTAATGATAAAAATATATTATATTTTTTACTTTAAAACCATTAAATATTAATATTTAACTATATAAATTATTTCGATGAAAAAAGTTGTTTTCTCATAAAATTTAGCATATTTTTACTATTTATCAAAAATATGAAAGTTTTCAGAAAAATATTAAAAATTCATCCAAAGTAAATTTTTATATCCCACTTCAAAAAAAATATATATTAATGTTGTCATATAAAAATTATTAATGTGTCAAAATCTTAATTTAATAGGAGTTTACAATTCAAAGGCGTAAAATTACGTTTTTAAAAAATATTGGTTTTTATACATCAAATAATGTTTATTCATACCCTATGACTAAAATATCCATTGGATGAAAGTAATTTTTTTTATTAAGTATATAAATTATATATATCACTATTTTCATTATCAGTAGTAATTCACTATAAAAATACAAATATCTAATTGATTTATATTTTTCATAACGAATTGATAGCCAACAAATTCACAATGCAATTTCACAAGTTAGTTATACTTATTACTATTATCAAAATAGATAAGTTATAATGGTAATTTTATACTATGGGAGTATCATGGTAAATTTAATCTCAAGATTACGTGTGATTAAAGCTATTTAATAATTAAAATTATTTAAAGAAAATATTTCATAAAAACATCTAGGTGTTAGATTCTACCCCCCTTAAATTGAATTTCGCCTTCAGAATTAGTCACTTGGAAACAAAAAGAAGAGGATACCTCTCCCTCATCATATTTTCATGTTCCCACATAAATTACTCAAATTGGTGGTTCCTCCATAAAACATTAACCAAGTTAGTTGTCTTGTTTTGTAGAACTTCTTCACTATGATCTAGAATCTCTATCAGTTGTTATTCATATGAATGATATTGCTCCATCGATATGAACTCTGAGTTTTATACATGTAAAGGATTCAGTATATACTTTCTCATGAGTGATATATGTAACACATCATGATCTTAAGAGAGATTATGTGGAAGTTCCTATCGAGAAGTTACCTTCCCAACATGATCCATAATTTTAAAAAGGACTGATATACCTAGGGATCATCTTTCCCTTCTTTCCAAATATCATTACTCTCTTCCATGGAGATATTCATAGAAACACCTTATCAACAACTTCAAACTCTAGATCTTTTCTTTGGTTATCAACATAAAGTTTTTGTCGACTCTGATCTGCTCTTATGTGTTGTTGAATAGATCTGACCTTCTCTGACATTTTACCAATAAGGTCTGGTCTTAATAGTTTTCTTTCCCCAACATCATCCTACCAAGTTGGAGTTCAGAACTTCTTTCCATAGAGGACTGCATATGGAACCATCTAAATACTAGAGTGAAAGCTATTATTGTATGAAAATTCCACCAAATGTATATCTTTATCCCAACAACCTTTAAAATCTATAGAGAAATCTCCCAACATGTCTTCCAGAGATTGAATTGTCCTCTCAGAATGACCATCTGCATGAGGATGATACACAGTGTTGTAACTTATAATAGTAGAAAAAATTTCTTTAACATCGGTTTTTTTTATTTTTTACGTCGGTTTTTAACCGATGTTGAAGTCACCGACGTAAAAAATATGACTTTTTACGTCGGTTTTTGTAAACCGACACCAAAAAAAATTCAATTGCTTTTTTGCGTCAGTTTTGTAAAAAACTGACACCAAATAAACTCATCCGCGTCATTTTTGGTATCGGTTTCCTTAAAAACCGACGCCAAAAAGTTTAAAAAATAGTTTCGGCGTCGGTTCCTGAAAAAAACCGACGCCATAAATGGGAAAAACTTATTTTTGGCATTGGTTTTTAGAAAAACTGATTCCAAAAAGCAATTTTTATTATTCGATGTTTTATATCATTTCCTAATCTTTGATTTGACTGGTCGTGGAGCTAAAACGGAGTTACGGATCAAAAGTTATGGCCGTCGGTAGTTGAACATGTCAAAGTATCGATTGATACAATATGTTTTAAAGAAAACAAGATAAACACAAATTAAAATCACATACACCAAATGATATAAAATATACATAATACTTCAAACACATTTCGATTATTTTTCAATCTTCCATTGAAATGATATGTTGTTTATCATCATATCTCTTATATTTAGCATAGATCTCATGTGATAATAAAAACGACGATCGATAATTAAACTTACACCAAGCTTGGTAAATCTCATCGGAATGTTTTATATTTTTAACACGGTAATAAAAGTAAATCATCATTATATGAAATCTAATCAAGTTTCTTATAAATGAAGGACATTAATAATAAAGAAAATGAATGGATAGAATATGTACTGTATTCAAATTAACGATTGATGCCGCATTGAAAACTTGATTGAATCGAAGAGGATGAAAATGATGAATGAAGGAGAAACAGATTTATATATAGAAAATGAAAATATTTTCGATTGAGTTGTATGAAAATATAGGCGGGATTTTAAAAAGTTAAACGCGCGTTGTGAAAAAAATTGAAATTCTGATCCCGCGTATTAGTGAATACTATTTGGCGTCAGTTTTGTTTGAAACTGATGCAAAAGAGGATATATGTTGGTCTTCTAGCGTCAGTTTTTCATGAAAACTGATGCCAAAAATTGCAATCGATATCATTTTTGGCGTCAATTTTTAAATAAACTGATGCTAAAAAGATAAAAAATACGTTTCGCGTCGATTTTTTTAAAAAACCGACGCGAAAAGTAAAAATAAACTGTTTTTCATGTCGGTTTTTAGAAAAACCGACTCGAAAAACAAAAAACAGTTTTGGCATCGGTTTTTATAAAAACCGTCGTGAAAAGTAAAAAAAATTATTTTTGGCGTCTGTTTTTTTAAAAATCGACTTGAAAAACAAAAAAAATTTGGCGTCTGTTTTTATGAAAACCGACTCCAAAACATAAAAAAATTTTACCATGTTTTAGAAATTTTCTTAAGCTTCGATTTGACTGGTCGTGGAACTAAAACGGAGTTACGGATTAAAAGTTATGGCCTTTGAAAGTTGGACTTAATTAAGACTTTTTTTAGAGAAGATCAACTTACAACATCCATAACTTTTAATCCGTAACTCTATTTTTGCTCCATGACTAGTCAAATCAAATCTTAGGAAATTATCTATAGGACTGTGAAAATGTTTTACATTTTTGGTGTCGTTTTTCATAAAAACCTACGTCATAACTTTTTTTTTATTTTTTCGCATCGTTTTTTAAAAAACCGATGCCAAAAGATATCCGAAAAAATATTTTACGTCGGTTTTTAAATAAACCGATGCTAAAAAGATAAAAAAAATACGTTTCGCGTTGGTTTTTTTAAAAAACCGACCGAAAAGTAAAAATAAATTGTTTTTCACGTCGGTTTCTAAAACAACCAACGCGAAAAACAAAAAAAGAGTTTTGGCGTCGGTTTTTATGAAAACCAAAGTGAAAAGTAAAAAACATTATTTTTGGCGTTGGTTTTTTTAAAAACAGACTCGAAAAACAAAAAAAAAATTGGCGTCGGTTTTTATGAAAACCGGCGTCAAAACATAAAATAAAAAAATTACCATGTTTTAGAAAATTTCTTAAACTTCGATTTGACTGGTTGTGGAGCTAAAACAGAGTTACGGATTAAAAGTTATGGCCTTTGAAAGTTGGACTTAATTAACACTTCTTTTAGAGAAGATCAACTTCCAACATCCATAACTTTTAATCCGTAACTCCGTTTTTGCTTCATGACTAGTCAAATCAAAGCTTAGGGAATTATCTATGGGACTATAATTTTTTTTTCATTTTTGGCGTCGGTTTTTATAAATACCGACGTCATAACTGTTTTTTTATTTTTTCTCATCGGTTTTTAAAAAACCGACGCCAAAACGTATCCACAAAAATATTTCACATCGGTTTATAAGAAACCGACGTCAAATTGACGACGTTAAAAATGATTTTTTCTACTAGTGTTAACTCTGTATCTAGATCCTACTGAAGACTTTTCAAGAACTTCAAGGTAAACCCTATATCCTAATCAGATATAATGGAAAGTGGTAGTCCATGCAATCTTACCACTTCCTTTACATATATTCTGGCAAGCTGTTCAAGAGAGAAATCCTCTCTAATAGTAATGAAGTGTGCCAACTTCATAAGAAGATCAACTATAAACTAGATAACATTATTGACTTTAAATGTTTTGGGTTGTCCGAAGACAATTCCCGTAGTGGTTTTTTCCCATCTGTATTACACAATGGGTAATGGTTGTAACATCCCCTTAGACTTATATCTCTCAGCTTTAACTTGCTGACAAACCAAGCATTGAGAGACATATTCGACAAAATATCTTTTAGTGATATCCCACCTGAAATAATATTTCTGGTCCATGAACATATTTGTGATTCCAGGGTGAATAGATAATAAAAAACTATGAGCCTCATCCAATATATCTTTATTTAATTCTGATATGGTAGGAATACAAACCCGATTCCTGAACCTTATTATTTCATCACCATCAGGGTTGAATTCTGGAAATTTTTTTACCTTCCTTTGTATCTCTACATATTTCTTATGAACCTCCTTACTATTCACTTTTATATGTGGTTGGACATTCATTTGAGAAAGATAAGATTTATCCTCTTTAAAATTTCAAGATCGATCCTTTGAAAATTCATAAATAATTGATCTTTTGTGATCCTAATCATGAATATGCTAGCATGTTTTTGTAGAATTAAATCATCTGCCACCTTGTTCTCTTTCCCACGGTGGTAATTTATTAAGAATTTATAATCTTTAATCAACTCCAACCAACTTCTTTGGAACATATTCAACTCCTTTTTTTGTGAAAATATACTATAAGCCTTTATGATCAGTATAAATATCACACCTTTCACCATAAATAGAATGCCTCCATATATTTAATGAAAATATTACCACAGCTTACTCCAAATCATGATTTGGGTAATTATTCTCATGGATTCTAAACTACTATGAGACATAAGCTATTACCATATCATTTTCATGAGAACACATCCCAACCCCTTCTTGGATGCATCACTATAGATCACAAACCTTTATCCACAACAAGGTAGTGTGAGCACAGGTTCACTTAATAACATTATTTTTTAGATCTTTGAAATTCTATTCACATTCCTCTATACATACAAACTTGACTCCTTTCTAAGTCAACTTGGTGAGTGGATTAGATAATTATGAAAAATATTTGACAAAATGTAGAAAATATATATCCAAACCAAGAAAAATTTGGATCTTAGTTACCATTTTTGGTCTCATCTAACTTTAAACAACTTCTATTTCTGATGGATCTATATATATCCCATCCCTTGAGATTATGTGACCCAAAAATGAAACTTTATGAAGCTAAAATTCACAATTGGTAAATTTTTCATAAATCTTATCCTTTCTCAGGGTCTTCAGTACAATTCTCAATTGATCTTCATGTTATTTCAAGCTCTTTGAATAGACAAGAATATCATCTATAAATACTACCAAAAAACGGATTAATATAGTCTCTAAAGACTATGTTTATTTGATCCATGGAGATATCTAGTGCATTTGTAAGACTAAAAGGCATCACTATAAATTCATAGTGTCCATACCTTATACAGAATGTTTTCTTTATTATATCCTCCTTTTTTAACCTTAATTTATGAAATCCTAAAGTAAGATCAATCTTGGAAAAGACTTGAGCTCTGCATAGTCGGCCGAATAAGTCATCAATGTGGGGAAGAGGATATTTCTTCTTGATAGTGATCTTTTTAAGTTCTAGATAATAAATGTAGAGTCGCATTGATCCATCTTTCTTCTTAATGAACAGAACATGTGATCCCCAAGGTGATTCACTCATGCATATGAATCCCTCATCAAGATTCTCTTGTAGTTTCTTTTTCAATTCATGTAACTCAATTGGGGCCATCCTATATGATGTTTTTTGAAATAGGAATAGAACCCAGTATGAGTTCTACAATGGGTGTATTATTAACTGTGAGTTTCTCCCCAACCATTTGAGATAAATAGCTTTCATTTATAGTAATCAAGACACATAATATGAAATAAATTTCTATTATGTGTTTATATTCCTCCTTGAATCGATAGATGGTCATAGATTGATTTGGAGTATGAAATGTTACTTCCCTTCCTTAGTAATTGATATGAGATACATAGAGAGTAATCCAATCCAAGAAAAGAATCACATAAATTTCTACTATAAGAAGGATCACAAGATTTATTGAAATCACTTTCCCACAAACTTCAAATAGAGAAGAATTATAAACTTTTGATGTAATCATTGTGACATTTGGAGTTGTCACAGCTAACTCAACATATAATTATTGATTTAATATGTTGATACCCTTAAAATATTTTCAGAAATAAAAGAGTGGGTGGATCCAAAATAAAATAATACATTTTCTAATTTATAGTGGATGGTAAGTATACATTTCACCACTTCATTATCATATTCCACATCACCAATAGTGATTGAATGTGACATTATATTTCTTTGGACTTAACAGTTTGTTGGAATTGATGAGAATCAATAACCCTATAATTAGGGAATTGATTGGCATAATTCCCCATTTACTTGAACTTGTATTGTTGAAGTATAGGATGTGCATTCTGTGTAGTTATTTCTCTGTTCGCATCATTAGACATATTTTTCCCATCGCTTTGGCATTCAACAGCCCGCTGACCTCCTTTTCCACACTTAAAACATTTAATAGTCCCTTTATGACAATTTCTTCCATGTTTCTTTCCACACTTTGAGAATATGGTAAAACTCATCTTCTTTTTAGTGTGGTCTTTAGATTTTTAATTTGAATTTCATTTTTCTCATCTTATCAAATCCATAGGACTGATGGGTTACTCTAATCTCCATCTCAACCTGAGAGTACATCGAATGATTTCCCCATAGCTATTAAAGTACCTTATGGCTAATTCCCTTCAGATAATTTGTTTTAAGCCACTAAATAATAAATCAATTTTTCTATTAGGTTGGATAATAATTCTAGAAGCGCACCATAAAAGTTTTGTAAAATTTTCTTTGTTGGTACAAATAGATTCATCATAATTTTTCTTAAGTTCAATGAAATCCTTCTCCGTATTTGTTCAAATAATATGAGGAAATTTATTATTGAAAAATAATTTCTTAAACTTGTCTCATTCCATGGACTCAATTTCATTTCTTTTCCTCGTATTCTTGATAATATTACACCATTGATCAAATTCACCTTCTAATCGATAAACTGCTAAGACGACTTTATCTTGTTCAGAACATTTTATAACTAAAAATATATTTTTAATGGTATTGTTCCATTGTTCAACCACTAATGGATTTGAAGACCCACTGAAAGAAGGTGGATGCTGCCTCATGAAGGACTCAATAGAATATCGATCCCTCCTTTGCTCGTTTGGATGTCCTGCATGATTCATATAAGGTTATGTGATCATAAAAACAAGATGTTTAATTATAGATCCCATAACATTTGGTTTCTCAGGAGTACAATAATTTCATTGCCCGTCGCATTCAGCATTAACACGATTTCTTCGGGTTCCATCCATTGACTAAAACAAAGAATCATGTTGTGAGAAACACTAATCATAATGATAAAACAACATAACCAAGAATAAAATTTCAATTTAAGACACTTTAGGTTTTATCCTAGGTTATTGATGTTCATTTCTAAAAACACTAGGATTTTAACCTATACTTATACATATCCTTAGGGTCTTTACTACGACTCTCTCATCCTAGTTTCCAATGGTTAAATATAACTTTCCTATGAAACCAAATATAACGATCCATACTGTATATACATTGATATTACATAAAAATTGAAGTATATTCTTTAAAAAATATAATAAATCCATGAAAGTACCATATAGTTTTATTTTATTTAAAAACTAGGAAACCTGAACAACTAGTTCATAAAACATCTACATTTTCTCCCCCTTATTTTTACATATCTAGAGTCCTTTTTGAAATATATTACTTTATACCCTTATTCATGACCTAAGAAAAAGAAACATATAAAAGGGTGAGATCAAATTCTCAGTAAGGGTTAACAAGGGAAATATCATTCATTTCATAATCATAATACATAAGAACATAACATTTGAACGTTTTATCCGGCATATGAAAGATCATGATATCATGTCATGGGAAAAAAGTTCATAAGAATTAATGGTTATAGTACCAAAATTCATAAAATAAGGCATGATGGTTTTTGGAATACAGATAAGCATAGAAAATCATTTCATATTAGTCAAGGATCATTTCCAAGACCATCATAGCGGACAATCCCATTACTAAACTGGGTTTACTTGCCGTTTCAACCCTCTATTACTGAATGAGATTTACTTAACCTTCCAGTGATGTCTATATCATGAGATATAAATCTTTATCCATTTCATTGGAGGGATATATAGGTCCCACACATCTCATAATTAAATCAATCCTATGTGTTCTACACAAACATAAATAATTTGTCATAGCATAACCCATGGAATAAAATGGATTTCTTAAATATTATTCCATCATAACATAGTCCATGTAAAACGAAAGGATTTAATAAATAGAATTCTAAAATAAACACTATCAAATAATAGTATTAATAGGAATAAAAACATAAACCTATTAAAATAATTTCATCTTCGATGGAAAGTAGTTTTGATATAACACATGAAATTAATTTTTGAAGAAAATAATTTTTCTTATTCAAACATGTTTTCTTTTCTCAAAACACCAAACAATTTTAAAAGAAAAGAATTTTGTTTAAAATAACCTTAAAAACATGTAAGGTAAGATTCATGTAAATAAGTCTTCATGAAACCATAAAAATCCATTCACACCATATAAGTTAAAACAACACTATTCTTATACCTTTGCCGGAAAAGTCAAAAAGTACATCATACCGAAAGCCAAAAAAGATTCCTTTCATACCATTTAATAAAAAGTCATCAATGGGTAAAATTGAATTTAATTTTTTTTATAATAATATATATAATAATATATATTTATGAAACATGGATGTGGATGATAAATATACCTCAGTAAATACTGACGTATAAACAATATCAGATATTAATGAGATTGTGAAATTATCCCATACCTTAGGTCTGATATCCTTTGTCTGTATCAAAACCACAAGTATAATGATATAAATGATGTAATTGACTTTTTATAGAATCATATTCAATTATATGACATCATATATGATAATTTTATCATCCTTTCTTAGTAACATTTCATTCCAACTCGTTATTTGGATGTTAACTGCTTTATGTTCTTATACAAGTTTGGCCAGATAAGTTCATGTTACAATTATTAGGTTATAGTTATATCATTTACAAAATTATATTAATATAATATATATCATATTTATTCATTATATTATTGTATATAATCATGGTTTAATGAAGACTATGTAGAATAAATCACATTGCATCGTGGAGACAGAAGGTCATACGTTTGCACGGGCGACGATATCATTCCCATAATTGTTGAATTGTATTGAAGTGGATGGTGTATAATATTTCAGAATCGGTATCATGTTATAATAATAATATATAGTTATTATTTCCATCATTATACCCATCTAAGTAATGTGGTGGTGAAAAACATATTACACCACGACATGTAGATGGTAAACCGTACATACGCCCACGTGGTGATTTCATTTTCCGTAGGATGGATAGAAGGTAGAATATTGGTATTTCATAATTATTATAACATATAAGTTTATTAGTGATAATTATGTTATAACTTTATAATGAAAAAACTAATTAAGAGTAAGTAGAAGAAGAAAGAAGTTTGAAAGAATCAGTAGAAGAGATTACCTCTTCCTCAACGTGCTTCATCTTAATCTCTTCTTAGAGCATTATAGTTTCTCTTTGAAGATAAAGAGAACATATATAATTTTAATATGAAAGTTTATAAGAAAAAATGGTAGGGTATGGATGAGTTTTGAGGCTCAAAGTAAAGTTAAGAGGTGAGGGAGGAGGCACCCTTTTATAATTGAGGTTAGTGGCACTTTTGGAAACTCTATAAATAAATATTAATAATAAAATCAAACCCTACAAAAAAACAACCAAAATGTCCAAATTTTGGAAATAATAGGAGATAGGGTTTTACTATCGTCAAAAAATAAATTTTGGACAAGTAATTCCTCCAATTAAGACCTTATTGTTTTTAATTAACACACACTTATTCTATTTAATTTTTAACTAGGGTAACAAATAATTCAATATTAAAAGGGTGAAATATTTACTTATTAGATATAAAATAGAACATAAATAAATACATTAGATCATTTTCTACCATATAATAATTATTATATATATATATGTGTGTTTAAAAATAATTATTTTTTGATGATTTAATAAAACATTATTTTGATGAACAATCAATAGTATCAATTTTGACACTATTCAATTCATTGATTTTTAAAAGTATTAATATAACAAGATAATTTAAAACCAAAAATTTTATTATATTCCTAAAAGGTAAAGGTAAACTATAAAATTCATTATATATGTTAGTTAGTGAAAATTATATTTAATTAAATATTTTCAATAACATTTATTTGATATTTCTCTTAATAAAATAATTACTGCAATAGTTTTGTGTACTTATTTAATATGCATATTTGTTTAATAAAAATCAAAAATAAAATACTATGATGAATATAAATATTATATATTTTATATGAATACTTTTATTAGAATTTATCTTCTAGAAAATACAATATTTAAAATGTTACACTTATTAAATTATGAAGGTGACAACTTTAACATCACTTTAAATAAAATAATATAACTGTCATAATCCCTTCTATAATGATCCAAATGGTCCATAAATCTACCCTTGGATGATTATGGTAAAGATATAATCTATAAATAATATTTGGTCAAGTTTTTTGGAGTTTTAATGGGTATTAATATTTTAATAAAAACTATATTATTTATTTTTCATCAATTAAATAATTTCTCTATCATTAATGTATAAGTTATCAAGGTAATAATTTATTTTGTAAAAATGAAAAATAAAATACCATGATAAGGAAAAAAAAATTATCTTTAAAATGATTATTTATAATAAAATTTATATATTGTATGACCTTATATACAAATTATTTAGTTATGAAAATTTGAGTGATACATATTTTATTTTTCTTTAAATAAAATAAATTAAATGTCATAATATCATCTAAGTGGATTCAAATGGATACCATTTCGACCCAAAGATTACTTAGTTTGAAAAAAACTCATCTAATGATATTAGTACAAGTGTTAGGGTAATTTTATAATAGGATTATTACCATTAATTACTTGGTTTATGATTTTATCGTATTAATAAAAATTACCAAATTTACTATTCATAGTGCCCAAAAATAAAATAAGTCTGTTCACATAATTTGGACCCATTTATTCCAAATATGAAATCTATTTTTAAAAATTAAGAACACAGATATTGTATTAATTAATTTAAAATCATTCCCGTTGTTGGAAAGAGAGAACGAGTTTAAAAAGTTAGGACATTGTAAAATATTGAAATATTTTTACATCTAAATTCAACATGAAATTAATTATAATGGCATAAATTATACTGAATGATAAAGATAAATTCTATTTATACATTAAAACAATTCAATATTATAATTTCTTCATATAAATTATTTCGATGATTTTTTTTTTCACATAATATTTAGTGTATTTTTCCTATTCATCAAAACATAAAAGTTATCCAAAAAATATCAGAAATTTTTCCAAAGTAAATTTTTATATCCTGATTCAAAATAAAATTTTTATTTTATTATATAAAAATTATTAATTTGTTAAAATCTTAATTTAAAATGGGTTCTCCATTCAAAGGCATAAAATTAACATTTTAAATAATATAGTTTTTTATACATCAAATAGATTTTATTTATACCCTTTGACTAAAATATACATTGGATGAATTGAAAAAATATTTTATTAAGTATATAACATTTATAACTCATTAATTTCATTAACAATACTAATTTACTCAAAAATACAAATATGTAATTGATTTATATTTTTCTTAAATAATTGATAGATGATGAATTCTAATGCATTTTCATAAGTTAGTTATACTTATTTCCACTAACCTAACAACTAAGCTATAATTATAATTTTATACTCATGGTGTCTCAGAGTTTTTTTAAACTCACGATTGCATGTAATGAAAGATGGTAAAGAATTAAAATTATTTAAAGAAACTATTTCATAAAAACATCAAGGTGTTACAATAATAATATTTAAACGATTTTTAAATAGATGAAAATTACCATTAAAGGATTATTTAAACATTTCATAAAAAACATGAAATCTATTTATTTCTGTATCATTAAAATATAAAAATTACCAAAATATAGAATTTTTTTTTAATTTAAAATAACCATGGAAAATTATTAAGGTATATTCAAATAAAATAATGGTAATGATGATGGTAAAAGAAATTCATGCACTTAACCTTACAATAGAGATTTATTTCACACATTTTTATAAAAATTCAAAAACAACGAGTTAAAAAAACATTTTAAAAATTATTTTTTAATATTTTCAAAATAAATTAAAATATAGTTAAAATTCATTTAAATAATAAATGGATCATAAAAAATAATTTTTGGTCGGAGTGGATACTCAAGAGGGGGGTGAATTGAGTTCCAATTAAAATTTCTGTTAAAAAATATTTCTATTAAAATCCCCCAATTAAAAACTAAGTTAAACTATGTTGAATTTGTAAAACTGTAAGGGTTCGGTTTGGTTCTCAAAGTTATATTAGGTATCAGGTAATTTAATCAGAAGATTAAATTAGCTTTTGAAACTGACCTACTAATTTACCATAGTTACAAACACTTGTTAGATTAACTATAAAAGTAACTTTAAAACAGTTTTAATTTCAATGTAATTAGCAGCGGAATATAAAATATATAGTATACTTTAGACTTAATCTAAGATGCACAACAGATAAAACCAAGAGGTTCAATCTCAGGATGAGACTTTTTCCTCTCAAACAATTTATATAAATTTGATCCACACCCTGGATCGGGGTAAACAACAGTACAAAGACTGTCCAGGTAATAAGACCTCTACCACAGTTCTTCATGCGAAAACAAAAACAACAGCACACTGGTTGTCCAGTTCCAACTTGACCTCTAACACTATCTATAATACGATATAATAGAGTTATAGAATGTTTGTGTGAGGATTTATAAATCCTCCAGTTTAGCACAGGAGACAGTGTGTGTATAAAATATAGAGAGTATGCACACTGCTCAAAATGAAAATAAAAGAATCACTAAGAGAGTAGATATGAGTTTTATAATGCTCTAGTGATTTAAAGTCCAGATCTGGACTCCTTTGATTAATCAGGAGTGCATCTGAGTCCTTCTCTGGTTTTTGTCTGAAAAAATAGAGGGTCGTTTACTTCACGTTTAGTTTGATCAGCTTGAGTGAAAGAAGAGATTGTTATAGTTCTTCACTCCTTGGATATAGTTCATTTTGTGTTCTCTTCTTGAATGAATGGCTTCGTGTATGTCTGGTGTTCTTCTAGTATGGATTTATCCTTTCTTTCTTGTATGCACCAATTTTCAGCACTCTTCAACCCTTATATCAACCTATATTTTGCATGGCCTTTGTCCTTCCTTTTATAGATTTCAGTTCCGGTAATGGGAATGATTACCTTTTTATAGGTACGAGGTACAGTTCCTTATACATACTGGTAGCTCTGTATATAAGTGACCTTTTCTTATCGGTGACTATGTCTATCGGTAGACTAAGTGCCGATAGGTCTGTATCAGTAGCTTTGAGCATATCGGGGACTATGTTCTATAGAAAACATATCCATATTGAGTTAGAATTATGTCAAAGTATGATTAAACATAGATAAACATTGATTGACATATTCCAATGATTATTTTGATATTCAGCATATATATATATATATAATTATAAGTACACATCAAGATTATCAAAACATATTAAAGAATGATTGGGATTATCAAAATAAGTGAGGTCAACAATAATATTATTGTGATCATTTTAATTCATACAGATATGGATGAAAAAGTTTTTTGACAAAGAGGAGATAAAGTCACCTTTTAAAAAAATCAATAATTTTATGCATAAAAGAGAAGATAATGAAAGGGAAAAAAGGAAGAACTAAAAAAAAGATATAAGATAAGAAAATATATGGCATTTAAGAGATAAATATCAAATAATTCCTCTAATTGATATTCAAGCAGAAACAATCCAGATTAAAAATGTGATTTCCCCATAAACCCTTACCTCAATTCATGAATTTCTTCATATTATTTCATAAGATAATGTTTACTAATTTTATATTTATTATAAATATAAACTAGAATCGTATTTAATCTTATATCACAATATATCATTCCCCTATAATTTCCAAATGGAAATTTATTAATAATTATTTATTAAAATCAACATTATGGGTGTTAAATGTTCTATTTCCCATGCATTTTGTTTGGACTATCTGTTCTGGTCCTTTCATATTTTCAAGGTTTAAGAATATACAAAATATTAGTCATGTTATAATTATCATATTTATTAATTATATAAACTTTTATAATCATTTATATTAGGTGGTGATGAAAAATGAATTAGATCACTTCATTGAGACAGTAGTCAATACGTATGCTTGAGTAATGTTTTCAGTTTCAAAAAATTAGAATAAAAGAAAGGTAAATAATAATATATCTTTCAAGATTAATAATAATATCACAAGTATCAAATTTATTCATTAAATTCATCCATATAACCATCCATGTATGGTATAATAAAAAATAAACCACATTTCTTTGTGGAGGTGGTAGTCCAAACGTATGCACGAATGACATTATCATTTCTCAAAGGATGGAAGGGAGGTATAAAAATAAATAAAAATAAAAATAATTTTTTTTAAGTATGTTAATTATTATTAATTTTAATATGGTTATATAATATTTAGATGGGCATAAGGAATAAATAAAAATGAAATAGATTGGTAAATACAATTACATCTTCTTTGGGAAACCTACTTTAGCTTACACATTAAGACTTAAATGGATGGTATTTTAAGAAGAAAAAACATTATAAAATGTGGGGAGAGAAGTTAAGAATATATTTTTTTTATGTTTTGGACAATATTGATGGATCAAAATATGAGAAAGAGTGAGGGGAAGTGGACCTCCTTTTATAAGTTAGGGGAGAGGCACTCTTGTCAATACATAAACATTAAAATATAATAAATCCATATTCAAGTTCAAGTGTAATGAATGAAACAAAAATTATAAGACAATTTAAGGGTATGTATAAACACATTAAAAAAATTATTTAGAGAATTTTTTAGGTAAATATAACACTTATATCTTTAGTTTAACCCCTCATTAACTCTTTTAAACTTTACTATAATAATGAATTTTTATCTAAGTTGTAATTTATTATGACCAAAAATTACATTTTCCTTATTAAAAAATTTGAACCTATTGTTTCCAAATAGGAATTTATTTTTCTATAATCAATTATTATATGTTCCAGAAATTAATTTTAAAATTTGTGTTAAATATTTAATAAAAATGGTTTTTGAAAAATGGATTTTCTATCACAACACTGAATTTAATCCAATCCCTTTCCTAGTAAAAAACATTAGATAAATTTTGATTTTTTTTGAATATATTATCTTATTTTTTTTGAAATTATTTATAAATAGTGATCAATTTAGTTTATTAAGATAAAAACACATTGCACACATAAAATAACGTTTTCTAGAAAAATATCTCTTTTTTCCTTCAAATACTTTTATTTTAATTTCTAACCAATTTATAACTTTTGAATTAATATTATACATATGTAAAAAATGTATTTTAATAATTTTAACACTTTGAATTAATTTTTAAATAAAACATATATGAAAAAATAGTTCTCATAATATTTGTTTTTTCAAAACAGTTCTTTAAGATCAATAATATTTACTTTTTTGAATTAGAAATTATTTTTTGAAATTATAAATCTTTTAAATACCGTATAATGTGGTTAATTTTATAATTTCTACGAATTATTTTCAACAGTTCAAGGTTGTGTGCTCCAAAAATTATCAAACACATTGAATTTATTAAATAAAATATATTCTATAATTTCATAGTGTTACATTAGTTAGATAATATCAATATTTCAATAATATTTGAGTTATATTTTGGATATTATTTCAACACTAAAATATTTTAGTAGAAAATATTAGCAATTATATCTTATATAACACTTGGATAATTGAGTTGATAATATTTCTTCTAAATTCATATACTAAATTATCTCAAACCTATTCTTTTAAGAACCTAATATTCAGGGTCATTGAGCAAAGTTTATTTCATAGTTTATAGTAGATATAATTCCTTAATGGTAAGGGTTAACATATTTCAACCACTATATATAAAATAATCCATGAGTACTTAGATTTGATAATACCCACTCATTTAGATGATCAATCCCTTAAGGATTGTTCATTTTGGAAGGAATATAACAAATTAATATTTAAAATTGTTTTAAAACATATCGTAATTTCTTATATGAATACCATACACTCCCTATATGTAATAATTTTTTGACTATTTAATTTATTCAACTCATTCCTTGAACCAAATTAAAATGTTTCATCCATATTAATGTATAACTTTTTTGATAATTAAACATTTTGGTAATATATCCAAACTTAAAAAATTAAATTATTATATTAAAAAATATCTACATGCATATAATTAATAAGGTACATGAAACTCTATCATGTAATGAATTAAAATCATAGGAAATCAAAACTTTTCTCAATAAAATATATGGCATGATAAGTACCCAAAACCCACTTTTCTATAATTTATTAGTATCCCCTAAGCCCATGATAATTTTTACCCAAAGTCACACTATCCATGTAACGTTATTCAATAGGGGTCTTAATTTCAATATAATTTCAAATCCAAGTATGTATAAATAGTAATAATAAATCCTCATTTTTGAATTAGAACAAAAAATAACTAATTTTGGTTATCCTGTGTTAAATATTATATTATATCTAGCATGAAACTCTTCAAATTCATGACATAATATTTATTAAAATAAATTTCAATTATTTAAATTAAATTTTATAAATATTCATAATATAAATAATCCATATATATGAATATTTAAATAAATCATTAAATAAAAAAAAATTCAAATATTCATTATGAAATATTAATCATATGAAAATTTTATATTAATAATTTTTAAAAAAAATCATTATGTATGAATTATATAATTTTATATTTATATAGACTTTAAAGATGTCCGCCAAATTTTTTTGTATAGCCTCAAAAAGTTTAAAGATAAAAAAATTGTTATGAACATTTCATATTATAAAATTTATAATATTCTCATATATACTTATAGAAAATTTATTATTATCTATATTTTATAATTTATTAATAATTTAGAAATTATTCATTCCACTCTAAAAATTAAAAACATTAATAAATTTATCATGAATAGTGATATGTTCATATCACAACTTATGATAGAAGTGAACCTATATCATAGATCGATGTACAAAAATGTGGCATATCACTACCCCTTTTATCATAAATCAGGATATCTCTATATAGTGTCTTATAATATGCATGATTACCACTAGTTCTATAATGTAGTGTAAAGTCTCTATCAACATTAAATATTAACATGGAAATCAATTTTTTTATGTACCAAAAATTTATATTTTTATAGAATATATGTGTTCTTATATGAAATATTACCCCCATCTATAATGATTTAAAATTTGTATCATATAACCCATGTTTCCACCATTTTGGAACAATTTATTTCTTCATTACATATAGAGTTAAAAGTATAAAGTCACGTGAAAAAACAATGATACAACATAGATATAAGATTTCATGAAATCCCATTTCTCAAATCACCAAATACAATAATCCTCTCTCCTTGATGATAATAAATTCTCAAATATTTTAGTCATTAAGTTAGGGATATAGAATAATGGTGATGAAAAATATAAGGCCAAAATAAAATAAAAAATATAAAAATTAGCACATAAATATCATCCTATTAAAAAAATATAAGAAATTAGTTACAATTGTGTAAACTATACTAATGGATAAAAAATTATTAGTTCCACCATTATTGATGAATAATAACAACATTATTATCAATTTATAGGTGGATTTTTTTAAAAAAAATACATAAAACTATAAACATAAAATGGTTATGCACATACATATAATGTTATGACACATAGATATCCTTCTAGGAACCCAATTTGTTAAAATCAGATGAAACTTACAACAACTCTTGGAGTGCATCCATAATTAAAATTGGTAAAGTACCAAACAAAACCATCTAACAAAAAATGGATATTAACATCATATAATAAAAATTACCTACTATAATTATCTTCTATACAGATATTTTATCATATCTACTTATCCAAACTATTACTAATTATAGTAGAACCACCTTAATTATTGACCTATCACAAATACACTACCGAGATACTTGCAATTTGAACAATCCCTAAAGTTAATGAAATACCCCCAAACTAGTTTACAAATATGGAACTTATGATAGGCCATCAAGTGAGATTAAGTGAATATCCCTATACACTAGAGACCACTGACTAATGGTGATGACTTAATCCATGCAATGGGGATACTATTACTTGGATATCATAACCATCTAACAATGCATGAAAGGTAAATATAACTAGTAAAATATTATTCATATAGAATAATGTGTGTAATAATACATTATGAATAATATCTCCATGTATTAAAAAAGTATAACCAACTTTTTATCACACATTAATTTCTAAAATAGGTGATCATCATAAAAGGCTAATCATATACATGAAAATATGATATAATCAATAGTAAATGAGGCATAAAATAAGAGTATATGAAAAATATTCAACACCACCTACATCTCCTTGTCAAGTGTTTATATATAATAATCCTAGTGTGAGGACCTTTCCCTTATCCACATATTAAGTAATAAAATGTCCTCCAAGATGTACATGCATGGTGTGAGTAAATAACTATATAGGACACCACCAACATGACCTTAACATAAAACCCTAGTATATGTGAGCACATGAATTGAATTATATTCTATTTAAAAATTAGTATAAACACTCATGTTAAGTGATCATTCACTTACCAAGCTACCAGAAAGCTCATCCCTACCTACTCTAACCATTATAAGTGGATGTATCCTTGAAATACTAGTCATACTAGAGAAAACACACATGGTGGAAACCTGAGCTCCATGTTTTCCCCTAAGCATAAGATTACCATCTGAGTCATGTGAAAAGGTTTAATATTTTCAACACCTTGGGAAAATTTGAGATCAAATTGTAACATAGTTTACCTCTTATATGAGATTTTGAATCGTAGGTATGAAATAGTGTAGACAAACCATTATAAAAATAATTCACCCCATGTGAATCACAAAACATATGTTATTTCCCTAAAAACCATAACAATGGAAAGTTCATCCTAATAGTGATGATTGAATAACATAGACAATGACTTGGGACATTTAAAAAATAATAATTTAAGACACAAAATTAACACATCAACATAATAATCCTCATAAAAACAATAAATATTTACATACCTAACACAACCCATGATTTACCTGGTATTCTATAAAATCTTATTATGTATAGGGTATGACCAATCATGGAATTCACCTTTTCACAAGTTTGATCCTTCTAAAGGAACCCATGTTTATAGGCTAAAACTAGGAAGTTAAATCATCATATCCAAAGTAATTATACCACTTCAAATGAAAAATCGCATGACACATGTAACAATGTGTCACATAATAACTTGAAGTCCCACTCTATCCCCCTTATAAATTTTCCCTATTCTAAGACACCAATCATGGTACCCCTTCCAAAAAGTATCCATTATATCAATAATAATTTCTTTTAATAACAATGATAAAATCAAGGCCTTGAGTGTAGGATGCCTAAACTTTCCCTAAAGGATCTCCACTATCCCATTGATACTACCCAATATCCATTGGAGACTTTCCCCAAATAACTAGTATAATTTATGAATACTCCATTTATTATAAAGTATAATGAAACATGCATAAATGGTGAGAAATGTTAAGGTATATCAACCTCTTACTTTTTTGTGATGGATTACTAAAGTACATAATCCAATTTGATTCCAATCAATCAAAATACAAGATCCTAAAAAACCCTTAAAGATAGGTATTTTATATAATGAACTAATGAACAATGTAGAATAACCATTATTAAATAAAGGATAATATTAGCCTTATTGAGGGAATATAAATAAAATATGGAATATGGTTATGTAAAAAAACATGATGTGGGGATATTAAACTATGGATAAACCCCATTGAGGGGATTTTTATATTCATGTAGCCCATGGAGGAGAGAATGGTGATATTTAAAAAAAAGGAGGCCCAAAATGAATAAAAAATATCCTTAAAAATTGGGATAAGGTTTCTCACCGCAACCCTGGTGGTGTTCTATCATCACATCAATAGGAAACATGGATCCTAATGGCTACCACTATACTTTAGGTGAGGCTTTAGGGGCACACATTCATTATAGAGAACCCATTTAACTTCTTTTGTTTGTCTACATGAATCTTAGTTGAAGTCTGTTATATCTCAGTGGTCGTGGAGGTTCTTTCCCCTTCTCCTTTTCATTTGTCAACATAAAATTCACTCCTTACATAGCCAAAAAACCTATAAATACATATGTAAATCTTGAATTTAACAGAATATCATACCTAAAAATCTATAAATCATTAAAAACTACCCACGATAGACTTATTATCCTTTAAAATCATCAATGATCCCCTATAATAAATATCCTTGGCCAAAAGGATCATATATTTGACTCTATATCTCATATGAACTCTTGGATATTTATATATTTAAACTATAGGTACACTGAAGGAACATTACTTCCCCAATGCACATTATTTCTCCATTCCACTATCTAAATACGATGCACCTCAAATTGTGTGTTAACCTTTAACACAACATCAACAATATAAATCATATTCAAGGGTTTCAATTTGTATTGATTAAGTTTAGAATTCTGGATTACTTTATGTATATCATCATGTTATGAAGTTAAATCTAACCAAAAGGATACTATAACAATCATCTCCAAAATCTCAAATATTCCCATAAACTGTGAAACTTTATCCCTCTACTTCTTTAACCAATGAAGACCTAACTATGATGAAACTAAAAATAATATACGGTCACTCATAATGAAATCTAATAGATGTAACCTCTAGTCAACATTGGATCACTAATTTCTATGTATAGTTACCAAACACTTTTATATAAAATACACCCTTTATTAGTTTTTTTGGAATTAGTATTGGTTAAATAATTATTGACTTTCACATATCTATCTAATAAAAAGAAGTGTATTATGGTATACCATATAAATACTCAAATAGTTTCATATTTATCAATTCTTAGACACTATTTTTAATGTTATATTTCCCTTCCATGCTCTACCAAATCCAAGGAAACATTCTTGGAGCATATCCTTAAAAATCCCAATCATCTTCTTTGACAGCTCGTTTATATATGAGTAGTAACAACTACTAATATTAAACTAAGTACCCATTAACATATGTATTCCATACGTGAATTTAGATGTGAAGAAGGAATATATATGGGAAACCTTGCTCATAGAGATCCCTTATATGAGAAATATATCCCTCACAAAAATTCTATCTGGTTCATCTACTGACTGGGTGGCTCTAATAGGCATGAAGTGTGATACCTTGGTTAGTCAATCAATAATAACCTGAACTGCATCTCAGTCTCAAAGAAATAAAAAAAATCCCATAATAAATTCCATTATTACCTCTTCCCACATTGATGTAAAAATTACAAGTTTATATAATAGTCTAGTAGAAATTTGGTGCTCATCCTTTACCTGATGATAGGTGAGGTGGTAAAGTATATAATTCTATTCCATATTGTATACATCCACAATTGTTTTATCTAATATCACGATATATCTTATTCAAACCCAGATTTACTAATTATTATGAGTCTTGGGAATCCTGTATCAATTCTTACCTCATACATATCAACAATTACACCACATTGTGGACATATAATAATGACTCATTATCCCAATTCTACTCAGATATACACTCCCAATTTTATAACATTTATTTAATAAAGAAAAATTCCAAGTCAAAATACTGATTAGACTTCAACCACACAAATAACAAGGAAGTAATTTTGAGAGGGGTTAATGTTAATATTATATGATCATCTATTTTATCTATAAGAAATTTTTTGAATAATCTAATTATATTACAGTACTCACTCAATTTTCACACCACCTTCTCCTATATTTCTCAATTGAGAAAATTTTCAATAGTATTCCCCTTTCCCAGGGGACAAGACATCTCAAAATCAATGATTTAGAGGTACTTGACCTAGAGTCACTATTAGAGATTAAATTTATATTGATTATACATGCACCTCATTCTCTTTTAAACATTTTGAAAATGATCCCATAGAGGTGTAACCACACTGAGGGGGGGGGGGGGGGGTGAATCAGTGTGGGATGAATTTTGAACTTTTAAATATATTTTCCCTTTGTTACCACCTCACTTATTTAGAGATTGAACTTATATTTCTACCCTTTATATCTTACCATTGGATTGTTTTAAAACATATTTGGAATAAGAAAGTATCTCAAGTTAACACTAGTATTATTGATGAGGTTCACCTCTCTAAGTATGACTATGTCCCTAGTGTATGGTGGTTTTTATCCCCCACACATGACTACCTTATTATCATCAAAGATAGAATGAGAATGGGTAAGACCTTGATCTCATTATCCTAGCACCAACTAGGTACTAAGAAAGAGTGGTATTTCTATATCTTTATACAATATATTAGGATTATAACACCTTTATAAAATATCTGATTTATTGAATTTAGTTCCTCTTAGACTATATGAATTGATCTTCATATTCTTTTATAGAATTCAGATGGGATGTCTAGATATTATTCAAAATTTTACAATATTGGAGTATATTATAGGCCAGATATTCATAATTTTTTTTCTATTCTTCTTCATTGAATACAAAATGTTCTTATCATGTAACTCTAGTTTCCATCTTTCTCTAACTTAAATACTCCAAAATTTATAAAAAATGGAGTATCAGAAATTTCTTTTGACACAAGAATCTTGTCTCTTTAGAATCATAGTGTCAAACTCTATCTTTTCATTCTCATACTTCTCATATCTATACCAACTATATGTTAATTTTATTATAAATATATGAAATCCTATAAACCTTTAAATTTATTAAGTCTTCATTTCTCATTAACTCATAAATAATATCACAATTAAATCACTTGAAGACCTAAAATTAAACTTTCCCCAACACTCCTCCAGCCTCAGTCTTCAAAACTAAAACAAATAATTATAGCTAAACATTGTAAATGAACCTTTAAACTCAAAATTTTGATTTATTTTTATAATTAAATATTATCTTAACCATATAATATTTATTTATTCAAAATACATCACATGTATCCATGTCATCATATATGGTGTCAATTCTTCCTCCAAAATGTTCAGTTACTCCACACTTTGATTACTATTATTATTCCAAAAATACATGAGCATTCTTTCCCATATATGTACCTAATTAATTCTTCATGAATATTCATAAATATTATTCACCATTATATACAGTATTAAGCCCTATGACATATCTCATTATATTCATCAATGAATATTTCATTCACATATATCCTCTTTTAAACTCATTTAAATATCAAAAACATTTAGATCTTCCTTATTCATAACTATCACCAGGATTTCAAAGAATAAAAAATACCAACAAACTATTTTTTACATTGAAATTTATTTATAAATTGAATTAAACCCCAAATAGATATTTTCACTTACTATCTCTCTTTGAAGTAGTCTCAATTTTTATTTCTTTATATTAGCTTAACTAGGTTAAATAACATGGGGGGGGGGAATCAGGGTATGACATATTAAAATAATGTTCGCTTAGAATCATGTTTCATTATTAAAATACACTCTTCTCTTCCTTTCCTATAGAAATGTATGAACAAAAATGAAATCATTCATGAGACATAGGGATTTTACTTTTTTCACCCTCACTAGGCTATATCCAAGGATCATAAAATGATAATGTTCCGATGCACCAAATATAATAAGGACCACTACCAAAAAAATGTTTATGTTAGATAAATTTTATGACCCATATCATTTCCTTTACAATATTTAGGGATAGATCATTGCTTCCTAAGTGTCACTCCCTCAATATTTCCTTCTATGAATCACTACCATGGGAAAGGATCACCTTCTTCATGATCCTTTTCTCAATTCTCTTTAAATGATTCACACAATGTTTATGGAAATTTTAGTACCTTCATTAGAAATAATGTATACATCCTCAGTTTTTCGTAAATTATATGTTTAAGTAATACTTTCATCCAATTTATCAATACCAATTTAACACCTATTTATTTGGAGATTCATTTTAAATACTTTTTTCATAATCACAGCCTTCACGAAGATCACATAGCCTTAATGAAACTAACAAATTCTACACAAGTATATATTTACTTCATGAACCCAACAAATTTTGTGAATATCACTTATTTCACAAAGCTCAGCAAGCCTTCCAGAAGAAACCTACCTTCACAAATCTAAAGCACTTTCAAAAATCTCAATCAGCCTTTTCAAAGCTCCTAAATTTCAGTCATATTTTTATAGCCTTCATGAAATTAAATACTTTCAGGACGATTAAAACTTTATGCCATATTTCATTTTTTTCAAAAAATTCATTTCTTTGAAATTTTTTTCTTATGAATAACCTTCTAAAATCACCTTTGCGTATTCAAAGCCTTTATATATTCATTATGTCTGGATCTAATTTTCTGAGGGGGCTAGATACCTATTTATTGTCATTACATCCCATTTTAGAATCTTCCATCCTCATCATCACCTTTTTATGATTCTATTCAATCTCATTATCAAAGATCACTATTTTTTTGAAGCACTTTGGAAATTTACAATTCACGAAGATTGTTATTGTTATTGTGATTTACCATTTTTCATCGTGCATTCATAAAACCTCAGTCCGTTGCTACACCTAGTACCTTCACGAATCTCAATATCTTTTTATAACTAAAATATTCACAAAACTCATGAATTTTTCATATTTTTATGAGGAATTCATGGAAATCCAAATTTCATGATGATTGAGCCATCCTCTATATTTTGGACCCCAAAACAATTTTCAAACACTGAGAAACGATGCCAAGTTTTATACACAACTTTATGTACTTCATCCATAGCATACATTCCTTTGTCTTGGATATTTTCCAAGATAATGTTTAAAAAATATCTCTAGAAATCCACAAATAACCTTAACAACCTATTTTTTGAACAAACACAATCAACACAAAAACACTGCAAAGTTACATTAAAGTATTTTCTCAAAATTCTCTCCCTCTGGGTATGTTGAAAACTATTAATATTTTGATACCTCCTAAATTAATTTTTCATCTTATACCAAAATTAACTTCTTGAGATTCTAAATAGAAATCAATGATTTACCCCACACACACTCTAAGCTCACATGAGCCACAATCAGTGTGAGAAACAAGATAAGAATGTAAATTTCAACAATGATTCACTTATTTCTTGATACCAAATGTAACGCTACATGTGGAGCATAAGAATATACCATTATTTATCTATATAACATAAGATCCTAACATGAAAAACTTCTCGCATGGTTTATCTTCATTAAAAGTACTACTTTAGCATCATAATATTAAAAACTCCCCCTATTTTTCTGCTCCCATCTTAGTTTCACCCGATTTCTTGATTAAGAAAATTTCTCCCATTTTATAGGTGCAAATTCATCCACTTTTTAAACAAACATGAAGGTCACTCCTTTGTGGTCTGTAATAGGGTAAAGAACAAAAACTATCAAATTATGAAAAAACACATCATACCTGGGGAGTGGGGGTTCCATATCCACTATTTTCATGTGTGAGGAGTCGAATAAACTCTAATATCCAGTAAATGAAGTTCAAATGCATCTTTGAGAGTGTTCTTTCTCAGAATTTCTGCAACCTATAGTTTTATAGGCACATACTCCAACTTCACAACCCCTTGATCCACATTATCCTTGATAAAATCAAGCTTTATCTAAATATTCTTTTTTTACTTGAGTAATGGATTATATTTTTTCTAATATTTATATCACTTTAATTATCACAATGGATTTTTATCAGAGACTTTACTAGAACTCTCATATCATGAATTTGTTACTTAATACATAATAACTTCATGGAATCCTGAGTGGCCAAAATATATTCATGTTATATTGTAAATAATGAAATTCATTCTTGTTTCTTGGTTATAAAATAAATAAAAAATCCTCCAAGATAGAATGAAACACGTGATATTGATTTTCTATCATCTGCTAAATCAGACCAATCTACACATGTATAGTATAATATCTCTTGCTATGAGTTTTCATTGTTCAAAAAACCAAAATAAACTATCCCATTGATATATTTAAGTATTATTTTTATTCTAAGTAAGTATATTTATTTGATATTTCTTGGATATCTTACTTATTGGAATGTGGAAAAAATAATATGATGTCATGTCGTTGTCAAGTACAAAAGTCTACCAATGATTTTCCTATATTCTATGACATTAACTACATTACCTTTATCATCCCATGACAATTTTATATGTATAGCCACCATAGTCATCATCTCTTTAGAATTATCCATTCTAAATATCCTCAAAACCTCCTTGCAATATTTATACTAAGAAATGAGTGTTCCATTATTTCTTTATATAACCTATAAACCAAGGAAAACAATTAGTTCACTAATCATTAACATTTAAAATTCTCTTTTCATGAATTCTATGAACAACTTTCAATGTGATTTGTCTGATCCACTAGATATTATGTCATCGAAATACACCATCACTATCATCCTTTGATTATTATCATTGTTGATGTATATATTGTAATCAACTTTATCACAATAAAAATTGAGCTTCTTTAAAAACTAATATATTCTTGAATACCAAGCTCTTGGATCTTGATTCACTACAAAATATTTGAATCTTTTACAACATAAATTTAATGTTAAATAATAAATTTGTTGGTAAAAACAAGTAATCCCAACATATATTTAGTTTTATTAGAATTTATTTTGACTACCATCACTTGTTTTTACCAAAAGATATATCAGTAAATATTGATGGTTCAATACCAACAAATCTTTTACCAATAGTTATATTTGTAGATTTATCATACTAATAGAATTTTTTTACTAGCACATGAATCTTTTATCAATAATAACTATTACCAGAAAAATTAATTTTATCAATAATTTTTTTAAAATAACCCATTAAATAAAAAAAATATTTTATAGGTACCAGCCAATCATTTTATCAAAAATATATCTATTCATATTTATTGTTCAATATCAAAAAAAAAATTATTAAAAATTAAATATGTCACTTTATCATACAAATACCAATAATTATATTACCAGTAAATGAATTTATTTTCATTCTATATTTTTACCAAAAAATCCTTTACAATTAGATATACACATCACAATAAATTACTCAATATCAATTAATTATTTTCAATAATTAAATATATATTGACAAATTATCTAACAAAGACCTATCAATTATCAACTAAATATATATGTTAATATATTGAATTTAAAAATTTATAATTTAAATTTCTTTCTTAGCATGATATATATATAATATCAATTAAATCTAAAAAAACTAAAAAATATATTTTTATTTTTTATATGTGTTGTTCAGAAGAAAAATTTATTCTAACACCAGAACACCTCCCCTCCACCGCCCCATAAACCTCCCCTCCTCCCCGCCTCAATGCCTCTCCTACCCCATCACTTCTCAGCCTTCACATCTCCCAGATCGAATACCACTGCTCCTATCTTTCCCTCTTTCTCACCCAAGTTTTCCCTACGTTCGCTCCACACACCCATATTTTCACTACATCCCCTACATAAATGATATGCATGACTTCCTCCACTAAAGCCTATGCTTCCCCGATCCCCCTACCAGCTTCCATGACCTCGGGTCACAATCATCCCCCTATGTTCCTTATCCCCATGTGCTAGTGTCCCTGCCAGTTCCTCTCCCATATCCACCTCTGACACCCCTACTCAATGATCATCATCCCCGTTTCCCGACATTGTTATATTTTGACTGTACATTTTGAACTAATAATAACAGGTACACATTCATCTATGTTATTCAAATTTTGACCTGGATTTTTCTTTTCCCATAACACAAGGGGAGACTATTATTTTCTTTTACTAAACACTCACACAGACAACATAAATGGAACCATGATATTTAATTTCAATCAGATAATTATGGATGAATTAAGATTCTTTTTTAATGATAAATAATGATTTTCATGACTTAATATGGAATCAAATGGTAGTCTCATGGATTTCAACTTTTTTCCTTCTAGCCTTTCTATGCTTTTTTATTTTTAATCTTCAATCATTATCAAAGATAGCCATCAACTGCTCTAATTTTTGGGAACTCTCTTTATTTTTTTTATAAAATAGTAATAATGATATCCTTGGAAGGATTTGACTAACGATAATGAACATACATGTTTCTTTAGTATATTTCTCTAATGGTTTTCTACTTTATCTAATGGTTTCTAACTTCTGGAGTTTGCAGATGCTCTTATAGATTCTTGGATAAGAAATCACTGATTCATCTATTGTTTCCATTACTTCAAGAAATATATTTTTATAATTGCTTGATCATAGTGGGTCTAGAATATGTGACAATGTTATTGATATTATATATAATATGTTCTCTAAGATACTTTCAAGACCCTTCCTTGCTCTCTTCCCTAAAATAACATCGAATACTATTTAATTTTCCACTACTCAATTGATACTTTTTGAACTCATGGTTTATCTATTTTCCATATCTTGTTCCAATTCCCAAACCAAAATCTCTAAAAAATGATATTTAACAAGTAAATGAAACTCCCACTATAAAATGAAAAGTTATTTATCTGAAGCTAATAATCAAACATAGTAGGTTGACAAAGCTAAGTGTGCTGGGCTGTTTTAGTTTAGATGTGAGTTTTCTATATTCATGTGATTGGTTCTTTGTTCAAACCCTCTTCAAGTAATAAACATGCAAATATCTATTATAGGATCTATATTTAGACTATCCAGAACTCACATCTAAATTTAAATTTCCTTGGGAATTTGCATCTAGTTTTTCTACGTGATCCCATTATTGAAAAATAAATGACTCATTAAAAAATATGTACAATATTATTGACATTGATTTTGATTTATAAAAAAAACCATACCTTTATTATTCTTAGTGAGATTGTTTCTCCAGTTTCCAAATTTGGAAATTATTTCCAATTCAGGTTGATAACCGTCATATGAAGCAATATAGGTATTGTGTGTTCCTTCCTTTACATAACTAATCCCATTAATAGTAGTGAATCATAGACTTATTATTTTTGATCACTCCAAATTAGCAATAATAATGATAATAGAATAGTCATTATCTTTTAAAACCAACAAAAATCCCAACTTTATAAAAATAATTTATAATTATTGCATGATAGGGCTATAATATTTGGAATCTGGTTCATATGGGTGTCAACTATGATAATTTGGGACTTTTTGGTAGTACTTATTAAAATATTATCATTTCACTCATCACTTATTATACTCAGTTTGAAAAATATTTTGTGTGTGTTATGTTCTTGAAAAAATGCTTACATGAAGGGTCTGTTTGATACCACTTATTGAAACTTCTTATAAAATTTATCTTTTATGATAAAAAATTTCAAAAAATATGTAATATGGGTTCTGTTATTACTTTTATGAAACATCATAAATAAAAAAGTTGTATTGTGTTCCATAATTTTATAAAACTACTATACCTAAATACAAAAATAATACCACTCAAGTGACATGATTTTTTTTCAATAATCATTCTAGAATTGTTTATGTTTAAACACTTATGATAAGTGATAATCACTATTGGGATTCATTAGAAATTCTAAATCTTATATCCTATAATAATCAATTTGAAAAAACAAAAGTGTTCTAAAATAGACTCTTAAATTATATAAGAATACCACTTAAATAAGTGGTAGTAAAATAATTTTTAGTAAGCTAAAATAACTTAAACAAAACCTCTTATCATAAGTGATAAACACCATAATAAGATTTCATTAACTATTATCAGATAAGGTGTTATCCATTCATTGAAAACTAGTTCTCTAATGATTAATTTATTCTTCAATTTAAAAATATATAAAATTATAAATGATTGAATAAAATACAAAACACGTTTTAGACTCAAAATTCAATTGATCATGATATTATGTAAATTATAGATATGAAATACCAATAAAACTTAAATGTAACATCCCGGTTCTGAAATTCACCCAGAGGCGCCCCGTACCCGGTTAGCCACATGGCCTCAAGTGCATTTCCCCGAATGCCAGAGCCTGCTGACCAGCAGCGAGGGCCTTGGGTATGATAGTGGGGAAACTATTCCCTCATTGGTAGAGTAAACAGCAGAAGTGAACAAATATATATACAAGAGCAGAAGCAGTAATAATATCACACAAAAATAAATAGCAGAAGAATGATAGAATAATCTAGAGAAAATATATAAAATGATGCATGATACATATTTCTAAGAAAGCAGCGAAACAAAGACCAATGTTGAAATACAGTACTAAACCATGTACAAAAGAAAAACAATAATCAGCTCCATAGCATCGCAAGCCTAAGCTTAGTCTCGTTCTCTCCAGCTCCGCAGCATGTCAAGTACCTAAAGTAGAAGGGCGCTTTCCCTTGTCTATACCTGCAATAATATTATCTATTTGGGGCCAAAAGCATGGACCAAACAGGGTGTGAGATTAAATCCCAGTAGGAAACCACCACAAGATCTGTGCCTAACAGTCAGTGATTATATGGTAGGTAAAAGTACAGAAAACAGTAAATAGGAAAGTACTCAACAGTAAACAATCCACAAATTCAATGTCAAGCAACAACTAAAAGAGAAGATAAACAGAAATAAGTAACCCTTTAGAAAGTACTCACAACCCATCCCCTCTGGTCTTAACTAACATGTACAAGCAACCCTCTGGGCAGTACACTCATTCTAACCCCTCTGGTTTAGCTTAAGCATAGACTCTCTAAGGAAGCACTCATCGTCAATTCCCCTTATAGTCTCGTATCGTAACTAAAGGTGATCTAGGGAAGCATTTACGTCACATTCCCTCTGTGGCCCATATTGAGGAACTACAGACTCTATGAGGAAGCACTCAACGTCAATTCCTCCTATGGTCTCACATCATAATAAGGAAAGAGACTATGGAGAAGACCTTACGTCTATTCTCCCTATGGTCTGTACATCAGGTTCACACGACCCTATGTAAGTAAATAAAGCGTAGTAGTGCGTATCTCCCAAGGTAAACCTCAAGAACTACTTCTCTATAATTCTACAACATAACAGCATAATAGAATAATAGTCACACCATCCTACAATACTTGGCATGGGAAAGTAAACCATAGCCTAACAGGAAAACTAGACCCAATGGTCAAAACAAGAAAAACATGCAAGGGAAACACATCCAAATCACAACAATTAACCCTATTCACATTCAATTATCCTCCACTCAAGAATACAAGCATAGCAGGAAAATAATAGTGCTAAAACAGTAAATGCGCAATACCCTGTTCATGGGTATTGGAAAAAATTACACATATAACTCAAATAATTTTAACAAAAAGGCACAAACCACCTACCTTGGTGTTGGGAGATCAATATACTTGATCCTAGAGGATAGAATCACCTTAGAACGATGTAGATCAATGAAAACGTATAAAAAATTCAACCCATGATAACTCATGAAAGAGGAGAAATCAAAAGATGATGATCTAAGATAATAGAGGACTCACTGATGCGACTCCGACGCAGCCGATAGTGTTCGATTCGGAGGACAGATGCTCGCTCGGGGGTTCATCGAAGATCCGCAATTGTACAGAGCTATCGGTTGAATGAGACCTAGAAGGAGAGCATTTTGGCAATTAGACGTGACCCTAGTGCATTTAATGAAAAAAATTAAAGTACACGACATGTACTTTTGAAGTACACAATGTTTACTCACCGTTTCCGTACTCCGCTTGAGGTGGCCTCCAGGTCACCCCCCCATAATCATGTGCATGGCTGCTTCACGGCCAGCACACGGCTACTTGCGGTAACTAAGTACACAACGTGTACTTCAAAAATTTCTAGAAAAACATCTTTTTCCCAAAAATGATTAGAAAAGGAAAAACATACCAGAAAAGAAGGTCTGGGTTCTTACAAACTCCCCCCCTTAAATAAATTCATCCCCAAATTTCCCTAACATATCGTAGAAGAAGAAACCCTGAAAATCTCTGGCTACTGTGATCGTACGTCTGCCTCACTCTCCCAAGTCTTGTCCTGTACTCGCCCGTGCTTCCATAACACCCATACCAAAGGAATAGAACGGCCATGAAGAACCTTCGTAATTCGATTGAAAATCTAGATAGGATGCTCCTCAAAAGATTCATCCACTTACAACTCAACCTCCTCGGGTTGGAATACATGAGACGGGTCTAAGAAGTAACGTCAAAGCTGGGAAACGTGGAAGACGTCGTTCATAGCTTGGTACCTTTGAGGTAACTGAAACTGATAGGCAACCGGACCAACTCTCTCCAACAAGTCAAACGACCCGACATACCTCGATGAAAGCTTACTCTGTCTCTTAATCCTCCTATGCCCCAACCTCAGTGTGGCACGTATAAAAATTTGATCACCAACCTCGAACTCCAGAGGTCATCTCCACCGATCATCATAAGACTTCTGACGAGACTGTGTAGTATCTATCCTCTTTTGAATAAACTCTATCTTCTCTGTGTTCTCCTAAACAAGACTAAGTCCCAACAAAGCTGCCTCTCCTGCCTCCAGCCAACATAAGGGTGATCAACATGACCTACCATACAAAGCCTCATAAGGTGCCATCTGAATAGTTGCTCGAATATTATTTTTTGTAGGTAAACTCAACAAGAGGTAGGTGCTTCTCCCAATAACCTCCAAAATCCAGGATTCATGCTTGGAGCATGTCTTCAAGCACCTGAATCGTATGCTTGGACTGTCCATCTGTCTGAGGGTGGTAGGCTGTACTCAAAAGCACCTACGTATCCAAGGATTTCTGTAGCCCCTGTCAGACCCGAGAAGTAAAACTTCCATCCCTTTCTGAAACGATGGAGTTTGGAACTCCATGCAGATGTACAATATCACGGATGTACAATCGTCCCATCTCATCAACACTAAAGGTCTCCTTGATCGTCAAGAAGTGAGCGACCTTCTTAATTCTGTCAATGACAACCCGTACTGCATCATTACCTTGAGGTGACCTCGACAACCCTTTTATGAAATCCATCGTGACATAATTCCACTTCCACTCGAGAATGGGTAACTACTGCAAAAGCCCTGCTGGTCGCTGATTCTCCACCTTCACCTTCTAAAAGGTGGAACACTTCATGAAAAAACCAGCAACATCTCTCTTCATACCTGGACACCAATAATGACGGTGTAGATTGCGATACATCTTGGTGAAGCCAGGATGAACTTCCCAAATTGAGGAATGAAATTCCCACATCATCTCCTCGCGTATATCTGCTGGAACCCATACACGCTCCTAAAAATGAAATATCTCATCCTCACCTATGGTCCATCCTGAAATAGGGTCCTCTCCTGAAACACTCTCCCGTAGGACTAAGCCTTCTGAATCTGATAGCTGCCTCATTCGCACTCGATCAAGAAGAGTAGAGGTAATAGATACAGAAGATAGAAACATCTGCCCTTGTCTACGTACACCTCCAAATGCATCTCCGAGAACAGATCCATAAGCTTCCATTCATCACTGCCCTCCTGAACTGCCTGTATCTGATTCCTTTTTCTCAATGCATCAGCCACTTCATTGCCTTTCCCAGGAATGTAGGCAAGATCAAAGTCAAAGGAATGAAGGTACTCAACCCACCTTTGCTGCCTCAAATTCAGATCATGCTAAGCGAGACTTGAGACATTTTTGGTCGTCGAAAACCACAAAATGCTCACCCAATAGATAATGTCTCCAACAACGTAATGCATGAAAAACTACCCCCAACTCGAGATCGTGAGTCGAGTGGTTCCTCTCATGTGGCCTCAATTGTCGAGACCCATAAATAATGACTCCTTCTCCCTACATAAACAGAGCTCCTAGCCCGATACCTGAAGCATCACAATAAATAGTATAGCTCTTTCCCGACTCTGGCAAGACTAGTATCGATGCTGAAGTCAACCTCCATTTTAGCTCCTGAAAGGATGACTCACAAGAATCTGACCACAATAACTTTTCACCCTTCTTAGTCCGACCCGTCAGCGATTCTTCAAAGTATGAAAAGTTCTGTATGAAATGTCTGTAGTATCCCTCCATCCCTAGAAAACTCTGCACCACAAAAATGTTCTTCACTTGCTCCCAGGAAACTACTGCCATCACTTTCTCTGGGACTACTGATACTCCTGTCTCTGAGATAACATGACCCAAGAAATGAATTTGACCCATCCAAAAGTGGCATTTTGAGAGCTTAACATAAAGCTGATGCTCTCTCAGTGTAATCAAAATGATCTCCAGATGTGTGTCATGGTCATGTCGAGTGTGAGAGTACACAAAGATATCGTCCATGAAGACAAACACAAAAGAATAAAAGTATATATGGAACACTCGGTTCATCAGTGCCATGAAAACTGCAGGTGCGTTCATTAGACCGAACGGCATAACCATATACTCATATAGAACATATCTTCTCTGGAAAGATGTCATAGGTATATCAGATGGTCTAACATGCAACTGATGGTAACCATACCTCAAGTAAATATTTGAGAACTCCCAGGCTCCTTGAAGATGATCAAAGAGATCATCAATCCTTGGGAAGGGATATCGGTTCTTGACCGTCAACTAGTTTAATTTCTGATAATCCACACAAATCCTGAGGGTGTCGTTTGCCTTCTTCACAAATAGGACAGGTGAACCCTAAAGAGAAGTACTGGGTCGAATGAAACCCTTTGCCTGTAACTCCTCCAACTGTTTCTTTGGCTCCTCCAACTCTGGTGTAGCCATCCTATAAGGAGTAATGGAAAATGGTGCCACTCGTGGCATAAGCTCAATCTTAAATTCAACCTCGTGCTATAAGGGAAAACCTGAAAAGTCCTCTGGGAAGACATCCGTGAAATGATCCACCATTGGATGAAAGTCTAACTAAGAAGTCCCTAGGTTATCTAGATACAAACTAGCAATCTAGGATGTAACTCCTCCTAACCCATGATGCTCTAGACCTGCTCTGCTCGATTGGACATCCCACTTCCCCTTATGAAGAAAATATTCACCCTATGGTGATATGAAACTCACCCTGTGATGATAATAGTCGACGAATACCTTGAAGCGCACTGGAAAGTCCATTATGAGAATGACATCGTAGCCTGCCATCTCTAGGACATAGAGATCCCATAAGACGTGACACCCACCAACCTCTAGAGGCAACTCCTTGCACTAATGTACACAATCCATTCTAGTCCCCAATTGAGTGTCTAGTGTCAAAAAATCGGCAGAAGAAAAGATACAGAGCCCAAGGATCTCAAAAATAACAACAAGATATAAAGCTATAGGAATCCCCTGTATCGAAAAAAGCCGAAGATAAAACTGAGGCAACTAGGATCGTACCTGGAACTGTAGAGGTTCCGGGATCCTTCTCCTGCTAGGTCTGCTCTACTGCAAAAGTATGGCCTGCTCCACAGCCCTGTGACCTAGCCTGACCACTCTGAGCTGATCCACCCTACTGTTACTGAATGGCCGACAACTGACCACCACATCCATGACCTCCACCTCGGCCTGAACGGCCAGAAGAACTCTAGTTCCCAGACTGGTGAGAAACTGGCGGTGCTACTCCCGAACGCGGAGTCATAGAAGAACCCCTATCAACAGTTGCTAGTGAGAAGTTCTTATAGAAGCACTGAAGGTGATCCATCTTACTGCATGATCGAAATTCCAATGGTCCCTTCGGTAAATGTTGCTTCGTAAGCCCACTACTTCTACACTGGTAGCACACCAGCTGGCTACCAGAAGATGTGTCTCGCCCCCTTGGATCACCGTGTGAAGACTTCCTGTGGTGCTTCCTACTGCCAGTAGGAGGGATGATAACTCCAAATTCCAAGCCGCCCTGGATCCCAACTCTCGAATCTATCAGATTACGCTATCTGATCAGTGCCTGGTTGACGATATAAGTGATGGAATTAAACTTGAATATTTTCACCTGTGATCAGATGTCATGCCTCAGACCATCCTCGAACATCATTTCCAGGAATAACTGATCACCTCCCGGAATAGGTGTGAAGCGTTGAAGATCAGTAAATCATGAAGAATACTCCATGATAGAAGAGTTCCCTGCTCTAGACTCATAAACTCCCAGGGTCAGTCGGCCCTCAGGGTCTCCGGATAGATGTAATCGTAGAAGATGTGTTGAAACTCATCCCACGCCATAGCCTGCTGGCATTCCTCCTGTGAGATCACATCCCACCACCTCTTGGAGGAGTCCCAAAGCATACAGGTAGTGAGCTTGACCCTCATTTCTGGAGGCATATCCAGATGCTCAAAGATCGTCAGCATGACTTCTAGCCATGACTTTGCAGCCTAGGGTCCCCCATCCCCTGAGAAAGTGGGAGGATTCTACTACTGGAAACCCCGTGTCAAATCTGCCATCAACGGGGCCGGAGGTGGTGCTCCCTAAAAAGTATGTATCATCTTCATGAAGCCTTCCCTAAATTGTGCATTAGCACAGGTATTAGGTATAATTGATGGTTCCAAGACTGGAACAACAGGAGGATCTATGAGAAGTCCCTGAGCCATAATCAAGAATCATTCATTTCATATATTATGTGAAAAACGGTCCAATAGGCAGATTGTTTTTGTTTGATGCCTCATATAATTATTCAACCAAGAAAAAAATTCCTCTTGAGTCCATGAATCAATCAAAATTTCGAAGATTAATTCATGGCTCTTAGCTTCAATGGATTACTGATACAGTCCCGCCATGATGCATTTTATTACTTGAGTTATTCATTTGAGTCTGGGGTGGGGGTCAAATTATTTGATCAGCCGTATTTGGCGTCTGATCACTACCCTGTAACTGGTAGACAACTGGAGGATGTCTCGGTGGCATGAATTTGCAAGGTCAAATGCACACATTAGATCAAGATTAATAGGGACTGAAACATAGAAGGGTAAGAAGGGAACAACAGAAGAACGTATTTAGTTTTACAAAACATGGCTACAAGGTGTGTATAAACCCTACACGACGTGTTCCCTTAAGTCACTCACATGGGCGTGTACTTTTTCCAACCTAGGTTGTGTAACACCCAAAACACATGGTGTGTTTTCCTCACACATGGAATGGACCTGAATCCACTTCCCCTACCCGAGTCCTTCTACACGGCTAATCCACACGACTCTCTTAAGAGAAGCCTACATGGTGTGTTTATGGGCAACGCGGCATGTACTAGATGATCTTCACCAACCTGTGTGGTTAGTGACACATCCGGATACATGGATCTCACTACACGGCAGGTTCAAGGTGAACACGACGTTTATAAGAAGAGACTCCACCGACCCGTGTTGTTGGCTACACGGACGAGTTCCTAGGATTAAACAACACGGCGTTATCAATCTTGACACAGAGTGTATAACCAAATATTTATCCATCTGTGTCGTTAGTCACACAGACGGACACAGAGTAAACACCACACGACGTGCACAACCAGTACACATCATGTTCCCACAAGATTTTCCCTATCCCGTATCTCTTCCCACACAGCCTATGACATAGTTAGAGACTACACAACGTGTACATAATGTACATGGCGTGTACTTAAGAAAAACAATTTCTTCCCGAATAGAATAACACATGGCGTGTAGTCAAAACTACATGGCATGTATTCTGGGTTTTTCAGACAGTAAGCCTCAGAAACTACTATGGAACCCAAAAAAACACTGAAACAAACATTGAAGGTGTCAAATTTCGATTCGTGGGGGCCCATACTCCCCACGAATCAAATCTTGGCATCTTATATATGTAATAACAAGGTAAAAAAGTCAATGATCCACCATGTTCCGGTCCATGAGGGCCCATAACACCTCAAGAACCAAAGTTTGGTGTTCATTCAGACAAAACCTTACACAAACAATAACCTGTCAAATAACATGTGTTTTATCAACGCATCTATCACAACAGCATGCATATTCTGCACAACATCTATCACAACAACATGCAGTTGCTAATGCACCCTAGATGGCATGGAAAGAATGCATGACATGTGATTTCTAGAAAGTGACTATATGATGCATGATATGGAATACCATCATCTCATCGGGTTGCGATCGGAATAGAACCTCAATAACATCAATGGTAACAGCGTAAAACACATGAATCACCCAGAAGTGAAATCCAATCAACTGTAAAATTGAAAAACCAGAAAAATTGCAATAAATAAGGTAGATTGGATTTTCTCTGTACATGGGTTAGCAACTCTCAGGCACAACTTATTACCAAGTACCTATTCCGTCCAATCCCTGACTATATGATCCAAACAGTAAGTCAAAAAGAAAATAATTCCTCTGATACCACTTTGTAACATCCCAGTTCAGGAAGCCACTCAGAGGCGCCCCGTACCCGGTTGGTCACGTGGCCTCAAGCGCATTTCCCTGAACGCCAGAGGATTCCAACTAGTAGCGAGGGACTTGGGTGTGATTGTGGGGAAACTATACCCTCATTGTCAGAGTACACAACGGAAGTGAACAAATATATATACAAGATCGGAAGCAGTAATAATATCACACAAAAATAAACAGTGAAAGACTGATAGAATAAGCTGGAGCACATATATAAAAATGATGCATGATACATATGTATAGTAAATTAGCGAAACAAATAAAAATGATGAAATACAGTACTAAACCATGTACAAAAGAAAAATAGTAATTAGCTCCACAACATCGCAAGACTAATCTTGGTCCCATGCTCTCCAGCTCCATAGCATGTCAAGTACCTAAAGTAGAAGGGAATTTCCCTTATCTATACCTGCAACAATAAAATCTATTTTGTCCCAAAAGCATGACCCAAATAGGGTGTGAGACTAAATCCCAATAGGCAACCACCACGAGTTCTGTGCCTAACAATCATTGAATATATGGCAGGTAAAAGTACAAAAAACAGTAAACAGGAAAGTACTCAAAAGTAAACAATGCATAGTTTCAATATCAAGAAATAACTAAACAAGTAGATAAACAAAAATAGGAAACCCTATGAAAATTACTCACAGCCCCTCCCCTTTGTTCCTTCGTAACAACTACAAGCAACCCTTTGGGCAGTATACTCAATCTAACCCCTCTGGTTTATCTTAAGCATAGACCCTATGAGGAATCACTCACCATTAATTGCCCCTATAGTTTCGTATCATAACTAATGAATCTCTAGGTAAGCACTTACGTCACATTCCCTCTGTGGCCCACATTGAGAAACTATAGACTCTATGAGGAATCACTCAATGTCAATTCCCCCATGGTCTCGAATCTTAAAAAGGAAAGACACTCTGGAGAATCCCTTACGTCCATTCTCCCTATGGTCTATACATCTGGTTCACACGGCCCTATGTAAGTCAAGAAAGTGTAGCAGCACGTATTGGCCAAGGTAAAACTCAAGAAGTACTTGGATAGCATTCTACAACATAACAACATAATGTAACAATATTCACACCATCCTACAATACAAGGCATGGGAAAGAAAAGAGTCGCCCAATAGGAAAACTAGACCTAAAGGTCAAAACTTGAAAAACATGCATGGTCAACACATCCAAAGCACAACAATTAACCCTATTCACATTCAATTATACTCTACTTAAGCATAAAATCATATCAGGCAAACAATAGGTCTAAAATGGTAAACGCGCAATACCCCATTCATGGGTATTGGGAAAAATTTCACATATAACTCAAAGACTTTTAATGGAAAGGAACAAAACATCTACCTTGGCGTTGGGAGATCAATATAATTAAATCTCGAGGCTATAATAACCTTAGAAAACCATAAATCTATGAAAAATTATAAAACTTTCAACCCATGATAACTTACGAAAGATGATAAATCAGACGATGTTGCTCTAGTAGAAGAGATGACTCACTGATGCGATTACAACACAACTGATGATGTTCGATTCGGTGGATGGAAACTTTATTGGGGGTTCATCAAAGATCTATGGCCGTATGGAGCTATCGGTCGAACGAGTACTATTAGGAGAGCATTCCAGTGATTAGATGCGACCCCAATGCGTTTAATGAAAAAAAGTACACATCATGTACTTTTGAAGTACACGATGTGTACTGGATGTTTCCATACTCCGCTTTAGGCAGCCTCCAGGTCACCCCCACATGGCCGTGTGCATGACCACTTCACATCCAGGGCATGGCTACCTACGGTAACTGAGTACACGGTGTGTACTCATAAGGTACACGACGTGCACTTCAAAAATTTCCAGAAAACCTCTTTTTCTCAAAAAAGACCAGAAAAGGAAAAACATACCTAAAAAGAAGGTATGGGTTCTTACAATAAATAACTTTATTTTTATTATGGATGTAGAAGTAATAAATTATTGGATTTAATTAGACAATGATTATTATATCAGTTACATCACCAAATTGTTATCATCACAACTACAATATAGAGTGATTTTTGATTTATCATCTATAGAAAGTTAAATATAGAATTTAGAATGGTCATACCAAGATAATAATTTTTATGATGATACACCCCTTTTGTGAAAAAAACTACATAAAATCTAGAAGAAAACAACTTAATGAAGTTTCAAAAAAGTATTTATTCAATATGAAATATGGAAACACCTGTATAGACGCACTTATCAAAAGTGATTTGTGCTATAAGAATTTTTCATTTAGTGTCATCAAAAAAATATTTATTCATAAACAGATCTTTATTTATGAATGTGATGAAATTCAGTGATGATGATATAGTTGTAATATTGTATCCCATTTAATTTTTTAATAAAAAGATTTTTAGCTAAGAAATAGACACTAATCTGATTTCCTTTGTTGATCACTTTTATTTCTTTAGACAAGTAATTATTTTTTTTTCCAAAACACAATAGTGTCATCTTTCTTCTCTACTTAAATTATTGATAATCTTCATGGAAACAAGGAAACCCTAACATGAAAAAAAAACAATGGAACTTAAACATTCTATGACAAAGACACATTGAATTATATTCCATCCCTCACTCCAAAACAATATGAAAAATATTGTAAATAAATAATGAATTTAGGAATTCTATTTCTTCTGAATCAAATCAACCACCCAATTTCCTGCTTTTTCCCCTAATCTCTGTAGGAATACTTTAACGTTCCAAGAGACTTGGGCACTCAACCCTAGTAAAGATGATACCATGTGCCTTCCAAGGATACAACTTTACCAACATGATTCCCACATACCCTAATTATTTGACACCAATGAGAATCTTCTCCCCAAGATTTCCTTCCAGAACCTTCAATTAGTTGATGAACTCCTTCATTGCCTTCTATAGATTTTATTTTCTCTCTCCAATAGAAGCCTCCCCAAAATTTATATATTTTGTTCAAAAATATCAACCCAAAAACTAGCATGTGCTTACTATTAAGGATTTGAGGTAAACAATGGAGTGATTTCATGATAGACCTCCTTGACATACTGGACATTGATGCATGCATTTGTATACCATATTTATATTATGGATGAGTAATGAGATCTTCTTGTATATGTGGTTCATTTGAGATGAGATATTTGTTTTCCCAAGTCCTCTTCCCTATACTTGTAATTGATTGTAATCGATCCTCTTTAGAGTAATGGTCATTATAAACCTTATGTTGAATGTGATAGTCCATAAATCCTGTAAAATGAACTTATCCTCCATTATTGGAAAAAAGGTATCATATTTATATCTCAAATAAATACTTTTGATGTATTCACCAACAACATCAAAAGGGATAGATCAATTTGAATTGAATTCCAAATTCACCAAAAAATGAGAAGGATAAATGTTTTGACATGGTAAAAATTGATTATTTAATTAAACATATTTCAATGTTCCCGATGATGATAATAATACATGAATGATTTATTTTTTTGGTTTTTACGTGAAGATTCCTATACCTCTTGTGGATGAAAATAATAAAGATGTCAGAGATATTGACAAAGACATGTAATATTCCATTGATTCCTTGATAATGTGTATCATAAAGATTCAGAAGGTGTTACTTCACCCATAGTTGGTCATAGAGTGTTTGGAGTAGTCAATACCACATGTTTAATGTTATATTTTGATTCCTCTTACTATTTTAGTGTTCTCACTAACATCTTAATTCCCCTCACCTCTTTATAATGACTTGGTTTGAAAAATGGAATCTATTTTAGTGTTCTCACTAAAAATATATTGAAGCATAGTTCATTTATATAATATATGCCTCATCAATGTGTGTAATATAAGTATATTCTAGGTATGTTTCTTAGTTTGTGTGAAATCTAGAATCTATGTACTGTGTGTGAGATCTAGAATTTTCATTGCAGGGAGAGAGTGAGCATTGAAGGACATGCCCACATGGTCTGTCCTATGGTGTAACATTACCAACTTCGGAAGGGGAGGTATGATGCCACAAAGAAGAGGATGGATGTCCTTCCCATAGGAAGATTCCTACTGAACAAGTACCTATACAATTTATTATATGGATGAATGAATATTGACATAGATATTTCAACTATTAGGTAAATGGAAAATCCATCCAAGAAAAAAAGGTACATTCAACTCTCTTTCTTCTAATTAATCAATTACCCTACTATAATGAACCATTGGAAAGATGAAATGTGTACTAGTTAAATCCGATGAGAGTAATTTAAAAGTATACTGAAAATATTGGGTAGAGGGAATATTTTTATACCTATGAATATTTTTATTTGGTATTAATACAACATGAATTGATATCTATGAAATATATCCCCTTAGATATTTTAATTTGGGGTTCTTAGTGTTCCACTTTGCAAACATAGTTTGGATTCTACCAAGATTGCACCCATGGTCTGTGTGTGAAATCTAGAATTTGGAATCTAATTTAGAGATCTCATTTTATTCTCTTTGGAATATAGTATATATTTTAGGGTTTTCATCATCATTGTTGATATGGAATGTGAATAAGATTGTGATGTGTAGTAGAGTGGATGTTCATATTTAAGTTCCAGTTTATGGGATCATCTAGGTTTTTGTACTAATGGTTGTTTTGAACCCTCATCATAAGTATTATTTTCTTTTCCTTGATTCTTAGGTTATTTTTGTCATTCTAGTGTCTTGGTTTATAGGTAATTATAATTTTATTTGACGGTAGGTATCCCATGTAGCTTGTAGAATTTGACTGGTAAGTTGTTTCCTCCTCAACCCATGAAATTTTAGTTTTTATGAATGCCCTTAATTAGTTTATGGAGGTGAATTTAGATCATGGTTTGATATTCTAATGTGTTTTTTATAATATTAATTTATTCACAGTTTTTATGTAGTAACATTTTTGTGATCATTCCTTTAAAAATAATTAATTAGTATTTTTTTAATCTTTGATCAATTTGGTTAATAGAATTAGTAAGGAAATTAGAAGAAGATAAACCAGTAGGATAAAATGAAACTAAGTAAGTAAAAAAAGCCTTGATAATAATATGATTCGGGAGAACAAAGTAGTAGTTGAGGAAAAAGTTCCCCCCTAGGGGGTATAAAATAGGATGTTCATTATAAATACAATAGAGGGGAATAAAAGTTATTTCCCTATAATCTATGTGGAAACCTTCAGTATACTCCCTTGAAACACATTCAAAAATTTAATTGACGAGGACCTATGTATGTTGTTCTCTTGAGTATGCATCATTTGGCCAGTTGACTACCAAATCAGATGTGTACATATTTGGTGTCATGTTCTTGGAGATGATTTCGGGAAGGCGGGTTATTGATATTATTAGGCCCACTGACTAGAAAAATCTAATATCATGGGTACTTTGTAATTTATTATTTCAAACCTAATGCAAAGTCTATATGTTTTATAAATAAAACGTTGTCTTTGAATTTTTATTTCCTTGTTGTGGAGTTACTACCTTTATTGAATGTCAAAAGGAAGTTCAACACAAATTTTAGAAGTTTGAAAAAATGTTTATTCCTTACTGTGATGGTATTACCTTTATCCATATGGTGTAAGAATATTTATGTCAATTGTATGTAAACTTCCCTCAATTCCATATAAGGTCTTTAATCATTTGTTTTCTTATCTATCTGTGCATAGACTAGGGATCGAGCTGGTATAGATTGGACATGGCATGGATAGGCTACAGATAGAGCTGGCAGGGATGGGATGGAGATGGATGAGCTAGCATAGACTGGAGCTGCCATAGATGGGGTTAGATCTGGCATCGATGGGCTAGGGCTGGAGCTGACATGGATGGGCTGGAGCTGCCAGTGCTGGGGTCATTGGCGATGATGGGTTGGAGCATCTGGGGTTGGTGATCCTATTTGGGGGTGATCCATCATGACGGGGGGGGGGGGGGGGGGGGTGTCGAGCAACATGATTTTTGAGTAGAATTGGGGGGGGGGGGTAGGGTTTTCTAAAATTATGGAACAGTCCTGGTGGGGATCCAAAAGTTTTTTCTTGTAATGAATTTCATTATCAATAGTATTAATTCTTGTCTAATTTTGAAAATGTACTAAAATAAAATTTAGTTTAATAATTAAAACGTATTTATTATATATGATAAATTAATAAATATAATATGAAATTTTACTGGAATTTTTATTATATTTTTATTTAAATTTAATTTATAAACAAATATTATTTACTGGTAATATTATTACCAATAGATAAATTTGTCACCAAAACCTATTAATAAATACTTTGACCAACATATATATTATATGTTGGAATTATTATAATTGAAAAAAAACTATTTTATCTATCTCAAAAACATTTAGAAAGAGATTTTTTACCAACATTTTAGTGATAAAGACATATATGTTGGTAATACATTTTACCAATAGAAAATGCACTTTTACCAATAAATATGTCCCCATTTTAAAAAATGAAATATTTTGTAGTGATTCAACCCAAATAGTTCATTCTTCAACCAAAAAACTCTGTTATCATTTTCATGAATGAGAAAACCATAAGGATTCTGAATATAAACTTATTCTCCCAGAACCCCATTCAGAAATTCCGACTTGACATCCATCTAGAAAATGTTGAACCATTTTTCCACTATTATGGACAAGAATAATCAGATTATATCTAGCCTCACATTAGGTGAAAACGTTTCATCAACATCAATACCCTTGATATAGAAGTACCCTTTACACCCGAATCATGCCTTTTTTATAATCATTGTGCATTATACATTATTCTAATGGAGAAAAAAATCATTTTTTCCTAATGAAATTCTTATCAACTGGTTTCGAAATAGTATCACATGTTTGATTTTTCTCAATTTGTTCAATATCTTCATTCATTTCATGAACCCAGTTCTCATATCCATTTGTTTCATCAAAATATTTAGTCTCTACCTAAGATAGGAAGGATTCCTACTATAATGACTTCATTCTTAATGTTTTAATTAGCACTTCCAGATCACCAATGAGGTTATGTATGTTAATTTCATACTGACTCTTAGGTTTTCATATAGACTTACATTTTTATTCCCCATTCTCATCAACTGCATCTTCTCCTGAATCATCATTTTCCACTTATACTCACCTTGATGTTCTTACCTACTCATCACTTTCATCAGGGAACTATTCACTATGTTGTTAAAGATTCTATTCATTATCTATTATAGTGACATCATTGAATTCAACTACTTTTCAAAGCCTCTTGTTGAATTTGTTTATTCTTTGTATTTTTCTAAATATTGAAGAAATATCCCCTCATCTCCTCATGATTCAAATTTCCTGTGATTATCTCTATTAAAAATAAACCACTTTATTCCAAAGATTCTAAAGTATTTCAATGTTGGATTCTTCATATACCACAACTCATATAAAGTCTTTTCTTCCTTCAGATGTAACAAATCCCTATTGGATAAATAGAATGATTTCAAGACTTCTTCCTTTTATAATTTCTATGGTAGGTCCTTTTTAATAGTAATTTTTATATATATGTTTTTATGATTCAATTTCTCCTTTGAACCACTGAATTTTGTGGAGGAGTCATCACTGTTGAAACTTGGTGACTTATCCTATGTTTCTCTATATAATCTTCCACTTAACTATTTTTGAATTATATACGATTATTAGTATGAAACTTCGGAATCTTCTATCCAATATTCCTTTTAGAGTCCTTTTGATAGAGTTTTTTGAAACTGAACACATCTGACTAGTGATAAATAAAAAAAACCCATTCTATACTATTGAAATAATCAATTAAAATAATGTTATACCTCTTCTCATCAATGGATCTTAGTGAAATAGGTCCACATACATCCGAATGTAATTATTCAAGCACTCTGGTTGACAATTTTTCTTTTACCTTAAATGTATTTCTGATAATCTTTCCTTGTGGAAAAGCATCACATGTATGAGTATGATCACATGATAGCTTAAAAAGATATTGAGCTACTTCACATTTGACCAGATCTTCCAAGGATAGTGGGAATTGATAGCCATTCCATTTATTCCACTACCTATTTTCTTCCTCTCTAAATAAAAAGAACATTTCTTATTCTCCACTTACAAGGTAGATATTCCCATTCATTCTTCTTTATACAAAAACCCCACCATATCTTCTATTGATGATACACATATTATTTTTAAATCATCTAACATTCCCCCACGTCATATAGTTGATTTAAAGTAAGAAATTTGTGACTGAGAACTTCAAAAACTAAGACATCAATGCGTCTCCTTTCATTTCCTCCAAATTTGGATTTTCCCAAGCCAATAATCCTTAGTGCTTCATCATTTAAAAATTCAAAAACACCTTCATAGTAATATTATATGCATATAACAAGATACTAATTACCTATCATATGGGATGTATATCCAATATTAAGGATCCATACACCAGAATGATCTAATGATTTATGAGAAATATCCACAACCACTACTTACTCAACTCTTTTCTTTTTTATCCATGTTTTTGACTTCATACCAGACATGGATTGATATAATTGATATTTCTCGGAGTATGATGGACCAACTATATATTGTAGATATGTAGATAATTTTTTTATTATCATCTCATTTGATGATACTTTAAGCTTCTTCTTATGGACACATTCAATATTATTTGACACATTTCTATACATTGTTGATGATAAATAACTTTCTACGTGTCCAAATCCTCCACACATAAAATAGTGACCATAAAATGATATCATGGAATATTGAACACTATATGGCTACCCTTTTTTGTCCTATTCCCTTAGGTACCTCTTGGATATGGAACATATATTCTGTGAGTGTCCCATATTTCTACAATAATAACATCTAATGAGGGGTTCATTCCTATGTGTCACTACTGGACTATTGGGTTTCCCTTGGGTTCTATGAATCTTTTGGTTCTGATTCCTACCCAAATCAATCATTAATCTTGTATAGGGTTATTATGGTCTGATTTCAACCATTACTTCTTTCTATTTTCAGTCAATAACTATACCAGAAATATAATCTATATCAATCTATTTCTTCCCCTGATATTCGTTTGTCTATTTCACTAGAACTTTGAACTCTACTTTTCCATTTTATATTTCCTTTGAAAAATTATTTTCTGGAGTGAAGGATTTCTACTAATCATTCTATTTCCTTTATATGCTAACAACCTATTGTTCTAGTTTTTAATGAGTTTATCTTGATATTTTATTGTATTATTCAAACCATCAATCACACTTTTTTGTTCTTTAACTTTGAGCTTATACTCACCGATCGAATCTGAGTTCTCTAGAATTGAATACTTATTCATTTAAATTTCTTCCATCAACTTGGAATTATCTTCTTCCTGTTACTTCATAAAGAGTTTGGAATCATAAACCACTTCTTTGGATTTCTTTTCTTCACTCTCCAAAAATCCATTTCTTCAAGAGATGATTCTAATTCAGCTCGAAAATAAACTCTTCCATTAAATTATTCTTCATCATTGTCCTTTTCTTACTTTTTCTAGGAGCAACCTAAAACTGCCACCATAGAATTTTCACCATGATATTTTTAGTTTTTTATTTTTTCAACCTCAGATACTTATGAACATTCATTTTATTTTGAAAATATATTATTCTTTTTATATAAATCTATTTTAAATTTTTCATAACTGTTATGTAGACAGAAGAATTCTTTAGGGGAATTTCAACTTCATATTCATAATAATTTTGAAACTTCTTGGGGAACCCTGCTATAATATGTACAACATTTCCACATCAAAATAATGAAAGTGTGATTTTCCCTTCAAACTTTACTTTTCCTCTTTGTAATTTTTTTAAAAGAATGAAATGACTTCATATATCTCTTATACTTTCTTCCTATCTTCAATTGTGAGATTCTTTATGAACTTGAATTCCACTTATTTAGACATAACTTTTTCCATAGACTAATTATCATAATTTCTTATCTCATATATAACAAGAGTATTATGCAAGCTATCCAATGTCAGCTCCTTTGGATCATTATCATCCAATACAGAATATTTTGGATTGAACTAAGGTGGATGTATTCTCAATATGTTCTTGAAAGTATTTAAATATTCAATAATTTCTCCTAGACCATGAATGTATTCCACAAAAACATCCACCCGATCAAATAATGCATCGATAGACTCATTAGGGTATATTCATATATCCTCATACTTGTCCCATAGAACTTACATCTTTTCTTCTCTGACTTTTGACTCACCCTCACAAATATTTTGAATCTTTTACCACAAAGTATGTGATATCTTACATGAAATCACCTTAATATATATATATATATATATTTAATTATACAATGATATCCCTAAATCATTGATTTATTTGGTGTTAGCATCCAATTCCCATCATTTAGCTTCTGATAAAGGAAAAATATCGATACTAGAAGGAATTTTGTGCATCACTACTATAAAGACATCTATTCCTAAAGATCATAAGTAGTGATGAATCTAATTCATTCATAATTTAAAATTGTTTACCTCAAAGATAATAAATCCTTTGTGATTGAAAACCTCTATTGAATCCCTTGAGAGAGAAACACTAATATTAACCTTTCTCCCTAATACCAATTGTTTTCCCATCTTGGTTAAATACCCTGAGAGGAGGGGGGAATCAAGGTATGATAGATTAAAACAATTGTCCCATCGTATCTTGTTTCATCATTAAACAAAACACACTTCTCTCCCTTTCCCATAGAAATGTATGAATATAAATGAAATCATTCATGTGACAAAATGATTTTTCTTGGTTCACCCTCACTGGGCCATGTCTAAGGAGAATACAACGACAATGTGATTATTTTACAAATACACTAAGGCTAACTGACAAATTAAGGTTTGGGATAGATCACTTCTATTCCTAGTCCTACTGCATTTACAATTTTTAGGGACAAATCACTTCTTCCCAAGGTTCACCCACTCAATATCTCATTCTATGGATAAATTTCAGTGGAAAGGATCACCTTTTTCTTCTCTTTTTTCTCACTAATCTAGAAAGGATTCACAAATAGTTTATGGACATATAGTTACCTTCATTAAGAATAATGACTATATCCTCAGTTGTAGGTTGATTCTATGTTTACGTTCTACATTAATACTCTTGATTAATACCACTTTACCATAGATTTATAGGACAAATCCTTTTTAATACTTTTGCAATGCACACTACCTTTGTGAAGCACATACCACCTTCATGAAACTGGACAAATATTCAGAAGTATATTAAACCTATTAAAACCCCAAAAATTTCATGAAGATCATATCTTTCAGGAATCTCAACCAAACTTTTTGAATCAACCTCTTTTTGTGAAGCTCAAATACTTTTGTGAATCTCACTTATCCTTTGCAAAGCTCAAAAATTTTGGTTAGTTTTTTTATAGGCTTTTTAAACTTCAACAATTTCGTGATTCTTATAAATTTTAGTCATATTTCATAAAATTCATGAACTTCCTTCCTTTAAAAACTTTTTTTCAAGAACAACCTTCACAAATTACCTTCACGAATTTAGAGCCTTTAAACATTAATTGAGTCTTACTGTGCTTTTATGAGGTGGGTAGAGGCCTATATATAGGTGTTACCTCCCATTATAGAATCTTTCATCCTTATCATTACCTTTTTGTGAAGCTCTCTAATATTGTTCTTGAAGTTCCCTATTTTCGTGATGCACCCAGAAAATTCCCCATTCACAAAGTTTGTCATAGTCATAATGATTTACTATTTTTCATCATAAATTCATGAACCCTCAATCCTTCAGAACACCAAATAACTTCACAAAGATCAATATATTCAAAAAACTCAAATATTTTCAGAACTCAGTCCTTTTCTATATTTTTATGAGGCATTCCGGGAAATCTGAATTTCACGATGATCGAGACATCCTCCAAATTTTGGACCCCAAAAATTTGGAAAACACAGGGAAACAACACCACCATGAATATGAAACTTTCTATACTACCCCGATAGTATGAATTAATTTTTATTGGATCTTTATCAATATACTGTGTCAATAATCTATTTTTAACTCATAAACGGACCTCAAAAACCTTCTTTTTCAACAAACACAATCAACCAAAAAACAGTACAATGTTGCCTTGAGGTATTTTTTCCCCACATTATAAAATATCCTCTCGAATTTAATTTAAATATAAACATCTATGAAAGCATTAATTATTTAGAATAAATTATGTTTTGGTGTGATACTATCCACATATTCTCACCCACATTGGTTGCATGGATCATGACTGAGTCATCATGATATTCTATTCATTAACAACAAAAATCATTTACATCATCATTATCAAGGTATAACTAATTCAAGATTTTCTAAAATCCAGAAACAATGTTTGATTAATCTATACATGCAAGAATTACATTCTATTATTTAAAAAGTTTCATGCTTGATATAATCACTGATTTCCTAAATAAATGTAGTGTATTTCTATGCCTCTCCTTTCCATTGACGACACAACACAAAATTCTAAAATTATTCATGGAATTACACCTAATATTTATCATAAGATGATATGAATATAGAAACAACTTTCAAATAAAACATCCAACATAAGATATCTTATAGACTTTATTCATTCAAAAAAACTCTAAGAGTCTATTCACCTCTATACTATTGGTCATGCATCACATGGCCAGCCAGCTTCTCTTTGTGTAGTATCTCATCACATAGAAGGTTCAATTTCACCTTTACAGTAGGTAATTGTAGGCACTTTTTTTGGATTATAGTGAAGACAAATGATATATTCTACTCTTCCTATAGTTAAGCATGAAAACCATTTTGGTTGATCTGCATCATGTGGTATCTCGTTATACTCATTGTAAGTTCATCTCTCATGATTAGTCCTTATTATGGTAAGTTACTCCTTGTATGTGAGGTAGGTTTATCACAAATCTTGTAGTTATTTCAAATTTTCTAGTTCATTCGATCCTCTTTGCATCAAGCAGTAGCTTCCAATTTCCCCATGAGGTCACTTCTAGTGTTAATTGTTTCTCTAAAGTTCATACCATCTCAAAATAAATGCTCAATTAGAGATATGTTGTTATGGTTGATCGAGAAAAATTCATAACCAATCAATGATTCATGTGGTTTATCAAAATTCTCAAGATAAATTCAACTCAGTTATGGGGTAGCTTGAGTAACTCATGCAGTGGATTTTATCTTCAGATGATTGATCTAAATTTAGTCATGTAGTCACTTCAAGAGTTTGTAAATAGGTGGCCTCATTTGGAATAAGATAAACCATAGATACCCAAATCTTGGATCACATGAATTGGATAACTAGTATTCTATGTGTATCATTTTCAATATGGAGCTATAATAGATTCTTCTCATATAGTCCCACATCAATGTTTAACTCATATAGTATCTAATAAATTATAATCATCCTTCCATCATCCTATCAACCATGGAATCAGGGTCGGATCCAGGAAGCATTGTCACACACTCACCCTCAATGTTAGTGCCACCCCACACTAATCCACTAGCACAACATGCACTAATCTTCATGCAACCCCACACCTTCCTATGAAGGTTCTATGCCTCTGCTATACGACAACTCGTCTCGACACTTCCTTTTCTATTTGGGCTAGCTAGTATGGATTGGGTGCTATCCTAAGTATTAGATGGGATTGGTCTTATGGTAGGACATATAGGTTCATTTTTCTGATAAATTACAAAATTAAACACTTATATATATATTCTATTTATGAAATGTTTGTTTCATATAGTAATTCCAACACCAACACATGCTTATTCTATTAATCATCATCCTAAGAGTGAATATTCATATAAAAATTTTTTAACATAAAATTTCTTCATAGATTCATCTAGATCATCCTTGATTTATAATTAAATGTTTTAAAAAATGTGAAACTTCAAACTCCATTATCACATGTATTTTTTATCAAAGAGAAACTCACCAATTGTCAGAATGAATTTTAATTCTACCTTGAATCTGGAACTACTTATTCATAATGATTGGTTTCTCCAAAATGAAATTCCAAGGAATCATTCTATATTATAACTATTATTCAACATATTGAAACACATTGACAACAAATACAACACAACATAAAATATGTTCAACACTATGTAAATAGAGTCGCATCACATGACATGTTATTTTTATGGGGTTTAAATTATATAACAACCTAATTATCCTACATTATATAGTGAAATTATTGGTGTTGATCCCAAGGGGATGTTCATGAATTTTCTAATATGGTCTTTGAATGGTTTTATATGGATGAAACTCATCTAATTTTTTTAAAGATAACTCCAAAAGATTATTGAAACCATAATACATGTATATATTTTTATTGAATAATAAAATGATGAAACAAATGAAATACTATATTAATGTTGATATATATTCATCTACATGATTTTTATATAGATCAATAATGAGTGGCCAATGGTTTCCCCCTTTTAGGTTATTCTTGAATTATGAGAATCTCTCAATGCTTGAGAATGAGCTCCCCCAATCCACAATCTACTAGATTCTTCAAATTAATGGATAAGGGAACATTATATAGAGTGTTTCATCCAAGGATGTTAATAGTGTCACAAAAATATTATAAGGATTGAAAAAATGTTATACAGGCCTTATAAAATCAAAATTTTATCCATGAGTTAATTGAATCATTTTACAAATGATTAAACATACAAAATTTTACAACACTTTTATAACACTGAGTTCAACCCTCATATTGAATGTTTAACATTTAAAAAATCATGTTTTTTATCCAAGATCTTTGCTATTATCACATAATAACAATTAAACAATCATGATATATTTTTAATATGAATAGGATTGATTCCCACACATTACCGCATGATGAAATAAGAACAACCATGCTATAACATCTCACACTACACTATTTTCCAAAAAAGGATAGACTAAGACATTGTCAAAATCAACATAATGTAGTTGTTACTTTAGTTAAGAAATTCTTTAGGAACCTAAATAGTCATTTAAATGAATTATTTTTTAGTTCAGATCCTATTAATATATTTTAATAAGATAATTAAAACCTTTTAATTTTATAAGTAACGAATGGAGAGTTACACAATTTTTTTTAAATTTAATAATAAAATTCATTCAAGGATGTGAATTATTTCAGGAGGGAACTGGTTCATTATCCTACATCTTCATTACTTATGTATCTGGTAATTTTTTTTAAGTTATTCATTACTGTTTATTCTTATTATTCCTGTGGAATTAAACTATTTAATTAAAAATAGATCATTGTTTCAGAAATAAATTTTCAACAAAATAAAATAAACAAAATCCCATTTATTTGGAAATGATAACATCTAATAGTCATAGATTTTCTCATTTTATCTTCCTCAATGATTTTTAGATCATAAATTCTTAGTATGACATGATGAATCTATTGAAATTATAATTAAAACCCAATGAAATTATAAAATAAGAATTGCGACTACTCAAGCATGAATACAAATTTGGATTTCAATAATGTATCTCCTACCATCATCCAAATTCCCAGTGAAAGAATGATTTTGGATATATATAAGATAAATTAAAGTAATGATGATGGAATTATAATAATTCATTGTGTCTATGAGAATAAGAAGATGAAGAATATGAAGAAAAATAACTAAATTCTTCTTCAATTCCTTTTAGGGATATTTAATCCCTTCCAAACATATCCCACTAAATATTTTTACAAAAATGTAATATTTTCATAATTGTCTAACACCCTTTTCAAATAATAATTAAGGCCATAAATATCAGGTCCAATAGGTGGTTGGGTGGTAGATTGAGTGTGGTTGAAAGAATACAGGGTCATACTACACTGTCATGGAGATCATGTAAAAGAATACACAATTTTTTTTTGAATTTTATTCCAATATTGTATGGTTTTGATACAAAGTCTTTAATACCATGTATGAAATCATTAAATTTATTTTGGATCATAAAATTGTATATGCATAGTCCTCAGATCCATCTGCACAATCCCATATACAATGGTTCGACCATAGATCCTTTAAAAATGACACAAATTACTCCAATTTTTCTTATAAATTTTCATATCATGCATATATTAATAAAAAATTTAACATATGGGTTTTTTCACTTATTAGATACCAATCGTGACAAAAACATGATAAGTTATCAAATTGAATAATTTTTTAAAAGAACTTTTCATAAAAGTTGTCTATGAAAAACATGTATTAGTAAATATTAATTGTCTCTATAAAGTGAAAAGGTTTCAGCCGTAGAAATAATGGACTATAATAGTTGACTCTAAATCATGAGTGGGACATAACCACTTATACAATATCATATGTTAAGAGATATAATTGACCACCCAATCCTCCTATATTAATGCAGATCCGAAATAATTCATAATGCAACTTAATAAATGGAGTATCCTTTAGTCGAGTGAGGTAAAATAAGGATTGAAACATATGTGAGTGTCACATTTTACTCTAAAATTACAACCTCGCAATTCTTAGTTCATTTAAATTTAGCCCATTTATTGGTCAGAGATATCATAGATTCCCCTATGAAAGAGAAATAGAGAATGAACCATCAATAATAAACATTTTAACTGAGAATCCTACATATCTCAAATATATTAATAGGTCATACCCATTAAGTCAAACTATATACTTTATTTAGTTCTACTCAAATTTTGATGTTATATATAACATGAAAATGAAATAAAAACTCAAAAATGTAAAGTGGAATTTTGATAGAATGGTATAAAACTAGTTTCCCTAATGTGTTCCCAAAACAATACCTATTTGTAACCTGAACATTTATTGAGTTTATGAGGACACTACAATCTAGAAATACAATATAATAAGAGTTCTAAGTATGGATGGAATACCCTATTCATCACATCCATGAGCGTTACTAACCTATTCTTCAATATGAATATCATCAATGGGAAATCTTATAACTCGCACTTAATTCTAAAAGCTATTTTTTTTTGTATTCCATCAACCCTAACCCTAATATAATGATATCCCGATCATATTTCAATTTTGGAGAACCATTAAGATCCCATTAAATATTTAAATATATCATCTATCTCAATAAGTAGATACCTATTATTTACAGTTACCTACTTCTATTTGGAAAAAACAATCTACCACATTAGCATTCCATGAACCATCTTGGAAAATAATACTAGAGCACAATATATAGATGTACTCAAATAAATGGAACCCTTTTCTTCAGTATCCTTGAGATAATATTAAAATTCATCAACTCATCTAGTGGCTTTTTATATACGGGTATCAATATGGAATTTTCACCTTACATGAGTTGAGGTGAAAATTCTATATTGATACCCTCATATCATATGAAACTAGATGAGTTAATGAATTTTAATATTATCTCAAGGATATTGAAGAAAAGGTTTTCATTTATTTGATTAAGAAATGAGGAACCCTTTCCTTTCCAACCTTGACTCAAATTTCCCCAAAGTATCTTAGATCGTATCCTTTTATTACCACTAGAAGATTATTTAGGTTAGTTTAAATTGGGATATTTTTCATGGAACCAAAAACTTATCACATATCCCGTATCTATGAATGGAGAAGAAATTAAGGACCATCATTCCAAAGGAAGGTGATCATTTAGGTTTTTATAAGTGAAACTTCAGAATGTGGATTGGTTGAGAGGGTGAGAGGTTGGGCTCATCACACCTTTTTTTGGAGATTTTTTCGTACTCTTTGATCCTTTTATACATTTAAGAATTGTTTCATTAATCATTACCATATACCTATTTTTAATAGGTTTCCCCTATGTTATCATTTGTTCATTTGACAAGTATCGATGTGAATTTTATTACATATAAGATATATCCTATCATTTTGAGTATCAGTATATATTAGAGTCTCTCCATCGATAGCACTATATGAATATATTATAAGTTATCCATATATATTTTTTTATTACTTTGTGATGATGTTTTTATAGTTATATTGTTTTAATCCAAATAGCTAGGAACTCTAGATTTTGTTTCCATCTAATAAAGTGGTAGTCGTTGGTGTAATGGAGATCATGATCATGAAAAGGGGATTCCTATGTATCTTTGTAAAAGGAATTAGAACCCATGTACATTGTTTCCACTTAATCGGGAAATTCATACCTTTTAAGGTCATGTAACAAGGAGCAATCCATTTAGTTTTATGTCATATGGTAAGGAAATGTAGACGAAATATTCCTATTAATGATTATTGTGGTAATTATGTATGATCATTCTTTTCTGGTTGACCTTGAAGGGAAAATAATACATTGGGGATGATTCCCATGTGAAATATGAAAGGGAAAAGAAAATGTGGTGAGACTTAGGATAAAATATGTACCTATGGGTGGGAGACATGATTTTTATTAGGAATATGTTTTGATAAGGATGTTCTATAGGGAACATGGAACTAATAAATAAAGATGAGGTATTAGAGGGAATATACCCCATTGAGTTAGTATGTATAGAACCATCAGAAATATAGCTTACTGAGGAGGGATGTAAGTTAGTTACTGAAGAATATAGCCCCATGGGGATAGATACTAATGGTTAGTGATGTCAAGTTTGGACCCCATGGAAGCCTATTATGTATCCTCCATTGATTGGAATCAAATCCCACATATTTTGAAGTTCACAGTTTATTTTTTGTGTGATAGGACCATACCATGAAGTTTAACATCATGTGATATGGATATTTTTTTGTACAATTTTACATCATGTGACTAGAATTGTTTTTTGTATATTTTAAAGTCTTATAACTAGGAAATTTTCTATCCAGTTTAACATCTTTAAATTAGGACATCTATGTTGTGAAAGGTGTTACAATAGATCATAGAATAGGGATTATACATATAGGAATTATATTTTCGGTGGAGTTGGGAATTATAATAAAAGAGGATTTTCATTCAGGGAATGAATCATTGGATAGAAAAGAAATCCATCCTTGAGATATAATTTAATACTTACAATTGAAATGAAGACCACATTAGAGTCATTTTAATTATATTGATGACATGATCAACTGATATATCTAAGCCCACATGATTAATGATTGGTTTGGGAAAAAGGGATCATAGAATATATATCCCATTATAAAAGAGTGAAAATATATATTTTAATAGAAATTATACTTTGAGGATTACCTTTGTGATATGGCATAGTGAGTTGATGATATCAAAAATATAAACATTCTTGGGTCTTAAACCTGAGAGGAGGACCATCCTCCCATATTACTACCTAATGTTAAGTTGTGTGGTATATGAAGGTATGTGATTATTCCACCATACAATAAAGTATGGTGGCTTTAGAGGATTTATCCTAAATGATATATTGAAGTAAGAGACTTGGGTGAAGGAACACTCTACCATTGAAGCCAAAATGTTCACGATTCAATGGTAAAAGAGAAAAATTTGATGGTTTTACTTAGTAAAAGGCTAAAAGAGGGATTTACCCAAGTGATACTAGGGTGAATGAGATGTTTTTACCAATTTATACTAGCACAATCAAAGTGGTACACCCTAATTAGGGTGACCAAGGTGGATTTCCCTAGTGAAGTAGGAAAAGGGGATTTTCCCCAAGTGTTACCTCATAAATGTATCAACCTAGTGATGCTATGGATAGTTGATATTCAAGTGATAGAACTTGGAAAAAGTTGTACCCTAGTTATAAGGGGTCTCCATGGATGGATTTGGATGGATTGAATTCAGGTATACTACCCAATAAAGGTATTTCACCCTTGTATTGGTGAACTATTTAAGAAGTGATTCATCACAACAGATTTTAATATTAAAAAACCATGTGAAAATTAACTACCCTATCTCTTGGTTAATTTCAATTGGATTATACTTATATAGCCTATGTTTTAGAATTTAGTGACTTGGGTTTAAGATTAGGATGAATAGAGCTTTGTGACAATTGTTTTTCTTCTAAAAGATTCAAATTGAGGCCTAAGGGTCCTATTAATAGGGAACATTATTACCCTATATAATGGTAGTCTAAAATTAAATTATTTATCATAGGTGTGATGTGTGCATGAAACATAAATATGAAAGTTGTACATGCATGCATGACTTTTGAGAAAGTGTTGGGAGATCTTAATGGGGTTTGAGTGAATTTAGAGTTCCATTCCCTGAAAATTTTCTATAATGTACTTGGTGTTCCTATGTTATTCAAAGAATTAATCATTTTCAAAAAGTGAAGCACAAAAAAATTACCCATTAGGATGGGATATAATTATAGAAAGAGGGATTTAATCATGTGGTAAAAGTTACCCTAGTGTGAAAACAATTACTCAAAAGAATATTTCTTGGTTTAAGCCTAGGCTGTCTCATGCTTGTTGTGCAGACAAGGGTGAAATGGATGGTGTGAGTGTTATTCTTCTAGTCAGCACCTATAAATATAGGTTGGTCCCCCTTTTGTCCAAAAATTAGACTTAACCTAATTTAGAACATCAACCAACATCTATACACTATTGTCATTATTCTACCTTAATGTAAAAACACATATTTAATATTCTTCCTTCCTTTAGTGCATCAATTTTTGGCATAAAAGTTGGGTGAAATTTCTATGGGAAATTCTTATATGATGGATATGGGTGAAGGAAATAATACATGTACATGATTTAGTAACTTTTTTCAGGCACTCACTTGAGGTACTTTGGAGAACTACCTAGTTGAAATAAGTTGTACTTAGTTATATTTTCATCTGGTGGTTCTTGATTATTTATTCCTTTGACATAGTGTCTTTTATTGCATTCTTGGTTCATTTTTGAAATTTTTTTTGTTTCTTTATTATAGGAAAAAATGTCTCAAATTTCCATATTTATTCCAAATGATGAAGAAACTACTCACATTAATAGAAGTTTTAATATTTTTGGAATAGACTACAATCACATGTTTTTCATTTTCTTACTACATCTTATGAGAATTCTGAAGAAAAATCATCTAGAGTATCCCAATTTGAGCTTCTTACAATATATAGATATCGGATTTTGGTGGAAACACTCATCCTAGGACTAGATACATACATATATAATTATTGGTTCATAGTGTACCCAAATGTAACGAGAGATAACATATCTTCCAAGGGAACTTATGTTAATGAAGGAGGAACTAACCTAGTATGCCTAATACATCACAACACAGCCTCTCCAAATTCATAATCACATAATCTTGATCCCAATAAAAAATTTTTCACCAATTTTTTATTTCCATTCCACTGATCAATCAAAAGTATGGAATTATGAAAGTGATCTTCATGTAGGGGGAAGTGTAAGGACTGAATGAATGTGGGAATATTTTGTGCACAAGACATGTGCTAATTTCAAGAGAGAACTAGAATAAGTTTGGATTTATTATGTTTTATAGTTTTTCAAACAGATATACAAATGAACTATGATCCAGTTCCAATGTTTATGATCTAAAGGATCTTACTGACCAATTCCTTACATTGACACATGGAGAAGTGGGCATTAGTTTATAAGATATCTACAATGTCTTGGGGGAACCCATCCTTAGATCCATGTATAATGAATTCATCACCAAATTAAACATCAAATCATGTTGAGTAGAATCCTACACTATCCCATTCACTATTTAATATTACTTAGAAAATTATAGAGAATAATCCCCATCCACATGATGACATCCATTTAAAACCGCAGATGAAGGATTTCTTGGATCCCCAAGGTAAAAGAACAAGCTTTAAGAACCCCATGATATTACCCACATTAGAAAAGTGATCAATCCATAATAGATATTGGAATGTATTGGAAAAATAATTCTAGGAATATTAGTTTAGAAGATTAAACATGACATCCCTACTCAGACATGACTGGAATGATTTTTGGTGATGTGGTCAAGCACCTATTTTCTTCCAGACCAAAAATCCCATAGTGATTTCATATTAGGTTCATTCAACATATTATCATAGTTTTTATAAGTCAAAAATGTTGTATTGGAAGTACCCATTATAGAAAATATCCATGAGTTATTACTGCACAATTACAAAGGTAAGGCCCCCTTTCATGTTGTGGGTCCATTTATGGTGATCTGGGGATGGAAAATAGTGAATTAAAATTACTATTCACTCTCTAGTGAATTCAAAATCCAAGAGTGATGATTTATTCCCATTATTAAACTTTTATATGACATATAAACTTTATTTATGATATATACATCATATGTAATGATTCAGATTATATGTTCGGAATTTAACTTCAATCCCTATAGAGATCCTATTACCGGGACAATCATTGATAATGGGATGAACAAATAAGAAGTCTGATCTAATATGATGTCCATGATAGATAATATTTTGAAAAAAAATGATTATATGGAGAGATCATATATGAGGATTATATACCTTTCAAGTTCACACAATAATTTAGGTGCTTGAAACTATCAACTGTATCACCGCTAAATATAAATTTGAGTAGAAAACCATCCAATGGAGGAATGAATATATTGAGTGATGATGGAATAGGAAACCCCTCAAAATTAGATCAAATTTACTCTATCGAGTGCATCTGTTGAGTTGAACCAAAGATATGACAATTCTTTGATTTCTTTATACCCTTTAGGTATGATAGCAATTTGTATCCCCCAGGTTAATACAACGACACCAAGATAGGGAAAACAAATAAAAATGGATCATCATGAGGATAAAAGTGATGAATCTATAGAGTAACTAAAATTTTCATGACCAAGAGTTTCATTATGAGTGAGGGTAGAAGATTAAATGAAAATTACAGTTATGAAGAGATGATACAGTTATTAATGGGGGTAATATCCTTGAGATTTGGCCATCCAGACATTAATAGATGTAGAGAGGATAAAAAATCATGGGGATTTCAAGGATGCCAAGTATTTTTCAAAACTGTTTATTGAGTGCTTAAACTATATACAACTTAAGGTAGCATAATTTTAATAGAAGAAACCTTAAAATGTTAAGAATTTATGGGTGATCCTATAGTGAAGTGAATTGTGTTGCATTTGTTGTCAATGAGGCATGAAGTTGTCTTGGAATGAATGGAAGTCAGGGAATGTCAAGATGTGAATGACAAAGGTTGTGATGGTGTTGGTGGTAAAGGAGAATGGCCATGGTACTAAGATTCATGTCACTTAGGAGATTCACTAAGTGGTATTGGAAATTGTGGTTGAAACATTCTCCGTGGATATCTGACGATTGTTGAACTGGTCTTTAAGTTCAAAAGAACTTGTATCAAGATGATACAAAGTCACAACATGATTAGAAGACCATGCATTGTATTGACAATGCATGAGGAGAATTGAAGAAGATCCAACTTGATATCTGATTAGATCAATGAAGCACATTGGAGATTTCATGTTGATTCAAGAGTTCGGTTGAAGATGAAGAACCTTCAGGAATTTCACTTCTAAGTGAAGATTAAATGTTTAAGGAGGATTAGTGGATTCTAATGAAGCAGATGGAGAATATGTGTTAGATGAGAAGAAATATAGAAGGAATGGCTTAGAGGAAGAATAGGAAGAGGATGGATGGCTTAAGTGGCATTTGGCATTTTATATTGGGAGTACTTTGTTTCTTAACAAAGTCCTATTCATTTACTTAGCCAAAAAATTGGCCAGCCCGTGGACACCTTGAGGGTTCAACCCCAAGGCACATGTGGGCCTAAGGCGCCACGCCCAAGGGGGAACCCGTGGGGCGAGTCCAGGGCGGCAGGACGCACCCGTAGGACACCGCATGGGCGCCTGGGGCACGCCCGGAGGAGCGCGGCAGGGGCCGTGTATAAGCCCCCGAGGGCACGCGGTGGTGAAGCCCGCGCACCCGGTGTGTGCATAGTGGGCGCTAGTCGCGCGCCCGCGTGGAGCAGAGAGTGGGCACAGAGCGCGCCCGCAGGGAGAACTCGGTGCGGGGCGGCACCGAGAGGGGAGAAGTTCAATTGCGGGGTTGAGGGAGTGCTTGGGTAATAAGCTGCGGAAAAACCGCGCCCCGTTTCGATGTGGGACGCGGAAAAATTCACCGGGAGTGAATTCTGGCCGTCCATCTCATCGCGCGCCCGATCCGAGCCGCTCATCTAATCCCGCGGCGAGGCGATCTGATCCAGGCCGTTGAAGATCTAATCCGACGGCCCCGACATCGTCTCCCACCTTCGGCCATGCAGAGCCCTCCCGCGAGCAGCCGCTGAACCAGAGGCATCCCGACGATGGTTTTCGAGCTCCCGGCCACCTCTGATCAAGCTGAAGGGTCCATTGAGATCGTCTGGACCTATGGAACTCGTCCATGGTTTAAAATGAGCCTGCATGCAACAAATGAAGATTTTCGATGTTCAGCTGAGGCAAGCAAAGCTGCCGAGGCCACGTGGTTGGTGGTTTGCATGGTTTGGACCTAAACCGAAGGCCGTGCATGCGTTCTGAGTCGCATGCACGTAGAGGAACAAAAATTAAATGAGCCCGCGTGAAAAAGAGGATAAAAATAAAGATTTGAAAGATTTTTTGAAGATCCGAAGATCTCGGGATTTTGAGTTGGATCACGCGGATGACTGGAACTGCCTCTGCCTATAAAAATGAGGCCGAGTCCTCTGTGCGGCTTGCTGAAGTTTTGTTGAAGACCTGTAGTCCCGCGTGTGCTCTGCCTCGCGAAGTAGAAGCCCTGCGCGCACCACTTGCGCGGCAGCAGACCGGAACCATCCCTTGGCCTTGTGTGTTCCTTTTGCGCACCTCTTGCGCGAAAGAAGAGAAAGGGAGAGTCCCCTGTGCGCCTTCCTTGCGCGACAGGAAGACCCGTGGCCGCATCTTTGCGCGCCCGTGGTTGCATTCTTCTCTGCCCGCGGACTTGCGCGGCAGGAAGTGTTTGCGTGACCCTTGTGCACCTTGAGGACTTGCGCGCGGCATTTGAAGACAGTAGAGGCCTTTGTGCCTTGTGTGCAAAAATAAGAGAAAGGCCGTAGCCTTGTGCAAACAAAGAAGACCACCACACTTTGGGTGTGTGCAAAAACAGAAGAGGACCCGAGGCCAAGTGTGTGCCAAGTGGAGAAGAGAACCCGAGGCTTGCACCTTGTGTGTGAAAAGAAGGTCGTAGCCTTGGGTGTGTTCAAAAGGAGTGGAGGCCACAACAAAGAAGAACACATTTTGTGTGTGTGTGCAAGAGGAAGAAAGAACAAGTTGTGTGTGCTAGACAAGAAGAGGCCGAACCTTAGTGTGTGCCTAAGTGGTGTGTACACACTAAGAAGGAGAAGAAGAAGTATACCTCACACTAAAGTAGAACACACATTTAAGTGTGTAACCAATAAGAACAAAGTGTGTGAAGGAAGTGAGAAGGTGTGTGCCTAAAAGAATTACACCCTTTGAGGATTTACTGCACCTAGAAGAAGAACAGGGAAGTGCATGCATGCATGCATGCACATGCACACGTGAATAAAGCCAAACCAGCTTGTGTGCATTTGAGGAGTCCAAGACCAGGAGGTTCTTGAAGTATTGAGAAGGCCATGCTATCAGTGCATGAGGATGAAGAGCTGCCATGCACTCAGTGCATGAAGTGAAGTTGAAGTGAGACTGAGCCAGACTGAAAGGAGAGATATCAGTTGTCTGAGTATTCAGTAATTGAGAAGAGCCTGATCAAGTGAAGTGATCAGAAGATTGCTGAGCAATACCAACAGTCCTTTTCAGAGGCTGTTGAAGATTCTTGAAGAGAGAGGCCAGGTCATCCTGAGAAGAAGGAGATAAAGCCTGAGCAAGTTGAGGAGTCCTGTTCATCACAAGTGAACAGAAGAGAAGAGCAAGGCCAGCAGCCTTTATCCCAGGCTGCTGAAGTTACTTGAAGACCTTAAAGAGAAGAAGAGCTACTCGTGTGACTCTAGGAGCCAAGAGAAGACCCTGTGGGACTCAGGGAGAAGAAGTCTTCAGTGGGATTCTGGAGCAGGCCAGTGGGACTCTGGTAACACTGTGGGACGCAGTATAAAGACCCTCCTGTGGGACTCAGGAGAGATACAGTGGGACTCTGTATCGACCATTGTAATACTAACAAATTATAATGGGAGAATCCATGCTGGGAGAGCATGGCAAGGATGTAGGCCTTTGGTGCCGAACCTTGTAAATCGTTGTGTCCAGTGCCTTTACATTTACTGCATCATTCGTGGAAAGGTGAGAGATACAAGAAGAGTGGATCGAGGCTTTAACCAGCCATAGAGGTTTAATTGATAAGGAATCAATTAGTAAAAAGTTTTTAAGGGATCACTGATTCACCCCCTCCACCTCTCAGTGATTCACACTGATCTGGGCACTTCAATTGGTATCAGAGCGAGGTTACCTCTAAAATATCCAAGGGAGTCTTTATGAAGTGCAGATTTGAGGAAACGAGCGACCAGCCTCAAATGGAGATATCTGCCAAGACTCAGAAAAATAGAAAGAAGAAACAGGCCAGGAAGATGAAGAAAGCCTGTCCTAGCTGTGATGAAGTTGAAACAATGAATGATCTTCAGAGTGCACTCAAATATCTTCAGAAGACAGTTCCCATGGAAGTGGAAAAGTGTATAGCTACAGGCCTCCTTGATCTTCAAGAAGAAAAATTACAGCTAGAAAATGAAGCCAATTCTCTCAAAGTCCAATTGGCAAAAAGGGTTGGCATAACCAACACTCTCAGAAAGCTGGTAAATGCCAAAGATGAAACAGTATCTCTTTGCAATGAAAGATATGAAGATACCTGTGAAGAATTGCAAAGAAGCCTTTCTGAGAAAGAATTCTTTATGATATCAGTCAAAGATGTTTTCCATGCACTGGAAAAGAGGCATAAAGTGTCAATGAATGTCAGAGATGCTCAACTCAAAGACAAAGTCAAAATGGTGAAGGAGATTGACAACTCATTGCATGAAATAAAGAAGGTGCATGAAGACCAGTTAGAGCAGCTGGAAGAGAAATGGGAAGGAAGGCTAAGAACTATTGAGGATGAGAATAACTCCCTCAATATGAAATGCTTAGAACTGGAGGTGATATTGAAAAATCTGCAATCACCCAAAGCTGAAGCCTCCCAGTCAGCTGATAGAAGAAATGTTTCTACTCAAGTGAGCTTTGAGAAAGATGATTCTTAGAGAAAGACATCCTCTAATGAAAGGGCAACATCTTCTAAAAAGAAGGTACCATCCATACCATCTTGTACTCATGCTTCTAAAAGTGTTTCTACTAAAAGTGCAGGATGGAAGAATGAATCCAAACAAGTATGGATGAAGACAGTGAAGAAAGAATGCTCTCCTGAAACAACACAGCAAGTCAAGAAAAGTACCCAACAATCAGAAGGACTGAAGAGGTCAAGATTTGTGGGTCAGTGTTGGTGTTGTAACAAGTATGGGCACTGTGCAAAGGATTGTTGGTACAATCCACTGAATGTCAAAGCACAAAGGAAGCCCATGCCAAGGGGGAGCAAGCCAGAGGAAAAGAAGCAGCATCCACAGGTCCAGAGACATCTGTTTACTGCAAATAGATTTGGATTACTTGAAAACATCTGGGATGGTTGCAAAAGTGGTCAAAAGAATGATACATGTCAATCTCCAACTGTATCCAAAGCTGGAAAGAAGAAAAGATCAAAGAACCTGGCTCAGAAAGAATCCTTGGGAAGCAATCATAAGAAAGTGGAAGAAGCTCCCAAGAAGATGTTGAAAAAGGAAGAGAAGTCCTTGGAGTCTAAATCCAAGAAGGGTGAGTCATCTAGAAGGACCACCAAGAAGACATGCTTCTACTGTGGAAAGAAAGGTCATACCATGGATCTTTGCAAACAAGCCATGGAAATCAATAGAAGCCAACTAAACTCAAACAGACAATCAATCCAAAAGAAGCAGAAGGGATTGATTGAAAACAAGTTGCCTAAGAGAGGTAGCTTGACAGAATCAAAGGAACCATGTGGAATATCCAGAACTGAGGCCACACTTCCAAGTGACTTACTAGTCATATGGCCAAATCAGTTGCAACTTGCCAAAGATCTGAAAAGAGCTGAAGATGAAGTTCTGGCAATTGCTAAGGCAAGAGGGAAGAAGAATATTTCACATGAAGATGTATTGAGATCCACACCAGCACCAACATCATTGAAGATCAAATGTGCAAGTGTGAAGAATGGTGAAAATGGGACATCTCGGTTGAGAGAATCTTCTCAACCTTGTTGTTCACATTGATGAACCAAGGAGGTTCCATCTTATTCCCTTATACTCTTGGTATATACATGTGCTAACATTGCAGGGAATTGAAGATGATGATCATTCTCATCTGGAGGATGGTTTGGACAGAATGGAGTGCACCCCTTGAGGGGGAGCCTATCTGGAGAAGATGATATTTTGGGATTTAATATCATCTTGAGAAAAGTGAAGGTATTCCAATCATACTTTCATCCCTTGTTTCTTAATTGTATTCATCATGACAATTAAGGGGGAGTATTGATTGAAGACAAATGAATGAAAGGGGGAGCTTTATCTTTGCACCTGAACATTCTAATGTGTTTTGTGAAGTATGTGCAGGATTCAGCAATTCATTGAATATCTGAAAAAATTCAACCCCTAAGCATGATCTCACATGTATTGTGAATGTTGGACAAGCATTGAGTACCTTGGTTACATCACTCTTGTTTTCTACACCGGGTTAGCCCAAGTAGACTTAGAGCTGATTTACTAAAGGTTCATTGCTCAAGTGAACATGTGACATCATCCCTCTCTTAGTGATTTTTTTTCAAGAAGATGCTATTCGAAGGGAGGAAGAGATTTTTGAAAGAGTACCACACCACACCTTTGAATTTGATTGCCAATAAGGGGGAGAAAATATTGGCACACATATTGACCCATTCATATGTGCGGAAGAAGTGTATTGACAACAAATACAAAGGGGGAGATTGAAGTGCACTGTGTTGCATTTGTTGTCAATGAGGCATGAAGTTGTCTTGGAATGAATGGAAGTCAGGGAATGTCAAGATGTGAAGGACAAAGGTTGTGATGGTGTTGGTGGTAAAGGAGAATGGCCATGGTACTAAGATGCATGTCACTTAGGAGATTCACTAAGTGGTATTGGAAATTGTTGTTGAAACATTCTCCATGGATATCTGACGATTGTTGAACTGGTCTTTAAGTTCAAAAGAACTTGTATCAAGATGATACAAAGTCACAACATGATTAGAAGACCATGCATTGTATTGACAATGCATGAGGAGAATTGAAGAAGATCCAACTTGATCTCTGATTAGATCAATGAAGCACATTGGAGATTTCATGTTGATTCAAGAGTTTGGTTGAAGATGAAGAACCTTCAGGAATTTCACTTCTAAGTGAAGATTAAATGTTTAAGGAGGATTAGTGGATTCTAATGAAGCAGATGGAGAATATGTGTTAGATGAGAAGAAATATAGAAGGAATGGCTTAGAGGAAGAATAGGAAGAGGAAGGATGACTTAAGTGGCATTTGGCATTTTATATTGGGAGTACTTTGTTTCTTAACAAAGTCCTATTCATTTACTTAGCCAAAAAATTGGCCATCCCGTGGACACCTTGAGGGTTCAACCCCAAGGCACATGTGGGCCTAAGGCGCCACGCCCAAGGGGGAACCCGTGGGGCGAGTCCAGGGTGGCAGGACGCACCCGTAGGACACCGCATGGGCGCCTGGGGCACGCCCGGAGGAGCGCGGCAGGGGCCGTGTATAAGCCCCCGAGGGCACGCGGTGGTGAAGCCCGCGCACCCGGTGTGTGCATAGTGGGCGCTAGTCGCGCGCCCACGAGGAGCAGAGAGTGGGCGCAGAGCGCGCCCGTAGGGAGAACTCGGTGCGGGGCGGCACCGAGAGGGGAGAAGTTCAATTGCGGGGTTGAGGGAGCGCTTGGGTAATAAGCTACGGAAAAACCGCGCCCCGTTTCGATGTGGGACGCGGAAAAATTCACCGGGAGTGAATTCTGGCCGTCCATCTCATCGCGCGCCCGATCCGAGCCGCTCATCTAATCCCGCGGCGAGGCGATCTGATCCAGGCCGTTGAAGATCTGATCCGACGGCCCCGGCATCGTCTCCCACCTTCGGCCATGCAGAGCCCTCCCGCGAGCAGCCGCTGAACCAGAGGCATCCCGACGATGGTTTTCGAGCTCCCGGCCACCTCTGATCAAGCTGAAGGGTCCATTGAGATCGTCTGGCCCTATGGAACTCGTCCATGGTTTAAAATGAGCCTGCATGCAACAAATGAAGATTTTCGATGTTCGGCCGAGGCAAGCAAAGCTGCCGAGGCCACGTGGTTGGTGGTTTGCATGGTTTGGACCTAAACCGAAGGCCGTGCATGCGTTCTGAGTCGCATGCACGTAGAGGAACAAAAATTAAATGAGCCCGCGTGAAACAGAGGATAAAAATAAAGATTTGAAAGATTTTTTGAAGATCCGAAGATCTCGGGATTTTGAGTTGGATCACGCGGATGACTGGCACCGCCTCTGCCTATAAAAATGAGGCTGAGTCCTCTGTGCGGCTTGCTGAAGTTTTGTTGAAGACCTGTAGTCCCGCGTGTGCTCTGCCTCGCGAAGTAGAAGCCCTGCGCGCACCACTTGCGCGGCAGTAGACCGGAGCCATCCCTTGGCTCTGTGTGCTCCTTTTGCGCACCTCTTGCGCGAAAGAAGAGAAAGGGAGAGTCCCCTGTGCGCCTTCCTTGCGCGACAGGAAGACCCGTGGCCGCATCTTTGCGCGCCCGTGGTTGCATTATTCTCTGCCCGCGGACTTGCGCGGCAGGAAGTGTTTGCGCGACCCTTGTGCACCTTGAGGACTTGCGCACGGCATTTGAAGACAGTAGAGGCCTTTGTGCCTTGTGTGCAAAAATAAGAGAAAGTCCGTAGCCTTGTTCAAACAAATAAGACCACCACGCTTTGGGTGTGTGCAAAAACAGAAGAGGACCCGAGGCCAAGTGTGTGCCAAGTGGAGAAGAGAACCCGAGGCTTGCACCTTGTGTGTGAAAAGAAGGCCGTAGCCTTGGGTGTGTTCAAAAGGAGTGGAGGCCACAACAAAGAAGAACACATTTTGTGTGTGTGTGCAAGAGGAAGAAAGAACAAGTTGTGTGTGCTAGACAAGAAGAGGCCGAACCTTAGTGTGTGCCTAAGTGGTGTGTACACACTAAGAAGGAGAAGAAGAAGTATACCTCACACTAAAGTAGAACACACATTTAAGTGTGTAACCAATAAGAACAAAGTGTGTGAAGGAAGTGAGAAGGTGTGTGCCTAAAAGAATTACACCCTTTGAGGATTTACTGCACCTAGAAGAAGAACAGGGAAGTGCATGCATGCATGCATGCACATGCACACGTGAATAAAGCCAAACCAGCTTGTGTGCATTTGAGGAGTCCAAGACCAGGAGGTTCTTGAAGTATTGAGAAGGCCATGCTATCAGTGCATGAGGATGAAGAGCTGCCATGCACTCAGTGCATGAAGTGAAGTTGAAGTGAGACTGAGCCAGACTGAAAGGAGAGATATCAGTTGTCTGAGTATTCAGTAATTGAGAAGAGTCTGATCAAGTGAAGTGATCAGAAGATTGCTGAGCAAGACCAACAGTCCTTTTCAGAGGCTGTTGAAGATTCTTGAAGAGAGAGGCCAGGTCATCCTGAGAAGAAGGAGATAAAGCCTGAGCAAGTTGAGGAGTCATGTTCATCACAAGTGAACAGAAGAGAAGAGCAAGGCCAGCAGCCTTTATCCCAGGCTGCTGAAGTTACTTGAAGACCTTAAAGAGAAGAAGAGCTACTCGTGTGACTCGAGGAGCCAAGAGAAGACCCTGTGGGACTCAGGGAGAAGAAGTCTTCAGTGGGATTCTGGAGCAGGCCAGTGGGACTCTGGTAACACTGTGGGATGCAGTATAAAGACCCTCCTGTGGGACTCAGGAGAGATACAGTGGGACTCTGTATCGACCATTGTAATACTAACAGATTATAATGGGAGAATCCATGCTGGGAGAGCATGGAAAGGATGTAGTCCTTTGGTGCCGAACCTTGTAAATCCTTGTGTCCAGTGCCTTTACATTTACTGCATCATTCGTGGAAAGGTGAGAGATACAAGAAGAGTGGATCGAGGCTTTAACCAGCCATAGAGGTTTAATTGATAAGGAATCAATTAGTAAAAAGTTTTTAAGGGATCACTGATTCACCCCCTCCCCCTCTCAGTGATTCACACTGATCTGGGCACTTCATATAGGTTGGTGTTTTCATTCCTCAACTCAGAGATATACAAGCACCACCATACATTAATTACAACAATAATTATTTAGAGGTGGAAAAGTGTGTCTGAGATCTAGAGATACATGTGTATTCCACTAAAATATAGATCCCCACAATTATATAGGTGAATGAAAAGATGGATTGATACAGTTGAGAAGGGATGGTTGATTGATATGTTGGAGAGCGATATGTTTTTTCGATTCTTAGAGTGTACCTCTTGTAACAGAAAAATTCCATTTTTTTGTTGATGGGAAAATATTTTTGACAGAAACATCTTATCGATTTATATAGGTTGGAAATAGAGCCATTTATAATGAATTATCTAAAGTAAAATGTAGTTGGAAGCCCCATTAGTATATAGAGACAATAACGATTAGATATAGGAGAATTAACTTGGGTAAAAAGTTTTATTTAGAAAGAGATGGATGAGGACCTTTATCCTTTCCCCTTATGAGACAATAACGATTAGATATAGGAGAATTAACTTGGGTAAAAGGTCTTATTTAGAAAGAGATGGATGAGGAATTTTATCATTTCCCCCCTATAATAATGGTATATTTAGAGGCACTGACTAGCCTTCCACTATCCAAAAAAATTATAATAGAGATTAAAATAATGGTATAGAGACATCATTCATTTTGGTTAGTTCACAAACCCATACTTTATTTTTCTAGAATATATATGTGTGCATTCATGCACATAATTTGAGGATTTATCAGCTAAAAAATCTATATCTATTTCTTATCTTAATGGATCTATAAAAAATCTTGAGGATATTGAAAGGGGTATCTCATGATATTTTAATATTTTTATTTATATGACCATGTCCACCGAGGAGAAAATAACAATAGTGATAAATCCACCTAATCTTACCCACAATGGGGGAAGGGAATATTTAGGAATGGAAAATAACTATAATTATGATTTCATATGATAACAACTAACTCATTTTCCTATAATAAGGAACATTATTCTTCCAGAATCTCGGTATATATTGGATGTCCTCCAAGGGACCATAGATTCCACTGACTCTTTAAATGTATTCAAAGAACATAGACAAAAATCATGACTATCTGAAGTAATATCCATAAATGAAACTGACCCTTCAATCACCCTAGAAGAAGTTTTTCTGGAATTTGGTTTGCCTAAAGAAATGACTGCGATACTACTATTAGTATTTTTCTCCATTAAGAGACCCCTCCTAACCATATTAAGTAAGAAAACAATGCACATGTTAGTTAATTCTTTTTAGACTATTGGTCCATGATAGAGGACGATAAAAATCACAAAGTATCCACAATTAGGATCAGGTCATCAATTGACACTCTCATCATCGCTAATGTGAAGACACTAGTTGAGGAGAATTCTTTTGTGTATTTTCAAACTGAGGTAACAAAAACCACATAAGAAAGTATGTCGATAGAGAGGTATTATCATTCATGTCACATTTTGGATACATTGGTTTTTACTAAGTGAGATATATATTTCAAATCATTGTGGTTTGGCTGTTAGAAATGAGCATCCCATTATCCGAAGTTCCAAATTTCACATATCAGCAGTCAGATCATGTAAGGACGGCGTCTTTCCCATCATTGAAAAACATAAAATGAATTAACATAGGCTTTTCCCTTAGTGATATTTCCCTCAATGATTTCATCCAAGGATATATCCCACATTCTAATAATGATGATGAATTGGAAAAAGTATCAATGAAATTTTACCATACTTATTGTCAAAATGCTTAGGATAACATATGGAAGCTAATTTTAGAGACTCCCACATGCGATCTAGACAGAAATATGAAAAAATTAAATCACAAAGTCTATTACCTAGGAATCATGGGTTTCCACTATAAAGAAATTTATGATAAGATTAAGATAATTTTTGAGACATAGAACCAAGATGATGGATCCCGTACATAAATTCTAGAGGTAGAAAAAATTCTTATTCTACACGACTCTAAACTACAATGATTCAATGTGAATCCCATTGTGTGAGAGTATCAATTGAGAAGAAATGTCTGAATGATGAAAAAACTGCCGATATAATAATCCTTGATATGGAGTTATATGACACCTGGATAGATCAATAAGTGCACAATTATCTATTTGAGGAAACTTAGACTGATCGGTAAAGGGAGGTTTTTGAGGAGGAAAGTCTACCATGTATTGAAGAGATTGAAAATGAAATACTAACCAAAATTAACAACAACATTTACAGATCTTGGTAATCTGTTAGAAAAATACGTACTTCTATAGAGGGTCTCGTATGATGTATCATTATCATGAAGAGATACTATAATCATTGGATACTTCTATTTTTTATTATCAAATGAAATCACTTTTTGGTTATCAATTTTGTTTATTAATCATATTATTTTTCACCCTAATAGTAGACTATAAAATCATGGAATTAAATATTAATATATCCTAAATCCATTTAAATATTTATCTTGAAATAAATATATTCGATCATGGTCCCCAAACATTTGATCTAGGAAACATTCCTCCTTGGAATGGGTCATGGAAAAAAATAGAAATAGATACCACTATGGGGAAAATAGGCTTTTGCGACGGGCTATTTGAGACGGGATTAATTCTCGTCGAAATTAGTTCATCCCAGAGTTTATTTGCGACAGGTTTTGGGGTCCCGTTGCAAAAAGTAATGCACGGTTTGGTGTGGGATGCTCACCAAAATGTGGGAAGGTTATTTGCGACGGGGGATCCCCCTGTCGCAAATAGTGTGTCGGTCGGAGGGTATTTACGATGGGACCCGTCACAAATATCGGCGGCGGTAAATGGGTTTTTGCGACGGGATGTTGTCTCGTCGCAAAAAGTATGTCGGCAAGTCACTTTTTGTGATGGTGCCCGTCAGAAATATTCTTTTAACCACCGATAGAAATTAATGACGAGCAAAGGTATATGCGATAGGGCACGTCGCAAAAAGAACCTTTTGCGACAAAAATCCCATTACAAATAGTCCTATCGCAACTAATCTAACCTATATATACCCCCTCCGCTTTTCTTTCTCTTCCCCTCAATTCTCACTTCCTATCCCTCTCTAAACTCAATTTTTAAAATGAAAATTTCTCTGAGTTCATTTTTTTATGAAGAAGTTGTGATGTCGCTTACATCAATAGGAGATCAAGTTTAAAGGTATTTATATTTTATTTAATATAGTATTTATTTCATTTTTTATGATAATTTTAATTATTGTTGATTAGTTGTAATTAAATTAGATTTAAATTGTTTTTTTATCTGTATTTATTTGTAATAATAAATTGAAATTATTAATCATAATTCTTAATAATTAGTAAATATGAATAATTAGTAATAATTTGCAATAAATAAGACTAATTAGTAATAAATAAGAATAATTAGTAATAAATTGGAATAATTATAAATAATTAGTAATAATTAGTAATAATTAGTAATAATTAGTAATAAATAGTAATAAATGGTAATAATTAGGAATAATTAGGAATAAATAGGAATAAATAGGAATAATTAGGAATAAATGAGAATACTTAGGAATAATTATGAATAATTAGTAATAATTAGTAATAATTAGTAATACTTAGTAATAATTTGTAATAATTGGTAATAATTAGTAATAATTAGTAATAATTAGTAATAATTAGTAATAATTAGTAATAAATAGTAATAAATAGTAATAAATTGTAATAATTAGGAATAATTAGTAATAATTAGCAATAATTAGTAATAATTAGCAATAATTACCAATAAATATCAATAAATAGCAATAAATAGAAAAAAAGCAAAAAATAGGAAGAAATAGCAATAAATAGCAATAATTAGCAATAATTAGGAATAATTAGTAATAATTAGGAATAATTAGGAATAATTAGGAATAATTAGTAATAATTAGTAATAATTAGTAATAAGTAGTAATAACTAGTAATAACTAGTAATAAATATTAATAAATAGTTAAAATTAGTAATAATTAGTAATAATTAGTAATAATTAGTAATAAATAGTAATAATAAGTAATAAATAGTAATAATTAGAAATAAATAGTAATAAATAGTAATAAATAGTAATAAATAGTAATAAATAACAATAAATAGCTATAAATAGCAACAAATAGCGATAAATAGAAATAAATAGTAATAAATAGTAATAAATAGCAATAAATAGCAGTAAATAGCAATAATTAGTGATAATTAGCAATAAATAACAATAAGTAGAAGTAAATTGGAATAATTAGCAGTAATTAGCAATAAATAGGAATAAATAGGAATAAATAAGAATAAATAGAAATAAATAGGAATAAATAGGAATAAATAGGAATAAATAGGAATAAATAGGAATAAATAGGAACAAATAAGAATAATTTTGAATAATTAGTAATAATTAGTAATAATTAGTAATAATTATTAATAATTAGAAATAATTAGTAATAATTATTAATAATTAGAAATAATTAGTAATAATTATTAATAATTCGTAATAATTAGTAATAATTAGTAATAATAAGTAATAATAAGTAATAATTAGTAATAATTAGTAATAATTAGTAATAATTAGTAATAATTAGTAATAATTAGTAATAATTAGTAATAATTCGTAATAATTGGTAATAATTGGTGATAATTAGTAATAATTAGTGATAATTAGAAATAATTAGTAATAATTAGTAATAATTAGTAATAATTAGTAATAACTTGTAATAATTTGTAATAATTTGTAATAATTTGCAATAATTAACAATAATTAGCAATAATTAGCAATAATTTGTAATAATTAGTAATAAATAGAAATAATTAGCAATAAATAGGAATAAATAGGAACAATTAGAGATAATTAGAAATAATTAGCAATAATTAGCAATAACTAGTACTCGCTCATGCATTTTCACGGAAATATCAAATTATACTATATAAATGATCAACTGCTCAATTAAAAAACATGATCCACTACTGAAATAAAATACATGTTCCAATGATCTAAAAAAAATACAATGCTCAAGTTAATAAGCTCATCCATTGCTCAAACAGAGTACAAGATCTAGTTTTCAAAAACATTTATCATAAGTAAATCCCCATTCCACTTCACTATATTGAAAAGAACCCCCTAAATAAAAGTTACAATGTTCATGTTAATGGGAGGAGACAAATGTTTTGGGGGAGACATGCATCATGATCTGAGAGAAGGTTTTACCAGAGGTAGCAATATAGAATGTATTGAAGGAGATCTTGATGATGATTGACAATCCAACATTTCAACAGATGGTAATTCCCTGCCCATGTAATATACTATGGAGTAAACAATTCAGCAGCCACTGCATCATCTTAGATGGTATCATATAATTAATAGTAGATTAATAAACAACTTCTGAAAAGAATAAATACCTTCTTTTGACCTGAAACAGCCTACAGGTTCTATTAAGCATGTTGGCCTATGCAGAAGATCAGAACAGCCTCAAGGATGAACCCATGATGAGAAAGTGACAGAATGTTCTGCCTCATCTAAATCAGATTATACAAGACCTGAAAAATGAAAGATTATATCCTTTAGGAGTGATATAATAGAGAGTAATTCTTTCATGATAAGATAGAAAATAAAAATGGGATAATATAATTAATCAAACCAGGAATTTTAATGTTGGTATGAGTTAATGAAATATCATAAATTAAATTGTATTAAAGTTGGAATGACTTGGATAAGGAGTAAATTAAACCTATAAGAATGAATTAACTTGTTGGAGAAGATGATGTTTTAGTGCAATGCACTTCCATACTGCGTACTAGTGGCTGCTTCTTAAGACTTCCCACTCCCAACCAGCCGGACACCATGACCCCTCTCCCATATTCATGCAGACCTTCTCTAGAAGAAAACCATTTAAATTAATGGTAAACACACACATCTTCAATTATAAATCATGAAAAAACTGTATAGAAGAGCTTATTATAAATGAAAGGTGCAATACGTGTTTTTCAATAATTTTTCTCACACAGAAACCCAATTAACCACTCAGAAATGAAACCAAATTTTAGTGTAGTAATAGTATCAAGGATTCTTATCATGTGACAAAATAGGGTTTAGAAGATTAATACACAAGAAAAAGGCATTAAACAATATAACACAATCAGTTTTTACATATATTCTTTAAACAAACATGTCCTAATAAATGGTAAATTCAATTAAATAAAAGATGGATGATACTTCATTTGATAAAACACACTAGCTATATTGGAAAAAAGAATTATAGAGTTATGGAATGGTAAATTGATATCAGACATGTATTACCTACCATAATAGACCTTGTAAGAAGAATTACTCCCTCTTCCACTCCTTTCCCCTGGCCTAGGACTGCCCCATGCACCCCCGTAATTAGAAGATCCACTTAATTATGAACTCTGCATCAAATACCATTAAACTATTTTTCATCATAGTAAACAAACATATAAATAATAACTAAGATTTGGGACTTAGGGGTTCCAAAAACATCATACTACCACTGAATCTCACTCATACCATGAAAAGTATAAAAAAAACTCTCTGAGAACACCTTCAAAAAATTTCTATGTTAGACATAATATAATTGAATGGAAACACATAGAAAACAGGCTAACATATATGATAAAATTGTTGGTTACAGTGAACGGGTTGACTGGAATACTATAAAATAGATTCCCCCTTCATCCATGATGGTGTATTCTCCTCAATCAAGTGGCACTCACCATGTCACATTGTATGTAAAGGCCCCCTTCATCCATGGATTTGTAGTATGCTCCGTCCATGCATACCATAGTTCTAAGCTGGAGGTAAAATAATCATTAGTTGTTAGATATTTATAGTAGTGATTCATATGACATGTTTCGGAAATTATTATAACTTTATGAAAACAAAATAAATACTACTTTTTAGCATTTTATATTATATTCTGTTGTCTGGAAGAGAAATGATACCATCATAGTTAGTATGTGTCCATAATTTACATGTTAACTAAGCAATCTGATTTTTAATATACAATGTTGAAAATTACTGAATAATGATTGATTTTCAATTACACATATTATTGTAGCAGTGGAGTTTGGAAAGATTATTACATATATTTGGTCCGCTTCATCATCATTTAGAACTGTAAACAGATTTTCCTACATGAAGAACTTGATTTAATGAATAAGTATTACTTAATAATGAAAAATGCATTCATTGAAGAAGAATTATAATAGTTTATAATAGATAATAAGAATTTTAGTATATGTGATAGTTAGAGGAAAGGCATATGTCATTAAAAAATTTAGGAATGCTAGTTCAAATGCTTTTATAAAAGTAGTGGTGAATTAAAATAGAAAACAAATACCTTAGTAGAATTAATATTTTTAGTTGTAAAATACCTAGTATCAGTGTTGCAAACATATCATAAATTTCCTCTATTCCATCATAATCTAAATCAAATGATGTACCACGATCTACAAAAGAACAACACATGATAAAATGATCTACAATAGAATTGTACAGGGTCAACAGAACTACACATGATTAAAATACTGGGAAATGCACATGATAATCTATAATAAAACTGTACATTAACAACTGAACTAGACATGAACATCATTTACAAGAGAAATGAAGTCAAGTATGTCACCATTATTCTGCAACATATTGATGACCGATGTCATACTATGATTATGCATTTGGAGTGCCAAAATTGCAGTTCCATCTTTCAGAACATCTTCAAACTTTATATCGTTCTCAGTTGCATCTGTTGTAGTAGAATATCATATTTCAGAATCTACCCACCATCATAATTAATGATATATTTATCATTAAAAGCAGTTGAACTTGGTAAAAATATATTACAATAAGACAATGTAACCATAACATAATGAAGCAGTTTGATATTATGATCTCATACTGAGAATCTCCTCTAAAAACAACTAATGAAAGAATGTAAAATAGCAACTGAGAAAGCAGTTATTACGTACTAAAAAACATCATGATGGAAGAACCTTCTTCCCTCAGTGATTCTTCTACACATGAACCTTCTCCCGTTTGTGTGTAATGGTCCTTGTATGCTTTTCATTTACTGCATTAAGAAAATGTGATAAATTTAATAAGAAAATATATGGGCTGATGGAAATACAATTTAACCATTATATGTATGATTTTCCCCTAAAAAGTAACATAATACAATTACATTGATATTATTGTTATCATAGAAGAGGAGATAAAAATTGGAATGCAGTTGTGCAAAAATTGAAATTCATGGAAATAAAGTCACACCTTGAATGTGGTATTCATCACATCAATGGGTGAAGTTACAGTTCCAGAAATTTTCCAGAAAAGGCCCCAGACGTCGCATCATCAAACTGGATCTATGTACACATATAAAAGTATTGGGGATGCTCCAATGAACTTGGAAAAGAACAACTATTTTTCTCTGTCTTTCTTCCATAAAAAAGTTAAACCACACATGATGAATTTAACATTTTCTTAAAATGAAAAAATATAGAAATAGAAAATATAAATAGTTGAAGTAAAAGAAAGATTCACATAGAGATATGTTAACAGAACAATATAAGGGTTACATAAAATATTTTCAATTTCAGCAAATGAAGACAAAGTCTGACGTCTACAGAAATATGGTAGGATAACTGAAATACTGTTTTAATAATACATAATTGTTTGACAACAGATACAAGGAACCATATTGGCAACATTCGCAGATAAGTCATTCACACTACAGATGGTGTTAGGAAAATTCCCAATCAACAGACTAGATAGACCCCAGTATCAACACTTAATTACTGTAGTCAGTCCCCCTGTACCCACTTTTCCGTCTATAGCATGTCGAGGTGAGTACCACAACTTCATGATCTCGAGGTGTCTTCACATCTCATCAGATTATATTGAATCTGTTCTTAATTTTCAAAATCAGACAGGAGTTTTTTCTACATGTAGAATAATTTCACATTAATATGTAGGTAACATTTACTAAGATGTGTAATTAGAGAAACAGATGGAAAAAATTTTCTAATAAGAATGAATGTCATTCGATCATTCGGGAAACATTATAATAGTTATTCTAGGTAAGATTATTTTACTTGAGTAGATGACATATCTGAGCCCGATACAGCTATTCCTGAGCTACTGTAAGAAGTAGAACACCCATCATCATGATTTTGCTATAAGTGGAAGTAGAAAAGATTATTAGATGATGTTGTTTCATGTTTTGGTTTATATAAATTGAAAAAATGTAAATGATACGCACCATCATATTTTTAATCCCATTACCCAAATCTGAAGACCCACTACTCTAATGTGTCTGTGTTGTCACAAAAAGAACAAATAATTTGTATATAATAAGTGGTATAGTATGTTGAGAGTGCTATAAATTTTTACCTCTTTTTGGTCAAAGGTGTCGCTAAAGCTACGAATGTACATCTCATTATCACTGATAGAAAGTACTTTTTAGCTATTCTATTCAAACGAGCGATAACGGTTTTGAATATTAAAAGTAGTTAAATCAATTGAGAATAAATAATTCTTTGAATTGAATACTTCCAACTGATGAGGGAAACCATACTCATCATCATCCTAATTTAACGAAGATAACAAATTTTAGTTATCAGATATTAGAAATAGGATTAGATGTTATAATAAGATGCTTCTACCTGTATCGGAGCAGCTCTTAACTTTGCAGTTGTTTCATGTATGAACTGTATAACTTGTTTTTCGAGCATAAATGATTCTATCTTATATGAAACCATGATTTGTACCCTAAATTTGTTCAATGTATTTTTAAGATTTCATAATGAGTGGACTAAAGTGTATCCCATCAGTATCACCATGATGTAATGTTAGAATATTTTAAAATCAAACAGTTGCTGACCTGGAAGTGGTAGTATTTGGAGATATTTTGCATTTTTGGCACCATAATGTTCAATCTAAACTGTGAACCTTTTTCATGCAAGAGTCATATGACTCATAAAACTAGCTATGGGTGCTTTGAATTTTTTGTAATGTTACTAAAATTAAGCATCTTGTAGGCTACAGTACATTGGGTACATTAAATAATATTTAATAAAACAAAGAAGTTCAAGGTAACAATAACTGAATATTGACATTTGATAAGAACATAGTACTTACATGTTCAATGTTTTTTACATCAGAAATGTACTTTTTGTTACTCCAATATTGTACTTCTGTAGAGGGGCCTGGATTCGTTGATGGTGGACTGTGTAACTGGGATGGCAATATGAACCCAAACCTACAGACATCCATAATAGAAAATAAATAAATAGGCATAATATAATTTATTATAGCAATGAACAACAAATAATAGAGAACTAAATATATTGAAATATTTACAATACATACTAAACCTCTTTCTAAAATTGTTAACCTCTGCAATGTCCAGGTTGTACAATATCTTTGTTGCTTGAATAGTAGTTGTCACAATAACAGTTCCTGTAAAATAAATGAAAACAATTTTAGTCAAACTACAGTTGAAGATAAATATAAAAAAAATTGATGTACTAAAAAAACTGGTTAATTGTGGACAGATACTATATTGCTTAATTTTTTAACCCAGACGAGTTGTAAGATCAAAATTTTAGGTGAGTCCTTCTGTTGATCCAAATAAGCTGACATTTCAGTATCATAATTTCCCCATAAGCTGCAGTGAACTTGAAAACCTCTGTAAGGAAAAAATAACAGTATTTGTAAATTTCATATAAATTTTCCATGTCATAGTAATACAAATTTTAAAGCACTTGTCATCCTCAAGAATAATTTGCATCCTAAGGTTTGAATTTCCCATTGATTTCACTGGTTGGGAGTATCGCAGAAGCCCAATGATTTCTAAACCGTAAAACACAAAAAGAAAAACGATGAAGTGGAATTGGATTGATTTGGAAAACACTATCTTGATGACAATGAAAACATTGAATACAGAAGTATATCAACACACTACAATGGAAGTATACCTATTAGATTATCTTCTGGTACAGTCCTTTGAGAAATGTCATTAAATGAAGTGAAATTAAAACTGAACAGAAGGAGTTGTGCATCAGAAGGAAGAAGAAACATTGTTGACATGAACAAAAATCATCATGCATGTTGATTTTCCATGTAACATCCTTGATTTGGAGCAATTTGAATGTTTTGAATGTAATAGCAGAATCCTTCATGTATGAGATCTTTGAACTTACAGATAAGCTAATGGTTAGTAATTAAACATTGTACCTTCGTTCCCTAAAAACAGTAAATATATTGGTGGTTGTAATAGAGATATAATATTTGAAAGAATACAGTGATATAAATGAATTTATTGCACTACAGTAAGATAACAAAAATAAGGTGTTTTTCTTAGAAACACAGACCTGTGTATCTCTAAGTACGAAATCAATAGAAACAACATTATTGGAGTTTTTAGATGAATAATTGCACCAGATGTTCAACACACATACATGTATCTTTATAGTTTCATTTGTCTCTAGAGAAATCTCACACAATGGGGTTATTGATCTGGACATTAGTTTGTTATTATGTACATTCACAGTTAGTATAGAAAGATAACTAAATCATAAGATAAATAAGCAACATAGTTACAGAGATCTCATTATATAGAAAAATTAAAAGATGAATAGTTAAATTTAAATGACACCTAAGACTGGTTATCCAATATTTCTTTATAAAAAATATTGTCTGTGCAATCAGAAACTATGTTATGGCTATCTGCAACTATTATTTTCAAACCATTCGGTGAGGTGACCCTAGAAACAGCCACATATAATTGACCATACAAGAACACCGGCCTACGTAGAAATAACCCAAATAAAGAGAAAGATTGTCCTTGACTCTTATTAATAGTCATAGAATAACATACTATTAAAGGATATTGCATTCTCTGTAATTTGAAAGGAAATATAACATCAGATTGTTTCATAGTTAATCTTGGAATGAATGAACAGTACCCCGAATGAAACCCAGTTAATTTGTTTGCTCGGATGACATGGTCTCCCAAGTGTGTAACAATCATGCGAGTGCCATCACAAAGACAAACTGATTGATCCACATTTATTAACAACATGACAAGAACACCAATCTTCAGACTAATTTTATGCACTGCCAATCGAGAGATATTAAAACCATTTAAAAACTCAGATGTGTATATATTTTCAGGCCAATCCGAATCAAACCTGGCATTGCAAACACTGTCAGAGCTGAAGTAGTCTTTGCTTTCTGCATTTGTGAGAGATATCATGTAGTCATTGATTTCTTGAACAACATCACATGTTGGAACTAGAATCTCTTTGTCCTTTAGATAGAAGACATCATTGTAATGGTCTGTGAAAGCAGGATATGTGAAGTCAACCATTTCTGCCAATGCATTATTGGTTGATTTCAGAAGATAATTTGCTAGTATCCGAATTAACGATTCACCATCATCAGGCTTTCCTGTATTACCATCACCAATATCTAAAAACCACTTTGAAAAGGATTGTAAGTCATCTGAATCATTATTGGAAGTCCCAGATTGTAGTCGCATGTTTTTTGTTAGAGTTAGGACTCTACATTGTTGCCAAAGATACGATGATTTAATACTTGGAAGAACAATATAATTTCTGTTACCACCTGGAATAACTGGTAATATTTAACAGAAATCTCCACCCAATACAACTGTGATACCTCCAAATGGTAAAGATGTAGCATTGAGAATTTTAGTTGTCATTATATCTCTTAGAGTACGGTCCAGAGCCTCAAAACAGTACTTGTGAACCATGGATTCCTCATCCCAAATAATGAGTTTTGTAACATGTAATAGCTTGGCTAACTCACTCCCTTGCTGAATATTGCAAATAGATTGCTCATTAACAGAGATTGGAATATGAAATTTAGAATGCACCATCCTTCCACCAGGAAGAAATAGTGATGCTATTCCATTGGAAGCTACTGCCAGAACAATACTGCCCTCTGATCGCAACAAATATGGGAGTACTCTCCAAATAAATGTTTTACTGGTCCCTCTGTATCCATGCAAGAAGATGAAATCCCCACACACAGTTGATATTGAAGAAAAAATGACATTAATGACATTTTTTTGTTCATTGGTAAGCATACCCTGTAAAGTTATGTAATCATTTCGAAGACCCTGTCTATTGTAGTTCAGTTCCTCCATAATTGAAAAATTTGTAAGAGTATCAATTACAGATTCCGAAACTGGAATAGGGGGAAAACTATGAAGATATCTACCATTGCTTCGTAAAATGTGGTCTATTTCTTGTTGAGAAAACATGTGCCTCTGTTCATCAGTGAGAGTGAGATCTATAGAAAATTTGTAACATATTTAAAGAGATGTCCGAATGAAATAGTAAAAACTAAATTAAAAAATGCAGAGTAAGTAAATACCAGTATAGAATAGCATGAAATGATAAGGTAAATTCAATTTGGAGAATTAATGTTTAGTACCTTCAAAATCATTCAATAAACTGCTCACCATTAGAATGCAGGATGGTTCCTCAACAGTATGAAATAGAGAAGTAACATATTTTTGGACCGACACTATAACTAAGATTTGGAGTATTATTATAGACATTAGTTATAACTTAATTACATACACTAAACAACACTTTTCAATCAATCATATAACTGTGCAGACATATAGAGAACAATATAAATACAAAAGCAGTAAAACCCTTTAGTTGTAACATAGAAATGCAAAGAATAAATGACAGTACATGATAGGGACTACTAAAAATGCATGGAAGACATGCAGTTTTTTCATAGAACAATGAAGAAACATGTACAGAACATAAGATGGACTAAAGGAAAATTTAAAGAAGTGTGCAGAAACATGCATGCAGAACCATGTCATTTAGAGTTCTGCAAATACATGCAGTTCTTTATTGTATAAGAATGTCTTTCGTAGAATGTATTGATATATTTATAGAAACATATGTAAACGATAAAGTATTAATACATATCAAATGCTTACATATGCTAGATACAATGAATTAATTAAAAAAAATGAAAAATACTACACAGAACCCTTGAGTGTAATTATATAATCCAACTATAACCATGTCATTTAAAAGTATACAAAAGTGTCTACCATTTGATATGTGTTAACTTAGGATATAATTTTCACAAATAGACCTAGTTAACAATATAAAAATTGTTACCGAAATAGCTACATGGATTCTTTAAAGTAACAGCTCACAGATGCAATGATAGTGTTAGTGATGTTAATAGGTTGTTGGAAGAGTAAATAGATTTGTATAAAATACATAAACAAAACATTAAAGAAATGATGTAGTTGGAACAAGTGGTTGATAATTTGAAACGTACCTTGCATTTGAAGCCTTTGTCTTGAAAAATATAAGATATCTTCAGAGAGAATATTGAAATTTTCATTCCAAACTATATCAGGCCGAGAAATGTAATTTGATATTAGCATGCTTGAAAATAGTCTGCGTAGACAGTGGCCCTTTCCCCATGCTGAGACCTCTTTAATAGAATTAATGAATTCTCGGTCAGTAGCTAGTAGAACCATAGCAGAACATGCCTCCCTAAAAGTTTCATAAATAATGCCGTTGACAGTTTTCAAATCCTTATATGATGTGGAACCTCTGATTTTTGTTAGAAGGATCCGCAAGTAGTATAGTTATCCAGTGGTAGGAGGCACATAGTAGAGTCGACCTATACTGAGACCTTGTTTTCGGGGATGCCATTTCTTTTCTTGACTATGGAGGACGAACCTTGTCAGGTATTCTACGAAAGTTAAACTTCCACCTTTTGGGAATGCCACATTTGATTTAAACCAAGACGTGAAGATTGTTTCAGCAACATTTACGCTAGTTAGTACATCTTCAATTCTGTCATCGTCTCTATATGTCATAGTATTTTCCCCCAGTAAATGATAATGCAGCCTGTCGACAGGTGGATATTTGTAATGTATATCGTAAGAGAAGATCCGCTAGGACGCCTCACAAGGTGATATTTAGCGACAATCATAATACATCTTTATCTCATCAATAGTACTGTGTACTAATCCTTTTCTGTTGGTTTCATATAGTGCTTCCATTACACGATCATTACCCTTTCTTATATATTTAAAGAGATACTTGATAGAAGATGACTGGTTGCAAACTTCAATATTTAGATGTTCTTGATACCTGAGTAGCAAAACTGGATTGTATGGTACCACAAAACGATTATCTAACTCAACACCATTTTTATGGATTGTTCTATCGTCATCCCTTCTATGATATATCACATGACCATCATCATCTACCGTTGTTTGTCTAAAAATTTTTTTAGGAAAGAACTTAAATCATTTTCCATTTTCTATACAAGGAGAAGAACATCTGGAATCTCTACAAGGGCCATGGAGCATATAGTTTTTAACAGATTCATGTAGTTTTGGGTAGGAAATTTTATCTAGAATCTCAGCAGACACCACTCTGTTAACATCTGATGGAGTGATATGTTTGTTTTCATGATAAAGAAATAATAAAATGTGGACATGCGGAAAACCTTGTTTCTGGAATTCAATGGTTTGAACAACTGTAATGGAAAAACAAAAATAGATTACATCTGATTAGTATTAGGTGATGTAATAAGAAAGAATAAGGTAAATATAATAAACTATAAAAATATATCTTATTAGGTAAACATAATGAAGTGTAAAAAATGATCTTACCTGCCCTTTATTTTCCAAATATACAATGTTCTCTTAAATATTTTAAAAGATGATCAACCTTTATATTGAATACTCGAGATAGTAATTGTGGACAGTCAGTTGGATGAAGATTCTTTTGTGTAACAAATTGACTGATTTCTGGCCACATTGGGTTACATGTAAATGTAAAGAACATATCGGGATACCCTGCCCAATTACAAATTGACATTGTGTCCATATAATTTTGAATCATATATCTTGGACCACCAGTAAAAGAAGATGGAAAAATTATGTGCTTCCCTCAAGAGGAGCCTTCTCGGTCACCTCGAAGGAATGCATCTTGCAATCCATTGTATAGGTCAACCCACATCCACTTTGGTTGAAACAAATATACGATAGTCTCTATGACTCAATCATTGTGTGAGCATCAATGAATTTTTTTTGCAGTAGTATTCTGGAATGTAGAAAAGTGAATGGTTCAATGTCATGGAATATCAAGTGAAAAAAGAAATATTCTCTCATTGTAACCTTTATTAGCTTAGCACTAGTTGTGAACGTAGTAGCGCGATGCATTATGTTGTCAACATATCCATCCTGGCTACCAGGGAAAAACAATGGATACTGTAATGGCAGATACAAAAGGTGAATCTCATCAATTCGTTGCAATAAACCACATTTGGTTTGAATGATGATGTCACATTCTTTTTTTAGATCATCGACATCTCCGAAAATAAGCATGGAAATTTTAGATGTTGTCGGTAAGTTATGTGTTGCCTCATTTTTTTGTCTTTTCTTAAGCTGGTGTAGCCCTAAGTTTGGAACATCTTCACGATTAAGGATATCTTTTGTTGATATGAACTATTGAGCTAAATCATTGATCTCAAGTAGCATATGTTTCAACTTCTCAACAATACTGAAGTTAATAACTGATTGAAGATTTTTGTCATCATAACTGGAAGAGATATTTTTGTCAGAAAAATACAATGAAATGAATCAGATTGATATTCATAGCAATGATTTTCAGAAATACCTCATACTACTAACTCTATTCTGGCACTCATTGTGACACCCAGACTTTTTAATTTATTTATATTTTATTATTTCTTGGCCCCGGGTTCTCTCGCCAGGGTCCGAGCTAGGTTTCAGATTAAATTTGTTGACATTTAATGTTTTTGGTGGACTTCAGACCGGTGGGCGGACACCGCACCGTCAACGGTAGCCTCACGGTCGATCCAAGTTTTCCCGTGCAGTTGTTTGGTGAATTAAAAGTTTTACTATTTTTATTAATTTTATTAATTTTTTTGTTATTATTATTATTATTATTAGCTTTGTTATAATAATAATATTGTTAATTATAATGTTTTATTATTATTATTATTATTATTATTTATTATTATTATTATTAATTTGTTTTATAAATATATATATATATATATATATATTTAATGAAACCCTAGGGGGGCGCTGCGGCCCCCCCACTTTCCCATGCGGCGCGCTGTGCACCCGCAGCACCGCTCCCGCCTCCTCGCGATCCGGCCGTGGCCGCCGGCCGCCGCCTCCCCTCCCAACCACCGCCTCCCCTCCCGAACCGTTCCCTCCATCGCGTGATGCCACCCCACACTACTACCCCCCTGCCGACCTCCCCTCTCCGCCCCTCGCCCTCCCTGCCGCCTCCCCGTGCGAACTGCCAACACGCCTGCCTTCGTGTCCCGCCTCCTCCCGCTCACCAGCCACGCCAACGCCCCGCCTGACCCCACACCTCTGCACGCCCCGCTCGCCCTCCAGCCGCCTTCGGCTACCGTCCGGCCCCCTGCCGGTGCCGCCCTTTCCGGTGCCGCCCCTACCGGCGTCGCCCCTGCCGGAGCTGTTTCGGTTTTCCCCGCACCCTGCCGGTGTCGTCCCAATGTGTGCGCACCCTTTCGGTGTCGTTCCGGCCATTGCACGACTTGCAGGTGTCGTTCCGGCCAGCCCATACCTTGTCGACATTGTCCCAACCTTCTCGCACCCCTCTCCAGCGTTTTTGCTACCCATTTCCCCTTCCGCATAACTCGTCCGGTTGAGCGCTCCTCCGCACTTTGGTGAGGGTTACACTGTTTGTTTGTTTCAGTTATTTTATTTATTTAGTTATTTATTTTTATCATTGTTTATTTGTTTTGGGTCGTTTTGATTCTCCTGCACCGATGTCGAGGTGAGTTTTTGTGTTGTTTACTCGTTTGGATTATTTTGAGTCCATGCTCCTGCGTTTTTAGTTGTGTTGCGATTATTTCAGCGGGTTGGCGAGAAAAATCCGCAATACCACGGTCAGAAGGTTGCGCGCACTTGCGCTCTGGTGTGAGGCGCGTCGCGTGGTCATGTTCGAGCTGCGTTTCGAGGTAGGTTTTCCCTCTGCACTTACCATTAAGTTTAGAAATTATTAATTTCCTGTTATTTATTTAATTTTTAGTAAAGTAGAAATAATAAATAATAATTATTTTTAGAATAATTATTTGCTGCAAATGAAAATGTTTATTCTTGTGAATTGAACTGAAATTAGTTTTTTTGATAAACTGTCACATCATGGTGAAAATGCCATTTGGATTTAAAAAAAAATTAATTTATAAATTTTCAAGTGTATTTTCGGTTTGGTGAGAAATGTATCTTTTTGATGAAAATGATGATTTATTAAATAGTGGTTTGACACGTGAATGAATGTGTTGGTTACACTTTGAGAAACACTTAGAGGCCCGGTTGGCACTTTTAAAATGGTTTTGAAATGATTTTGGATGAATGTTCCTCGGGATGGGTACAACTAAAGGCCCAGTTGGCATTTTGTGGTAATTATTGTGAAAGGGTGACGTGTGAAATCTATTCAAGGACCATTTGGCATTTTGAACTGATTTTTGGTAAAACCCTTCTTGGGTTGGGTTCCTTGCCTAGTTCTGATCCATGTGATTGGGAGGGTCCTCAGTATGGGACCTCCCTTGTGAAATGTATGTCGATGGAAAGGGACTACCCTTGAGGTGGACGGGGTGGTGCCAGATTGCATGATGTGTTTGAGTGATATATTTATACGCCTGACTTGTGTTTGAATTGTATGGAACACCCTCTTTAGAACTATACATGGGAACCTGACATAGTGAGTGAATCTTCTGAGAACGATTGCAGCACTAGTTTAGAATATGCACTAGCTAGTGGCCCCATAGCAGGGGAATACTGAGTTATTGGTGCTATGGGGGTTAGGCCCCTCGATTAGGCCATGTAGGGCTATACCGAGCGTTAGGGAGTTATGAAATCATCATGTTAGGTCATGCCTTCAGGATGAGTCAGATGTATAGTACGTTCTAGATTGTTCATGATCTCCTAGGTTCGACCCATGTTTCCTTCAGTGCTTACTTGTTTGTGGTAGATAGTTTAGGTGACTAGTTTGGTTGATGGCCCTCATGTGTTACTTTTCCATTTCCCTCATTGTGTGCTGTGTGTGGTTTTTCCTCTTGGATAAAAGAAAAAGGAAATTTTGGATTTTAAATTGGCTGAGAAAAACTTTTTTAAAAAATTTAATGCATTTTTCCCTTTTTAACATTAAAAACTTGTTTTTTTTTATTTTGATTAAGGGAAATGAACTATTACTTGTTTTATAAATGAAAAGTGTATGTGAAATACATATTTTAGTTAATATAGTTCAAACATGAAATTAATAGATTCTTTATTTAATGGTAGTGCTTTGGGAATAGATTTATCGGGCTAGCCTACTGAGTTTTAATACTCACGCCTATAATGTTTTCTTTTTTTAGTTTTTTTGCAGGTTCCGGCTTCAGTTATTCGCCTTGAGAGACGTTGGTTGTGGTTTTGGAGGGTGACCCGAGGGGTCATGTGGAGTTTTGGTCGTGGCCAGGTTTTTTTCTTTGTCGGTTGTTCTTTCTTTATTTGCCTTTGTTCATTTTTTTATTGCCACTGCTTAGTTATTTTTTTCCCTTTTGGGCCAAATCATTCCCACTTTCTTACTTTTGATGCCCGACACTGGTTGCCAGCCCGTGGGGATCGGGAACGCCCCTTGGGCCATGTCGCGGGCCGGTACGGGTGACCGGTTCAGGGTTGACCCGGGTTGGTTCATGAGAAAATGGTGTCAAAGGGAGGTTATTGTTATTTGGGGTGTTTGGTAGATGGATATTAGGACTTTCGGGATTCTAGAGGTAAGTGTGGGAAGAGTGTAACACCCCAAGATTTCATAGTGCATTATTTCTTCAAAATAATTCAATAACTTGGACTACACGCAACACCGAGTTTAAGCGCACCATGAATTACCAAACAAGCCGTTCAAAAGAGCTTATGAATAGTATTAACTAAATTTTAAACTTTATATAATCTTTATAATTTTAGAATCCATATTATGAGCTTCTTAGACATAATGTAAGAACAAATTCATTTTCAGTATTGCACTTTTACCAACTTTTAATAGTAAACCCTTTTTAAATACAATATTTTAAACTTTTTGATTAAATGGGGACATCAAAAATTTAAAATGAAACATCCCAAGCTTCCACTACACACTTTCCTTTGAATAATACAGTAGCGTGTGTTGTACGCAACTTTGAGTTCTAACACACACCACAACCAATCAAACTAGCCGTTATGAATACTAATACCTACCTTTTGAAATTATATATATTTTATATTTCAAAATGGACTTCATTTTTGGATTCTGAATATTGAATTTATCCTAGGGTGAAATTTTGGAACTTTTCGGATAACACTTATATTTTGATGAATAGTGAAAATTACTAAATTTTAATTATAAACAACTTTTTTAATCGAAATAATTTATATTGATAAATTATGAATTTCAGTGGTTGTAAAGTATATTTAGAATATATTTTTACCATTTAATATAATTTTGTTCATTTTACATAATTTTACAATTAAACTGGACATAAACAAGTGTGAATCTTTTGATAGTTATAATCTCTTAAAAACACGCTTTTTGTTTTAACAACGGGAATTAATTTTAAATTAATTCCTACCACTTATATGTTTTTAATTTGGAAAAATGGATTCCATATTTGGAATTAGGATGTTCAAATTGTGTAAATAGGTAACTTTTATTTTTAGACATTTTGAATAATTAGTGCGGTAAATATTTTATTTACCATGGTTAAGGGTAAATCCGGTAAATAAGGGTTAAAAAATAATATTATAATAATACTAAATTACCCTAAAACGTATCCTAAACTTATTAGTTGATACGTGTTCGACCATAGGCATCTTTGGGTAGATTTTGGGACCCCATGGAGCCACTTGTAGGTGATAGGGACACTTTATTTTAATTACGTTAAAATGAATACAAAAATGACACCAGCATATATCTTTTAGAAAAACAATTTTTACATAGGGTTATATATGTTTTATTTTCAACTATAATATTAATTATAAAGCTAAAAATATTTCCTACATAATGATATTTTATTTATAATTTTTAGAGATTACATAATTTAATTTATTTATGACATAATGATGATGCAGTAATTACCATAATAGTGAAAATTTAAAATAATTGATATTATAAATACCTAAATAAATATAATTTGAGACTTTTAATGAATTAAAATAATTTTCTAGGATAATATGACATATTAGTATTTATTTAATTAACTTTTTTCGAAGTAATCATTCTGTTATGAGTTTCACAAAAATCAACTATTTAATAGTGTCAAAATTGACATAAAAGAGTTTTTAAAACAAATATTATATTATTAATTGATATTAAATTCTTAAAAATCTAAGGTTCGGCCAAGAGACTTATATAATGATAGGTGTATCATTAATGGACCACTTGGGGGTCGCTTGGATTTATATATTAAGTTTATTAACAATATAATATAAAAATACAAAGAGACATTGTAAAAGTAAAACTAATTAACTTAGAGTTAATACTTAAAGATAAGGTTAATATAAGGACCCAAACCTGTCTAAATTCTATTAGTTGAGTGTTTTTTGACCCATACCCACCTTATAATTTAAATAATCCACTTTGGAGCCATTAGAAATCGAATATAAATTTATTATAAATTAATATTTCTAGCTTTTCCAAAGGTTCCCCTCACCCCTCTTATAAAATGGAACTTCTCCTTCTCATTTTATCACACCTTCAAAGCCTTTTGGTTCAGCCAAAATCTGCGCAAATACTCTCCCAACTTCACTCACTACAACCTAGAGGCATTAGTTTGATCAGAAAGCCAACCTAAGGAGCCCTTTTGATCAAATCAAAAGGAAGAACCCGAAGAAGAGGTAATGATTTCACCACCCTTTTCCAAGTTCCTTTCTTCTTCCACTTCTTTTTCCTTTGTTGTTACCATTATAAAATAATAACTCCAGTATCATATATATACTTTGATGTTATTATGAATATGGTACAACCATATTAAGTATTCTATCCACCCTTTTAATGACATGTCACCATACGTGCGTACGCACGGCTTACCGTCTCCACGTCGTGGTGTAATTGTTATTCAATATATTATTCTTTGGATGGGTATAATAATGATGTGTAACTCATGTAAATAATAAATATAACATGTTAATGATTCTGTATATATGATATACCATCCATTTATATATTATTTTAATATAAAAAGAATGATATTGTCGCTCGTGCGTACGTACAGACTACCGTCTCCACGAACGCGATGAGATTCATTCTCCATCGTATCCATTCAAGTATAATTATCATTTAATGATTTAAAAATGATGTTTAAGGAGTTGATATCATTATAGATATGAATAATATACAACATATCCATTACAAACATGGCTTATGTAACAAAACATATAAAAGAAAACGAGTAAGTTAACACCCGAAACAACGATAATACTAAGATATTATTAACAAATCAATGTTAAAAGATAATATATGATATCATATTAATGTATATGATTCTCATATAATTTAATAACAATTATTTCCCCATTATACAGGAGGTTAACCTACCCCAACCAAGGAAAATTACAAGGTAAGGGTTATTTCACAATCTCTTCATTATCCGAGGTTGTTTATACGTAATAATCTACTGGGATCTCTTTATCATCCACATCCATGTTTCTTAAAAATGTATTTCAAAACATTTTTACTATTTAAAGGAATATGGGTTAAGGTCATTTATACCCTTGTTTGTCTTTTTATAAGAGTTTTATAAAAGAATCTTTCCGTCGTTTTCCAAACAAGGTGCTTTTTAACCTTTTCGACAGAATTAAGGTAAGAATGTTTTTTTAACTTATACGGCGGGTGCAGTTATTTTCCGCCGTTATAAAATCTTCGAAGCTTCTATTACAAGCTTATAAGAATATTTTCAAATAAAATGTTATATTTTATAAATATATTACTCTTAAATTATTTCAAAACAGAAAGAGATATTTCTTTAAAAAGAGTTTTGATTTCATCTATGTCAACATCCTTTGATGGATTTTAAGCTTATTTGAAGTTGATTTATTATGATACAAAACTTCTATATTGTATTGAAGGTTTTGTGATATTTTTGACTGTGGATGTGCTATTTTTATACCATTCATAGTTTATGGTGAAAGTATTGACATTTCGTATGCTATTTTTAATACGAATGTTTATGTTATGTTTAAACCTTTTCTTATGGGAATGAATTGGACTTAATATGCGACGGGTGGAGCCCGCTATATCTCCTCTATGCATCAGTAGGTCTCATGAGACAAACTAGTGTCTTGGAACAAGGCCTTGGAAAAATATTATTTGTAGTCTTGGCATGAGGCCTTCGCTATGTGGTTATGATAGTCTGGTATTATGCATTCCATCATTATAAAAGTGGTTATTGATATTTCATGTGATTATTTGATTAGTAGAATATCCATGTGAATAAGTAAATGGAATTATTTCATTTTACTTTTTCCATAATATGTTGAAGTTCATGATTAAAAGGCTTTTGTTTTGGTTATACATTGCCTTAAATGTTTATGCTTATTTTTGAAAGTTTCTGCTAAATTGTTATCCTTTCTGGGCATTTGGGCTCACCCCTTTTCTATGTTTTATTTTTCCCAGGATGTGAAGAAGTAAGTTATGAATGACCTGCAGAGATATTATGAGGGGATAATAGTGTGGACTATGGAGACATTATGTTGTTGTAGTATTTTTTTACTTTATGATGTAATGTAAAACTTTATGAATATATCTAGTGTTTGCAAGGCTACTAAAACAATCGGTCTTTCGAGATTTGATCTTTCTTGTGATCATGCCAATGTTATGTAATAATGCACCGACTCTAGGTAACTGGGGTCAGGGCATTACAGTTGGTATCAGAGGAAGTTTAGTACAAACCTTGGAAGCTATATTTAGATAAAATCTGATTAGAGCACGTAGACCTAAGATGAACTTTGAGGATTAGATTAGAAGAACTTCCTAGAATTTTGTTATTGTAGAGATTTTGTGAGTTTTCCGAGCAATACATCCCTGTCTGGATACGAGAAGGTAGAGGCGGCTCTGGCACAGACGTACCTAGGGATAAAACCCAAAAACACCGCTTTAATCTAGAATCGAACGGAAACTGGTGCACGACAACGGGCATTGCTGCACTCTTGGTTACGACACTCTTGGGGGATATGCTTAGGATAATTCTCATTTTCTTTACAAACCATTATGAAGGGTTTATGAGTATATACTTACTCAAAGGAGACATTTTTATGATTATGGATTATATCAATAAATTATTTAATTTATGTTATGTGATTTACAAGTTTGGGATTAGGTATTGTTATTCATAAACTAATCTAGTGTATGCCATTGTTTAGAAATGGAACCCAATAGAAGGAATGAGAACTCCAGCAATGCACATGATACAAAGAGAAAGAAGGATCATATATTTCATGGACTTAAGCCAGAATTTATAAGAGAAATAGTCTCGCATGTATTATCATCATATGATGAAATAATATCATGTGTTTTTAATATAAGTAAAGAGTTTACTGAGTCCTATGGCTTTGAAGGGAAGAAATAGAAGAAAAGGATGGAAGAGAGAAAGATGGATAAAAGGAAGAGGGAAAAGAAGAATTTTCCCATATGTGATAAATGTGGAAAGAAACACCCTGGAACTTTCCTGAAAGGAATGGGAGTTTGTTATAAGTGTGGAGGAAAAGGGCACAAAGTACGTGACTGCAAGGGTAAGAAAATGGTTTCAAATGTACAATGCTTCATTTGCAAGGAGTTTGGACACTATGCGAGCCTATGTCTCAGTCATCAGACTATGCCGCAAATGATGCTATTGGATAATAATCAAGTTATGATACTACCACAGATGAAGAGAAATGATTAGAGTTCTTATGTTGATTATGTCATTAGAGTGTTGTATCAACAATGTACTTGTTATAATAATTATGGAGTATATAAGGATTTTACTGTAGTACTATTTCATTATGGACTTGAGATTGTGTGGAACAAAGAAAAGTGACTCAATAGCAGGTTAAATTTTTGGAAAATCTATGGTTGAGAGAAAGATAAACCATAATATGGTTCTGATACCGAGGTAGTGATTTTAGAATAATACATGATTGTTTTGGATAAATTATATTGGATATTCTTGACTACCTTGAAACTGATTAATGATTTGTATATTCCATCATTGTTGGGGTTTAAAACATTTTTAGATTGAAGGAGTGTATCTATTATTCTTTAAGGAATAAGGGATCATGAATGTAATAAATAAGTTTTTATGGTAATTCAGGATGTTGCAGTGTTTTAAAAGAATACATGATGAAGGTGTTCAAATGTTATTACGTGGAAAAAAGGATCTTCATTGTGTTTACCTTCCTTATAAATTTTGGACTGAAGTATTTTGGATAGTTCTAGTTTGGATTATTTTGGATTGCCATAAAAGGACAACCCAGAGGTTGGGTGGCAGCCCGTCGCGTCCGGAAAGGCCGCAAGACATGAACCCACAACTGAAGGGCGACAAGGGTGTATCACCTACCACTGACCCACGTGATGTCTAGGATTAAATAATATAGTTTTTTTTAAAATATCTGGTAGATGAATTATAAATTCGTTTTTTTGGAACCCTATACGAATAGGATAAATAGAATATATTTTTTAGGTTCTATTATCTTTTAGAGTGAAAGATGAGTTTGTGGTAGAAATTAGTTAAAGGATGGAACTCTACTTGTCAAGAATATATTTTTCTTCTTCTCTTATTCTATGAAGAAATTAATTCTTATACTTTATTTAAGGAATCCTAAAACCAAAAATGTGTTATCCTAATACTCTATGTTTTGTTGAACCGATGGTATTTCAAATAATCATAGATTGATGAATTTAAGGACCTCAATTTTATACTTGTTTGTGATTGATGACCTCAATCACTACCTATAAATATTTACATTTTTCCTCCAATTATATGTCTCTAATTGCCACCAATGTTCTCCTAATCGAAATCATAATTTGGTGGTGACCCTTTCATTTCTCTTTTCCTCATATTAAGACTAAATTTTTGTAACCCAATTTCTGATGTGGGTTTTCCCACAAATATATTTTCTATTTTTAACCTTTTATTTTCGAAGAACAATTTCAAATTGCGAGGACGCAATTTATTGAAGGAGGGGAGAATGTAACACCCCATGATTTCATAGTGCATTATTTCTTCAAAATAATTCAATAACATGCACTACACACAACACCGAGTTCAAGTGCACCATGAATTACCAAACAAGCCATTCAAAAGAGGTTATGAATAATATTAACTAAATTTTAAACTTTATATAATCCTTATAATTTTAGAATCCATATTATGATCTTCTTAGACATAATGTAAGAACAAATTCATTTTCAGTATTGCACTTTTACCAACTTTTAATTGTAAACCCTTTTTAAATGCAATATTTTAAACTTTTTGACTAAATGGGGGCATCAAAAATTTAAAATGAAACATCCCAAGCTTCCATGGTACGCTTTCCTTTGAATAATATAGTAGTGTGTGTTGTACGCAACTTTGAGTTCTAACACAAACCACAACCAATCAAACTAGCCGTTATGAATAGTAATACCTACTTTTTGAAATTATATATATTTTATATTTCAAAATGGACTTAATTTTTGGATTCGTAATATCGAATTTATCCTAAGGTGAAATTTTGGAACTTTTCAGATAACACTTATATTTTGATGAATAGTGAAAATTACTAAATTTTAATTAAAAACAACTTTTTTAATCGAAATAATTTATATTGATAAATTATGAATTTGAGTGGTTTTAAAGTATATTTAAAATATATTTTTACCATTTAATATAATTTTGGTCATTGTACATAATTTTACAATTAAACCGGACATAAACAAGTGTCAATCTTTTGATAGTTATAGTCTCTTAAAAACACGCTTTTTGTTTTAACAACGAGAATTAATTTTAAATTAATTTCTACCACTTCTGTATTTTGAATTTGGAAAAATGGATTCCATATTTAGAATCAGGATGTTCAAATTTTGTAAATAGGTATCTTTTATTTTTAGACATTTTGAATAATTACTGCGGTAAATATTTTATTTACCATGGTTAAGGGTAAATCCAGTAAATAAGTGTTAAAAAATAATATTATAATATTACTAAATTACCCTAAAACGTGTCCTAACCGTATTTGTTGATACATGTTCGACCATAGGCATCTTTGGGTCGATTTTGGGACCCCGTGGAGCCACATGTAGGTGATAGGGACACTTTATTTTAATTAAGTTAAAATGAATTCAAAAATGACACTAGCATATATCTTTTAGCAAAACAATTTTTACATAGAGTTATTTATGTTGTATTTTCGACTATAAATATTAATTAGAAATATAAAAATATTTACTACATAATTATATTTTATTTATAATTTTTAAAGATTACATAATTTAAGTTATTTATGACACAATGATGATGCAGTAATTACCACAATAGTGAAAATTTAAAATAATTGATATTATAAATACCCAAATAAATATAATTTGAGACTTTTAACGAATTAAAATAATTTTCTAGGATAATATGACATATTAGGATTTATTTAATTAACTTTTTTCTAAGTAATAATTCTGTTATAAGTTTCATAAAAATCAACTATTGAATAGTGTCAAAATTGACATAAAAGAGTTTTTAAAACAAATATTATATTATTAATTGATATTAAATTCCTAAAAATATAAGGATTGGAAAAGAGACTTATATCATGATAGGTGTATCATTAATGGACCTCTTGGGGGTCTCTTGTATGTATATAGTAAGTTTATTAACCATATAATATAAAAATACAAAGAGACATTGTAAAAGTAAAACTAATTAACTTAGAGTTAATACTTAAAGATAAGGTTAATATAAGTACCCAAACCTGTGTAAATTCTATTGTTTTAGTGGTTTTGGACCCATCCCCACCTTAAAATTTAAATAATCCACTTTGGAGGAATTATAAACCGAATATGAATTTATTATAAATTAATATTTCTAGCTTTTCCAAAGGTTCCCCTCACCCCTCTTATAAAAGAGCACTTCTACTTCTCATTTCTTCACACCTTCAAAGCCTTTTTTTCTGCCAAACTCTTCCCAAATACTCTCGAAACTTCCATAACTACTTATTAGAGGCATTAGTTTGATCAGAAAGCCAACCTAAGGAGCCCTTTTGATCAAATCAAAAGGAAGAACCCGAAGAAGAGGTAATGATTTCACCACCCTTTTCCAAGTTCCATTCTTCTTCCACTTCTTCTTCCTTTGTTGTTACCATTCTAAAATAATAACTCCAGTATCATATATATACTGCGATGTTATTATAAATATGGTACATCCATATTAAGTATTCTATCCACCCTTTGAATAACATGTCACCATACGTGCGTACGTACGGCTTACTGTCTCCACGTCGTGGTGTAATTGTTATTCAATATATTATTATTTGGATGGGTATAATAATGATGTTTAACTCATTTAAATAATAAATATAACAAGTTAATGATTCTTTATATATGATATACCATCCATTTGTATATTATTTTAATATCAAAATAATGATATTGTCGATCGTGCGTACGTACGGACTATCGTCTCCACGAATGCAATGAGATTCATTCTCCATCGTATCCATTCAAGCATAATTATCATTTGATGATTTAAAAATGATGTTTAAGGACTTTATATCATTCTGGATATGAATAATATAGAACATATCCATTACAAACATGTCTTATGTAACAAAACATATAAAATAAAACGAGTAAGTTAACACCCGAAACAACGATAATACTAAGATATTATTAACAAATAAATGTTAAAAGATAATATATGATATCATATTAATGTATATGATTCTCGTATAATTTAATAACAATTATTTCACCATTATACAAGAGGTTAACCTACCCCAACCAAGGAAAAGTACAAGGTAATGTTTATTTCACAATCTCTTCATTATCCGAGGTTGTTTATACGTAATAATCTACTGGGATCTCTTTATCATCCACATCAATGTTTCTTAAAAATGTATTTCAAAACATTTTTAATATTTATTAGAATATGGGTTAAGGTCATTTATACCCTTGTTTGACTTTTTATAAGAGTTTTATAAAGGAATCTTTCTGTCGTTTTCCAAACAAGGTGCTTTTTAACCTTTTCGACAGAATTAAGTTAAGAATGTTTTTTTAACTTATACGGTGGGTGCGGTTATTTTCCGCTATTATAAAATCTTCGAAAATTCTATTACAAGATTATAAGAATATTTTCAAAGAAAATGTTTTATTTTATAAATATATGACTCTTAAATAATTTCAAAATAGAAAGAGATATTTCTTTAAAAAGAGTTTTGATTTCATCTATGTCAACATCTTTTGATGGATTTTAAGATTATTTGAAGTTGATTTATTATGATACAAAAATTCTATATTGTATTGAAGGTTTTGTGATATGTTTGACTGTGGATGTGCTATTTTTATACCATTCATAGTTTATGGTGAAAGTATTGACATTTCGTATGCTAGTTTTAATACGAATGTTTATGTTATGTTTAAACCTTTTCATATGGGAATGCATTGGACTTAATATGTGACGGGTGGAGCCCGCTATAGCTCCTCGATGCATCGGTAGGTCTCATGAGACAAAATAGTGTCTTGGAACAAGGCCTTGGCAAAATATTATTTGTAGTCTTGGCACGAGGCCTTGGCTATGTGGTTATGATAGTCTGACATTATGCATTACATCATTTTGAAAGTGGTTATTGATACTGCATGTGATTATTCGATTAGTAGAATATCCATGTGAATAAGTAAATGGAATTATTTCATTTTACTTTTGCCATAATATGTTGAAGTTCAAGTTTAAAAGGCTTTTGTTTTGGTTGTACATTGCCTTAAATGTTTAGGCTTATTTTTGAAAGTTTCCTCTATATTGTTATCCTTACTGGGCATTTGAGCTCACCCCTTTTCTATGTTTTATTTTTCCCAGGATGTGAAAAAGTAAGTTATGAATGACCTGCAGGGATATTATGAGGGGATAATAGTGTGGACTATGGAAACATTATGTTGTTGTAGTAGTTTTTCACCTTATGATGTAATGTAAAACTTTATGAATATATCTAGTGTTTCCAAGGCTACTAAACTAATCGGTCTTTCGAGATTTGATCTTTCTTGTGATCATGCCAATGTTATGTAATAATGCACTGACTCTAGGTAACTAGGGTCGGGGCGTTACAAAGAGCGTCACAAAATCTTGCTCACACTGATTCTCGAGTTACCAGGGTAGTCTGGGATTTGAGTATTCTACTTTTGTTTTGGATTGAGGAATGACAATGGAGGCAAGCCAATGTCACGTCGTGACCTCACATGGAGTAGTGACCCATGTGGAGTCCGAGTGCATGGTTTAAGTTCCTCCTAGTTTTTGCTGCTTACCTGGGTGTGGCTCACTACCATGTCACCAGGTTAAGTGCGACTGCTAGTTCCTCATTTCGGTGCTTCATTGTGGATGGTGTTTTATTTGGCTCGGGTTGGTGTAAGTGTGATTTTGGAAATGAACATGGATTTTGAAATGAAAGAATTTTATCTAAAATTGTTTTAAATTGGTAATGTGGGTTTTTAAATTGAAGGATATTTGGTTTGAAAGTTAATGTTTTTTTGGAGTTGGTAAAGGGTGGCTTGGTGTGACCCTTGATATTCTTTATGGAGGATCACATGTGTGTGGGTATGAACGAAAAGTGCATGGGGGAACTTGTTCGTGGACGATGTGAATATAAATGGATGGACACACATGTGATGATTCATGGGATGCCATGGGTGAGTTTTTGAAATATAAATGTATTGGAAATTGGATTTTCTCTGAAAAATGGATTTATGACTAGTGAAGAAAAATGGATTTTGTTTTTGAAAAATGGTATTGGGAATAAAGCAGTTTTGAAGTTTTAAAAGAAAATGGTGATTTTGAAAAAAATGGATTTTGATTGTATGTATATTCGTTTAACTTTCGGGCCGGTTGTTTCGTCTTGGGTTGTTTATTTCGATTGTTTTTTGGCTTGATGTCGGGTTTTGGTTTTGTGCCCTATGTGTTGTTCCGAATATGCCGCCCAGAAAAGTCTCCTAAAGTTGTTAATGAATCATTCCCAATTCTGGTTCTTATCAAGTGTTGCATGTTCATCGAGGAAATTGATGTCCGTTAGATGCAGTCGTGTGGTTTGTGGAATTAAAGAGTGTCTTTGAGTTGTTTGGAACTCTCAAGGTTGTTCAAGTTCATGCTTCCTCGAGTTTCTTTTAGGGTCTAGTTTTGGACCAGTGAAGGATTGATGTCTCATCATGGTTGGATTTGGGTTGAAGTGGTAGGTGTTGGAGTCTGCATTCATCCAATTGATCATATCCGAGGATGTGAAGGCCTATGTTGGCCGCTTTAAGGAGTCGACATCTGGAGCGCTAGTTCTTGGAAAACCCAGCACCTTTCTTCATTCGTAACGGTTCCCCATTTCACGAGCAGGGTGTACGAGAGGAAACTACCTCTAAATAAATCCCTTTTGTCGGTGTCGACTTCTGGTTCGTCAGAATACTCTAAAATGTTCCATCAATGTTGTTGGTTCGAGCATCCTAAGCCATTTCTTCTCATTCATCCGAAGTCCTGCTATTGTGTGACTATTCGAGTCAATGGGAAAAGATTGGAAATAAGTGTCATTAGAATAAGGACTTCTGATTAGGGGATGATCATGTCTGAATGTGATGCATAAGATGCTTCTGCCATCAGATCCCTAGCCTCAGGTCTTGGGGTGAAGCTCGCGCACAGTCAGGGTGTCAGAGGCATGTGAGACCTTTTCTTGGTTCATTATATTTCGTCTTTTAATAAAGACACTCAGGGCTTTCTTGTCCTTGTTTATCCTCTCCTGTAAGTTCATTTTTTTGGTAATAGTGCGATGAACTTACTCTTTTGTGATCATAGTAGTTGCGTTCTTCTGAGTGCGGCATCTATAATTGTTGGTTTTTTTTAAAAAGGGTATTTGGCCTTATGTGGGTTGGTCCTAACTTCATTAGTGATCATTTGGAGATGTGAGTATTGGGGGTTTTGGTCATGTGCCAAGAGTTCCGAGTTTTAGTGGATGCGTTGTCTTGCTTGTACTAAGGGAGTTGGATGTGTTGGGGGTTTTAAATCGTTTTGTGGAATTCTTAGTTCCATCAGTGTTGTTATAGGGTGTTAATTTTCTTGGTGCCTCGATATGTCAGGTGGCCTTGTAGTGGTGTTCCATTTAAGTCTTAGTGGTCCCACTCAACTTAGGTGGATAAGTCGTAGGTTCATGTTGGGGGTTCCCTGATTTCTAGTTGTGGTGAGGGTGTTGTTTGGATAATTTAGAGTTGTATAGATGGTTTTTGGGACCCAGGTTTGTCGGGATTATCTGTAGTAGGTTTCTCGGTTAAGTCTTGGTGGAGTTTTTCTTTTAGCATTGAGAAGGTGGGATAAGTTTGGTTTGGGAGTTCCCGTGTTTCCCCCCTAAGGGGGTGGTTTGTTCGGGTTTCAAGGGTTTCTGTATTAGTGAATTCTTTTGGTGGGGAGAACCCTCTCATGTTCTCCTCTCAATTTCGGGTAGTGATTTTCCTTGAATTGGTTAGGTGTTACGTTTGTTGGGAATAGTTACTCTGAGAATCTCGTTTTCCTTTGGTTTTGTCTAGGCATGGACTCTAGTTGTGTCAACTGTTGGCTTGGTGACTTTCTGGGGGAAGAAAGTGTCTGTGGTGGGGAGAATTGTCACACCTAGACTTTTTAATTTATTTATATTTTATTTTTTCTTGGCCCCGGGTTATCTCTCTAGGGTCCGAGATGGGTCTCGAATTAAATTGGTTGACATTTAATGTTTTTGGTGGACTTTAGACCAGTGCGCGGACACCGCATGGTCAGTGGTAGCCATGCGGTCGATCCAAGTTTTCCTGTGCAGTTTTTTGGTGAATTAAATGTTTTAATATTTTTATTAATTTTATTATTGTTGTTATTATTATTATTATTAACTTTTTTATAACAATAATATTGTTAATTATAATGTTTTATTATTTTTATTATTATTATTATTATTATTATTATTATTATTATTATTTATTACTATTATTATTATAAATTTTTTTAATATATATATATATATATATAATGAAACCCTAGGGGAGCGTTGCGCCCCCCCTCTTTCCCGTGTGGCATGCGTGCACCTGCAGTGCCGCTCCCGCCTCCTCGACAGCCGGCCACGGCCACCGGCAGCCACCTCCCCTCCCGGTCTGTTCCCTTCGTCACGCGACACCGCCCCGCGATGCTGCCCCCTGCCGACCTCCCATCTCTACCCCGCGCCCTCCCTGCCGCCTCCCTGTGCGAACTGCCATCGCGCTGGCGTCCGCGTCCCGCCTCCTCCCGCTCGCCCACTGCACCGGTGCCCCGCATGACCCCGCACCTCCGTGCGCCCCGCTCGCCCTCTAGCAGCCTTCGGCCGCCGTCCGGCCCCATGCCGGCGCTGCCCTTGCTGGTGTCGCCCCTGCCGGTGCTGTTTCGGTTTTCCTAGCACCCTTTCGGAATCGCCCCAGTGAGCGTGCACCCTGTTGGTGTCATTTCGGTCGTCGCACGGCCTGATGGTGTCGTTCCGGCCAGCCCGTACCTTTCCGGCGTTGTCCTGACCTTCTCGCACCCCTCTCCAGCATTTTTGCTGGCCGTTTCCCCTTCCGTGTAACTCGTCCAATTGAGCGCTCCTCCGCACCGTGGTGAGGGTTACGCTATTTGTTTGTTTCGGTTATTTTATTTATTTATTTATTTATTTCTATCATTTTTTATTTTTTTCGGATCGTTTTGATTCGCATGCACCGATGTCGAGGTGAGTTTTTGCACTGTTTACTCGTTTGGATTATTTTGATTCCATGCTCCTGCGTTTTTAGTTGTGTTGCGATTGTTGCAGTGGGTTGGCGAGAAAAATCCACGATACCACGGTCAGCAGGTTGCGTGCACTTGTGCGCTGGTGCGAGGCGCGTCGCGTGGTCATGACCGAGCTGCGTTTCAAGGTAGGTTTTCCCTCTGCACTTACCGTTAAGTTTAGAAATTATTAATTTATTGTTATTTATTTAATTTTTAGTAAATTATAAATAATACTTAACAATTATTTTTCGAATAATTATTTGCTGCAAATGGAAATGTTTATTCTTGTGCATTGAACTAAAATTATTTTTCTTGATAAACTGTCTCATCATGGGGAAAATGTCGTTTGGATTTTTAAAAAAAAATTAATTTATAAATTTTCAAGTGTATTTTTGGTTTGGTGAGAAATGTATCTTTTTGATGAAAAATGATGTTTTATTAAATAGTGGTTTGACACGTGAATGAATGTGTCGGTTCCACTTTGAGAAACACTTAGAGGCACGATTGGCACTTTTAAAATGGTTTTGAAATGATTTTGGATGAATGTACCACGGGATGGGTACAGCTAAAGGCCCGGTTGGAATTTTGTGATAATTATTGTGAAAGGGTGACATGTGAAATCTATTCAAGGCCCGTTTGGAATTTTGAACTGATTTTTGGTAAAACCCTTCTTGGGTTGGGTTCCTTGCCTAGTTCTAATCCATGTGATTGGGAGGGTCCTCGGTATGAGACCTCCCTTGTGAAATGTATGTCGATGGAAAGGGACTACCCTTGAGGTGTACAGGGTGGTGCCAGATTGCATGATGTGTTTGAGTGATATATTTATTTTCATGACTTGTGTTTGAATTGTATGGCACCCCCTCTTTAGAACTATACATGGGAACCTGGAATAGTGAGTGAATCTTCTGAGAACGATTGTTGCACTAGTTTAGAATATGCACTGGCTAGTGGACCCATAGTAGGGGAATACTGTGTTATTGGTGCTATGGGGATTGGGCCCCTCGGTTTGGCCATGTAGGGCTATGCCGAGAGTTTGGGTGTTATGACGTCATCGAGTTAGGGCATTCCTTCAGGATGAGTCAGATGTATATTACGTTCTGGTTTGTTCACGATCTCCTAGGTTCGACCCATGTTTCCTTCAGTGCTTACTTGATTGTGGTAGATAGTTGAGGTGCCTAGTTCGGTTCATGGCCCTCGTGTGTTACTTTTCCATTGCCATCGTTGTGTTCTGTGTGCGGTTTTTCCTCTAAGATAAAAGAAAAAGGAAATTTTGGTTTTTAAATTGGCTGGGAAAAACTTTTTTTAAAAAATTTAATGCACTTTTCCCTTTTTAACATTAAAAACTTGTTTTTTTTATTTTGAATAAGGGAAATGGACTGTTACTTGTTTTAGAAATGAAAAGTGTATGTAAAATCCATATTTTAGGTAATGTAGTTCAAACCTAAAATTAATTTATTCTTTATTTAATGGCAGTGCTTTGGGAATAGATTTATCGGGCTAGCCTAATGAGTTTTAATACTCACACCTATAGTGTTTTCTTGTTTTTAGTTATGTTATAGGTTCCAGCTTCAATTATTCTCCTTGATGGATGCTGGTTGTAGTTTTGGAGGGTGACCCAAGGGGTCATGTGGATTTTTGGTCATGAATGGGTTTGTGGATTTGTCAGCTATTCTTTCTTTATTTGCCTTTGTTCTTCTTTTTATTTCCGCTGCTTAGTTATTTTTTTCTCTTTTGGGAAAAATCATTCCCACTTGTTTACTTTTGATGCCCGACACTGGTTCCCATCCCGTGGGGATCGGGAACGCCCCTCAGGCCATGTCGCGGGCTGGCTCAGGTGACCGGTTCAGGGTCGACCCGGGTTGGTTCGTGACACTCATGTTCTGTGTCAAACACATATAGTTGGGAAAACCTTGGGGGCTGTCATTCTACCAGACACAAACTACCTATGCGATGGTAGTTCTTTCCATTTAGTCTGAATATAGTTGGGGATCTACTATTGTTCAAAGACCTATCAACCTTCCCACCCAAAGACGTGAATGCAAACATAGAATTATAAAGATTCATATTCTCTTGGAAATATCATTCTTGGGATGAAGTTAGATTAAAAACCAACATCTGTAGGTATAGAGGAGGTGATGGGACAAAATCTAAAGCAATATTTCACATAGAGAATCATTGAGAAAATCGTGGCGTTTGTTGGTTTCTGCATTTCCTATTTCTATCGTCATACCCCTTAGTAGAGTAATAGTACTAACATATATATGTGGGGTCTCCGATATCTGAGTATCCTGAATGTTGGGTAAAATAGTATTAAAAAAATATTCAATTTTTAGAGACTATCATCGAATAGTATTTGATTTATGACATTAATAATGTAGGAGTACTAAAATCAATAACCTGTGTTCTCCGCAATGTCCATTTCTAATGAGTTTCTTGTAGAAGTCGATGAAATGTAAATATGGCGTGACCTATCCTCTATAGAATTTAATAATAATTAAAGATCAATTTGTTAGTCAACAAACCTATGGAGTTTGTAGTTTTGGTGACAAAATATGTATTGTTTGAAGATGTTCCTGAAATATGTGAAGGAAAATATTATTGAATAGAATATCACATTATAGAAACTTTATGTAGTTACAATAAAAAAATGAAGAAATCTATATTAATGCATAAAAAACTTATAACATACCTGTCAATGATGCAGTAGTGTACTGTGGTACATTATTATTTGGAAGAAAAAATATGTACACAGAGGATAGAGTATGAAATGAAATTTAATTGACATGTTTAAACATAAATAAGTGTATCAGTAATGCATACTCTATCGAGTTGAGTACTACAGATTTAGTGAGATTGTTTTCCTCATTTAGTAGACTTAATGCAAAAAGTGACATAAGCGTTAGATGGTCCGTAATTAAACGTTTGATCCATATTATGGTTATAAAAGTTCACAGACATCAAACTTACTAAAAGGTACAGGGGAGAGGGTGTGATGTATCTGTTTTCGTCTGTTTTTTCCAGCATTCATCGTTCACTCCGTATGACTTGCACATGGTACTATAAAAAAAGAAGTAACAAATGATGAGTAGTCTCAGTTATATATAAATAGTAAGCTTTTCATAGCATTTGTCAAATGAATATACCATTAACAGATAGAGGTGATAATGGTAATCTTCAGGCTGTATGTCCGACGCCATTTGCTGATAGTGGCTGAATAATTGGACTACCGGTGCACATGGTAGAAATCATTGGATAACCTATAGTACACGACAGTATTTTTACTAAAATTATTGACATGAAAATCATATAATGATATAAGTAGAGTTAGTAATTAAGTTATTATAAAACTAAGACAGTACTCCCAATTTTCTTGACGTTGCTGCATGTGTAGTCTTCTGTGGATCCTTGATTCTCTAGAGTTTGAAGGGGTATGCATTGTTTTGTTGGTTTTCTTTGTACAAAATTGTTTAGGTGTCCCGAAAAAAATATTTTATGAACAATTGATAATTGAATATAAAATTCTTTTAAATAGGCAGACAACAATTTTACTATTTAAATTTGAAGATCAATTTTAAAGTTTAATATTAACATAGTAGACATGAAAATGTTTCCTGGAGAATCTATACATTAAAATACAAGTATTTAGTATAATGAATATGTAACGGTAAACATAATGTACAAAGATTTGTTTTAAAGCACATTTATGAAGCGATACCTTTGTGAAATGATTTGATGCCCCTTAGAGGAAAGACGCAAAAGGTTGTTGTCAAATAGGTCGTATATTATCACCGACAAGACTGCAACTATATGTGTTAAGTATCAACGATGGAATGGAGCAATCAAATATGTCACATATCCAAAGATAGTATACGTCAAAGGAATATTAGTAAATGGTAAATAAAAATAAAATATCTATCTAATAAATTTAACTTTCAATGTCACGTGGAATTTCTATTTCTATATACCTGAAAAGAAAATAAGTACGCAAAGAATGGTGAGTGGACAATAAATAAAGAACTATTTCACAGAAGCTTCCATACAAGTATCAAAATGTTAGACATTGGTATGTGCTGTTATATATTGTAGAAGGTAGAGGCCATGTACTGATTGGGTTGCAAAATTCCAAAACTGGGCTCAAAAATAGAGACCCAATGATAGTAGAAAACAGATATAGTATTATTACATTCGCAATAAACATGTAAAAGATGCAATGCAGAGTGACAAAAAATACGTTACATTGACAGTAGAAAACGGATCTGTATGGAATACACAGAAACCCTACTCACGAGATCGGCGATGAAATAGGAGATGAGGTTTGGGATGTCGGCAATGGTAAGACCGAGGCCGTTTTCCATGCCAGGAATAGTAACATCGATGCTTCCTGGGACAGAATGCGGGAGGAGATGAGAAGAATCGTTAAGTGGTGTATTAATTTGTACTTTCTCAAAACCCTAATCGCATCCTGACTACCTGGTACAGAATGCGATCCAATAAGAATGACTCAAGTGGGGAGAAATGAATGACATAATGGGCGTTGAGCTCTCGGATGGTAATGGAGATGAATTGGCGGACGATATGCTGGAGGAGATGAGAGGAATCGACCAGCGGTGTATTGAACTGAGCTACCTAGAAACCATAATCGCCACTGGAAAACCAGGTCTACAGAGTGAGCTGAATGGAAGGCGTCGAGCTCATAAGAATGATTTAGGCTGAAGTGCACGATTGAACGGAGTTCTATCGAAAACCTAGGCATGGACAGAAGAGAAGGTAAACAGAGCGATGCGAATGAAAGGCCTCGAGCTCAAAAAACTCATCTCGGCAGAAGAGCCCGATAGTTTGGGGGTAATTGTAGGATGTTTTTTATTTTCAGGTGACATGGATGCTTGTGGAGGCGACAAGTCAGGCTGGAGGAACCCAACTTTAGTATATATAGTGGATTAGGAATTATTAAAAATAATTAGCAATAATTTGGAATAATTAGCAATAATTATCAATAATTATCAATAATTAGAAATAATTAGCAATAATGAGAAATAATTAGCAGTAATTAGCAATAATTAGCAATAATTATGAATAATGAGCAATAATTAGAAATAATTTTCAATAATTAGGAATAATTAAGAACAATTTTCAATAATTAGGAATAATTTGCAATAATTAGGATTTATGCGTACCTCCGAGAAGATTCTTCATTGTGATTTATGTGTGAGAATGTTGTAAGTAAATGAGCCTTCAGACAAAAGAGACCCCTTTTCGTCGATGAATCATCTTCTTGCAACTGTCACTGCCTGAGCACATTATAAAAAATGTGGTCCTATAAATTCATATTCAAACTCGTGCATACGATATTGGATATGCATAAGTAGAAGTATACTATTCATAATGTTTTGAGTTGGTGAAAGTTGAAAGGAGAAGAGTCATCGAGCAAAAGGAGTGTTGTCAATCCACTTGAAATTGTTCCAAGTTATTACAAGTTATTAAAATTTATTAAAATTGATTTTCTTCCTAATTTTTCCTATTTCTTACAAATTGTTACTAATTGTTACAATTTATTACTAATTGTTACAATTTATTACTAATTGTTACAATTTATTACTAATTGTTACAATTTATTACTAATTGTTTCAATTTATTACAAATTGTAATTAGGAATAATTTGCAATAATTAGGAATAATTTGTAATAAATTGTAATAAATTGTTATAAATTGTAACAAATTTTAATAAATTCTAATAAATTGTAATAAATTTTAATAAATTGTAATAATTAGTAATATATTGTAATAATTAGTAATAATTTGTAATAATTAGTAATAATTAGTGATAATTAATAATAAATAGTAATAAATAGTAATACATATAATAAATAGTAATAAATAGTAATAAATAGTAATAATTAGTAAAAATAGTAATAATTAGTAATAAATAGTAATAATTAGTAATAAATAGTAATAAATAGTAATAATTAGTAATAATTAGTAATAATTAGTAATAACTAGTAATAAATAGTAATAAATAGTAATAAATAATAATAATTAGTAACAATTAGTAATAAATAGTAACAATTAGTAACAATTAGTAAAAATTAGTAATAGTTAGTAAAAAATAGAAACCATTAGTAATAAATAGTAACAAATTGTAATAAATTGTAACAATTAGTAATAAATTGTAACAATTAGAAAATAAATTGTAACTATTAGTAATAAATTGAAACAATTAGTAATAAATTGTAACAATTAGTAATAAATTGTAACAATTAGTAATAATTAGTAAGAAATAGAAACAATTAGAAAGAAAATCAATTGTAATAAATTGTAATAACTTGTAATAACGTGGTACAATTTCCAGTGGATTGAAGACACTCCTTTTGCTCGATGACACTTCTCATTTTAAATTTCACCGACTCAAAACATTATGAAAATTATGCTTCTACGTATGCATATGCAATCTCATATGCACAAGTTTGAATATGCATTCATAGGACCACATTTTTAATAATGTGTTTAGGGGGTGACACTTGCAAGAAGATGATTCATCGACGAAAAGGAGGTGCTTTTGTCTGATGACTCATTTACTTGCAACTTTCTCACACATAAATCACAGTGAAGAATCTGCTTGGCGGTACGCATATTTATTGTCATGCATACGAGATTGAATATGTGTACCTCTGAGCACATTATTGATTATGATTTGTGTGTGAGAGAGTTTCAAGTAAATGACCCTTCAGAAAAAAGAGGAGCCGTAAATCCATTGGAAATTGTGTCGCCTGTAAGTAATGGTAATTATTAAGTAGTAGTTGCAATTATTTATCTTTTTTTTTTTCAGATAGTGTTTTTATAATTTCAAATTATTCAAAAAGAGTAATGATTTTATATTTTGTAAAAAAATATGGAACAAGGAAGTCAAAAACAGTCATTATTAGATGACCGCACTTGGATAAATCAACGTAGAAATCCAAATAGTTTTGGTTTAAATCCTATATATATTGAGGGTGTTGAAGCTTTCTTATCATTTGCATCATCAAAACCAGAATATGTTTTAGAAGGCATAATGAAGTGTCCTTGTAAAAAATGTGTTGTGATAATGTTTGACACATTGGACAAGGTTGGGGGACATCTCTTGCAATTTGGTTTTCAACAAGATTATGTATTTTTCTATCAACACGGTGAATGTAAGATACTAATAACTTGAGTCAGGATCCATCATGATTTCAAAATTTAGTACATGATGTTGCAGGTCCATCTGTTCAACAAATTGAAACTGAAGATGATATTGATTTAACTCTTGAGTTGGCACAATCCAAATTTTATGGGTTGTTGAGGTCTGCTGAGGATGCATTATATCCTGTTTGAAAGGTAAGAAAATTAGATGAGGTTGCAAAATTTATGGCTATTAAATTAGATAATGAAATTTCAAACAACTGTTTTGATCAGATATTTTCTTTGGTTAAAACACTGTTACCTCAAGGAAATATGTTGCTTGTAAATTACTATGATAGCAAGAGGCGGGTTCATAATCTGGGCCTTAGTTATCGGAAGAATCATGCATGTACAAATGATTGTATCTTATATTCTGGTGAAAATGATTCGTTGGATATTTGTTCCACATGTGGAAAATCGAGGTATAAAGAAGCTCAACCTAGGATGTTTGGATCGATTCCAGTAAAATAGTTGAGATATTTCCCCCTTACACCCAGGTTGCAGTGTTTATTTATGTCTCAGAACACAACGTCAGTGATGTCATGGCATAAAACCAAGATTTCAACTGATGAAAGCTTGAATCATCCTTCTGATGGTGATTTATGGAAACATTTTGACTATTTGAATCCATATTTTTCTTTAAAAGCCCGAAACATGTGATTGGGTCTTTCGACTAAATATTACTATCTGTTTGGTTCTAATGGTAGTCAGTATTCATGTTGGCCTGTCCTTATAACTCCGTACAATTTACCTCCATGGATGTTGATGAAGGATCCCTATATATTTTTGACCTTACTAATCCCATGACATATGAAAAATAAATATTTATTTTTATTTAAAACCATTGATTAATGAGTTAAATGCATTGTGGTGTGATGGTGTTATTATATATGATGTTGCGGAGAAACAAAATTTCATATTAAAAGCTGCATTTATGTGGACGATTAGGGACTTTCTGGCATATGACATGTTATTTGGCTAGAGTACACATGGTCTAAAATCATTTCCTTACTGTATGAAAGACAAAAAATCATCTATGCTCATCAATGAAAAAAAACCTTACTATTTTGACTGTCACCATAGATTTCTTCCAACTGATCATCCTTTTCGAAGGAACAAATCTCATTTTAGAAAAGGTACAATTGAAAGAGATGAACCTTCAAAAATGATCTCAGGTACAGAGTTAAAATCATTTGTATTTTCATTACCTCCCATCACATTTGGGCTAACAGTAAACCAATAGAAAATTCATGGATTTGGGAAAGAACATAATTGGATAAAACAAAACAATTTTTGGGATCTTCCATATTAGTCTGATTTGTTGGTCTGCCACATGTTGGATGTCATGCATATTGAGAAGAACTATTTTGATAATTTATTTCATATAGTTTTGGATACACCAGGTAAGACGAAGATACTGTAAAGGAATGATTAGATCTTTCCAAAAATTACAGGTGACCAAAACTTGAACTATTTGAAAATGTCAGATCACAAAGGTTAATGAAGCCAAAATTAGCTTATACACTATCCAAAGAGAGTCACTTATTTTCTAGTGGACTACAGATTTGAGACTTCTAGATGGCTATGCTTTCAATTCGGGAAGATGTGTTAATAATGGTTATATTACTGAATTAAAAATTCAGGATTTTCGTGTTATAATGGAAAGAATTATGTCGATTGGATTCAGATGTTTGTTGAATTCTATGATTTGGGATTTGTTAACATACATATCATATTTTTTTGATACTTTTTTGCAGTGATAATAGACTACGATGTGCTAAGAAAACTGGAAGAAGATGTTGCTGTAATTAAATGTAAATTGGAAAAAATATTTCCGCCAACTTTATTTGACTCAATGAAACATATGATTTTACATTTTCTACATGAAGCTAAATGTTCAGGTCTAGTAAAGTTTTGATGGATGTACCCATTAGAGAGATGCATGTAGAAATTGAAGAAAAAAGTACGTAACAAAGAATTAGTTGAAGGCTCAATTGCTGAAGCTTATTTTCAAGAGGAAATTGCTTTTTTTTTCTGCTCTCATTATTTTGAATCTCAATATCCCTCAAAACACAATATTATGGGACAAAATGAAAGGAATGTTAATGATGAAATGGACAATCAATTATCAGTTTTCAATCATCCAAATCTTGGTTTTGGCGGAGTTCATGAACGATGGATTTCAGATGATGAACATCATAGAGCTCATACATATGTTCTACTCAACAGTGAAGAAATGACATCATTTGTACTATGAGTGCTTCTATCAATTATTCTATACTTTATGTTATGGTATGTAAACTTATTTTATTTGTAGGTTATATGATAATCTTATTAAGAAAAAACTTCCACAAATTAAAATAGCTTCTCTTGAAGAATGCAGACAAAAAAAATTTCTCAATGGTTTCAAAAACTGGTAACATAAATCATTGATTGTTTAATATCAAATCCGTTTATTATTTATTATATTGATAATTGTTTTACAAATTTTCAGGTGTCTCAACATGATGATAAAATTGACAAGCGATTATGTACATTGAGTAACCCACCATCCAAAATGGTTAAATCTTATAATGCATATGTGGTGAATGGGTTTCGATTTCATACACATGCATATGGAGAATAAAAAAACAATGAAAAGTGGAGTTTTCTTGAGAGGATCAGATCATAGAGAAACATAAGTTGGATTTTATGGCATTCTGGATGAAATTATTGAGCTTTGTTATCTAGGACAAAATTACATAAAGATGTTTAAATGTAAATGGTTGGATACTAAGAGAGGCTTGCATGTTCATTCGAATCATAGAATCATCGATTTTAAATATAAAAGTCTTCTTGCAATAAATGAACCATTTTTACTGGCTCAATAGGCACATCAAATTTATTGCACAAAGTAATGTGCTACTTCAAGAGACTTGAGTGATTGGTGGAGGATAATAAAAATGAAATCTTAGGAAAATCAGTTTAATCAAACTGAATGTGGTTCTGCTGAAGTGGAAGAAATTGAAATTTTTCAAGAGACTGCTCAAAATCCATCTTTTTCACAAAGAGATGTGAATATCGATGTTGACACTCCACAATTAAGGATCGATGATGACGAATATGTTAATGATGTTAAAAATGAATTTGAAATGACAAAAGATGATGAAATTGAAATTCTTATGGATATTGATGATGCTGAGGAGGAAGATGAAGACATTGACATTGACAGCTATGGAGATGAGGATGAAAATGGACATTGACACAGTTAAATGCTGGCTATAATCATAACTAATATATATCTATATATAATAGTTATTTTCAACTGTCTTCTAACAACAATAATTTTGTGTTTCAAATATATCCTAATCTATTTCGCAAGTTACAGGAGGCTGAGATACCTTTGTATGAGGGTGATTGTGGACCATATGACCCCCAACCTACTGAAAGTTCAGGGGGTACGCGGAGGGGGTGTGGTCTTGCGTGACTGATGATTCCTGACCCTATGCCCAAGACACATCCACGTATTGGATTCGATCCACGCACACAGAGGTATGGTAACCTATATATATTAGTTAGATTTCATTAATTTATTTATGTATATACTAATTGTTTAATTATTTATTCTTTTTTCCCATTTTTGCGCATGTAGATGTTGGATAGGGGAGAGCTTCTTGTGCAATTATTTTTCTTAGCCATGGATCCGATGGGAACAAATTTTAATTGATGTGTGACTCGATATGTTCAATCATTGGCTGGTATGTAAATAAATAATATTCATTTTTAAATATATTTTATTAATAAATTGATATTATAAATTATCCGTAGGATTTATGGTATCCCATCATTGATATCATGTGTGATGCTATCCATGTGGCATGATAGGTGTCTATGTGTGATCATTTCCGTCAGTTTTTGTACAATTTGAGAAGAACGACCATTAAGAAAGAAGTAGTGAAAACATTTTATGAGTAGTGTAGATCCCACCGACTAGAGTACATTTCATCTCATGTTTGGGATGAATTATGTTTACACTAGTTGGGTGGGGGATTTTAGAGGAGATCTTTAGTGGGACAACAGAACTGGGGGAGACAGGAGGTGACACATCGAGCTGGTAGTCGTACATTCAGTATTCATAGAGAGCATCTGGTAAGTATATTTTTTAAATATTTTATATAATATTAAATATAAATAGTTTATTTTATATTTTTGTAGGCAATGGAGCATCCCAATATTACGGAGTTCAACGTTTATTGGAGGATGTACAATGATCTAGCCACTAGAGAGATTAGAGGTGATCACTATTGTCAGATTGTGGTTAGTATTATTTTTTTCAGTTTGAAAATTAACTACATATAATATTTTCACAATTTTAATTTAAAATTCGAATTCAAGGAGTCATATGAGGCTGTAGCCTCTCAGACACAGGCTGTGAGTCAGGACAAGACAATTGAGTAGATCAGTACCCACCATTTCGATGAGGCAGCATGGATGCAGGTGAATCAGTATGGCTTTGATAAGGGCCGAGTACTTGGTATCAACTCTCATTTAAATCCAGGTTTTTATTATGGTACTACTATGATGTCAGTGTCCAGCTTGAGAGGAGCTCATGGAGAGGCATCATCTTTTGCCTCCTAGTATCAGGAGCAGTTGCGAACTCAGAATGAGCTTATTGAGAGTTTGTAGAAGAAACATGAAGAGATGCATCAGTAGCAGCATCAACAACAGTAGTAGTACGGGGAGGAGATGCGTCGATGGAAGTAGTAGTAGCAGTAGCACGAGGAGGGGATGCGTTGATGGAAGCAACAACAGCATCACGAGCGGATGGAGTACATGCGCCGTCTTACTCATAGTTTAGGGATGGAGTTTCTTTCACCGTGTCTTACAGCTCCTCCACCTCCTCCAGAAGATGACCCCATAGTGATTTGTTTTTTATATTAAAAACATTTGAATTCAAGATTTGTTGTAATATACACTATTACAGTTTCTGTCTTTTATATTGGTGCAAATATTGCATAATTTTTTTTTAATATTTTTATTATTTATTATTAGTTTTATATTTTTTAATATTTGTTCATTTTACTTATAATAATAATATTTTATGATTTTTTTATATTTTTTTTGTAAATATTAAGAATTTTAATAATTTTTTATTTTTTTATTATTTTAATAATATTGGTATTATTTTTTTGTTAATCATAATTTTATTAAATATATTTCTTTAGTATTATATTTTTTAATGTTTGTTTATTTTACTACTAATAATATTTTTTATTTTTTTATTATTTTAATAATATTAAGATAATTTTTTCATTAATCATAATTTTATTAGATATTTTTTTATTATGTTTATTATTTTCGATGAGATCTTTTGCGACGGGCTCCCATCACAAATAATTTAAATATAATTTTTTAATATTAGTATTTGCGATGGGACTGTCGTCCCATCACAAAAGGTATATATATATAATGTATATAATCGGAGGGTTATTTGCGACGTGGGAGTTTCCCATCGCAAATAGTATTTGCGATGGGCTCGTCGCAAAAAGTTTATTTATATATAATGTATATAATCAGAGAATTATTTAGGAAGAGAAATTTTTCCATTGTAAATGCTATTTTTTGCAACGGTCCCATTGTAAAAAATAATATATGCGATGCCGTTTTCTGAAACGGGCTATTTGCAACAGGGCCCCGTCGCTAAAGCCTATTTGCGATGGAATCCCATCGCAAATAGCCCTTCGCAAATACCTCTAATTCCCGTAGTGTACCATCACCGTAAAAATATCGCTGGTCCAACTAGATGAATAATATCTTCTCAGTAATTACTCATGGATGGGTATAGGATAGAATACCATCATTATAATACTTGATTTGGTCCATTTTGATGAAATATCTCTTCCTGAGCATAAGGAATAGTTGAGAACAGGTAGAAAAAACCATCACCATAACACTAGAGTTGTTCCATTCAGTTGAATTATCTACCCTTGAGTGTGGTTCAAGGATATAAATAGGTAGAAATACCATCAATGTAAAACTAGAATTGGTCCATTTGGATGAATGATCTGACTTGACATGATCAGGATTACACTGAGAAATCTTGGAATGGTGATTCTAATGTTAAAATGGGCATGAGTACCCTATGTGAATATATTCAAGAACTTTTCATGGGTGATACTCCAATAATGAGTGAATAAATGAATTCTCTACGTGTTTCCAAGTCCAAGGGGTCTAGTGAGCACACCATTACTTCTATTAGGGTCACATGGAAGATGCCACAAGATCTGTGTATTTTTTTTATCATCCTTTGTATTTCATAATATTGATATGGGAGACTCTTAGTAGTTATGAACTAGTATTTTTCTTAGGCCACCCTTCAAGGTTTTTGACAGAATAATATTATTTTCCTTTTAATTTCAAATGTTCAATTTTTCCTAGATCACGTGAAATGTGTAACTAGTGAGTGGAGACTCAACTTTTTCCCAGGTTTCCTTTTATTTGTTTTCAACCTAATGATTTATATATCTCTTTCCATATGTATTTTTAGATCAAGAAGTTTTAAACAATTTAGATGATGTTTAAGGTTAAACATCTTTGACAAGGATGGGTGCACATAGTTTAATTCCTCAATGCTTAGACCAAAAGTCATCATTGTTTTAAGTTTAACAACTTTGAAAAAGTATTATAGGGGTTTCCATCCAATAACATAGCAGGGATAGACTCTATGTGGATTGGAAATTCCTAATTCCAATTACTTAGAAAGAAACAAAAATAAGTACAACATGATCAACCCAATCAGGGTGACCATCACTATCGATGGTAGTGGACTTTCACTCTCCGAGAGTGTTCTAGGGTTTGATTTTTTGATCTTAAGAGGAAAATATAATCTAATGATTATCATAGAAGAGGAAATTAAGAGGTATTTCTCACTGTTTTACTTATAAGATCATTCAATTTGTGATCATAAATATCATACCATCATGTCATGAAGTTTAGGGTCACACGCTGAGGACCATTCAATGGTTCGAGGGTGAGATGTTAAAACTCAACTATGAAGGTGATAAAAATGCATAAGTGTGTAATGTTATGGATACTAAATGAACATGAATATTGGAATTATGTATTATATATATCATAACTCATGGAGTTTGAATTGGGAATTATGATATGGAATATATATTGGGATGACCACATACCATATTCCAAAGTTGGGTAACATTGTAATCGTGTCTTGGCATACATATATTAGAGGATCCCCCCTTTGGGGAGATGATTCTTATGGATGAAAAAACATATCAGGGGATATTATATAGATCCATATCAGGGGAATAGTATGAATAATCAAACCTAGGTGTCCCGTGGAGTTGAATATGCTAATTACTAATTTCTATAATGATTTCCAAAGTTGAAAAAAACTATGAAGTGGATTAGATTTGGGTAAATAAATAATATTCCCAAAGGGTTCTGGAACCCAAAAGGTCATGCCACAATGTTGGGAATACACAACCACCTCAAAATTTCTCCTAATCCAATGGGTATAGAAGGAATGGATAGGCTTTTTCTAGGGCTATCTGAGGGACCATATAATCTTTATGCATTTTCTAATTTATGATCAATTTTTTTACTAATCCCTAAGAGTGAGAGGGTTAGAGAGTGAAGACTTGACATTTTCTTAGGATACCCATTAAAATATTTCATAATAATAAATTTTAATTCATTTTCACTTTCAATTTAGGGTAATGGGGTTCAAACCAATGAGAGATAGAGTTATTGGGGGTACAACTTTGACCAACAAGTTCTAAGCTTAAGTTCATATAAATCTGACCAAATAGTGCTCAATTTAAGTCAATATAACATTGTCCAATTAATGTAGAGTTTAAATTAACAAAAAATTTACCAAAATCATGATGTTTTATATGAAAAACATGGCAATAAACAACATTAATTGGAAATACAATGATACCATGTATTTACTTAGAGAGGGTAAAGCCAATTTATAGTCATGATGTGTGGACATAATGGGTTAGATTAACAACCGAGCTATGGATTAAAGACTAATAATGTACCAAAATTCTTTGAACATGGAATGAAGACGTCATAAATCTATTCTAAAGGTATTTATATTAGGTTTAGTGGTATATTACTTATAAACATTGGGTGACCATGGAGTACAATCGAATGATTAGTTTTGTTGAAATGCTATGGAGGCGCATAGAGATCATATGATCTTTCTCTGTAAGACACAGATGCATATGGTTGATAGGCCATATAAAGGGTGTTTATATAGATTCGTATTAGGGTAATATTATTCATATTCATAAATATGTATCCTTTAGAGTTGAATGTGTTCATTAATGATAGTCATGGAGTGTTTGTGGCAATCCACAACACTGGACGTGCAATGTATAATTTTTGAAGAAGGATGGTTCAAATGAGAAATGATTTCATTTAAGATATGAAATTTATATTATTTTGTTATTATGATTTTATTGAAAGTAATATAAATGGATGATAACTCAAGGATGGGTCCTAAATATGTAATTCAGTAATCACTACAAATCCTAAGATAATAAGAATTATGCCATATGTAGTTCTTATATTGTAAAGAAGGATTTAAACATTAGGATATGATATTGACAAAATAGAGATTTTATATTGATGTTTTTCTGGAGAGATACCCTTATTTTAGAATCCTTACATTGATCTTGTTCTAATATAAATAAATTTGAAATATATGAGGTTTTTATGAGATATTTAAGTTCATATAAGATAGGCCAATTGCTTTGTAGTTTAATGGCATGTGGTAGGGACTCAAGTGTCATGCATTTTAAGGTCATATGATGAGGAACTAAATATGAAGGCTATCTAGGTTCTATATCTTGTGTATAATAATATATATTCATTTCAATTTTGAACCCATGCGGTAAAACCCCGACATAATGAAGGGATCCAAACACTTTGATAAAGGGGGTGTTTAATTAGAATTGTTGTTTGGGCTTAGAATAGAGGATATATGAATCACTATAAATAATACAAGGATTATAATAAAGCTATATGTAGTTATATAATGGAGAGTTCTATTATAGATATAGATCATATATAGAAATTGGAGGTATTTTCTATCTAAGGTTAGGTGAACGATGATGATAGGGTTAGGTAACATAGTTATAATGATTTGATGCTTAAGAGAGGGAGGAAGAACCCCTTCATAGATCAAGATATTACATAGGGGGTATGAATATTCATAATGGATTCCAATAATGGACCTATAAAAGGGTTATCTACATAAATCAAGCACATATGTAGGATTGAAAATTTTAATTATGAAATACACAGGTCCTGTGAGGATTCTTTTGCACAAATCAGATTCATGTGAAGGGGAAGAAAACTAGTCTTAACTTTATTCCAATTTTATACACTAAGGATGAAGTTATTTTATTTGAAATCACTTATGTTATCAAAATAGACGACTCATTCATCACTACATATCCTAAAATATTAATAATCAAGCCTCAAAAAGTTCTTAGAGATAAATTATCCATACAAATATATAATATATGCAAGGAAAGGCGTTTTTTCAAAATTTTTGGTTTATCCTAGGATAAAATTTATAGGAATCACTAGGTATCTTATGAGTGTAGAAATAAATCCATAAATAATTCTATAATGATCCCCTATGTAGATCAAGTTCTTACAAAGCAGGGGAACATTTTTTTCACATTGGTTCACAGACAAAGGAGTGAAAAATGAATGTTCCTCTATAGATATAGCTTTGACAATGGAGGGGATTCATTTTATTCCCTAAATAGAGTGAACTATAACATTATCATTGGTCAATATATACATAACCTTTGAATTAACTATAAATAGAGAGAGGAACCATGTGTAGGTTGAACTCTTACAATAGGGAGAGGTATTGTATTTATTTATTTAGGGTTGGGCCTTGGATAATTTTTTTTGTCATAATTACATATCAAGTGGGGATGGGAATTAATCTTCACATAGTTACTATTTTTTCTCATGCATGATTTTTTTGTGAAGGAATCAATATGGATGAAGAGTTATTCAGTACTAGGATGTTTCTTTTTTGATTTCACTTCTTTCTTAGTGGAGGTTCGTAAATGAATCTTTACTAGAAGATCCTATGTAGATTTAATTAATATGACAGATAAAAGGGAATTTTGGTTAGTATTATTCATGGTTGGGTCTAGTATATGAGATACCAATGTTACTATATATTCCAAAGTAATCAGTAATCAATCCAAATGTAGTTTATAAAGGTAAATTAAGTTACCCAATCAGGATCCAAGTATCACTGAGAGGGGGAGGGTTTGAATCAGTGATATATTTTTCTCTTATGTTTCCTTAATTATGAAACAAAATTTTCCTCCTGTAAAATATTTCTTTTAATGTTGAACAGAATTCAACCACACAACCATAGAAACAAAAGAACTTAAAAGGTTAACTAAGCAAAAAAGAGTAGCTACATCCTTGGTATGGTTTGGAAACAATCAAATACCACACAATCCACTAGAAAAAATCCTTTATTATGGAATTCCATGAGTAAGATGTTCCCATTAAACTCAAGTAGCCCTTTAAAAACAATATAATAGTGTGTGTAATTCTTCTGGAAAAAAATTATGAAAATAAATATTTCTATATTTCTTGATTAGATTTCTCAAATTTGATATTTCAAAACAATTTTTCTCATTCTTACCCAGAAGCTGGCAGTGACTTCCTTGAGTACTTCGCGAACTATCCTGGTTCCTCTGAAAATTTCATGTATCCTCTACAAACTGATTTGAACCATGTAGCATGAGTGCTTCGCAAACCAAATATTCTTACACAAACTATATCTTCTACGCGTAGCACTGATTCTCTACGTACTACCTCCACATACACTTTCCACATACTGCCTCTGCATACCGATTTTATGTACCACCTCTATATATCACCTCCTTTATGTGGAATTTGTTATTCTATGGACTACTTCTTCCTATTCTGCAAACTGTTTCTTCTTTCATGTACAACTTCATGCTTCACATAATCTTTCATCTATGAACACTTCCCGACTTAGACAAATTCTTCTTCAAATTGAAGATGTTATCTTATGAAAATATCTTTTACTTAATGATGGAATTAAGGTCCATAATATAGGAAAATAAATCTGTAAATGTGTCTTATCTTATTTACACAAATTTTCATTATGTTATAGTCTTCACCGCATACCACACACGTCCCACAAACTATTTTCACTACACAGACTATGTACCGCCTTTCTTCCTTCACAATGGCCTAAATCCCCACCTCCATTATGAAAACGACTCCCTTCTCCATGAACTATGGAACTCCGATGACCATCATGCCTCTCACAAACAGTGATCCACCTAGAAAGTACTTCTCCTATATTGTCTTCATACTGAACATCGTAGAAACCTTCCTTTACTAAATTTCCTTCACCACTCTATGAACTTCTTATGGTATCTGAAAACTATCCTTTGCGGTCTGTGAAATATCCTTCATGGTCCGAAAACAATTATTTGTGGAATCCTTTAAAAAAACTATTCCTTTCCCAAAATGAGAATCTATGGATTTTGAGGCCCAAAAATTTTCCAAACACTATGAAACAACACCACCTAAAAAATATATTGCAGCAAGAATGCCCATGATACTTCATTGTCATTTAGCTTATTTTAAAAACAACTACTTTCATCACAAACCTTATATATTGTGATATATAATCCTTGATTGATCACCTTTATCATCATTATATTTTATGAGGAGAGTATTGTAACTACCTCATATTCCAACAATATAATTATTTTAATCAAACCTCAACACAATTGACAACACCGTTTCTCCCCCTTTCTATCATAAAGATTAAATCACAAGTTCAATAAAATTTTGATATTTTTGCAATAAAAATCATTAAATCATCATCATATTTTCCAAGATTTTACAAAGTTAATTGATTTATCCTTTATTACAACCGAAGACAACACTCATGAAAAAAAAAATTTTCTTAGTTCCAAAATCTCCTCTATTCAACTTGGTCCCAACATGAAATTCCCCACCTATATTGATATTATATGTGATTGAAGGAGAGTTTTTACATCCTCACACAATAGATAATTGTGCACCAATAATTACAACATAGATTTAGCACTTATATAGTGGAATTTGGCCATGAAAAATAAGACACTTTATAAAGATTAAAGTCATTATGATGCACCATATTATCCCTTGACTTTATCCATATTACTTCTGAACCATACTAGATTGAGTGATTGACCATGTCCTATGAGGCTATGTGAGTCACACTTAGTGTGAGAAAAAAATAAGAAATTGGAGGATTACTTGAATTGATCTATATCAATGACATGGGAATTTCAAAAAAATACCTTAGGGTGTGGAATTAATGGAATAAATGTTATCATAAAGTTTAAAAACATGAAACTAGGACATTTACCTTTTATTTTAACAACATACACCAAGAATATTGTCTTAAAATTTTATGTCATGTTACTCAGATTTTTACCTTGTAGTTAAACATCATACATTGAGTATTTTTCATATAGTTTTACATCACACAACTTGGATAGTTTCATGTAGATTTACATTATGAAAATACAATGATTTCATGACATTTTATATCTTGCAACTAAAATTATTTTCTGTTTATTTTAATGTGTTGTAGTTAGGAACTTATCCATATAGTTTAACATCTTGAGGTTGGGATGGAGTGAATCAAAGTGAAAATATCATGAAGTATTACTTAAGAAACCATTCATTGGTGGAAATTGTGATGAAATATCTACCCATTATAACAAAATAAGATGCTCTATTGAAGTAAACCCTTTGTATAACATAAAATATTTCCCATTTTTTTTTGATATTTGGGGGATTCTTCCCTCGTATCCTTAATGTTTTGAGAACCTATGAATCCCTAATTTTTAGTTTCTTTATTAGTTAATTAATTTATGTTTTATTATATTTCTTGAGCTTTGGGAATGTTTCTTTAATTTTTTTTTAGATTTTTAAAACATTCGGGACAATGAATGGGTTGTGCATGATTGGTGATAACCTTATAAAGACTTTAATAATAGGATTTGTAATAGAGTTGAGAAATTTTTTATGGTTGGCACAAAATTTCTCATACCTTGTAATCTCTATATGTGGGTACCCTATGTTATAAGTTATAGGTTCATAGTTGGCACATGGTTTGGGAAAACCATGTGGAAACCGTGTGATATGCCCATGATTTTTTTAAATTTAATAAAATACCCACTTCTTTATCCCATATTTCACCTCACCCCTACCCCTCCACCAATTATGTGACATTGGATGATACCGCCATTATAAGTTCTTCCCTATTTTTCTTATCTTCGATTCTTGGGTATTTATAATCATGATTTCAAGTTGAAATAAATTTGGGTGAGTTCCATTATTCTTATCCTTATCACACCCCTTTAATATTGGTTTTTATTTATCCTCTCACTAAATACACCATATTCCAAAAAATAGGTGGGTTTCAGTCCTAATTTATTTATATATTGGTTTTCTTGGGTGTTCTATATTCTCATAGAAACTTCCTCTTTCAGTTTTTGGATTATTCATATCATCTATACTATCCTAAGGTTGGTTTTTTCATGATTTCAATTTTCCCTAACATGTATCCTATGATTGAGTGTTTTAATTTAGTTTCCTATAGATTATAAATAACATTTGGGTTCAATTAAATTTATAAATTCATGTTTCCCAAGATTTTTAAAGAATTTTAATTGTTTTAAAAATTGGGTTTGTGGGTTTTTCTCTTCATTTGATCCACCTTTAAAGAATAAAATATATTTTTATCTAAAAAAATATTTATTATGGTTTTTATAAAGTATTTTGGTGTTTTTAAATTATTCATGATAATTTATTAGATTTTATTAGTTTATGAATTCGTTAATGAGGTTTTTAAATGATTTTATTCTCATTTAAAAAATGGGTTTGATCTTACCCAGTATTTATGGAACAGACTTAAGAAAAAAGATTTATTTTTATGTGGGATTTGAAAGGGGTTTTCAAAATGGGGAATGATTTTAATTTTTATCCTTGATTATAGGATATTATTTTATATATAACTAATGATTTCTATGTGATATTTTATATGTTTAGAACATGGGAGACCGTATTTTTGTGAGTAAATTGATGGGTATATTCTTAGTCATACACATGATTCTAGATATGGTCTATTTTAAGTGTTGACAATAGAATAGTCATTTTATTATTTTTTAGGTTTCATAACAATCTATTATTCTTTGATAATGTCTTAATCAAATTTGGAACCTCTATTTCAAATTCTACCCATGTTTCATAAATTTTTCCTATGATGATTCATGTTTCCTTGTTCCCAAAACCATTTCTATGTATGATGTTATGGTTATTGTTTAGTACCCATGTTTACGTTTAATTTTTACTACTAATACCATTTTTTCTTTTATTCAACCTTGTTTTATTTATTTATTCCTATATTGTCCCATTTTATTATTATGAGTTCTATATTTTTATACCATTTCTAAAGTACGAAAAAAGGAAATATAAAAGGAATTTTTTTAGGGTTTGGTTTAAAGAAAATAGGGATTTCTAAATGTGTGTATTTATTAAACAAGGTTTGGGATGAGGAAAGTATTTTTAAATAAATTTTTTAAATTTAACAAAAAAATAAATAGTTTAAGAAAGATTTATAAATTCGTATTTAAAATAATTTGGGGTTTTAAAGACCTAAATAAGAAAAATATCATGGTTTCTTCCTTAAATGAAAAAGAAATATTTTTTTAAATTTATTCCAAAATAGATTTTTTTTTCTATTTTTAGAAAATAAAATCATGTACTTATGGTGATAACCTATTTGCTTATTGAGATCACACCCTACTCACACCAGTCGATGTTTACATGACAAATGACCTTTTGTAGGTTATACATTTTATTCTTATAATGGTTTCTAAGTTATTATGGATCATTATCCTGGGTTACATTTGATTTTTGAATAGGCATTCCAGTATTTATTTTTATTATTTTTATATACTTGTTCACAGAGGCCATTTCCAGCTTTCTTTACTGGTGCTTGATCCAGTATATCTTTGAAGGTTGAAGTAGAATATTGGTATTTTTTATAGTAGGTGTTGTTGGGTGAGCTGATAGATTTATTTTGAATCTATGATATCTGTTACTTTTTTAAATTGTTTATGTTTATTTGAATATTAATTATATTATTTTTGAAAGTATTTCCAAATTACCAATGGTTCATTCTTGAATTTTGATAATTTTATATTTGTATTAAATATTTTTAATTTAATAAAAGTCATCCTAGATAATTTATCTTGATTCCTACGACATTTTCATCATCCCAAGGGTATCATAAACACCCCTTAGGCCAGGGGAAAGCTGAGTGGGGTGTTAGTTAAAGTAGTAGTATGAGACAATTCATTATAAATGGTATCATATCCTAGGTTTCTTAATAGGACATAGGTTTCAAAGTTCCCTTTTTTATTTATGGTGTCTTGTAGATGGGGGTAGTATTTCAAGGCTCAGGGGAAGAGTTAGAAGAGTGTCTTCACCACATACTTGTTTTTGACCTTATGTCACCATGGTAAGTTAGTTTTTCATTCTTGGTTTGTGGTTATGGTTATGTTTATGTTGATGAATTTATTATATCTTGGGTTTAAATGGGAGTTAATATGGTGGTATATAGTGAGATCACATGGCCTGATAACCCATATAGAGCCTGAGTACATGGTTATATGCTATTATTCATGATGGTTGTATGATTGGTACAAGATTCACCATGCCATGTGGCCAATTCATACGTGGTCTCTTGTCTAATTTAAGTGTACTCATATTATATGGTGTTGAGAAATTTTATTTTTGTTTTATGTTTTCTAAAAACATTTTTGGAGTTTAAAATATTGTTTTTAAGTGAATTTTAAAGACTTTAAAAACGAAATGTGATTTTGAATTGGATTTTAAATTGTTTTGAAAACAAATTTGATTTAAAATGGCTTGGGGGGGTGGGTTTTAAAGGTTGGGGTCGAGTTTTGAATTTTGTATTCACTATTTTTTTGGGAAATTTTTATGGATTTGTGGTGTTAGAGTTTGGAGATTTATATGTGTTTTGAGTAAGGGAAATTTGTTTTGAAATTTTTAGGAATCTTTTCTAAATAAATTAAAAATGAAATTAATATTTGGGGGATTCAAAAACATATTTAGAGGAGGTTGTGGGGAGTTTAATGGTTTCTCAAATGGGGTTTTCGATTTTTAAATTTATGTTTATGATTTTTTAAAAGGTTAAAAAAGAGGATTTTGATTTGTTTATTGTTCTGATTATCTTCATTGATGTTATTGGTTTGTTTCCTTAAAGTGGATATTTTTGAATTATGATATTGTTTTGGATTAGTATTATTGTTTATTTATATATAATTGGAATGATACTTTTGATTCTCCCTATTAATGAATGTATTCTCCCTAGAAAATTCATAATCCTAGTCAAGTTTTGGTGGTTATTTTTTTGGGGTGATTCTTCTTAGGTGCGATTCCATAATATTTGATTAGTTTTTTCCTATGTATCAACGTTCTATTGGGTTTTTTCCAATATTGTTGGAGTGGATGAGTCCTTTATATTCTGAGATCACCTTTAGGTTTGGAGGTTTGGTTTCAGTTTATTTATGTTTGGAGAATCCATGTTAATGATATGGGTACGTAGAATGAATGTTGAACCAGTTAATATTTGACACTATCAATTAGTTTTTGGATTAAAAATATCACCATGGTTGGTGTCCCAACTATGAGTTCCTAGGTTACTACTTCCTTATTGTTGACCTAGGTTTCAAACCCATGTTTTTTATCATGAATGTGCATTAGTTATTTATTCTTCCTTTTTTGTGGTTATAGGATGATAGTGAGTGTCTTGAAGGTATAAATTATGGAATGTTTGATGTATTATTAGGGATATAATATCCGTTGGGAATGGTTTGATGGTACTTTTCAGTTATCTCTTCCTCTTTTACTTTTCCTACCAATGACTAACTTCTCATATTTGGGTTACTAATTTTGTGTAGTTTGTGTTTATTAATATTGAGAGAGTTGATGGTTAATCATATGATAGTTAGGTTTTGTCTTTGAGTGAGTTTTTTGATTGAACTCATATGGTGAGGTTTAAGGCGTTGTCTTGTATAAGTCTTTTAAGAATTGTTTTATTACTTTTGATCCACCATTATAGTAGATTATTAAATGGAAGGGAGACCCACTTGGGGTATTTAATTAATGATTTCCCCATTTATAGTTTTTTGTGATTCATTACTTAATGATTTATTAATTATTGAATCTTTTGGAGACAAATTATAGTGTTTTGGCTCAAACATTTGTTCAAGATAGGTCATAGATCATGTTATATCTATTCCTCATTTCCCATTTTAGATTCTTCCTTGAGTCTCCTCCTCATGTATAGTGGATTTTTTTTAAAACGTTTAATGGAGGGGAGGATTATGAAACCTTGATTTTTAATTCCTTAATTAAGTAATTAATTATTATTTTTATATTTTCTCTTGAGTTTTGGCATATTTTCTTTATTTTTTATTATTTTGAAATATTTGACTGGATGCATTGTTTGAGCACAGTTAGTGTTAACCATGTAGAGACCATTTTAAGGTGTTATATACTGGGTTAAGTCAATTTAACATTTTTGCGCACATTTTATGAAGTCATGAGAGCCAACTATTTGTGTTCCTTATATACCCAATGAAGTGTACATGATCGGTGTACGATTTGGGTAAACACTATGAAAGAAATGTGATATGTCTGAGCTTTTTTGAAAAACAATTACTAAAATGGATAATCCCTAATTTTCCCTATATCACACCATTATTCTCCCCAATATTTCCCAAACATGATTACATATGATCCTATTACCTTAGAAACCTCCCACCACTTATTCTCTTTGAATCTTGGGCATTTATTTTCACGTATTAAGCAAAAAACAGCACAAATCAGTCTCTTTATACTTGTCCTTCTCCTCAATATTTATTATTATTGGTTTTTATTTCTCCTTTTTATACACATGATCTAGGATAAAACCTAGGCAAGTTCTAGTAATTTATTATAATTTTAGTTGACTAGGGTTTCCTATCTTCTCTTAGAGTCATCCTCTGACCATTGTTTGAGGATTCAAATAATCTATGCTTGCCCAAGGTTGGTGTTTCCCAATAAAAAATATTATATAGTACATTACATTTTCTTGAGTGATTTAATTTGTATTCTTCATAACTATAAATTCTGTTTAGGTTAAATATATTTTTGGCTGATAAAATATTTTTTAGGGTTGTCATAAAGGATTATGAAGTTTTAAAATTATTAAAGATATTTAATGAAATTTTATCAGTTTTTGGGTTTGTAAAATTGGTGTTTAATATGTTTTTTTATTTTAGAAAATAGGTTTGATCAAAAAAATTATTTTTGAAATGGACTTAATGAAAATGATTGGGTTTCAAGGGGGTCTAAAATGGGTTTTTTAAAGGACATATGGTTTAAGTTTTTATACTTGATTATAGGATATTATTGTTTATAGATTGAATTATTTCTATATGATATGATGTGTATTCGAAACATATGATACCATTGGTAGGTGGGTAAATTGATGGGTTCTACCCTAGCTATAGGCATGATGCTATATAGGGTCCATTTTTGATATTTCCTTGAGAGGTCTGAGTTGTTTTATTTATTTGGGTCACATAATCAAAAATTGTTTTTTCATAGAAAACTAATTCCTTTGGAACATATAGTTCATATATCTCCTCATGTATCAAAAATTATGTTTTTGATGTTTCGTGTTTGTTAGTGCCCACTCTCACTTTTATGGATGATTTTATAATTATGTTTTTCCTCCCTTGTTTAAATTTATGGTTTACCACTACTACACTTTAATCTTTTATTCAACCTTGTTTTATTTATCAGTTCTTTTAGTGTCCCATTTTATTATTTTTGGTTTTCCTTTTTGGTGCCACTTATAATGTAAGAGAGATTAAAATTTCAAAGGTTTTATTTTTCATTAATTGGTTTAAGGTAAAAATGGATTTCTAAATATATATTTTTAATAAATAAGTATTTGGTTGAGGAAATTATTTTCATGTGAGTATTTTCATTTAATAGAAAATAAAATGGATTAAGAATAATTTATCATAATTATTAAAATAATTTTTGGCTTTTATAGACCAGTGTCATAATAAGATCATGGTTGGTATTTTTAAAAATAAAAATATATATTTTATAAATGTATTTCAAATGAAATTTTCTGGTTTGTTTTGGAAAGGAAAATCATGTACTTTATAGTTTTTTCCCACTATTTTTTCAATCTCACATTGAAATCACACTACTCTGTTTGTAGAATGAGTTTTCATTTCAAGGTTTTAGCTTTGATTCTCAAAATTGGTTCTGAGTTTGGATGGATCATTACATCAGATTAAATGGGATTTCATTTATCTGTATTAGTGTTTTTTATTATTTTGTTATCTTCGGTCAAATAGGTCACTTACCGTTTTTAGTTATGGTTAAAATATAATGCACTATATATATGGTGGTTTCAATAGAACTGGGGTTTATTTTTATAGGGTGAATTATAGTTCTCGATGAGTTATTTATTTTTCATATTTGATATATTATTCTTTTTTTAAATTTATTGTGTTTACTTTAAAATAGAATATTTTATATTGGAATGGGTGTCTCAGTTAAGAATGGGTCTTGTATGATTTTTGGAAAATTCTATTTATTATTAAATATATTTTATTTGGGTGAATTCATCCCAAATAATCATTTTCTTTCCCATGATTCTTATTTTTAGCCCCTGGGGATTTGGTACACCACTCAAGATGGTGGTGAGCTGGACCAGGTGTTGGTTTAGGTGGTATTATAATTGACAACATTGAATAACTGATACTACTTATCACTATAAGAATGAATGGTACTGAACATTATTATTAAATACTCATGAAACTCCTTTTTCATGAACCTCCATGTTGTATAGGGTTAACAAATCTTTTCAAATAGAGTTACTCTAGATCATATACCCACTTATGAGACTGTACATATTTAGACATCTAGTTGTAGATAGAAATATGAATCTAGGGAAAATAGACCTCAATGGGTAAGACTTCCACTATTACAAATGCAATCAAATATGGGGTCACTTGTATAGGTGTACGGGTTATAGTGAAGTAGGCCTACAAATCATGCTTGAGTTTATTAGGGAAATAATTATTGTACTTATGCACTATATAATTGAGTATGTTAGATAAATTCTTATTTAAATCCTTAATATATCTTTTATCCACTTCATGGTAGTGGGGTGAATGGTTTTATTGAATTCTATATTACTGATACAATATTTTCAACTCTGAAAAGAAGAAGTTGGTGCCATTATCCATCAATTTTATGTGAGGGAAACGAAATATGGTAATGATATTTAACTTCATGAAGTTGATAATTTGCCTGATATCCTGTTACTTGAGTAATATATCCCCATTCTACTTATAGAAGAAGTTATTAACAGTAAGTATGAATTTAAACTATGTGAATGTTGTTGGAGGATATTTCTCAATGAAACCTCTTCATAAAATGATAAAAAACCAATAATATTTAGTGATATATAGAATCTATGAGGATTTATTTATGAAATTATAATGTATTTGGAAAACATGAAATTTCTTGGTGAATTCCACATAATCATAGGTAATTGGAATCTTGAAGTATCTAATCCATTTGATCTGATGGGAGATATTGGTTCTAATTTGATCAGAACTAAAAACAAGTTCATGGACCTTTTTCATATCAATAGGTTCCCTGATTCTTCAATATATATATTGAGGAATCTATTAAGGCCTCTTTTATAGATGAATTTCTAAAAAATCATGCCATTTTAAAGATCAAAATTCATTCCCCACTGTTAAATTTTCTATCTTTTTTCTCATTTTGAAGAATGATTTATATATTAGAGATAAAACAATATGAGGGACATCCATCCATTTATTGTATCATCCGGTGTTGTTATCATATTATATTTATAAAAATCATCATTTATCTCATTGATCTCTTCTACATCGTTGATTATGAACAAGGACACCATTATATGATATTCAATACTGATGACCATCATACCCTAGTCCAGATCTGCCAATATTGTGGCTGCGTTGGCTAATATATCTATATGATAATTATATAAGCATGGGACTTGTTAAAGTATTTTCTCATATGGGGATTTATCAATCAAAACTCACATATAAGGAAATAGGGAATTCAATTCCTCTTTTTCAATGGAATATTACCCATTGACTTTCTTGATCACTAACTCTAAATCCCCCTAAAATTTAGTATGATAACTGGTACCTATAGATCCAATTCCAAACCAATAATGAGAGGTTAGTATTCTATCTCATTATTGGTAGTTCCTTATAACAATTGGAAGGAATAAGGTATGACTATCTTTAATGGTGAGATAAGGAAAATTCCAATATTAACCCTTTTTCGATTAAATTTCTCCATATTTTTTTCTTTTTGGGATTATAGAAAGACCATCAAAATACTTATCCCATGTATGGGAAGTGTCATCCATGGAGAATACCTCTTCCCTAGGAAATTTTGTTTCTGCTAGAATACTTTTTTATGTTATATGTTCCTCAATAAAATATTACATTTCTTACCGTTGACTACCTTTCACAGTATAAATTGAATATCTAACTTCTATAGGATGACTACCCATTATTCGAAACATATGAGAAACATCATATTTTTGAGGATATACATGAGCATATTTATATGATAGACTAAATGGACCTCATGATAATGCATATTTTGTATCATATTATAAACCATGAATTTCAATGAAGGATAATTATTATCTATGCTAGTATATCAAGGCTCAGTATCTATCATGGTTATACTAAGATAATAAAGGTTGTTTTCTTTACTTGAATCATTATTCTATAATATAAGGGCACCAGGTGATTAATAAAAAGTTAAAAAACATAGAATGAATATATTTCCTTATAAAGAATACAATAATACCAATTATCTTGAGAGGTTTATTTTGACATTTTCAAAATTTTCCTAACAATACACATCTACTTGATAGATGACTATATTATTAATGTTCTTGGTAAAGGGTAGGAACTTTCTTATGATGAATTCTATGAATATTCTAATGTAGGTGAGGCATCCATAAATCCCTCTCAACATTTTGATATTTCAAAGAGTTTTAATGTTTATTATCTCTTTGGTATTTTCTTGGTTGTCTTTGGAGTCGTGTTAGAGTACCACAAAGTTGATAAACATTAATGATGTTATGTCAGAATCATATCTTAGAGGTTTCATGTTTCCAGATATACTATTTTAACTTGTTATACATAATTACTTTTCTACAGATATGATAAAAAACTATTGGGATTTTACCTATAGATCATCATTATAAAATTCTATGATTTTTCCCAAAAATGGATTCAAAATATAGTGCATGGGATACAGATATGTGGTTCCCTTATTCTTTATGAAAAAATGAATCAATTGAAAATAATACACTCCATGGGGATCCCTAAATTTTTTATCCTCCTCATCTTTGGGGGATTACCAGATCTGATAATAAATGGAATTTCCATCCATGAAGGAGGGGCCTTGAAAACTGGTGACTTCATCAATCTAAAATTTTATAATTGGAACTAGAAGTTCAACATTTAGGAAATTATGGCTAAGATCCTTGAAGTCTATGAAAACTCTGATTTCATCATCCTCCTTCCTAATATTTATGATTTTGTTACACAATTTTAGGAACTAAAATTCCTAAATAATGTAATATTTGATGATTTTTTTTGAATTCAACCTAAACATTTACATCATGATTTAGGTACATTCTATTGGATACTTGTTTATATCTATGATGATATTCAAGAATACATAAGTGATGGGTGGCCACATCAATACCATGTATGGGAATCTTTGTATATTTCCATGTGAAAACAACTTGATACTATTTTATGACAGAGATATATGTCTATTATTCTTCAAAAATCATAGTAACATTGATTAAGGTTGGATAAATATCTCCATTTGTACCCAAATTCACATTTACGAGTTTATTAATGGTGATGGAGATTTTTTCATCAAATACTAGAGGTTAATCTCCGAGATCTTCTTCCTCTCCCTCAAGTATATCAGTTTTAGTGGAAGTAGTTAATGATTGTATTATTTTAAGATAATAAGATAATGTGGGAGAATTTTTGTTGTTTTTTAATTATTGATAGGTGTCTACAAGTCCTATGTGTACTAATTTATGAGTATCTTTATCAGAAATATTTTCAATATTCTCTCCCTCTACTCCATTTTCAATAATTTTAGTGGAATTAAATGATGAATGGATAATTTTTTTGTCCAAAAGATAATGTAATGGAATTATAATATTATGTAAGTTATGTGGACTTTCCCCCATGATCTAAAAGTTCTAATATATGGGCCTTATAACAAGAAACATTATAGATATTCCCTCATTATTTTCCATTATCATCAGAAGCTGAGGATTCACAAACATCTTTAGATTCAATTGACAATACAGGGGTATTTTCATTTATTTCCATTGATGGAGAGGATTTTTTTTAATCCAAACAATGATAAATTATCGCATTGGTTCCTGAAGAAAAAGGAGGAACATTTTAATTTAGATCATCATCATCATTTCTATGATCAGACCCATTTCCTTCATAGACATATTCAACTACTATAGTGGATATCTTGAAGTTGAGGGGAAACATTTATGAGTTTAAAGTTAATGCCTCAACCTAGAAAATTGAAAATACATAATATTCATTGATTTCATGTAATGGTATGAAAGAGGACACCTATAAGTTGTTGGTGGAGGTTACCCATACAGCACTATTAGTCATTTGTCATTTCCCTTCGCTATGATAGAATCATGTATCTATATACTGAGATTATGTGGAGTCAAAAAAAGTTGCACCACCATACATCACTATAGCCTATCAATTAAATGAGTACTTGATACACTGGGTATATGTTTAGGTTACTTCTTCATGCGAATGAATCCATAGTCTCTCCAAAGTAACACTAAAGGTTATGCCTTGATAGAAATCCATGAACTCAGAACAAGAGGAAAGGTCCCCAAATTGTGCTATGAGATTGATTTTTCAAAGGGGATGCATCTCATCGTTGTTTTATCCTTGGATTTTATGGTTAGATGGAGATAGACAATTATTTCTATAAAAGAAAATATGGATTTTATATAAATGTATGTTGTTGATTTAGGAACTGTTACAAGGGATTATAAAACTTCATTATCATTCAACTTACCAAAAAATTACAAGGGTCTGAGGTGTCCCTTCATGGTAGTATCCATATATTTCACTATGATTGAAATAACCAGGTAGAAGTCAACATGTCCAGTTTTTTTGTATTAGACTTCAGCACTATAGAACTAATATTCAAACTTTTGAGCTCTTAGGAAATCCCTATAAAGATATTATCAAAGCACCTTTATAAGATAATGGGAATCAATGATAGAAATATTGTCTGGACCAATGACCAACTACTTCATAATGTTATACTTTAGATTCAAAGGTATACCCTTCTCGACATTAATATTCTATTTATTCTAAGGATTAGGTGATAAATCCATATATGCTGGTGGGTACCTTTCTTGATCATAACTCTATGGAAATTTTATCATCTTTAGGTTGGGTTGAGTTTGACATCCTTTGTTTTACACCGACTAGATAGATGTTGATTATTTAATTTGTCATCTAATATGATTGGGCTTAAATTAGACTTATAATATTTGAGATTATATTGCTTCTCCCGCTAAGATCACTGGAGTGTGTATTTTTGGGAACTACAATATATATAGTCTCAACATGGATGTGTCCAAAATGTAAAAGACAATGTAAATATTTTCATCCCTGACACCAATGACCTCATATACCACTTCCACTAATTCTATAATTATGATAATTAAATTTTGGATCTTATTTATCATCTTTTTTAATGAATAGATACACTATGTGTATTATGTTAATGATTCTGTACTGTAAATTTTAATCTTTCAAGTATTTTTTTATAGGGAACTGCTTAGTGGACCGTTTGCTGGGGTGGTTTCCATCATCCAATTGCTGGGGTGTATAAAATATTATAGGGTTTGAATTTACATAGGCCTTGGAATGATTTCAGCTGAATTTTACTTGCCATTTTTATTCCTATTGTGTTTGTTCTTAGAAGATAGTCTCTTTAAATACTGTAGTGTTGAAGAAGTTGGATTTGTTGATATGGATATAGATGGGGCTATAATATGTTGATGTAGTTGCACTCTTGGTATGTGTGTTCTCTATTAAAAATTTTTATTTTTCTCCAATCATCAAATTCCCATGTACCATTTTCATAAATTCCTAAAATTACCCTTCTAATTTTGAATAGGTAGTAAAAATATAATCTACTTAGGCTAGTGGATTTCCCAAATTCACCTTCCTAAAATGTACCATCTTCTAGAGGATATCATTGAAGATGAAACACTCTAAGATGGTATGTCCCGACATCTAGTGAAAAAGAAAAATAATTCAGAAGATTATTGAGGCCAAAACGACTATGATTCTTAGATTCTAGAACCTTTAGAACCTTTTTAAATAGTTTTATGATGAAATAAATATGAACCTATTCATTTCATAAAGAATAAAATTTATTCATTCATTCTTCATACAACATGAAACTTTATTCTTTTTTCCCATCACGAAGTGGATATTTGTGTTTTTATTATCACTCAATAGCACCCGTCAAATGATATTTCATTGGGTATGGTGTTGAAGTAGAAATTTATGCTGGATTAAGTGTCACATTTTCAATTTCTTTGTTAACAGTCCTCTCTCTATAAGATTTTAGCATTAGATGACTCTTGGGATTGGTCTACCAAATGGAATCATCCAACATATATGAAACTATTTCATGATTACAAAATATATTTGGATATTTAATAGGAATTATTGGCCTCTGTATCTCATTATAAGGGGTTTCTATATATATTCTCAACAAAAATTACTAGGGAAGTTGGATGTTCAAGGAATCGGTTAATCCCTTCCACTATGTAATAATGTTTGAGGGTATCTCATTCATACATTGATTACAGTTTGGGAGTCCTAATACCATTTTCTTTCTCAATGTACTGCTAAATCAGTTCAAAAATTATCAACAGAGTTATTAACATCCTATTATTTATATGGGTGGAATATTTATATACCAGGAAAATACTAGTCCCTCCAAAGTATGTAAGAATCATTTGTTCTTAGCCGCCTCATTCAACTCAAGGGTTCCCATCATGGGACCACATTATGATATGAAGAGTGTTAGAAGTTTTTTCTAGTAACTATTTCTATTAATGGTTATGAAAGTTGAGTATCTGAAAGTGGGTTGATGATGAGTAATGTACACCCATTCAGAGTATGGTTTTATTTTTTGTTTCATCAGTTTACCCCAACCTTCCATATCCTACATTCAGGTTGTAATATATTCAATGGATTCAAAATGTTTTTATGGAATTAGTGGTTATTTGGAAATTTTATTAGAGGAAACTAGTGGAGAATGGTATGGTCATATCACAAATATTTGTTACTAATAACCAATTTGATTGTTCAAAATGTAGTTTTCAAAATATGGTTTTGAATGTTTCTCTAGTGGAGGAAACCCTTGATATTCCCTAGCCACCGAGTCCATGTTGAAAAGATTTTTTAATCGTTAATTGGTTAGATGGATGGACTATGTCCTCACTGGTAGGGTAGCCACTCTATACTAAAAATAATATATTAATGGAGAAATGTGAGTGACAACTTGGGGGTTATATTTGGTGGGAATATTTCACAAGATTCATTAAGTGTTGATCCACTTTAACTCCTTTATCTTCACCTTGTATTATGAAAATATATCTCTAATGGTGTAGTGACCTGATCATAGGAATTTTGGAGCTGGTGGATCATACTTTTACATTAGTATGATTATAAGGAATCAAATCCCAAAGAACCGAATAGTTTAGTAGTCATGGTAAATCAAGTACATACACGAGTTCTATATTACAAATGAATATAATAATTACAACATAATCATTATTATTTTGTGGATAACATTATTTTTTATAATATATATCGACATATTTTTCCTATCGCGCTTCTTGGATTCCTGGAGAAATGAAACAAAATAAGGGTTTTCTCAAATAATCAGTAAGGGTAAAGTATGAAGGAAGAAATAATAAATCAATGAGAATAATAATTATGGAATCATAAATAAATAGAACCTCATATCATGTAATCATAAAACTGATAAGGAAGTGCATAAACAATATTTCAAGGTAATAACTAGAAACACATGCTATTAAAATAACTAGATTAGTCAAAATAAATATGGAAAGGAAATAAAAATTCCATTTAATCAATGAACCATGTATGAAATGTATCCATAAATATATCGATGAAAAATATAATGGATAAATAATAATAGATTCAAAATGAAGGAAATTATTAATTATTTTACATCATGTATAAGGCACATTAAAACATCTACTGTCAAGATCTATGCTCTGGTCAGTTTCAAACTATGGGTAAAAACCTGTCTATTATCCTTGGAAAAAAAAACTAAAAGGGTTTTTAACCAACTAATTTCATCTCACGAGACTACCCATGCATTGAGGGGATTATATTAACCGTTCCCCAACCCATATGTAATTCCTCAAATGGCCCCAAATTTGTGTCTTTCATGGTCTAATCATTACTCATACCGACTAAATAAAATGACTTATCAAATATCCTTATTGAATAAAGGATAAATATTTATCAATATTTCCTTAAATAATCAAATAAATTTCAAAGTAAAATCCATATAAAAAATGGTATAAAGTTTACAAAATAAACATATCCATGAAATATTATACATATATTTACAAGAAATTTAATGTCAAATGGGCATTAGAAATTAAATATTTCAAAGGAACTAAATAGAATTCAAAGAAGTAAATGTGAATAATATCCTAGGAAAAATAAAACATAAACCATATAGAATAAATATAATGATTTTCTCAATAAAACATATCCTAAGTGAAGTAAAATTAATGCATATTTTTCATTGATTAATTGAAATATTATAAAAATATTTTAAACACTTTCTTGACGAAAACATCCTTATTAAATTTATAAAAAATTGAAAATATTTTTATTTAAAAATAACATTGAAAGAAATATAAAATATATTAACGGGTGAAAAATCCTTTTATAAATCAAATTTAAATGGTTAAGAAATTTTTTGAAAACATTTTACAAAATAGGTTTTTTAGAAGAAATCATGTTTTTCGACTAAAGAGATAAATGAAGTCATTTTATTAAAATTTATTTTATTAAACATTTTAAGTACCAAAGAGAAGAAAAATGGTACAATTACTTTAAAAATGGCTTGAATATCCATAATATAGTAAAATAAAATTTATTTTGGAATAATGGTCATAAAATTTCCTCTAATGAAAATCAAATACTATTAAAAATATTCTTGAGGAAAATAATCTTTAAACATTACAAAGTGTTTGGTACCACTTTGAAAAGTTTGAATCATAATATCCATGAAGGATTAAAATAAAATGAAACTGGGGATGTAATTATAATAATTATATTAACAATATAACATATCAAAGGAAATTATATACACTATATAAAATAAACAAGGTGTGTAACAATAAATAAATCTCAATGGAATGAAAATTGAGATGAAGTCCCTTACCATGAATTTCTTTTCAGGTGAAAATTATTTAATATCATATATAACGGGTTCAAAAAATTCACTAAAATATACCATAACCATAATAATATCATATATTAACTTCTTTTAATTTTTTTACCCATTTTTTAACAATCTTTCATTATTTTCACTAATTCAAGTGATAATTGCCTAGTTTCTCAAGTATCTATTAAATTATCTCTTATTCTTAAGATCAGAGTTTCATCATCTCAAAAATTTAAAACATTATATAAATTTAATGTATATTAATTATATATGTTTTTATAATAATCCATAATATTTGGAGATAATAAATGGAATGGACCGTTCATAGAGACAGTAGGCCGTATGTATGCATGAACACTACTTTCATTTCTTTATCGTATTACAATAATGAAATGCAAATAATATATATGCATATTATAATTATATTATAATATCTATTTAATATATGTTACATAGGTTTATTAAAACCATAATTTATATATTCCATGTATATTGTGAACGAATCACATTGCTTTGAGGGGGCGGTAGTTTACACTTCCACAAACGATGTTATCGTATTCCGAAAAAATGGAGTGTATAAAGGTATGTGTTATAAAGAAATTAAAGAAGAATAAATACATAATAAGTATCATATATATCATATATAAACATCATGTCCATCATAATTACCATCCATGAATGTCTTTAAAGGAAAAAATGAATAAGTTCATTTCGTGAGGTGGTAATTCATCGTACATATAAACGGTAAGTTCATTACCCATTAGATCAAAGTGTGTGTAAGTGCAGGTAAAAAATATTATCATAAAAACATATCATTATATTTAGGATAATATTTTTGTAATATAACCAGGTAATAAAGAGATTTTATGGAGTGGAGAAAGAAATAATACTAAATACCTTAAGGAAAGATGTTACCTTTTCTTTGGGTAACTCCTTTTGGTTTTCACCAAAGGGATTAGTTGGATAGATTTATGAAAAAGATTTTTTATATAGGATGAGGGGAGAAATTTTGAGGATCTATCTTTAAAAATATTTATTGAAAAAAAGTGTCTTTATAGGTGTGGGGAAGTGGGAGTAGAGGAGGCCTTTTTAGAGTGGAGGAGGAGTGACACTCTTGTAAATTTTGGAAAAGGGAATTGTAACTACGTTTTTTCAATTGAAATTGGTTACAATAATAGAAAAAATTAAATAAAAGTTTATATAGGGTATAAATATGAAAATATAATGTATTTTGGACATGTTTATAGGTCATTTTGGCTCTTAAGTTTAAGGTTTAGTCCCCTGTTAAGTTTAATTTCACCTTAATCATTGTAACTAATTTTAATCACTTTCACTAACATTTTTGGTCAAAAAATATGTTTATATTATTATAAATTATTCTAATTCAAAATGTTTAATCCATTTTTAAAAATTACAATCACATAAGTTTGATAAATTAATTTAAATTTAATCCCACAGACCAGACGACAATACCAATTTTTTAATATCAAAACGTTTAAAAGTTTGATAGATTTTCATAAACAATTTCAATGTGTAATTTATTAAAATGAATTAAATTGGATTAATTAATAAAAATTTGACCTAATTTATCATTTAAAAAAATTTAAAATATTATTTAACCTTATAAATAAATTAGATGAAAATGTAGTTTTGAATTAAAATTTAGTAATTTTCATTATTCATTAAAAAATAAAACTTCACAGAAAAATACCAAAATCAAACCCCAACTTAATTTTTATGTTTTTAATTCAAATATTAAGTTAATTTTTACATATAATATTGATAAAAGGTCCAAAAACTGTATTTAAAATTGGTTCTCCATTAAAGGCGATAAAATTGACTTAATAAAAATATAGTATTTTATGCATAAAATTTTGTTTGTTCTTATCTTATACCTATCAAATCTATTGGATGAATATCAAAAATATTTTATTTAATATATAATATATATATTACATTAACATAATTCACTAATTATAAATAATATAATTTATTAGGATAACACAACATTCTGAGCATACAAATAGTTTTTTATAAAAACATTCCATTTATATTAATTGGTTATTATATTCATTTTTAATTAATTCATAACCAATGAATTCATTTTATATTTATTTCAAACATATATTTTAATAATTTATTTAATATTATTAATAACATCTAATTTAATATCTAGGTTATATATTATTATATTAAAAAAAATATATTAATAATATATTATTGTTTGGTAAAACTCGGTCTTTCTTATAATGCAAGACATTGAAGAAACTCATTGTTGAATGCAACGTATGATAACAAAGTGTTTCATGCATTGAAATCTATAAAATATATTGAATTTATTTAAAATAGTAAATATATTATAAATTATTTGGATATTATATTCCCCTATACACTTGGTGTTGCGTGTCATACACACTATTGAATATAATGTTCTTATTTTAGATTTCCAGGGTGATAAATTCTCCCCACTTTAATTAAATTACATCCTCACAATTTAAACTTGATCTTGGTGATAGATATTTTTATATTTCCTATGTTTTAAATCCAACATTGTGAGAATGGTTTTTAAGAAATCCTCTAGAAAGGAGAGAATGATAACTACAAAGGTTTCATGATATAACATATAACTATATCTCTATGTAAGAGAACTATAGGGGCACACAGAGATATGTACATGGTGTAAAAGTATAAATATTTATAGGGGTGATTTAAGTCATAAATAAAAAACAAGTTAATGATCAATGGAACATTGATGGAATCAAATCCATAAATCATTAGATGATTTAGAAGAACGCCGATTCAACAAAAATTAAGATATTAGGAATTTTTTTAAGATCCTTTTCCTCATGTTGAGAAACTACTTTACTACTTAAGAATCTAATGAAATTTACTTACATGATATGTTTTAATTTCATATGAACAATTAAATATTTTGGTTGTTCTTCGATACAATTCCAATTGATCCCTTACTCCATGAAATGGATATCCAAAAATTAAATTTTATTTCTAAAGCACTAAAATAAACACTTAACGAATCATAAGGCCCATAAAAGAGTGAAAATTATTTTCATTTGTTTCTAAATATTATATAAAATAAATATTTTTAATACATTAATATAAAAACCTAAAAATAAACACTACAAGTTCATAATTAATATTTATTCATGATATTATTTATCTAAAAACAATGACATATTAACTAGAACATTATATAAGTTAGTGGTTGGTGATAAACCCTTATCGTCTTTCAATCAGGGTTTCAAGTCCCATAACCTTACCATATTTGATTGGTTGTCACCCAAAATACAAATTTTCCTTTTCTAAAAGCATATTAATATAATTTTCAAAATAAATATGATATAAATCCTTGAAATTTAGTCATTAAATAGTCTTATAACTACAGTTTTCAATATAAACCAAATACATAAATACATCAACTATTTTAGTTAAACATAGGTACTTCCTTGGACTAAGGTGTAGCCTAGGTTATTCTTTGTCACCTTCTATTTAAATCATTCATAATGGTTTGTAAATAAAATGTGAAATATCTTAAGAGTATCCCCTAGGACTATAAAACCAAGTGCTTAGTAAGGCTTGTTATCGTGTACCGGGTTATGTTGAGCCAGGACTGACACACCTTGTTGGATTTGTTACTCCTATGAAAATATTTTTCAGAACCGCGCCCACTTGTAGTATCTTGAAAATTATGTATTTCTAATAATACCCACAAAATTTTTACCTTTTCAAAATTATCATTTGTTCTTCTATAATTATCCTTAAATTATATCTTAGGGATATTATATCTAATATATTCTTTCATATATTTGGTTACCAAGGTTTCTAAAAAACATTTTATGATACTAACTATAAAGTCATAACCCCAAAAATTATGGAGCTGGTGTATACTACTGTTACATTATCATGATTACAAAGAATCAAATCCAGAAAGACCAAAGAGTTTAATAGTCATGATAAACCAGATACATACATGAGTCTTGTATTAAAAATAAATAAACTAATTAAAACATTTTTTTTATTTTAAGGATAACATTTTTCCATCTAGTATATCCCTACATATATTTTATAGTACACTTCTTAGATTCCTGGGGAAAGGAAAAAAAGTACGGGTGAGATCAAATGCTCAGTAAGGGTAAAGTATAACATAAGAAATAATAAATAAATGAGAAAAATAATTATAAAATGGTAGATAACTTAACACACATACCATGTAATCAAAAAAATAAGAGGGAAGTTCATAAACAACATGAAAAGGTAATAATTGGAAACACATGCCATCCAAATAACTAGATAAGGGAAAATCAATATAGAAAGGTAAGAAACATGTAATTTAATCAATGAAATGAGAATGAAATGCAGCCATATATATATATATAAAATTTCATGGATAAATAATAACTGAATCAAAATAAAGGAAATGATTAATTATTGGAAGTTATGTGTAAGGAATATTAAAACCTCGACTATCAAGATCTGTCATCCAGATAGTTCAAAACTATGGGTAGAAACCCATCAATTCTTCTTGGAAACAAACTAAAAGTGTTTATCGCAAACTAATTTCATCTCATTGTAATACCGATGCATCGAGGGGATTACATTAACTATTCCCCAACTCATAGGGATTTCTTTATGTGGTCCCCAAATCATGTCATTCATGCCTTAATCATTCTCAAATTGAATTAACAATATGAATTATCAAACATCCATATTGAATAAAGGATAAAGGATTATCGATATTTCCCCAAATAATAAAATAAATATCAAAGTAAACGCCATATAAAAAATGGTATAAAATTCAAGCAATAATCATATCCATGAAAAATAATATGAATATTTAGGGGAAATTCATTTTCAAATAGTCATAGAAAATTATATATTTCAAGAGGGATAAAAGGAATTCATCAAAGTAAATGTGAATACTATCATTGAAAAAATAAATCATAAACCATCTAGAGAAAGATTAAGGATGTTATCAATAAAACATATCCCATGTGGGTTAAAATAAATGGATTGGTTCCATTTATGGATGCAAATATTATAAAAAATATTTTAAAAACATTATTGAGGAAAATATCATTTTTATTTTTAAATTTTTTTTAAATATTTTTCTTTTAAAATAACATTTTAAAAAATAAAACATATTTTAAAGGGTGAAAATTCATTTGTTAAAAAATTTTAAATAGGTTAAAAATATTTTTGAAAACATTTTATAAAATATAGTTTTTAGAAGAAAACATGTTCTTCGACTAAATAACGAAATTAAGTTGGGTTTTTAAAAAAAATTCTAAATTTTTTTATGTTCTAATGAGTGAAAAAATGGCATAGTTACTTGAAATATTTCATTAATAAAAAGAGTAGGGGAAATTTAAATGGATTTTGGAATAATTTTCATATATTTTTTTTGAATGGAAATGAGAGATCATTAAAATTATTCTTGAGGAAAATATTCTTCAAACATTTCAAAGTGTCCCAAACCACTTTGAAACATTTGAATCATAATATAAATGAAGGAATAAAATTAAATTAAATTTTTGATATCATGATAATTAGGATATATATAATATATCACGTCAAATCAAAGTATATACACTATATAAAAGAAACTAGATGCATAACAATAAATAAATCTCAATAGAATGTAAATTGAGATGAAATCCATTTCCTTGCATTTAATTTCAGGTGAACATAACTTAATATCTAATATAATGGGTTTAATAATTCCACTAAATTATAACATAACTAAACACATATATTATATTAAATTATTTTAATATCTTATTTCTCGTTTGTAAATAATTATTCCCAATTTTCACTATTTCAGGTGTTAATTTCCAAGTTTATCGAGTATGTTTTAACTTATTACTTGTTGTTCCTATTATGGTTTCATCACATAAAGAATGTAAACTATGATTTAAATATAATATATATTCATTATATATGTATTTAAAATAATCCATAATATTTAGAGCTAATAAATGAAATGCACCATTCATGGAGATGGTAAGTGATGTGGCTCTATTTTTACATAGTTTTGCCACATACTTTTACTTAATTTTTACTGATTTAATTAATTATTTAATCAGTTTATACTAAATAATTGTAATTTTGTATTTTTATAATTAATATTGTTAATTAATCAATTTTTATAATTAAATATGTATTTTTAGTCTTTCAATTAATGATTTTAATCTTACTTAACTTTTCTAATTTTTTTATTTCTTATCTAGTCTTGTTAAGTGGATTCTTCTTGACTTTTTAATAATTTAATATCTATTTTAAACAATTATTTAATCAACATAATCTATTTAATTAATTTTGTCTTTATTTTAATTTAGTTACATTAGAATAGGTTGACTTTATTAATTAATTTGTTTAGACATCCTGCTAATCGTTTAAGTAAATAATTTGTGTTTTAAATTTAATTAAATAGTTCTCTTTTAATTTTATGTGTTTAAATAGTTGTTTAATTAATTAATTAGGAATTTTTAAACATTAATTATATTATTTTATGTATATAGTTTGATTATTAATTCATTTTCTACTGGTTTTAGTATACTGGTGTGGTAGACATGAGCTTGTGGTGGAATATTTGGGTCACCAATGCTAATCTTTACTATACACTTCTACTTTGTAATAAATTTATTTAGTTATCTTAATTTTAGTCTATTATTAATTTACTTTAATAATTATTTAGTCTATAATTTAAGTGTTGTCAATTAATAATTTTAATGTTTTAAAGGTTAACTCAAAATTCTATTTTAAATTAATGTTGTTTATCTTTCTTGTAAATATTTATTTTCAATCCTTGTTTAAAAAAATAAATTATGTTTTAATTTTTAAAGGGTCACCGTTAGTAAATTGTACCGGTGACCCCCGCACCTCGCTGCTACTTCTCTATATCGATGACCTTCATTTTTATTTTACTGACGACCTTTTTTGTACCGGTAACTTCTTCTATTAATTATGGCGGTGACCCCCTTTTATTTTAATTTTATTTTTAGCGGTGACATTGTTTTTTATTTTGTTACAATGATCTTTTTATTTTATACTACCAGTATCCTTAAGGTATTTTTCAAAAGGTGACCTCGTGCCGCTGCCTTTACTCACCGTTACTCAATTACTCTCAACCTCACCGATACACTTTTCTCACCGTTACTGCATCTTACCCTCATCTCACTGGTATTAAACCTCACCGGTAGCATTCCTTGTGCCACAGATGGAGAGGGAAGCTGCTGGATGCTGCGGGAAGCCGAAAATCCGCAAGGGTAGTTCGTTCCCCTGTGACGATGGGGGTAGGAGGCCCACGTCGCACTTCCTGCTGAAGGGTCCACCGATGGATGATAGGAGGAAGTAGCTTCCCAAAGTTCCTCTTTTGCACTGCTGCTATATGCCGCTGTGAACCGGGTCGATGTTGCTTTATCGAGGAGGCCGCCACACCTGCTGGTAGTGCGCTGCTGAGGGAGTGGGGTGGATGAACCGCTCCTCCATGCTGGAGTCTAGGTGCCATGTCACCTACTGAAGATCGCGCCACTGGACCGCATCGCCGCCGCTGCCCTACTCAGAGAAGAGGAGATCCATGAGCCGCTGCTTTGCTAGGTAGAGGAGGCCGAAACCCTTCCCCCTTCCTACTGTGCAGTGTGGAAATTGGGGGAGGGAGAAGTTAAAAAAATTAGATTAAAAAATATAATAATAATAATTAAAGTAAAGTAAAATAAAAAAAAGAAGATAATATATATATATAAAAAGTAAAGTTAAAGTAAAGTCAAATTTACATAAAAGTTAACTTTACTAAGTCAAATAAATATAAAAGAATTTATAAAAATAATGTTAATGTATAGATAAAATTATAAATTATAATACAAAACTAAATTAATAATAAATGTTAATAATAATTTTATATGCTGTTTATAATATAAATATATAATTAATAATAATTATAAATTAAATATAAGTTATACTTAATAATTTAAAGAAAAATTTAAAACTAAAATATTAGTTCTAATTACTAAATTAAAATTAACTAATTAATAAATTAATCGAACAATTTAATTTTTTTAAAAGTAATAATAATAATGATTATAAAATTATTAATTAATACTATATAAATTATTATGTTAATTACTTATTTTCGATTGATGTTATACTTTAAAAACATAGTTTAAAATGATAAAATTAATAACTTAGTAACTATAACTAATAATTTAATTTAAATAGTAACTTCTTGATAAATTTAGGTATTACCATAGTACTGTAAAGTGAATAATTTTTAAAAATAATATAAAAGTAAATAATAATTATCAAATAAGATATTTAGTTAACTTGTAACGAGTAATATTACACTTTAAATTAAAAAATAACTATTTTTTTCTTTGCATTCTCATTTATTTACTTTTCTATTTTGTATGTACAGGTTCATAAAAAAGTCAAAAACACATCCAAGTGCTTCAAACTAACTCATCCGGAGTTAGTTACATGAAGAAAACTCACGCGACGTTCCAGTTACGAAAAAATGCACGTTGTGCAGTGCATTTGTGAAAGGTTGTCAAAGTCGGTGGAAGATGTTCGGTGACGAGCAGCAGCAGACAACAGGTAATTAAAGTAGAGAAAGTAGTAGAACTAATTGACTCTCATTCGGGGGGGGGGCTCATTAATTCCACAAACACGCATTGGAGAGCAGATCCATGGACTCTCATTTTTTCAATTCCATGAGCACACATTGGAGAGAAAATACGAGGACTCTTATTTAGATGAGAGCAGAGACTCTCGGGAGATAGTAGAGTAGGAGATGAAGGAGGCCGGAGGTAGATCTAAGCTAGGGGAGTTCTTCTTCCCCCTATCCATAACTCTTACACTCTGTTTCTTGGTTGTATTCACTGATTTAGACAATATGATCATGGGTTGAACTTTCTTAGCTCAGGAATTTTAAAACCTTATGGTTTTTTTTAATCTTCATTAGCATATATTTTTACGAAATTAGAATCAGTTGGAGAGACTGATTCTATTTCTAATATTTTGACCTTTTAGACTTCAATGTTTACAATTTCAAACATCAATATCCACTGGCGAGGTTAATATTGAATGCATTTTTCAAATCGTTAAAAACTTAAACTTTGGAAATTTATGGGGAGTTCATTTCCAAATGTTATCTTTTAGAAACATCTTACAGATTAATTAAGTTTTGGTGTGGTGAACTCCAAGACTTAATCATCTTCCTGTTGAGTTTCCTGGTGAGGGAAATTCTTCAGTCTTTCTTGAAGTATGATTCGACTGTAAGCTGTGGAGAGAATATCCATTCAAACAAGTAGTTTAGAATTCATGAGTACTTTGTTGATCTCGCTTCTTTGTCTTGCTACTTAGTATTAGTATACTATATTTTCTCTTGTTTCTTTGTAGTACTTAGTATACAATTTAGTTTCATTATTAAAAAAATAACGTTTCCTCATCCTGTTTCATTTCATCAATAAAATAAAAAAATATAAAAAGTAAGAAGTTGTTTTACTCACTACTGACAACATTGGGGGTTTAAAATTCAAAAACCTTAGAAATCACTCATATGCCTTCTCTGTGGATCAACCCTGCACTGCTATACTAGGATAAGAGTAATAAATGTAATTTTGAGGGATGTAACGACCTCCGGACACTTCAAAATTTGCAACCTTTGCTGGGGAAGGCATGTACTGAGAGTCTAGGGTTATAATGAAAAGAAAAAAATCAATAAAAACAAAGAAAAAAAACATAAAAAAATCATATAAAAAAATTTCTTTAAAAAAATTGTGAACTAGAACTCAATGCTTTAGTTTTCCATTAAAATATGATTCACTCTAAACTATTTTTTGTTTAATCTCACATGGTTTTAGTTTAAAAATTGATGTTAATGAGAACTGAAATCAACCGGGACCTTATTGTGTCTGTTATAGAGAATGTGGGAACACTGTCTGGCAATGTGTTTATAACCAACCACAAGAGGATGTTTATATTAAAGAAAATGAAAATTTGGAATCTAATCCTGAATTCCTAGCTAAACTAGAATTAATTGAAACCAAACTGGATGCTAGAGAGAATAATTGGAACAATTGGTTAACTCAAACCCATGAAATTCAACTTAGAGATTCTGAAGAGTGAGATCAAAGAATGAAAAGATTAGAAAATATTCTCTTGGATTTACAAAAAAAGGGTTAAAGAATATGAATAAACTGACAAAAAGAAAAAGAAAATGTGTATAAAAGATTAGAGAATCATGTTGAAGGGGAGAGTGACTGTGAAATTGGGAAACACAAATTCCATTTTATGGAATCTGATTCTGCTGAGCCAAATCTAGAAATAACCAACTCACTGAATCAAGAGAATAACATTGAAAATCACAAAAAGATCTTTAATGGTGTTGATTTGGAGAATTTTAAAACTGAATTAAAACAGATTGAAAAAGATAGCCCAATTCTTTTCATAATTCCTACATTAGAGAAAAATCATTGTTTTAGGAGTTTTGATTATGAAATCACTCGAGTAGAAGAGATACTTGAAATTGAAAACATTAATGTTAAAAAATATTCACCCAAAATTTTTGAAATTATGAAAATTGAGTCTGAACTTGATATTGGGTATAATCTGGATGAGAACATTAAACTGGAAATCACAGAATCTCAAATTTTTTGAACTTAAACTGATAACCACTCTTCCATGTTTTGAAACTCCAAACCCAATAATCTCTGAAATGTTGATGGATGATGAGGATGTGGGAATGACATTTGAAGAAAGACTAACTGATGAGTTCTCATTTCCCAATTCTCATTGTAACAACTTTTCTGAATCTTTGTGCAATGAAATTAAAAGTAGTTTTAACCAAATTGATGTGAATTTTCTTAACTTGAACATACTGGAAACCGAACTTATTGAAACTGAATTATACAATTCTTCTCCTGAAATTGAATTGCAACACTCAAATGACATGGTTTTGGAAAGTGAGCCTTTTGAATTTGAATATGAAAAATAGGTTGAGCACACACTTGAGTTAGGCAGAACTAATTTGTTTGAAGCATTAGATATTGAACTATCATTCACTAATGAGGAAATTTTGGAAGAGATTTACAACATTGTTAAACCTGAATCTTCTGCTATTCAAATAAATTCTATTCCTTGTCTGTCACTTTCATCCTCAACTGTGAAGGGTGCTAAGACTTCTTGTGTTACTGATAATGGTCTAGAGGGGGAATCACATGTGAGTACCAATGTTCATGATTTTGTTCGCTACTTCAATGATTCCCTTTTTGAATCAACTAATTAGGATTTACCCATTTTTACCCTTGAATGTGAACATGTTAGTGTTGAAGATGAAGAAGATAGTTTTGAGGATATTTTAATACCCTTTGAATCACCTAATATATTGCTTCCACTACCTAAAAATGTCAATATTTTCAAATATGAAACAACTATGGTAGTTGAGAGAACCATGTCCATAACTACTAATGGGTGCTGTTTAGGGATTTATGTAGCTAATGAGAAATTGGTTTTAGTCTGCTTATGTTTTTATTCCCACATAATTCAAATTTCTGTTAAAAACAAATGGTCCAAATATATGTGGTGGTTCCTATTAAGGAAACCACATCCACCTAGTGACTATGGTTAGTTGCTATGTGAGTCCAGCTGGGGAATATAAATCTTGTGCTGCATGGGAGGAACCCCATGGTTTTTGTTGTGTTAATAAATAAATTTTTTTTAATTAAATAATGTCTAACTGAAGACTTTATATTCAGTGCTTCTTGGGAGTCAACCCATGTTCTTTTATTTGTGTTTACTATTGTCTCTGTTCTTGTTTTACTTTGAATAAAGTGCTTCCATGTTCTTGTTTTACATACTCTGTTCTTCTAGGATGATGCTGCTGTGTCATTTAAGGAGTGGAATTCCCATGCTGAAGGAGTAATGGAAAACCTAGTTAGGGTAGTATCTTACTGTTATTGTTTGTTTCATTTTTCTTCTCCTTAATGCTTTAGAAAAAAATCCACTGCATGTTTTCCATGCTTGGAAAATTTTGCTTGTATTGAAAAAATATTCTATATATTTACTGAAAAATGGTTGTATGATTTGAACTGTATTGAATTCTACTATTTTTCTTTCTATCGAAATAAAAATTCTGCATATGTTTAAAATTCTTCTCGTATTAGAATGAAATTTTTCTGTATGTCACCGTGTAAAAAAATATGCATGTACGTCACTACTGGAAATTGAATTTCATTGTCATTAAAACCATTTCACTGTATAAAATTAAGTGTGGGGGAGGGGTACATGATGCTGGTCTTTTAAATCTGATTAATATTGGGGTGTTTATCATGAACTTTGTCTACTTTATTGAATATTTAACTGAATAAATTTTTCTAGACTTTCTTACACCCAATTAACTGTGCACCCACACCTTATATAATTTTTTTGAGCTATATTGAAAATCCAAGTCACTTTAATGTGTGTGTTTTTTCAAATGAACCTACTGATTATTTATTCATTGTGGAAAACAAGATTTTTTGAAATTTATTAAGACCCTTTATACATTTCATTTATATTCTTAATTGATAATCTGTTTTGAACCTTAATTGTTTAATTGTTCTTCTCCATATTTTGAAGTCAACTTTGGGGAAAAAGTTGGGTTTTAAGTGTGGGGGAGGGGGTCAATTCTGGATTGTGCTAAACTGTGATTAATTTTAAGCCCATCAATTCCCACTGCAAATTCAAATTTCTTGTAAAAAATGGGTAAATTTTTTCAAAATTCTTGAATAATTTTAGGATTTACACTATACTCAATTGAGTTTTGCCTAAGGACAGTGCCTTGATGGTAGTTAAGATATGCTCTAAGTCGGAAATTAATGATAATGGATGATTTTTGAGTGATTCTACATAGTTATTTGATGGAAATTCGATTTAGGAATTATTTCTAAAAGTGGTATGGGTACCCTTTTAATGGAGTTATGATTATAACATTTGGAACTGGATGTTTGATTCTGATTCTAGGGGCCTCCTTCATCATTTAATTATTAAAGGTAATTGCTTTAATGATCCAATGTGAAGGATTTTTGATATAAATCTTTTGAAACTGCAGTAATTTGGGCATCTCGGATCCAATGGTGAGTCTCTGAGCCCGTATATGTTGGGTGCATTTCTGTTAACTGTAAGCCTTCTGCTCACCTTGAATAAGTGCATATTTCACAGTGCTTAGCACAATAATACATGGATTGGAATAAATAAATAAAGTGTCTAGGGTCAAGAATGAGCTCATTAAGGTTAGGGGAATGATGAACGTCAAATGAAGAAGGGATTAATTGGTTTATATGGGAGTTATTTAGGTTGTATCATTGAGGTTATTCACAAAAAAATAATTATTTTTGGAACCTAGGTGAAAAAAATCAAAGTGAAAAGTTCATGTATTAAAATCTTAATTCCATTGATATTTTATCTCTTATCATTCTTGGTCTTAGAACCTGTGATTGGATTGAAGTGAGTCATTAAGTTGTATCACATATGAGGCATGATATATTCTTTGATGTATGGTCTTTGTGTTCTTAATTATATTTGATTATTTGTTATATGAAAAATTCATATGAGTAAATCATTTTCATAAAGCCTACTATTATATATTGTCCTCTATTTTGAGTGCTAGACATGTTACATTTTGAGGAAAATCATAAATACATTTCAATGTTTTCCAAGATAATAAAACATGAGATTGTTTGAGGACAAACAATGCTTATGTGTAGGGGAATTTGATGTGGCTCTATTTTTACATAGTTTTGCCACATCTTTTTACTTAATTTTTAATGATTTAATTAATAATTTAATCACTTTATACTAAATAATTTTAGTTTTTTATTTTTATAATTAATATTGTTAATTAATCAATTTTTATAATTAAATATGTATTTTTAGTATTTAAATTAATGAATTTAATCTTACTTAACTTTTTTAATTTGTTTATTTCTTATCTAGTCTTGTTAAGTGGATTCTGCTTGACTTTTTAATAAGTTAATATCTATTTTAAACAATTATTTAATCAACGTAATCTATTTAATTAAGTTATTATTTATTTTAATTTAGTTACATTATAATAGGTTAACTTAATTAATTAATTTGTTAAGACATACTGCTAATCATTTAAGTAAATAATTTGTGTTTTAAATTAAATTAAATATTTCGCTTTTAATTTTATATGTTCAAATAGTTAATTAATTAATTAATTAAGATTTTTTAAACGTTAATTATATTATTTTATGTATACAGTTTGATTATTATTCATTTTCTAATGGTTTTAGTATACCGATGAGGTAGACAAGAGCTTGTAGTGACTTATTTGGGTCACCGATGCAAATAATTACTATTCGCTTCTACTTTTTAATAAATTTATTTAGTTATCTTAATTTTAGTCTATTATTAATTTAGTTTAATAATTATTCAGTATATAATTTAATTGTTTTCAATTAATAATTTTGATGTTTTAAAGGTTAACTCAAAATTCAGTTTTAAATTAATTGTGTTTATCTTTATTGTAATTATTTATTTTCAAGCCTTGTTTAAAAAAATAACTTATGTTTTAATTTTTAAAGGGTCACCATTATAAAATTGTACTAGTGACCCCTGCACCTTGCTGTTACTTCGCTGTATCGGTGACCTTCATTTTTATTTTACCAGTGAACTTATTGGTACCAGTAACTTATTCTATTAATTATAGTGGTGACCCCCTTTTATTTTAATTTTATTTTTAGCAGTGACCTCGTTTTTTATTTTGTAACATTGATCTTTTTATTTTATACTACCGGTATCCTTATGGTATTTTTCTAACGGTGACCCCGCACCGCTGCCTTTCCTCACAGTTACTCAATTACTCTCAACCTCACCGTTACACATTTCTCACCGTTACTGCCTCTTACCCTCACCTCATTGGTATTAAACCTCACCGATACTCTTTTCTCACCGTTACTACATCTTACCCTCACCTCACTGGTATTCTCCCAACCTACCGGTGACTACCTCACTGGTAAAATTCATTGTGCCGCGGATGGAGGGGGAAGCTGCTGGAAGCCACTAGAAGCCGAAACTCCACAAGGGTAGTTCCTTACCCTGCGACGATGGAGGGAGGAGGGCCACGTCTTGCTTCCCATTGAAGGGTATGCCGATGGATGACAGGAGGAAGTAGCTTCCCAAAGTTCCTCTTTTGCACTGCTGCTACATGCTTCTATGAACCGGATCGATGCTGCTTCGCTGAGGAGGCCGCCCCACCTACTGGTAGTGCACTGCTAAGGGAGTGGGGAGGATGAACCGCTGCACCGCACTGGAGATGAGGTTCCATGACACCTACTAAAGATCGTGCCGCTGGACCACATTGTCGTCGCTGCCCTGCTCGGAGAAGAGGAGATCCGCGAGCCACTGCTCTGCTAGGAGGAAGAGGCTGAAACCCTTCCCCCTTCCTACTGTGCAGTGTGGAAATTGGGGGAGGGGGAAGATAAAAGAATTAGATTAAAAAATATAATAATAATAATAATGAATGTAATGTAAGAAAAAAACAAAAAGAAGATAAAATATATAAAAAAATTAAAGTTAAAGTAAAGTTAACTTTACATAAAAGCTAACTTTACTAAGTAAAACAAATATAATATAATTTATAAAATGAATATTAATGAATAGAAAAAATTATAAATTAAAATACAAAACTAAATTAATAATAAGTGTTAATAATAATTTAATATGATATTTATAGTATAAATATATAATTAATAATAATTATAAATTAACTATAAGATATAATTATTAATTTAATGAAATATTTAAAACTAAAGAATTAATTCTAATTACTAAATTAAAATTAACTAATTAATAAATTATTAGAAAAATTTAATTTCTTTAAAAGTAATAATAATAATGATAATAAAATTATTAATTAATACTATCTAAATTATTATTTTAATTACCTATTTTCTTATGATGTTAAACTTAAAAAACATAGTTTAAAATGATAAAATTAATAACTTAGTAACTATAACTAATAATTAAATTTAATTAATAACTTCTTGATAAATTTATGTATTACCATAGTACTATAAAGTGAATAATTTTTATAAATAATATAAATCTAAATAATAATTATCAATTAAGATATTTAGTTAAATTGTAACGAGTAATATAACATTTTAACTTAAAAAATAACTATTTTTTCTTTCTTTGCGTTCTCATTTATTTACTTTTCAATTTTGTATGTGCATGTTCATACCAAAGTCAAAAACACGTCCAAGTGCTTCTAACTAACTCATCTAGAGTTAGTTACATGAGGAAAACTCGTGCGACGTGCCAGTTTCGAAAAAACGCACATTGTACGGTGAATTTGTGAATGGTTGTCAATGTTGGTGGAAGATGTTCGGTGACGAGCAGTAGCAGAAATCAGGTACTTAAAGCAGAGCAAGCAGCAAAATTAATTGAATATCATTCGAGGGGGGACACTCATTCATTCCACGAACACACACTGGAGAGAAGATCCAAGGACTCTCAATTTTTCCATTCCACGAACACACATTGGAGAGAAGATCCAAGGACTCTCATTCAGAAGAGAGCAGAGACTCTCGGGAGATAGGAGAGCAGGAGATGAAGGAGCCAAGAGGCAGAGCTATTCTAGGAGAGTTCTTCTTCCCTCAGTCCATAACTCTTACACTCTGTTTCTTGGTTGTATTCAATGATTTAGACAATATGATCATAGGTTAAACTTTCTTAGCTCAGGAATTTTAAAACCTTCTGGTTATGTTTTTATAAATATTTATTAGCTTATCTTTTTAGGAAATTCGAATCAGCTGGAAAGACTGATTCTGTTTCTATTATTTTGATCGTTTACACACCAATGTTTACAATTTCAAACTTCAATATCGACTAGGGAGGCTGATATTGAATTCATTTTTCAAATCTTTAACAACTTAAACTTTGGAAATTTATGGCGAGCTCATTTCCAAATGATATCTTTTAGAAACTACTTTCAGATCAATTATGTTTTGGTGTGGTGAACTCCAAGACTTAATCATCTTCCTGTTGAGTTTCCTGGCGAGGGAAATTCTTTAGTCTTTCTTGAAGTGTGATTTTAATGTAAGCTGTGGAGAGAATATCCATTCATACTAGTATTTTATAATTCCTTAGTAATTTGTTGATCTCACTTCTTTGTCTTGCTGCTTAGTATTAGTATATTGTATTTTCTCTAGTTTCTTTGCAGTACTTAGTATAAAATTTAGTTTCTTTATTAAAAAAATAACATTTCCTCATCCTATTTAATTTCATCAATAAAATAAAAAATATATAAAAAGTAAGAATATATTTTCCTCACTGCTGACAACAGTGGGGGTTTAAAATTCAAAAACCTTAGAAATCAATCATCTACCTTCTCTGTGGATCGACCGTGCACTACTATACTAGTATAGGAGTAATAAATGTAATTTTAAGGGCTGTGACGACCTCCGACCACTTCAGTAAGATATACATATGCATACATGATACCTTCATTTATTTTCTATATTAAAAGAATGAAAGGTAAATGATATACATGTATATTAAAATTACAGTATAGTGTGAATGAATCACATCGCTTTGAGGGGGCATAGTCAACACTTCCACAATCGATGTTATCATATTCCCAAAAAATACAGTGCATAAATGTATGTGTTATAATATAATTAAATAAGAATAAAGACATAATAAGTATCATAAATATCATATATAAATAGTGTGTCCATCATAATTCCCAAATGTAAAATGTGGTAAAGGAAAAACGAAAAACTTCATTTCGTGAGGTGGTAACTCACCATACACATAAACTATAAGTTCGTTACCCATTAGATGGAAGTGTGTGTAAGTGTATTTTAAAAAATTAGCATAAATAAAATCTTAGTATATTTAGGATACTGGTTTATATATATATATTCATGGAATAATGATATTTTATGGAGTGGAGAAAGAAATAAAACTAAATAGCTTGAGGAAAGATGTTACCTCTTCTTTGGGTAACTTCTTTTAGGTTTCATGAAATGGATTCCATGGATGGATTTATAACCGATGGAATTATGATAGGATTATGGGAGTTATTTTGAGGATATATTTGGGATGATATTGGTATAGGAAAAGTGTCTTGATAAGTTTGAGGAAGAGGGAGGAGAGGATACATTTTTATAGTGGAAAAGGAGTGGAACTCTTCTAAATTCTGGAAAAGACAATTCCACCCACATTTTTCCCATTTAAAGTGGTTCCAAAAATGTCCAAAATTATAAGAAAGAGAGGATGGAGTCTAAATATACCATAAATTGTTTTGTAAAAATTTTCTAGGCCACATTGGCCTTTATGTTCATGTCTTAGTACAATGTTAAGATTAATTTCACGATAAATGTTATAGATAAGTTTAATCACCTTCACTAATATTTTTAGCCAAAAACTAATTTAAATTCGTTAGAAATTTTAAATTTTGTATATTAAACATATGGAATCCATTTTTATAAATAGAAATCATATAATTGTTAGAATTTAATTTAAATTTATTCCCATAGATAGGAGATAATACAGGGTTTTTCAAAGTAAAAACATTCCAAAGTTTGATAGGTTTTCATATCCAATTTAAATGTGAAATTGATTAAAATGAGATAAATTATATTAATTAATAAAAAATTATATAATTAAACATTAATAACAATTTTATATATTATTTATCCTTATAAATAAATTATATGAAAAAGATGTTTTGAATTAAAATTCAGTATTTTTCATTATTCATTTAAAAATGAAACTTCACAAAAAAATACCAAAAAATTACCCTATCCAAATTTTTATGTTTCTATTTAAAATATTGAGTTTATTTTGAAATATATTATTTATAAAAGTTTCAATAAATTTATTTAAAACAGGTTCTCCATTAAATGGTGGAAAAGTGCCTTAATTAAAATATAGTATTTTATGTGTGAAATTGGGTTTGTTCTTATCTTATGAATATAAAATATATTAATGGAATATAAAAGATATTTGATTAATAAAAAATATATATATATATTAAATTCTTAAAATTCACTAATTTTTATTAATTAAATTTATTAGGATAAAACAGTTTTGGGAGCATAAAATAGTTTTTTTATTAAAACATTCCACTTATATTCAATTGGTTCTTATATTCATTTATAAATTATTTATAACCAATAAATTAGTTTTATATTTGTCTAACCCATATAATTTCATATGTTAGTTGATATTGTTAATAAATTATAATTTAATGGTTATGTTATATCTTCTTATATTAAAAAATAATTAATAATATTTTATTGCTCGGTAAAACTCTGTCTTTTGTGTAACACAAGCCGTTAATGAAACATGGTGTTGTGTGAGACATACGCTATCTTAGTTTCATCTGAATTGAAAGGTATAAAATAAATTGAATTTATTTAAAATAGTAAATATTTTATAAATTCTTAGGATATTATATTAACTTACACGCTTGGTGTTGCATGTCATACACACCATCGAATACAATGTTCATATTTTAGATTTTTGGGGGAATTATAAATGGTAAGTGGAAAATTATACTTGGATATAGGTAATATATATCTCTTATATTTTCATTCCCTTTGGTTTAATCCCTCCATGGAGGTGGTAACATACTAATTGAGTTATCCCCTAAATTGTAAGTCGACCTATGTTAATGACTAGACCCCCATTATTTACATGTTTTTGTGTGGATGTGTTTTGGATAGATAATTCAACATCCTGTTATTCTATATATGAATCATGATTTGGATCATTAGTGAGGCCAAAATTGACGATATTCATTGATGTGTAATATGTTTTTGATGTAATGACACTGGCCCCACTATCCCAGAGTTGGCACCTTACTTTATTACATTGTCATATGTAAAAGATTCAAATCCCAGAGGAATAAATAATTTTGAAGTTTTAGAAAATAATATTATATACATGATACACATATTACCTTGGTAAAAGGAAATAAATTATAATGATGGTAAAAGCTCAACATCCTTGAAACCCATTCCAAGAATTCATCTTTATATCACGGGGAAAAGAAAAAACAAGGGTGAGCTCAAATGCATAGTAAGGGTTAAGCATAGTCAAAGATACTATGAATCAATAATCAAAATCAATATGGAAAGGTAGATAACTGAACACAAATGCCATAAAAATACATGGATAATTCATAATTAATAAGTAAAAGTAAATAACTGGAACAAATTCCATTTAATCAATAAACTAATAATGAAATGCATCCATAGATAATGTCATAGAAAGAATATAATGGAAAAAAATAATAACATAATTATAAATTAAGTAAAAAAATAATTATTGGACTCCATGATTCCTAGGTACATAGTACCTTTATTGTCATGACATTTCACAAGATGGTTTCAAACACACCAGGTAAAAACCCATTTATTTGGCTAAATGGTTCATCTAATGATACTATCGATGCATCAATGAGATTACTTTAAATGCTCCCCAAACCCTATTATATAATTCCAAATCATTCCTAATATATTGAATAAATTGATTTAACTCATAAAAACGTGACTTATTAAATATCCACATTTAGTAAAGGATACAAATTTATCATCCCCAAGTTAATGAAATATCTTTAAAAGTAAACACTATATGTAAAAATGATATATTTTTTAAGAAATAATAATATCAATTACCCAATAATATGTATATTTAATTGAAATGTAATGTCCAATGAAAAATGATTATAATAAAGTGAATTTTCAATAGAAAATTATCAATCACAAAAGGAAGTGAGACCGTATAATAACTTTTACCACTTGGTAATTTTCAATTCAAATCCATTTGGATTATATAATTCAAATTGAAACTTAAAATAACATCAATAATAAAGTATTCATGATACTACATGTCAAAGGGATAGTATATACACCATATAAAAGTGAATTGGTACATAATAAAATATAAGTATTAATGGAATGGAGGTTGAGATGAAATCCATTACCTTATGATTCTTTTGGTTGAACACAATTTAAACTCGTATAAAATGGTTCTAATCATTTTATTAACTTATTAAAGAACAACATTAACATTTTTAATATTATATATAAACCTTTTATAACATCTTATCACCCGTTTTTTAATAATCGTTCATTATCTTCACTGTTTGGGTAATAACTGCTTTGTTTTTCGAGTATTATTTGACTTGTCATTTTTTATTAATATTTGGATCATGATTTAATCATATACATAATGTGAACCATGATATAAATATCATATATATTCATTATGTATTTATTAATTTTAGTCCAAATTATTTGGTGATAGTAAATAGAATACACCGTTCATGGAGACGGTAGGTCCTACATACTCATGAAAGATATTTACATTTCCTTTTCATATTATGAAAAGGGATATATATATATATATATATTATCATTTAATTATAATTTTTAGGTCATATATATCACATATGGTTATTGAACCCATCATTAATACATTCTATGTAAACCATGAATGAATCACATCGCTTCATAAGGTGGTAGTCCACCATACACACAAGCGATGTTATTATATTCCCACAAAATAGAAAGTATGAAGGTATGTGTTATATAATTATTTTGAAAGCATAAATATCATTTATATCATATATAAATAGTATCTACATCATAATTACTATCCTTGAGAGGTGATAATGGGAGAACGAATGACATCGGTTCATGAGGCGGTAGTCTGACATACACATGAATGATGATTACATATCCCATTATGTGAAAGTGTGTGAAATTTTAGGTCATAACTGTAAAATAACAAAATATTAATATGTTTAAGATACTGATGTTATTATAAAATCATGATATAACATAAATTTAAAGATGTAGAGAATGAAATAAAATGAAAACACTTTTAGAACACCATTACCTCTTCTAGAATGAGGTAAGGGATATTGGAGAGTGAATTGGGAATGTATTTTCCATACCAAAGTGTTTTGAAATATGTGATTAATGGGGATAGGGGGAGTCCTTTTATATATGGGGTGAGTGGAAAACATGTAAATTTTTGAAAGAGAGAATTCCACCCATGTTTTTCCATGTCAAGTGTATCCAATAATACACTAAAATAGATATTAGAAGGAAAAAGGTCTAAATATTTCTATAAAATGGGTGTTTGACAAGTTTCCTGGTCATTTCCCCTTATTTTTAATGTTTAGTCCTTGGTAAACTCATTTATCTCTTAATCACTATAATTAATTTTAGCTGCTTTCACTAATCACTTGGGAAAAAAATAATTTGGAATCATTAGACTTTATAAATTATTATGATTCAAAATATGGAATCATTTTTGACAACTTTAATATAAAAAAGTGTAAATAATTAATTTAAAATTAATAACACATACGAGATGAGAACGTGGGTTTTTAAAGTGAAAATTTTCAAAAGTTTACTAAGTATTTATATCTAAATTCAATATAAAAATGATTTTTGTGAACTAAATTGGGTAAATTGACGTATAATTGAACAATTTTTACTTTCTAAGAAATTAAAATATAATTTAAAATTATAAATTATTTAGAAAAAAAGTTGTTTTCAATAAAAAAATCAAATATTCTTCACTATTCATCAAAAAATGAAACTTCTTAAAAAAAATACCAAAAATTAAACCTGAGCTAATTTTGAAAATATGGTTTTATAAATGATGTATATTTTTTAAAATAAATTTATAAAAGTAAAAAAATTATTTTTTAAACAAGTGCACTATTAAAAGGTGACGAAACTTCCTTTAGAAAAATGAAGATTTTTATGCATAAAATTGGATTTTTTCTTATATTATATCTATCAAATCTTTTTAATGAATGTCAAATGTTTTTATTGAATATTTAATATATAAATTTCATTAATATCATTCAATAATATTAATTAATTTAATTTATTAAGATAAAAATCCTTTGGTGCTTAAAAATAGTTTTTTAAATACATTTCCTTTATATTAAATTGTTTTTATATTCATTTATAATTAATTATTAAGCAATGAATTCAACCATATATATTCATAAGTTATTTAACCCCATTAATTAACACCAATTTAATATCTAGAACATAATTTTACTTTTAAATAATAATGATAATAGTATTCAGTAGAACTTGGTCTTGAGTACAACACAAACTATTGAAGAAACTCATTATTGCCTGCGATGCAAGCTAACTCAATATTGTATGAATTAAAAGATATATAATATATTGAATATATTTAAAATGTTAAATATATTGTAACGTATTAGTATGTTATATTCCTTTCTATTCTTGGTGTTTATGTCATACACACCATTAATTAAAATGTTATTCTTTTAGAATTTTTAGGGTGTTACATTCTCCCCACCTTAAATAAATTGAATCCTTGAAATTTAAACATGATATTGGTAAAAAAGTGTTTGGAATTTGGAAATACCATTTTTTAAAAACCCAAATCTTAACACTGTTCATAAAATATCTCTTAATAAAAGAAAATGTGAAGTACAATGGTCACACAATAAATCACATATCTATGTTTTTATGTTGGATAAAATTGGTGTAAAGTGATGATATGAACATGGGGGTAAAGTATAAATATTTATAAATATTTATTGATTTCATTAATAAAAAATATGTTAATGATTAAGGGAAAGTTAAGGGGTTCAAAACCATAAATTTTTTATGATTTTAAAGACCATCGGTAAAAAAATCAAGCTATTAGGATAACCATTTTATTTTAATACCCCCTTTCATATAGATGATGAATTCTTTAACTCTATAAGAATATTAGAAAATACAATTACTTTATAACATTATAATTTATAACCACAATTTCATCATTTGGTTTTTCATTGATCAATTTCCAATTCATCCCTTATTCTAAGTAATGAATATCCAAAAAATGAATATGTTTATGTTTTAAGCATAGAAATTCACTTTTAATGGATCACAAGATCCATAAAATAGTCATAATTATTTTTATATGTCCCAAAATATTTTCCAAAACATATATGGCTAGTTCATATGTATTCATAAGTTGAAGTAATAAATTAATCTATAAAACAAAATCCAAATTTCGACTTAAACCATTTCATAAATGATTAAAATTTCAAAAAGATTATGATCCAACACATTAAAATCATTTACAAGGAAGTTAGTATTATCCAATTTACTTTATGCATATGGTTTTATCTTAAAAAACATCATTATATGAAGATCAAGAACATATTAAGTCTTATATTTTTCTCAACCATGTGTTTTTCAAAATTTTAAACTTGATATTGAATCACTTTTCTTAATACCATTAAACATATTATCTAAATTCCTTAATTAAATAGTACTTTAGTACAATCCTTATATATTTCATAATTATTATTATTAGAATATCATCAATGAAATTATTCTAAAACATTTTTCTTAGATCCAAACACACAAGAATATTAATCATTCCGATTCTATTGTATCAATATCATAATCTTGACCTTGATCCCTTATCTATTTCTGAGTTATATTCCCTTGTTTCATAAATAATTCATTTGTGTAGTTCCCCATATACTTATTATTTAGGTATTGACCATTGTAATTTTTTTATTTCACTTTACACCACATGTTTAATGGATATTATCTCCACACTAATTGAAAACTCTCAATAATCTCTATTATTTCCGAGGGTGATTCTTTTCCCAATTATCAAATATAGTAAAACCATTCTTTCCCTTCGTCCCTTTATCTATTATTTTCTCTTTGATCTTATTATTCTCTTTTTTTTCTATTTAATCCATAAGAATTGTAGATTTTTTTTTCTTTATAGTGCATAAAACTATTTCATTATATGAAGAAAGAGTTTGAGAATGAAACACCCTTTAGATACTTGGATTGATCCCTTTAAAGAAATGGTCAATCTTATATTCCATGGTGCATATGAAATCTGTAGAATACTTTTATAACCTCATAAAGTTATCTTCACACTCCTTAATACTTACTTACTTATTTTTATTTAAACTAAGGAAATTTCTCTTCATATTGGTTTTTTTCTCACGAGGGAAATATTTTTTTTAAAATGTTACCTTAAAAGAATTGAATTTCATTAGTTATATTTCCTCTTCCTACATAATATTTTGGATCAACGAATAATATTTATCAACATCTATGTTGATAAAATATAGTCAAAGTGTGAAAGTATTATTTTCAACACATACCAATTCCATAAGCATTGTTGCTAAATACTTAACAAATCTCTCAGATTCCACTGGATCTATAGTGCCACTAAATGATGGGGGAATCTATCTCATAAAGTGATTCAACATTGTAGAATATCGTAGTGTAATAGGTTTCTCCATGTGGGAAAGACTATTTTTTCATAATGTGATTAAGGGACCTTAATATATCCTTGACTTTATCAGTTCCAATACCATCAATATCAGGTTTCTCTATAGGAAAACCTCTATATTTTCTATGAGTATTGATACCATTCTTCCTTATAGGAGAAATTTCTAAATAATATCATATATTGGATTAGATCATATAATTATTAACTATAAAGTATAATAAAAAACTCATAAAATACTTAACAAAAACTAAAAAATTTATGGGTATTTAATCTTGTAAGTGTAAACATGGTTTCTTTGTGATGTTCTTATATGATTATCCTCAAAGTCTATCATAGGTTTATATTATTTAATCCACGTTTTTACAAAATCTAGTTTCAATGGATTTTATTAAATTTCATTTGATACAAAATATAATAAACCTAGTAATAGTATCCTAGATTCTATGAATTAATTTATTAAACTGGTATAGATACAAGATTAAAATCCCAATGTATGAAACAGTTTAGTAGTGTTGTAAATCTAGATTATATAAATGATACCCATATTACATTAGAAAAAGAAAATAAATCATAACAAAAGTAAAATTTCGGCATACTTAAAACTTATTAAAAGAATTTATCTTCATATCCCGTGTAAAAAAAATAAGTGTGATCTCAAATGCTCAGCAAGGGTCAAGTACAATGGAAGCTATTATGAATCAATAATCCCAATCATTAAGGAAAGATATATAACCAAACACACATGCCATGATAATATATGCATAAGGGATAATCAATACTGGAAGGAAAATAACTAAAACACATGCCATTTAATCAATAAAATGAGAATGAATTAATTAAATAGATATTGTCATTAAAACAATAGCATGTATTAAAATAATAACTGAATTATAGAAGAAGGAAATGCTTAATTATTGGATTCCATTTTTCTGAGATACATGATATCTTTACCATCAAGAACATTCATTTTAATGTTTAAAACATACTAGGTAAAAAAAACTATAGATTTCACCTATTTATTCATCTCATGAGACAAATTATTCACCAAGGGGATTACTTTAAATGTTCCCCAACCCTTGTCATACCAGTTCAAATCATTCCTTATATTTCGAATAAATCAATTTAACTCATAAAAAACGTGCCTTATAAAACATATGAATTTTGTAAAGGATATGAATTTATAAATATATCCCCATTCAATAAAATTATTTTTAAATTTAACACCATATGTAAAAATGGTATAAGGTTTAGGAAATAACAATATCAATTACACAATAATATGGATGTTTAAGAGAAATGTAATGTACAATGAAAAATGATTATAATGAAGTGTTTTTTTCGAGAGAAAGTTATCAATCAAAAACGAAATTGATATTGTATAATAACATTTTCCACATAGTAATTTTCAAATAAAATATAATTGGATTATTTAATTCAAATTGAGACTTAAATTACCATGAATAATAAAGTATTCATGTTATTACATGTTAGAGGTGAAGTATATACACCTCATAAAAGTGAATTGGTGCATAATAAACAATAATAATAAATAGAAGGATATGGAGAAGGATACTGATGTTATTATAAAATCTGGATATAATATTATTTGAAGGAGGTGGAGAAGGAACTAAAATGAAAATGCTTTAAGAAGAATATTACCTCTTCTCTGGTTATCCTCATTAGGTTTTTACTAATTCCTTATCAATTTGAATTTTTGCATAAGATAGGGCTCATAGGATGAGGGAAAGTATGTTTTGTTATGAATTGGGTAGGTATTGGGTGAATCAAATTATCTTGTGGTGTCTGAATAAGGGGGAGGGGGGAGGCCTTTTATAAGTGGGGTGAGCGATATTTTTTTTAATTTTTTTAAAGAGAGAATTTTAACCATGTTTTTTCCATTTAACGTGGCTCCTATAATGAAATAATATATATACTAGAAATTATAATATCTAAATATGACCATAAAATAGGTTTTGGACAATTTTATATGTCATTTCTCCCCCTTAAGTTTATTGTTTAGTTCCTCGGTAACCTGGTTTTTCTCTTAACTACTATAATTAATTTTATCTCTGATCACTAAAAATATTGGTCAGAAATTATGTTTTACTTATTATAAATTATAAATCATGATTATTTCAAATATTTAACCCATTTTTACAAATTAAATCTATACAAATGTAAATAATTAATTTAAAATTAATCTCACAGACAGGACAAGAAAATAGGTTTTTAAAATTAGAATGTTCAAAAGTTTACTGTGTTTTTATATAAAAATTGAATATAAATTTTTTTCTAATGAACTATATTGAGTTAATGGATTTATAATTTAAACATGTTTACTTTAAATACTATTAAAAGTATAATTTTAAATTAAAAATTATTTTGATGAAAAGATAATTTCCAATTAAAATCTAGTATTTTTCATTATTCTACAAAAAACAAAACATTACAGAATAATAAAACAAATTTAACCTAAGATAATTTTAATATTGAAATTTTAAAGATGATTTTTATTTTTCATATAAAATTTTTAAAAGTATTAAAAATTTATTTTTAAAACAAATTCTATATTAAAAGGAGAAAAAATTTCCTTTAGAAAAATATAGGTTTTTATGTGAAAAATTAGATTTATTCTTATCTTATTAGTACAAAATATATTGGTCAAATGTAATTTTATTATTTAATATTTAATATATAAATTTAATTAATATCCTTCAATAATAGTAATTAGTTTAATTTGTTAAGATAAAACACCTTTGGCGCATAAAAATAGTTTTTATAAAAACGGTTCTTTTATATTTAATTTGTTCTTATATTCATTTATAATTAATTGGTAACTAATTCATTCAACCATATTTTTTAATAAATTTGTTAATCCTATTCATTATCGAAAATTTACCTTCTAATAGATAAATTTTATTTTAAATCATATTTTTAATAGTATTCATTAAAACCAGATATTGTGTGTAACACAAGCTATCGATGAAACTCGTAGTTGTGCATGATAAAAGCTAACTCGGAATTACATGCATTTAAACCAAGAAAATAGATTTAATTTAACTATAATAGTAACTCTATCATAAATTGGTAAGATTTTATATTACTTTCTACGCCTGGTGTTGCGTGTCATACATGCTATTGAATAAAATGTTATTCTTTTAGAATTTTTTGGGTGTTACAACTGAGTGCATTTCATCATTAGGAGGAGAATGATATTTTTTCCCTTATAAATAGCGAGTAAGAGGCAGTTTAAAACTCTATACAGCCTTTCATTTTTTTAGTAGACCATTTTGGTTTAAGGCCCTTATGAATCCTTACTTTCTCTTTCCAATTCCCCAATGAGATTTATTTTTGGAGAGTAATCCCAGGAGAGTCTCTAGATTCCATTGTAGATCAAATAGCCAAATATATAGATGGGTTAAAAACTGAGATAAACTGAAAATGATATTCTTGTGTTGTTTCTCCCAATCCATTGAGGACAATTTTTTTTGTGGAATAGGTGGATTTTTTGGAAAAAAATCCCATAGCCCTATGAGTTGTAGTTGATTTTGTTCCACTAACAAGAAATCTTGGATTTAATGAGGGTTTTATGAACTTAAGGGTGGTAGTGGTGGTAAAAATACCCAATGACCACAAGTTAGGGTTTGTCTCATAATGTTTCCATTATATTCACCACTACTTCACTTTATATTTTATATATTTTTTTTAAGAATAGCTAGGATTTTGTAATGACCCCAACCTAATATCCCAAAGCAGGTCAATTACTTTATTACATTGGTAATGAATACAAGTGGTCTCATCCAAAAGAACCCAATTGTTTAGTATCTTTAGAAAACTAGATACAAACAGAAGTATTACATTACTACTTGAAATGGAATACAACATAGTAACTCGATTGGAATCACCCCTATTATTCTATATTATCCATGCATGTCAATCATAATTTATATCATACAATCCTTGGGAAAAATAAAAAAAATAAGAAATGGCTGAGATCAGATTATCAATAAGGGTAATCATAAAATAAAAGCTATCATAAATAAACATAAATAATAAGGTAAGGTGAATAAATAAAATGCATTCCATTAAAACATAATCTTGTACATAATATAACATGAATAAAAACTGATCAAATAATGTCATAAATAATCACATGAGAATGAAACATAACTCAAGATATTATACTAGTATAATAATCACTTGGATTATCAATAATTAATCTCCTAATGAGGTAATTGATAATAAGTTATGTCTAAAACATACCATCAAGTCCTAAACCAAGAATTCTACTAAAATGGGTAAGGAATTGGCTAAAACCTGGTCTAGTTTGTCTCATGAGACCTACCTATGCATCGAGGGGATATAGAGGGCCCCTCCCATCACGTACTAAGTCAAATAAATTCTTCATTTGAAAGGGGTGAAACATAATCATCATAATTTTTTTTATTTAAAATAACATATTAAATGTAAATACTTTTCCCATTCAAAAAACATAATCATAAACCATCATGAGAAATATGGAAAATAGTGTCAAAATAGTACATCCCCAATCAAAATGACCATAAAATATTCAATAAAATAATTTAAATGGTATCATAAAAAATAAACCTCATTAAATAATAATATTCAAAAAAGTATGTTGGAATTGACATTTTAATAAGATCATCGAAAAATACTTTAGGAAAATACCCTTTTTAACTTTGAAATCATTTATTATAAAAAATATTCACAATTATAAAAGTTTTTTTAAAATAAAAATAAAATTTTGCAAAGGAATATTAAAAAATTTATGTTTATTAAAAATGGGGAAAAACACTCATGCTATTATAAGTTAAAAACATTTCTTTAAAATTTTGAAAAAGAATCATTTAAAATATAATTTCTAAAATAAAGTCCTTCTAATATCATATCATTGATTTGAGTGGTAATAAAATAAATAAGTAATTTATAAATCCACATAAAACAAGTGTAAATATAACTTAATGTAATAAAAAAATTGAAACATAATCATAGTATGACATAATCGATGGAGTAAATGTTTAACCAAAATAATGAAAATTGGGTAAAAAATTCGGTTACCACTTTGTAATCAGTCGAACCATATGCCCCAAAAAATTAATAGTAATAAAATAAAACATTTAATTAAATTAATATATATATATATATATTCATGATATTATATATTAAAGGGAAGTATATAAACCATGAAAAATTAATTAGTGGTGTATAAGACGTATTTCTCAAAGAAATAAAAAGTGAGAGGTGACATCGCACCCTTATGTCTGAAAATGTTCTGCAGTTGTAATTAATATCCTAGATAATCAAATTGGACTCATTAATTACTGAATTAAGATCCTATTAAATATATTTTTTATTTATTATAATTTTATGAAGTTAATTTATAGCTATTTTGATGAGTTATAATGTAAAATTTCATTGTCCCGGGAGCGTACTTTTCATGATTTTATGTTCAGTTGCCTTGAGTATAAATATGGGAGTTCTTGTGAAATGGGAATAAATTATCCGAAATAAAATTTATTTAGTATTAATTAACTTACATAAGTTTAAATGGTCTCATATATCAGTTGGTTATATTATATGAGGATTATTCATTAGATAAAATGTTGATGAAATTATCTTAATTTATTTTGGCAGTTTTTATGACCATCACGAACTTATGTCATTTTATTTAATATTATGATTACATATTTCTTATAGAACATGATATAAAATATAATATTAATATTAAAATCTTATTTAATAATAATAACGGTCTTATTACCATCCTTGAATGTGGTAATTGAAAACGAAACATCACAGATGATGTTTTAATTTTTAAAATAAAAGGAGAAGAGAAGAGACTTGATGATGGACATACCATTAATATAATAAAATTATAGTATATATATGATACTATATTTATAATAATATTTTGGAAATGGGTGGTTATTGGAAGATAATAAATTAAAAAAATTAAAATAGAAATAGGAGGATTTAACCTCTTGAATATTATCTCCTTGGGAAACACCTTAAGACACTTGGATTTGGTATTTTTGTAACACAAGCTTGTCTTGCATGTGGGGAAGAGTATTGGGAAATTAATTTAGTATAATAAATACAATATTAAAGTCTTATAACATTTTAGTAGAAGGTTTTATGATGCGTTATATTTATAGAGAGAGGGGAGGGGTGTTTTTGTTTATTTTATTCATTTGTTTATTTTTTCAAGACTATGAATAGTTTTGATTCCCAAGACTAAATATATTAAATAAAACATTTTAGTTACAAATAATGATTTATTAACTCATCCATACATCATCCATATCTTAATAATTTATTTATTTACTTAAAATGTTAAATTCCTTAAATTATCATATTTCACTATTCATATAATTTCAACTATTTTAGAAAAATCTCAAAAATTCACCCTAACCATTTTTTTGACATTTAGATTTCAAAAATGGAATCCATTTTATGAAAATAATTTTCTAAATATGATAAATTTAATTTTTAATGAAAATAATCATTTATTTAAAACATAGTGATTTTCATAACATAACCAATTTTATGACACTTTGAAAAATTAATTATGTCATCATAAAATTGTATTATAATTATAATGAAAAATTATTAAATTATTAATATATTTTATAAATTTTATTTTAAATAATTATATTTATTTTATGTTTTTAAACAAACTTTTACGTTTTATAAAAATACCAACTCTTAATTTATCAATTTAAAATTTTTTATTTTCTTTCTACATGATATAAATATTTCATATTCTCATTTATGAGATACCTAAATTTTAGTTATACTTTCATAGATGAGGTTGTTATTCTAATGGCTATATTACTATTACTAATGGTCATATTACTATTGAAATGGTCATGTTAATATTTAATAGTATACCACATTTTGTTTACACTATATGTGAAATATAAGATATATAATAGTTTGAATTTATTTAAGAAGATACATACCATAAAATATTTGGGTGTCCCATTATCCAATCCTTAAAAAAATTGTTTCTTCTCAATTTAAACTTGTTATTGGTAATAATGGATTTTTCATTTTAAAATACCATCTTGGAAATCCCAAATCACCGAAATTATTAGTAAAAACTATTCTTAAATGGAGGTAACGGACAATGTGATAATCAACACAAAACTAGGTTTCCCTATAGGATAACATTAGTGGGAAATGAAAACATGGGAATGGAAAATAAATCTAACTATAATGTTCTAATGGAAAGTGATAGAGAACATTTTCATTAGAAATACTACAATCACAAAACCATAAGTTTGTGATTAGTTAAAATTCTATTTATTTATTAGTAAAAAAATTAAACAAATAATTTTTGTTCCAAAATCATTTTCCTAGAGTTTAGGGATTTTATTTCACTATATATATAGGAACTTGTGAAAATAAATATATTTTATTTATTTCTATTTCATAAGAACATTATCATTATTTGGTTGTTCTTATATCCGTCTATAATTCATTTATAAAACCAAAAGATGGATTTTCCAGATGAATATTTATTCCTGAATCACTTTTATCAAATGAAACATAAGTCATTCCTTTAGAAATTAAACATTTATAAAAACCAAAATAGTTTTTAGTGGTTATCCAATTAGAAAAATAATAATTTAACCTCAAACAATAATATCCATATTTCATCTTAATCCATTCTATAAGTAGTTACCTTAAGACTCATTCAAAATACATCTGTAAAAATTAAAATTCCAAAAAAAAATTAGAAGGAAGGGAACTAAATTTAAATAACCAACATAACATCAGGTCCCCCAAAAAACATAATGTAGATCTTATTATCACATACCAAATATATGAATAACTATTTCACACTAAAACCTTGATAAAAACATGCATGTTTCCAAAAATAAAATCTCATATTGTTGAAAATATTCCCTAAATCCAAACATATAGTATACCACGAAATGATAAAATAAAATAACCAATTTCATAGTCAATGAAACTATCCCATAAGCATACATTTATTATTATCTCAACATCAAGTATATACTTACGGTTATCTTTCCTGAATTATATGTTTTCCAAAAGACCAACTTAGAAAAGAATCACTTTTCTTAGTCACTAGTTATTTTCATTACACGATTACAATTCATTAAAGAATAATTACTATAGTACAACACATATATATCTCATGATTATTATAACCATAAAATAGTTTATAAAATACATAAAAACATAATTCTTAAATCCAGACATAGGAATATTAATTATTCTACTTCATCTATAGTTGTAGTATAATCTTAACCATGATCAATTAGACTCTATTAGGGTATATTCCTTTGACAAATGAGTCATTGATTTGAGTAGTGTCCCATATCCTTGAATTTGAATCATTTTAAATTAGAATCAATTTTATTTCCCTTTAAATTACAAGTACAATGTCCTTTCTCTCCACACTTGTCGGAGACACCCATTCCTTCTAAGAAAGCACCAGGGTGTTTCTTTCCACAATTATCACATGTGGGAAAATATTTATTTCTATTATTTTATTTATCCATATTTTTCTTAGCATTAATCTTGTTATCATGATTCCCCCTGAATTCATAATACTTATAGAATTATTTCTTCATCTCTTTAGCATATGATACTAAGTCCTCATATGATGATAATTCTTGGGAGACTTGTTCCCATTAAGAGATTGGAATAATAAAATCAAATATATGATCCTTCTTACTCTTTGGATCATGTGAATTTATGAGTTTACCATTACTTATAATAGTAAACATATTTAAAAGAAAATTTATACTAGATTTGGTTAGATCATTATGTATAATATCAGAACTATTGAAATAATTAAAGAAAACTGAAAATTTCATGCGTAGATAATCTCATAATCATAAAAATGGTTTCTTTGAGATGTTATTCTTTACTTTTCCTCAGTGTATATCATATGGTTATGTTATCTAAAATATATTTTCATAAATCTAGTTTCCAAAGTTTCTACGAAACTTACTCTAATACAAACTATAAAGATCCAAACCAATTAGCCTGAAGCCGGTGCCTTACTTTATTACGTTGGTACTAATTACAAGTGATCACATCCCAAATAAATATATAGTTTAGTAGTTTTGTACTATTATCTATAAACATAAGTATTTAATTACAAGTTAAAATGGAATACCATAGAGTAACTCCATTGGAAGAACCCACATTCTCTTATATTATTAGCACATGTCAATCAAAATTTATATCTTGAAATCCTATGGAAAAGTAAAACCTAAAAAAGGGGTGAACTAAGATGCTCAATAAGGGTAATAATACAACAAAATCTATCATAAATGAACATAAACAATAAGTTAAGGTAAATAACTAGAAACATATTCCATTAAAACATTATCTTGAAAATAATATTTCAGGAATAAAGACTGATAAAATAATGTCATATAAATAATCACATGAGAATGAAACATAACAATGGATATTATACTAGTCAAATAATAACATGTATTATTAATAAATGATATCATAATGTTTTTATTCATAATATGGTAGGTATAATACATACCATCAATGCCTCAACTAATAAGTCTACATAAATGGGTAAACTTTAGAAAAAACCCAGTCTAGTTTGTCTCCTTAGACCTACCAATGGATCAGAAGGCTATATTGGGACCCTTCCATCACCTAATAACTCCAATTAATTCCTAATATGGATGGATAAAATCATAATGAACATAAAAATTCGTATTTAAACTAAAATATTAAATGTAAATACTTTTCCCAATCAATAAACATAATCATAAACCATCTAGATAAATATGGAGAATGGTATCAAAACAGTATTTCCCCATTCAAACTAATAATAAAAAAATCAATAAAATATTGTACATGGTACCATAAGAGATCAAACTCAATAAATCATATGATTCAACAAATTATTTTGACAGAGATAATTTAATAAGGTCACATAAAAAATCTTGAGTAAAATATCCCTTTTAACATTGAAATCACTTATTATTAAAAAGATGTGCAATTATAATAGAGACCATTTTTTTGAAAATAAAAATGAAATATTTTGATGGAATATTATAAAATAATGTTTTCATGAAAGTGGTAAAAACCATTCATGTCGTTATTAGTTAAAAAAACATTTCTTAATTTGTTTTCGAAAAAAGAATCAGTTTAAAGAGTATTTTGAAAAGAATGTTCTTACTAATATCATATCATTTATGGGAGTGTTAATAAAATGAATATATAATATATAAATATAAATAAAACATGTGTAAATAAAAATTAATAAAACAAAAATTTATTTGACACATAATCATAAAATGAAATAATTAATGGAGTAAATGTTTAACCCAAATAATGGAAATTCTGTTAAGAATTCTCTTACAATATTATAATATGTAAAACCGTATGCCCCATAAAATTAACGGTAATCAAATGAAATATTGAATTATTTCAATATGGATATATTCATGATATTATATATTAAAGGGAAGTATATAGACCGTGTAAATGAAATTTTTGGTGAATAAGACATATTTATCACATAAATAAAAAGTGAGAGGAGAAACCCTTACCATATGTCAGAAAGAGTTCTGTAATGGTACTTAGTTTCTAGGATAATAAAATAATATTGATTAATTACATAATTCATAAACTTTTAAAATAATATTATATTTATTATAATTTTATTAAGTTCATTTATGGACATATTGATGAGTTATAATGTATAATTTCATTGTTCTTGGAACGTTCGTTTCATTGATGGTTTCCTTGAGTAAAACTATTAGAGTTCTTGTAATCTGGGACTAACTTCTCAATAAGTGAAATTATTTAGTATTAATGAACATATATAAGTTTAAATGGTCTCATATATCATTTTTTATATGGTATGAGGATGATTCATTAGATAAAATGTCGATGAGAATGTATTAATTTATTTTGGCGGTTTTTACGACCATTATGAACTTGTGTCATTTTATTTAATATTATGTTTATATATTGGTTGTAGAACATGATATAAATCATTATATATATATATATTAAAATATTATTTAAAAATAATAATGGTTTTATGACCATAATTGAATGTGGTAATGGAAAATGAAAACTCATCATCCACGAAGGTGGTGAATCGACACATCATGGACATTGTTTTATTTTTTAAACTAATGGGAGAAGAGAAGATACTTGACGATGGATATTACACTAAAAAAAAATACTATAATATATATATATATATTATACTTTAGTTAACATGATGTTTTGAAAATGTTAGGTTCTGGGAGGATAAGAAATTAAAATACATTAAAAGAAGGATAGAGAGGATTTTACCTCTTGAATGTCGTCTCCTTGATAAACACCTTAAGACACATGGATTTGGTCTTTTTGTAAGAATATAAGGTCATGGATGTGGTTTAGAGTCTTGTTAAGGTAATTGGGTAGTATTTAGAAAATCTTTAAGGCTTATAATGTGTGATAAGAAGGTGTGGCGATGGTTGGTATTTATAGGGAGAGGAGAGGGGCGTTTTTGATTATTTTATTCAATTTTTTGTTATTTTGGTTCAAGATTGTTGATAGTGATGATTCCCATGACTAAATAAATTAACTAGAACTTTTGGGTCCTAAATAAATATTTATTAACTATTAAATACATCATCCATGACTCAATAATTCATTTATTTACTTATAATGTTAAATACTGTAAATTATCGTATTTCACTATTCACAAAAAATCAACTATTTTAGAAAACCCCAAAAATGAAACATTAATTTTTTTATATTTATTTTACAAAAATAGACTCCATTTTATGAAAACAATTTTCTATATGTGAGTAATTTAATTTCAAAATAAAATCATCTTCTGTTTAAAAAATTTCGATTTTAATATTATAACCGATTTTATGACACTTTGAAAACATAATTATGTTCTCATAAAATTATCTTATAATTATAAAGAAAAAATATTAATTTATTAATCTTTTTTCATAAATTTTATTTTAAATCATTATATTAATTTTAAAATTGTAAATAAATACTTATATTTCACAAAATTACTAAAACTTAATTTATCATTTTTAAAATATTTTTTTATTACATGATATAAATATATTATATTTTCATTTAAGAGAAATATAAATTTTATTTATACTTTCATAGGTGATGTTGTTGTATTAATACCCATATTAATCTTTCTAAGAGTCACATTACTATTCCAACAATCATGTTAATATTTAATAGCATATCATTGTTTTTTTATGCTCGCTATGCAATGTAAGATGTCGAATAGTTTGAATTTATTTTAGAAGATACAAAATATATAATATTGGGGTGTTACATATGTTTTGTATACTATGAACATGATATGTTCACTATTTAAGGGAGTAATTTAGCCGAAGGTTTAGTTTTTCATAGACGAGAAACACATTTAACCTTTTTAAAGGTCCCCTATATGATTTGGATAGTATCTTCTTTCTAAAGGGTTCACCGTTTCTTCAATTTAGAGATAAGAAGACCCTACTGGATTGGGTGGTGAGAATGTGAGGGTCTTGGTCATGAGACCCAACCTGATGTGACGACGTTACATGATGTAATTCTTAGTGGACTCTATTGAATTTAGAGTGGATTCAAATACAATGCTCTATGTCCTCCCCACCCTTTGGTATGAATGTCTAATGGTGTGTTAGTTATCAATCGATAAAGAGTTCATAAATCATTAAGGCCTACACGTTGAAGATATTAATGGTTCCTTTATAACTTTGGGAACCATGTATCTTAAATAGAAGCTAAGTTGACCTGACAAAGAAGTTCTTAAATTGTATTGGCATGGTTTGCATATTCCACATAAGGAAGATCGTTTTTAATCATGTGATAAATAGTGATCCATAGATTCAAACCAATATGGTGTATTCATTCATCCATAAAAGTATTCAAAATTTTATATTGAGACATGGCTATGTCATAGAACATGAAAAATATGTTTTCTTTAGCCGTGTCTTTACTCATCATCACAACATTATCTTAATGTTCAACAATATATTACTTTAAATGACATAACTAGTGTATTTATTTCACAGTGGACATACTATGTGGTGTGATACATGTTTTAAATGTATATGTTTTATTGGAAGAAATACAATCTAAAGGTGTTATGGAAAATAGATGCCTCATTGAGACCTCTTCCAATTGAGAAAGAATGTATCTTGTAAGAGATAAGATGCTTGCTATAGGTATAAAAATTTTCTCGAGTGTCTTTGGATTTGAGGAATTTCTCATGGATTATTCAGTAATGTTATTACCTTTATATCAAAATGAAATGTCACTTTTTATAGGGCCTTCATAGTGAATTCCATAATGGGGAGGAATAACACCATGGATCAATGCCCGAATGAAGGTGGACTTCCTATAGTATATTCTATAAGGAGGACCTTATGGGTGGAAATTGGTACGGGGGGGGGGGGATTCTTGAAACGTGAAATTTTGGATATAATGAGGATTTTCATCATTCACATCAATAAAAGAAATCCCATGATAAATATTGATAATGTCATGGAGAGGTCCTTTATAACAGGTTCTTTAGGGATGATCTCTAGAGTTATAGGTATAAATATTATGGAGAGGACCTTATCAACAATAGTTTCTTACTTTATCCAATGTTGAGTCAATAGATTCTTTGGAGACCTTTGAAATATGTTTTAGGGCCTTAAGAACACCATCATTGGAATGGGTGGGTGTAACGCCCCGACCCCAGTTACCCAGAGTCGGTGCATTAATTACATAAACATTGGCATGATCACAAGAAAGATCAAATCTCGAAAGACCGGTTGGTTTAGTAGCCTTGGAAACACTAGATATATTTCATAAGTTTTACATTACATCATAAAATTAAAAACTACTACAACAACATAATGTTTCCACCGTCCACACTATAATCCCCCCATAATATCCCTGAAGTTCATTCATAACTTACTTCTTCACATCCTGGGAAAAATAAAACATAGAAAATGGGTGAGCTCAAATGTCCAGTAAGGATAACAATATAGCGGAAACTTTCATAAATAAGAATAAACATTTAAGGCAATGTATAACTAAAACAAAAGCCTTTCAAACATGAACTTTCAACATGGTATGGCATAAATAAAATGAAATAATGCCATTTACTTATTCACATGGATATTCTACTAATGGAATAATCACATGCAAAAATCAATAACCACTTTCATAATGTTGGAATGCATAATGCCAGACTATCATAACCACATAGTTAAGGCCTCGTGCCAAGACTACAAATAAGGTTTTGTCAAGGCCTTGTGCCAAGACACTAGTTTGTCTCATGAGACCTACCGATGCATCGAGGAGCTATAGCGGGCTCCACCCGTCACATATTAAGTCCAATGCATTCCCATATGAAAAGGTTTAAACATAACATAAACATTCGTATTAAAACTAGAATACGAAATGTCAATACTTTCACTATAAACTATGAATGGTATAAAAATAGCATATCCACAGTCAAACATATCACAAAACTTTCAATACAATATAGAAGTTTTGTATCATAATAAATCAACTTCAAATAATCTTAAAATCCATCAAAGGATGTTGACATAGATGAAATCAAAATTCTTTTTAAAGAAATATCTCCTTTTATTTTGAAATCATTTAAGATCCATATAAAATAAAACATTTTCTTTGAAAATATTCTTATAAGATTGTAAGGGAAGCTTTGAAGATTTTATAACGGCGGAAAATAGCCGCACCCGCCGTATAAGTTAAAAAAAACATTCTTACCTTAATTCTGTCGAAAAGGTTAAAAAGGACCTTGTTTTGAAAACGATGGAAAGATTCCTTTATAAACCACTTATAAAAGTCAAAAAGGGTATAAATGACTTTAACTCATATTCTAGTAAATAGTAAAAATGTTTTGAAATACATTTTTAAGAAACATGGATGTGGATGATAAAGAGATCCCAGTAGATTATTACATATAAACAACCTCGGATAATGAAGAGATTGTGAAATAACCCTTACCTTGTAATTTTCCTTGGTTGGGGTAGGTTAACCTCCTGTATAATGGTGAAATAATTGTTATTAAATTATACAAGAATCAAATATATTAATATGATATCATATATGATCTTTTAACATTGATTTGTTAATAATATCTTAGTATTATCGTCGTTTCGGGTGATAATCGATTCGTTCTTCTTAAATGTTTGGTTATGTAAGACATGTTTGTAATGGATAGATTATATCTTATTCATAATCAGAATGATATTAACATTATTTTTAACCCTAAAATGAGAATAAGACTTGAATAGATACGATGGAGAATGAATCTCATCGCGTTCGTGGAGACGGTAGTCCGTACGTACGCACGAGTGACAATATCATTCTTTTGATATTAAAATAATATATAAATGGATGGTATATCATATATACAGAATCATTAACATGTTATATTTATTATTTACATGAGTTAAACATCATTATTATACCCATCCAAATAATAATATATTGAATAACAATTACACCACGACGTGGAGACGGTAAGCCGTACGTACGCACGTATGGTGACATGTTATTAAAAGGGTGGATAGAATACTGAATATGGTTGTACCATATTTATAATAACATCACAGTATATGTAATATACTGGAGTTATTATTTTAAAATGGTAAGAACAAAGAAAGAAGAAGTGGAAGAAGAAAGGAACTTGAAAAGGGGTGGTGAAAACATTACCTCTTCTTCGGATTCTTCCTTTTGATTTGATCAAAAGGGATCGTTAGGTTGGATTTCTGATAAAACTAAGGCCTCTAGGTTGTAGTGAGGGAAGTTTGGAGAGTATTTGCGTAGAGTTTGGCCGAACCAAAAGGCTTTTAAGGTGTGAAGAAATGAGAAGGAGGAGTGCCCTTTTATAAGAGGGGGGAGGGGCACCTTTGGAAAAGCTAGAAATATTAATTTATAATAAATTCATATTCGGTTTCTAATGGCTCCAAAGTTGATTATTCAAAGGTTAATGTGTGGATAGGTCGAAAACCACTCAACCAATATAATTTAGACAGGTTTGGGTACTTATATTAACCTTATCTTTAAGTATTAACTCTAAGTTAATTAGTTTCACTTTTAAAATGTCTCTTTGTATTTTTATATAATATGGTTAATAAACTTACTATATACATCCAAGCGACCCCCAAGTGGTCCATTAATGATGAACCTATCATGATATAAGTCTCTTGGACGAACCTTAGATTTTTAGGATTTTAATATCAATTAATAATATAATATTTGTTTTAAGAACTCTTTTATGTCAATTTTGACACTATTCAATAGTTGATTTTTGTGAAACTCATAAAAGATTGATTACTTCGAACAAAGTCAATTCAATCAATCCTAATATATCATATTATCCTATAAAATTAGTTTAATTCATTAAAAGTTTCATATTATATTTATTTGGGTATTTATAATATCAATTATTTTAATTTTTCACTATTATAGTAATTACTGCATCATCATTGTGTCATAAATAAAATAAATTATTTAATGTTTAAAAATTATAAATAAAATATAATTATGTAGGAAATATTTTTAGATTTATAATTAATATTTATAATCGAAAATCCAACATGTATAACCCTATGTAACAATTGGTTTGCTAAAGGATATATGCTTGTGTCATTTTTGTATTCATTTTAACTTAATTAAAATAAAGTGTCATTATCACTTACAAGTGGATCCATGGGGTCCCAAAATAGACCCAAAGATGCCCATGGTCGACCATGTATCAAACAATAGGGTTAAGACACGTTTTAAGGGAATTTATTATTATTATAATATTATTTTTTAACCCTTATTTACCGGATTTACCCTTAACCATGGTAAATAAAATATTTACCGCAGTAATTATTCAAAATGTCTAAAAATAAAAGTTACCTATTTACACAATTTGAACATCCTGATTCCAAATATGGAATCCATTTTCCTAAATTCAAAACACAGAAGTGGCAGAAATTAATTTAAAATTAATTCCCGCTGTCAAAACAAAAAGCGTGTTTTTAAGAGATAATAACTATCAAAAGATTGACACTTGTTTATGTTTGGTTTAATTGTAAAATTATGTCCAATGACAAACATTATATTAAATGGTAAAAATATATTCTAAATATACTTTAAAAATACTACAATTCATAATTTATCACTATTAATTATTTTGATTAAAAAAGTTGTTTTTAATTAAAATTTAGTAATTTTCACTATTCATCAAAATATGAAAGTTATCCGAAATGTACCAAAATTACACCTTAGGCTAAATTCGATATTCCGAATCCAAAAATGAAGTCCATTTTCAAATATAAAATATATATAATTTCAAAAAGTAGGTATTACTATTCATAGCGGCTAGTTTGATTAGTTATGGTGTGTTAGAACTCAGTGTTGCGTACAACACATGCTATCACATTATTCAAAGAGAAGCGTACCGTAGAAGCTTGGGGTGTTACATTCTCCCCTCCTTCAAATAATTTCTTTCTCGAAATTTCTATAATACTTATCACATGAAAAGACTCGGGTGGTTCTTTATCATAAGTTCCTCGGGTTCCCACGTTGCTTCTTCCATCTTATGGTTTCTCCACAAAACTTTTACCAGACGCGTCGTCCGGTTTCTCAGTACTTGTTCTCTCGTATCAAGAATCCTGACGGGCTCTTTGCAATAAGACAGATCAGGTTCCAGTTCTAATTCGTCATAGGTGAGTACATGCGTTGGGTCAGTCGTGTATTTCCTCAACATAGATATATGGAACACATCGTGAACTTTGGAGAGACTTGGCGGCATTGCCAATCGGTAAGCTACAACCCCAATTCGTTCTAGAATTTAGAAGGGTCCGATGTACCTGGGACTCAATTTACCTTTCTTACCAAAACGTATGACTCCCTTCCATGGAGATACCTTTAGGAAAACATGATCACCGACTTGAAATTCCAAATCCTTCCTTCGATTATCGGCATAGCTCTTCTGCCTACTTTGAGCTGCTCTGATGTGATTTTGGATTACCTTCACCTTTTCCACCGTTTCCTCCACCAGTTCTGGGCCTACAAGTTTTCTTTCACCAACGTCATCCCACCAGGTTGGTGTACGACATCTATTTCCGTATAATGTTTCATATGGTGCCATCTGAATACTCGAATGGAAGCTATTGTTATAGGGAAATTCTACCAGTGGTAAATATTGATCCCACATACCCTGAAAATCAAGTCAGCAAGATCTCAACATGTCTTCTAAGGCATGAATAGTCCGTTCTGATTGTCCATCTGTCTGAGGGTGGTAATCAGTGCTCAAATGTAGTTCAGTATCCAGGGATTTCAGAAGAATTTTCCAGAATCTTGAAGTAAAACGGGGATCACGATCAGAAACAATTGATAAGGGTACTCCATGAAGTCTCACAACTTCATTAATATATAGTCTTGCTAGACGTTCCAGGGGTAGATCTTCTCTTATAGCAAGAAAATGTGCTGACTTGGTAAGACGATCAACAATCACCCATATTGCATCATTCCTTCTAGGAGGCTTTGGTAGCCCCATGAAAAAGTCCATCGTAATATTGTCCCATTTCCACTCCGGTATGGGAAGAGGTTGCATGACTCCTCCAGGCTATTGCCTTCCAGCTCTCACTTGTTGACAAACCATACATCTTGACACAAAATCAGCAATCTCCCTCTTCATGTTGTCCCACCAAAAATGTTCCTTCAAATCTCTATACATTTTGGTGCTCCCAGGGTGTATAGAGAAATTGGAACTATGAGCATCATCCAGCAATTCCCTTTTTAGATTAGGTAAATCGAGAACACAAAGTCTCTTCCCGAATTTCAAAATCCCATCTTCATACACAAAGTCTCTCAATCTCCCATCATTCACAGCTTTAATCTTCTTCTGAAATTCTTCATCATCGGTCTGAGAACTCTTAATCCTTTCTAGTAAAGATGGTTTGGCAACCATTTGAAAAAGCATTGATGTTTCACCTTCCCTGGTTATTCCCATGTCCATCTTCACTAGATCCATGAAAATTGGATCCCTTTCAATTCTCATCATGTTCAAAACACCATGGTCTTTTCTGCTCAAAGCATCTGCCACCTTGTTTGCTTTCCCCGGGTGGTAGTGTATCGTGCAATCATAATCCTTGAGTAATTCAAGCCATCTCCTTTGCCTCATGTTGAGTTCTTTTTGTGAGAAAATATACTTCAAACTCTTGTGATCAGTATAAATCTCACATTTTTCACCATAGAGGTAGTGCCTCCATATCTTCAAAGCAAAGATCACAGCTGCTAACTCAAGATCATGAGTAGGATAGTTTTGTTCATGAATTTTCAACTGTCGTGATGCATAGGAAATAACTCTATCATTCTGCATAAGGACACAACCAAGTCCTTTCTTTGATGCATCACTATAAATAACGAACCCATCATTCCCCGATGGTAGAGTCAATATAGGAGCATTGACTAATCTTCTCTTCAGTTCTTCGAAACATTCTTCACACTCTTTTGTCCAAACAAATTTAACCCCTTTATGTGTGAGCTTCGTTAACGGGTTAGCCAATCGGGCAAAATTCTGGACGAAACGTCGATAATAACCTTCCAAACCGATAAAACTGCGTACCTCAGTTATACTCGTAGGTGCTGGCCATTCTTGGATTGCCTTGGTCTTAGAAGGATCAACAGAGATTCCATCTTTAGAGACAATATGGCCAAGAAAAGAAATCTCATGAAGCCAAAATTCACACTTGCTAAACTTCCCATATAATTCATGCCTCCTCAGAGTCTTCAAGATAATGCGCAAGTGATTTTCATGATCTTCGTAGGTTTTGGAGTATACCAATATATCATCAATAAATACCACCACAAATTCATCTAGATACTCCTTGAAAACTCTATTCATCAGATCCATGAATACAGATGGTGCATTAGTCAATCCAAACGGCATTACGGTAAACTCGTAATGCCCATACCTGGTTCGAAATGCTGTCTTCGGAATGTCTTTCTTCTTCACACACAATTGATGGTATCCAGATCGAAGGTCAATCTTTGAAAAGTATTGAGCTCCATGCAGTTGGTCAAATAAATCATCAATACGAGGTAGGGGATACTTGTTCTTTATCGTTATAGCATTGATCTCCCTGTAGTCGATACATAACCTCATAGATCCATCTTTCTTTTTAACAAAAAGAACAGGGGCTCCCCATGGAGAAACACTAGGGCGAATAAATCCCTTATTGCTCAATTCCTCTAGTTGTTTCTTTAGTTCGACTAATTCTACAGTGGCCATTCTATAAGGGGTCTTCGATATATGCCTTGATCCAGGAATCAAATCAATAGAAAACTCAACTTCTCGTTCTGGAGGATGTCCAGGTAAATATTCCGGAAATACATCTACATATTCTTTCACAATAGGTACATCCTCTATTTGAACATTCCTTTCCTCACCGACAGTTATTTCATTCTCTTCCTCCCCAATAATTGAATTAAGTTGAGATACTGGGGGTGGATCTAAATAAGAATTAAGTGGTGACGATTCTGCTCTAAAAATAAGGTGTTCCTTATCATTATCATCAAGAATCGTTACCTCTTTCTTCTTACAATAAATCTTCGCATCATAGTCCGAAAGCCAGTCCATACCGAGGATTATATCAAACTCAATCATAGGTATGACGATGAGATCAACAGATAAAGAAAATTTTATGTGCTCTAATGGGGATTGATTCACAAAACTTTGTTGAAATGATACTTCCCTTAGGAGTTTTAACTGACAACTCCCTTATTAAATCAAATTGGAAATATCTAATTTTCTTAGGAAAATGGGAAGATATGAAACAATGCGATGATCCAGAATCAAATAATGCATTTTCTAAACTTGAGGAAACCATTAAATTACCTGCCACCACGTCTTTCGGAGCTTCTACCTCAGCAGTAGTGATAGCATAAGCCTGGCCTTGATCCCTTGGCCTTTTCTGAGGTAAGTTCTCCTGACTCTTAGGACATGCATTTGCATAATGTCCCATCTCCCTGCAATTGTAGCACTGAACATTGGTAGCTTCCTTCTTCCCCTTGCAATCACGAGCTTGGTGGACTTTTTCACCACACTTGTAACAGACTCCCATTCCCTTCAAGCAAGTACCAGGATGTTTCTTCCCGCATTTACCACAAGATGGATATTCAACCTTTCCCTTCTTCCCCTTATTTACATTCCCAGATTGATCAGCAGGTCTCTTCTTCTCTTGCTTTTCTTTAAAGTCATAAGACTTAGAGAATTCCTTTTCGGTCTTGATAGCACATGAGACAATGTCTTCGTACGATGAAAAGGATTGTGAGACTAACGATCGATGGAGAAATGGTTTTAACCCATCAAAGAAACGATCAATCTTACTTCTTGGGTTGCCAATATAATCTCCAGCATACCTCTCTAACCTTGTAAAGTTAGCCTCATACTTTGTGACATTCTCATCCTCCTTTTGTCTCAAACTCAGAAATTGCCTTTCCATATCTGCTCGATGGTCGCGAGGAAAGTATTTTTCTAAAAACAGATCTTTGAACTCCCTCCATTCCATATTTGATACTTCATCATCTTCCTTCATGTTTTTAATCAATGACCACCATTGATCAGCATCTCCAGTGAGGCGGTAAACTGCCATGATAACTTTTTCCCTTTCACTGCTCCCCAAAGCCTGTAATATTTTCTCTAGGGAATTTATCCACTGCTCGGCTACTAAGGGATTTGTACTCCCATTGAACGTTGGTGGTTGTTGCCTCATGAATCGATCTAACATTGATCCTCCACGCTGCTGATCAGGGTGCTCCATACGGGTAAGGTTATTATTCATAACCTGAGTAAGTTGTCCTAGTATGGTGATTAGCTGATCAGCACCAGTTGCATCACCAGCCCCACTATAATTATCTTGAGTAGGAGGGCAATCCCTACATGGAGTGTGTGCATTGATACGGTTTCCATTTCTTCCACTAGGCGCCATTTCTAAACAATGGCATAAACTAGATCAGTTAATGAATCAAAATACATAATCCCATTCTTATAAAACACTTAACATAAATTGAACTATTTATGGATATAATCCATAATCATAAAAATGTTTTCTTTGAGGAAGTATATACTCATAAACCCTTCATAATGATTTGTAAAGAAAATGAGAGTTATCCTAAGCATATCCCCCGAGAGTGTCGTAACCAAGAGTGCAGCAAGGCCCGTTGTCGTGCACCAGTTCCTGTTCGAGTCTAGCTCAAAGCGGTGTTTTCGGGTTTTACCCCTAGGTACATCTGTGCCAGAGCCGCCTCTACCTGCTCGTATCCAGACAGGGATGTATTGCTCGGAAAACTCACAAAATCTCTACAATACCAAAATTCTAGGAAGTTCTTCTATACTAATCCTCAAAGTTCATCTTAGGTCTACGTGCTCTAATCAGAGTTTATCTAAATCTAGCTTCCAAGGTTTGTACTAAACTTCCTCTGATACCAACTGTAACGCCCCGACCCTAGTTACCCAGATTCGGTGAATTAATTACATAAACATTGGCATGATCACAAGAAAGATCAAATCTCGAAAGACCGGTTGGTTTAGTAGCCTTGGAAACACTAGATATATTTCATAAGTTTTACATTACATCATAAAATGAAAAACTACTACAACAACATAATGTTTCCACCGTCCACACTATAATCCCCTCATAATATCCCTGAAGGTCATTCATAACTTAATTCATCACATCCTGGGAAAAATAAAACATAGAAAAGGGGTGAGCTCAAATGCCCAGTAAGGATAACAATATAGCGGAAACTTTCATAAATAAGAATAAACATTTAAGGCAATGTATAACTAAAACAAAAGCCTTTCAAACATGAACATTCAACATGGTATGGCATAAATAAAATGAAATAATGCCATTTACTTATTCACATGGATATTCTACTAATCGAATAATCACATGCAAAAATCAATAACCACTTTCATAATGTTGGAATGCATAATGCCAGACTATCATAACCACATAGTCAAGGCCTCGTGCCAAGACTACAAATAAGATTTTGTCAAGGCCTTTTGCCAAGACACTAGTTTGTCTCATGAGACCTACCGATGCATCGAGGAGCTATAGCGGGCTCCACCCGTCACATATTAAGTCCAATGCATTCCCATATGAAAAGGTTTAAACATAACATAAACATTCGTATTAAAACTAGCATACGAAATGTCAATACTTTCACTATAAACTATGAATGGTATAAAAATAGCACATCCACAGTCAAACATATCACAAAACCTTCAATACAATATAGAAGTTTTGTATCATAATAAATCAATTTCAAATAATCTTAAAATCCATCAAAAGATGTTGACATAGATGAAATCAAAATTCTTTTTAAAGAAATATCTCCTTTTATTTTGAAATCATTTAAGATCCATATAAAATAAAACATTTTCTTTGAAAATATTCTTATAAGCTTGTAAGGGAAGCTTTGAAGATTTTATAACGGCGGAAAATAGCCGCACCCGCCGTATAAGTTAAAAAAAACATTCTTACCTTAATTCCGTCGAAAAGGTTAAAAAGGACCTTGTTTTGAAAACGATGGAAAGATTCCTTTATAAACCACTTATAAAAGTCAAAAAGGGTATAAATGACTTTAACTAATATTCTAGTAAATAGTAAAAATGTTTTGAAATACATTTTTAAGAAACATGGATGTGGATGATAAAGAGATCCCAGTAGATTATTACATATAAACAATCTCGGATAATGAAGAGATTGTGAAATAAACCTTACCTTGTAATTTTACTTGGTTGGGGTAGGTTAACCTCCTGTATAATGGTGAAATAATTTTTATTAAATTATACAAGAATCATATATATTAATATGATATCATATATGATCTTTTAACATTGATTTGTTAATAATATCTTAGTATTATCGTCGTTTCGGGTGATAATCGATTCGTTCTTCTTAAATGTTTGGTTACGTAAGACATGTTTGTAATGGATAGATTATATCTTATTCATAATCAGAATGATATTAACATTATTTTTAACCCTAAAATGAGAATAAGACTTGAATGGATACGATGGAGAATGAATCTCATCACGTCCGTGGAGACGGTAGTCCGTACGTACGCACGGGCGACAATATCATTATTTTGATATTAAAATAATATATAAATGGATGGTATATCATATATACAGAATCATTAACATGTTATATTTATTATTTACATGAGTTACACATCATTATTATACCCATCCAAATAATAATATATTGAATAACAATTACACCACGACGTGGAGACGATAAGTCGTACGTACGCACGTATGGTGACATGTTATTCAAAGGGTTGATAGAATACTGAATATGGTTGTACCATATTTATAATAACATCACAGTATATGTAAGATACTGGAGTTATTATTTTAAAATGGTAAGAACAAAGAAAGAAGAAGTGGAAGAAGAAAGGAACTTGAAAAGGGGTGGTGAAAACATTATCTCTTCTTCGGGTTCTTCCTTTTGATTTGATCAAAAGGGATCCTTAGGTTGTCTTTATGATCAAACTAAGGCATCTAGGTTGTAATGAGGGAAGTTGGGAGAGTATTTGGGCAGATTTTGGCCGAACCAAAAGGCTTTTAAGGTGTGAAGAAATGAGAAGGAGGAGTGCCCTTTTATAAGAGGGGTGAGGGGCACCTTTGGAAAAGCTAGAAATATTAATTTATAATAAATTCATATTCGGTTTCTAATGGATCCAAAGTTGATTATTCAAAGGTTAAAGTGGGGATAGGTCGAAAACCACTCAACCAATAGAATTTAGACAGGTTTGGGTACTTATATTAACCTTATCTTTAAGTATTTACTGTAAGTTAATTAGTTTCACTTTTACAATGTCTCTTTGTATTTTTATATAATATGGTTAATAAACTTACTATATACATCCAAGAGACCCCCAAGTGGTCCATTAATGATGAACCTATCATGATATAAGTCTCTTGGAAGAACCTTAGATTTTTAGTATTTTAATATCAATTAATAATATAATATTTGTTTTAAGAACTCTTTTATGTCAATTTTGACACTATTCAATAGTTGATTTTTGTGAAACTCATAACAGATTGATTACTTATAACAAAGTCATGTAACTAAATCCTAATATATCATATTATCCTATAAAATTAGTTTAATTCATTAAAAGTTTCATATTATATTTATTTGGGTATTTAGAATATCAATTATTTTAATTTTTCACTATTGTAGTAATTACTGCATCATCATTGTGTCATAAATAAAATAACTTATTTAATGTCTAAAAATTATAAATAAAATATCATTATGTAGGAAATCTTTTTAGCTTTATAATGAATATTTACAATCGAAAATCCAACATGTATAACCCTATGTAACAATTGGTTTTCTAAAAGATATATGCTTGTGTCATATTTGTATTCATTTTAACTTAATTAAAATAAAGTGTCATTATCACTTACAAGTGGATCCATGGGGTCCCAAAATAGACCCAAAGATGACCATGGTCGACCATGTATCAACCAATAGGGTTAAGACACGTTTTAGGGTATTTTAGTATTATTATAATATTATTTTTTAACCCTTATTTACCGGATTTACCCTTAACTATGGTAAATAAAATATTTACCGCAGTAATTATTCAAAATGTCTAAAAATAAAAGTTACCTATTTACACAATTGGAACATCCTGATTCCAAATATGGAATCCATTTTCCTAAATTCAAAACACATAAGTGGCAGAAATTAATTTAAAATTAATTCCCGCTGTCAAAACAAAAAGCGTGTTTTTAAGAGATAATAACTATCAAAAGATTGACACTTGTTTATGTTCGGTTTAATTGTAAAATTATGTCCAATGACAAACATTATATTAAATGGTAAAAATATATTCTAAATATACTTTAAAACTACTAAAATTCATAATTTATCACTTTTAATTATTTTGATTAAAAAAGTTGTTTTTAATTAAAATTTAGTAATTTTCACTATTCATCAAAATATGAAAGTTATCCGAAATGTACCAAAATTTCACCTTAGGCTAAATTCGATATTCCGAATCCAAAAATGAAGTCCATTTTCAAATATAAAATATAAATAATTTCAAAAAGTAGGTATTACTATTCATAACGGCTAGTTTGATTAGTTATGGTGTGTTAGAACTCGGTGTTGCGTACAACACATGCTATCACATTATTCAAAGAGAAGCGTACCGTAGAAGCTTGGGGTGTTACAGTGGGGATATGGGCCTACTCTTATGCTTTGGAAAACCCTTGACGAGACTTATTCTTAGATGTAATCCATTGGGTTGTTGAAGTTACATGTTCATAGTAACATTCATATGTGGAAGCCTTCTCAAGTGAATAACATGTTTCCATAAGAATATATCAATGAAGTTATTAAGAGTGATAAATAATATAATCCTAGATCATAGTTTTCTTTGGGATATTCTGATGAAATTTCATCAAAGAAAGTAAAGCGGGAATATAATCCTTCCCCTAAGCGACTTACAAAATATTCATGAAAGTATTGGAAGAGTTAGAAAGAGTATAGCCAAGACTTTAAGTGGATAATAAAATGATCTAATTATCTCTATTAAAAAATGGAATATAGGCCCGATCTTATTTTTCATTCCTTGTCTGGATGTGCTTATGTTCCTCCAAAATTAGAGGAGGAAAGTGTGACATAGCTATTGATGTATATTGGAGAGTTACTCTATTTGTGGGAGGGAAATATGTCCCTTCCTCACCCCTAGCCATCAGAATATACAGATGACCATATTCTAGTACTACTCCATGGATTTTATATAATTATTTATAATATGGGAAGACATATATGCCTATACATCCATCTCTACCAAGATTAATTAATATTATTCTACAATAGGAATGTGAATATATTCCCATTATGTAGTAGGAGTGGGGATGTGGGACCACTCATGTCCTATAGTTTTCAATGGGATACACCAATTTGGTTCATGTGGGGTGGGAGTAATGTGTGCTTTCCCCTGATAGACATTGGGATATGTCAATGAAATTATTTGGGTGTTTCCTGGGAATGTTGGCATATTTTTAGTCCTGATCAGGGATATGACCTCAATTTTTAATTTAAAAAAAAGTATGTTGATTGGTTTATTTAGTGGAAGCATAAATATTAGCTTGCTCATTGTGTTTGGTGGCTTACTTCCCCTAGAAAGCTCTCTTGTATTATTGGGTCTGTGTGATCATAACAAAGATCTCTCAAGTGGTGTACTAAAAAGGTTTATTATGGGTTGATATTTCAGGAAACTAACATTAGTAGTTCAATGAATCCCTCCTAGGTGTCTTGGGATCTAAGGTGAATCCATATGCGACTTACTTATTTACCACCACAAGATAAGGTATTTATTTATTGTTTCACTATGAGGGGATGCTCTTGAAGTGGTTCGAGATAACAATGGTTTCCATATTATTCTTCACCACTACCCATCACTGAACAAATATTTGGTGGGGAATTATGTGGATAAAGGATCCACATGAAACCTCCAATAGTGGGGAAATACTATTTTTGTGGTACTCTCTCTCCAATGTGCCGGTAACTTGTTTCTAGACACAATGGGTTAATTAAATCACCTTTCTATTTGACAAGGCCCTGTACCTGTAACAATTTGAGGCACATGTCTAACACTGAGGTGATTTCATCAACATAGATTGGAGGGAGTTTTGAGTAAGTGATTAGGGAATAAAAAACATGAAGAAGAAACACCTTCAATGAAATATCACAAGTATAAATTCATATTCGACCAATATCCTTCATATTTAAAGGATTCAAATTAGGCTATAATTTTTCTCATAATTCCCACACTAAAAAATAACCATTTTTGATAATGGAAGTCTATTATAATAGAAATATTCACATTGGGTTCACCATTTTTATGTTGTTTGGTTTCCAATGGGAAAATGTTTATGGAATCAAACATGTATAATTCCTCACATATCTATGAAAATATATTCCATTTAGGACTATATTTCCAAAAGATAGTGATCACTAGGGTTTTTATTAGTTACACATCAGAATAGCATTGGTCGAGAGAGTTGGAGTTCAGTCACATCACACTCTTTTAAGGAGATTCTTTCCAACTATCAGACCATATTATATATTTAATATGTGTTTCATGAATCTTTACCATATCCTAATATGGGATAGGATAACATTATGGAAGCTATAGGCCACTTGACATGTGTATATGTGAATGTCATTACATATCAGAGATATCCCACCATTGTGAAAAGTTGTATTTATTAGAGGTTCTCCATCGATAGTACCATTTGTATATATCTGAGGATCTAAATTATTGTTTTTTATTACTTAGTGAAGTTAGTTCCAGATTTTTATGGTTTAAAGACTAACAGATGGGAATTATAAAGTTTATTTACATATAGGTAAGTGGTAGGTGTTGGTGGTATCAAGATCATGCCCATGAAAATAGAATTCCTCTGTATCCCTGTGAAAGGAATTTGGACCCACATAGCTATGTTCCACTTAACATGACACATCATTCCTTTTAAAGATATATGATAAGTTATGATTCATATAGTTTAATGTCATGCTGTAGGGATATCTAGATGAATGGTTCTAGATAATGATTGGAATGAGACTTATGCATGAGAGACACTTTATGTATGAACTCTTAGGAAATATGGTCCAATTAGGATGAGTCCTATGAATAATGTGATCCAATGAGGAGAATGTGATAGGACCTAGGAGGAATATGCCAATATAGAGAATATATCCTTAATGAATAAAGATGAGGTCTCTACGGGAATATATCTCAATGAGTTAGGATGTTCAAAATCATGAGGAATATGGAAAGAAGAGGATGCATGTAAGTAGATTCATGAGGAATATAACCCCATGAGTATGGACATGAAAGGCTGTTGATATTGGGTTTGAACCTCAATGAGCCATCCTATGTATCATACTTTGACAAGAATCAAACCCACATAGTTCAAAGTGTATAGTTTAAGGTCATATAAAAGGACCATACAATATATTTTAATGTAGTGTGGTAAGGATGTTGTCATGTAGATTTATATGGTGATACTAGGATGTTATTTTTGTAAAGTTTAAATTATTATAGCTTGGAATTTTTCTATATTGTTTAACATATTGTTGTTGGAACATATTTCTCCTGAATGGCACAACAAAAGAGGATTGATGGGGCTTATGAATATAAGACTTCCATTTGGGGGCAATTATGGGGCTTGAAACTAAGTAGGAGGCCCATTAGGGTCATGTATCATTGGATAGAGAAGAAATACATCATAAGTTAAGACTAAAACTAGAAATAAAGACCACATTAGGGGAATTCTAATTATGTTCTTGTTATTATCAACTTGGATATGAAATATCACATGATTCATGCTCACTGTGGGAAACAAGATATCCTAGAAGATCAAGAAAATTAAATGAGAGTGAAAAATTATATTTGAATGGGTTTTATGCTTTGAGGCTTCCTTTTTTGAAAATCCCTAGGGAGTTAGTGACACCACCAATAGGAACCATCTTGGGTCTTATATCAATTAAGAGTCTCATAATCCCATATTACATCCTATTATATAGTAGGGTGAGATATATAGGTTGGAGGAGTATGAACCCATTTAATGAAGGATATAGTATTACTCAAGGAGGGACAAACTTTTTTGGAACAACATAATATATAGAGAAGAAATACATAATCGATCCATGACAGACCACTCCTATTTCTTCTTGAGATGGGCCCTCATTATCAATGGAATCCATGATTGTGATCCCTCAACAAGCTTTAACTATCTTGGATTAAAACCTTGAGCCTCATTTTCTCAAATAAATCTACAATCAAAGCGGTTCATGATGGTGTACATGTCCCGATCTCATGAATTTTAATGGCTTTAGATGTGATCTAGGAAATTAGCGATTTACATAAGAGATATGGGTGAAGGAATAATCTTCCATTTAAACAATGATATTCATAATTACAAGCTAAGAGAGAAGAATAGGATTTCTTCCCCTTAGTAAAGAGATCAAATAGTGGTTCTCAAAAATTATACTTGGATGATTAAGATTTTTCACCCAACCAATACTTGTGAGATAATAGTTGTTCACCCTAGTGAGGGTGACCAGGGGGTTTTTCTATCAGGGGTGAACAAGAGGCTTAAAACAAGTGATATGTGGGCAATGTATTGCCATATTTTTACCAATGGGAGAATATATTTTGGGTGAGAAAACATGGGAGAAGCTTCACCCTAGTTATAAAGAGTCACCATAGATGTCTTTGGATGAATTAAATGAAAGTGTACTTCCTTGGAGTGGTATTTTTACCTATTATCGATGAACTGGGAAATAAGTTATCCCTTGAAAATGTTTTTAATATTAAAAACCCTTATTTAACTAAAATACCATCTCTTTTGGTTAATTTCCCTTGTCTTAAATCCTAAATAATCTACATCGAGAAAATCAGAGAGCTAGGCATGAGACTAAGGTTATTAGAGGTTTTTTTCTATTTATTTATCATCCAAAAGGATCAAATGAGGATATTAAGAGTTCTATTTATAGAATCATTATATTCCATGGGATATGGTTTTTCTATAAAAGATGTGTGAATAGGTGTGATATAATTGTTACACATAGGTGCACAAGTCATGTGCACAATTTTGACATGTACACATGGGAGGACTGAACTTCACGGGTTTTGGAAAATATTAGAGTTAATTTACCCAAAACATTACCATAACATAGTTGGGATATTATTCTCAATATCATTAACCTCTTTCTAAAAGGAAAGTTTTTATAAATATCAAGTACCCAATCTTCATAAGGGAGAAAATGTTCATGATACGAATCTATCCACAAGAACAATGTCATCCTTTATCTCTACCCTTTTAACCCATGGGGTATCAAATCCTATCCTACCTTTTTCAATCCAAGAGGCTCAACCCATAACCATCATTTTAATGAAAAAAAAAGAATGGACCTTACCTTTATCTAGATGAAGGCATAATGGAAATACCTATCTTTTTTCAAAATAAGGAACAACTAGTGACCTGAAATTTTATACCTAGGGGAAAAACCCAAAGTACCTTTTTGAGGGTAGTATAAACAGACACTAAGGTCCTTCATTTTATAGAAAACCCATAAAATTAAAAAAAATATACACTTAAAATAAAAAAATACTTATGTACTATAAAAACAAGTTAGACAATGTGAGATTTAGTGTCGAGAAAATATTGGTGTCTTTAGAAGCACTTGACTTTTACGATAAATTTCTCCATATTAAATCCTAGTAGTATGTGATTATTAAATTATATTTTACAATACAATTAATAATATCCTCAACAAATGTTATTGGAACTAGTTCTATTGAACTCTCTATATATAGAATTTATTCACGTATAGAAACCTTAAAAAATTACAATTTCTTGCATATACAATGTATTTTACCTTTTAATACATGACCACATTTTCTCTCTCAATAACAATGGAATATTTTAGAGTTGAGAGAAACTTTGATAAAATATAAGACACAATATACCTATGGAAAAAAAATCATTATAAAACCTAATATAATAGTTAATATTCTCATTATAATCAATATTAATGTCAATAGAATATTACCTAAAATCATGTAAGAAAAATTATTTATATTTAAAATGATTCAAACTTGGAACTTTTAAATTTACAAGAAATAGTTTAAAAATGAAACACATTTTACCTCGTGATATTGTAATTATATTTTTCATATAATACTATTATTTGATTTTTTTATAGAATTAAAATAATTAAAATTTAATTATGAAATAATTAAATCAAGAAAAACATGTAACATGAATATATAGTAAGTCGATATATGAAAAAATCTAAATAGACCATATTTTGAGTAATTTTTTTTGGATTTATAAGCATAATGTATAAAGTTTCAAAATTTTATTTGACTTTAGGCCATTTAGTACTTTAGATCCCATATTATTTTTTTAATGCTATTAAATTTATCTAAAAACTATTTCATAATACTATTCAAAGTTTTATAAGACATTTGATTGTCTTATAAATTTTAATTCAGTGATGCAAAAGACTTTCATGTATAATGTATGACTTTTGTATATCATGTAAAACTATTCGTTTATCCATAGTAGTTTATAAGGATTATGAATTTTTGAGATATCATATTACTTTATACTTACTTATATTTTTATTTATTAAAACTTTAAATCCTGTCAGAAAAAATCTCCAATAGTGTTTATGTGAATTTATATTATCACTTAACACTTTATTCTTAGTGAAAATTCTAAATTATCAAAATTTAAGACTTTGAAATTCAGTATGAATTTAGAAAAAAATTTAAAAATTTAAACCAAGGCTATATTAATTTATATTTGGCTAATTTTTTTGACTAACAGAACAAATATAATTTTATCCATAATTATCAGAATAAAAAACAAGTAACAAATAATAACCATAGAAAAGATGATTGTGCAATAATTATGTATTTATGTGAGAAATTATAATTATGAAAATATGATACTATTAGTTAATGGATCAAAACATAACTCAAAATTATATATATTTTTCTTTAAAATTATTTAGTAAGATATATAATCAATGTGAACTTAAATAAAAATAAAATGATAATCAATTTAATGATAAACCATTTTTTACCTATAAACAGTGCTATCATCAAATTTCCTGTTATAAGGAATTAAATGAGATATTTTTAATTATCAAATAAAAATCCACTAAAGTGAAAAGGATCCACTCAATAATATCACCCATTTTTCTAATTATAAAACTAAAGTATTATATACTAAATTTCTCCCCCTTTTTTAAATTATAAAAAAATTTGAAGAGAAAACTATTAAAACATATCTCCCTATTATTGAAAAAAATATTTTGAACAAAATTAATTCTATTTTTTATCTCCCACATTGTTTTATCATATATTAGAATAGATTCTAACAAAATATGAATGTAATAGTTTTATACTAAAATTAACTCCCACTAAATTTATGCATTCTAAAAAATAGATATCAACTGAGTAAAGTATAAAATAAAATGTAAAATATCTTGATAAATAATGAAAGTATAGAAGCCATATTAACTGAATTAGTTTTTACCTAATAATAGTGTATGAATATTTAAATCTATAATGTACAGAATTTAAAAACTACTTATATAAATAATAAATAAATTCTCTTGAAAGATACTTTTAATGAAGAAAGGGTCCATAAAAAACATATCAATATATTCTAGGAAAGAAAAAAGTAACAGGATGTCTTTAATCTTATCATTGAACCAATTAATGAAACAAATTTTAATGTATACTAAATAGAAAGAAATTACAATATTTGAATTTTTATATTTTATTTTAAAAATTAAAAAATATATTTTTCTCAAACGTATTTGAATCTAGTAGTTAGTAAATACATCATAAATTTTATCATTAGTTGGAATATATTATAAATTGTTTTCACCTTTTTGAATATTGAATCTAATAAAATACCATTAAATTCTATATAAATTTCCTTGAATGATTTAAAAGGTACATTTAAATTACATTAAGAAATTAATTTTCACATAAAATAGGTAATATTTTTTTTTAATCAATATAAGATATTTTTTTCTAAATCCATAGGTATTGAGAATAATAACTTGCAGCAATAATGTATCCGGATTCTATAAAAAATAAATCCAATTTTTTTTCTTAGAATTTTGAGAGACTATGATTTTTATTAAAAATTACCACTCTTCAATAATGATTTTTCTATATATTTTAAAACCAAAAATATAGAAATCAAAATAAAATTTTAAATTAACTTTTATTTTTTTGGATAAAACAAATAAATATTTGTAAAAAATTTAATATATTTTATAATTATTTTAATATCCATATATGACTTTACATAGGATTAATTTTAAATATAGCATAAATAATAATTTAAAACATTAAATTAGGAAGATATATAGTTTGTAAAATATTGTGTCCTTTATGAGTAATGAAATAATGAATGAATTGGAATTTTTTATTTGGTGAGGGTTCACTTTGATAATAGAGGCTCGGATTAGGATTCCAAGTGAGGGAACATCTATAGGATATGTTTTTTTTCATTGTTTGAGGGTTATATGGTATCGTAGGTTCTTTCATGAGCATTGTAAAGGGTTAAGGTGACCTAGAATATGCAATTCAGTAACAAAAAATACATCATTCCAAGACCTATATGGTCATTCTGTTAAGGGGGTTTGGTTGATCGAAGGATCCCTTCCCAAGAGGATTGACGAAATGACTATAGGGATCATTCCATGAAATTATCAAGGAAAGTGGATTTTTCATATACTTGGGGGCCTGTAACAATGTGACATTTATGTTAATTCCATGTACCGGTGATGTGTGCCTTTTTAAGACTTTTTTCAGGTAATTCCAACAAGAGTCTCTTTTTAGGAACCTATTGGTATTTTACTGTCTCGTTTGACCGAAAGAGAGGAGTGGCCATATTCGGCTCCATCATTAACACATTTGATTCCCCTTTCACATATGAGTATTTAGAATGTTTTTTCATGATTATTATTGGTATGATCCATATTTTATCATCAATTTTAGACTTTGTTTCTTTCCACTGATTTTTAGTTGGACAACTATAGATTGGGGGAGATGATTTCATTGAAGTATGGTGAAATAATCTCACATTGTGGGGATTTCATTTGAATGTTATAGAGGATGTCACGATAGGTTTAATTCATGTGTTAATTATTTATTATCCTTGGGGAATGTTATTACATGGATTTAATTATTTTTCTTAATGTTTTAAGTGGAATTAGTTATTGATTTAGGTTTTAAAGTTAGGATTTTGTACGGTTTAGCCCCTGATGTGTCTCAAGAGTGGAATTCACCCTGTTTATCATGTTTTTGGTGTTGTGAGGTCACCATGTGAGTATATTTTCCATTATTACAACATAGCAATTGGGGTTTAAATGTTTAATTTTTGAATTTGTTGATGTTTATTAATGATATAAGTACTTATTGACTCATAAGAAGTCTGTATGAGTGTGGTAAGATTTATAGATCATAGGTTGAGGTAGGTGGTCATGGAAATTTTTCATCTATTTGTAATGACCCAAAAGTTATCATACATAGATATTAAATATTAATAAAATAATATTCATTACATAACATAAAGATCAATGTTATAATTATTAAAGTCTAGTGCCTTTGGAAACTTGGAAACAAAAACAATTATTCAATAAGAGTGATATATCATATACCACAAACTTATTAATAACTATCACCCTTTATAGAAATATTATACATATTACCTTTCTTCATATCATGGGGAAAGTAAAAAAATAAGAATGGGTGATCTCAGATGCTCCTTAAGTGTGAAAGGGCGATATCAATGTAACATGAGCATATGTGTATGATAACATGTGAATAACATTTTAAAACTATACCCTTAATATAATAGATACTAAACATGGGTCATGTAATAAATATTGGTAGATCATAAGGCATTAATCATGATGTAATAGAAGAACATGAACCATGAGAACATAACATTGGTAAATGAAATATATTTTTGGAATATAAGTAAGCATATAAAATCTTATGTCAATGCAACCCACCAATAAAATCATAACATGTTAGTATTGGGATAACCACCCATGTACTTATATCTATCTATGGATAACATATCATGTACCATATTTTGGGCTTCTGATAACCTCATGTGTACCCTTTTTTAGACTTGGGATAACCTCTAATGTGCATTATTTCTGGCTTGGGATAACATTTCATGTATTGTTTCAGTTTACAAAAACATTAATCATTCCCCAATTAATTAGAGGGATATATAGGTCCTAACATCCACATAATTGATAAATTCATGTTACCAAAGATCATAAAACATTCATCACATCATAACTTATGAAAATAAATGGGTTTCATAAACATTTTGTCATAACATATCCCGTGAAAAAGGAAAAAAGTTTCATAATCATTTCATCATAAGATAACCCATAGTAAAAGAAGTGGGTTTAAAAATAATTTTGTCATATAATAACCTATGAAAAATAAATAGGATTCATAATTATCTTTCCATCGTAATAAAAAAACATTCATATAAAGAATGATAATGGTATCCTTGGGTCATATCTCATTAAATCATAAGTAATAGAAACAGACGCCATCTTAGATGGAAAATGATTTTGAATGCTCAATTGGAACATTTATTGATGAAAAAAACCTTTCATTTAAAACCTATTTTAAAATAAAAAACATTTTAATAAACCTATTATTTGAAAATAACCTTTTACATTATATTTTTTTTGAAATGCTTTGAAATATTTTTGAGGAAAATAACTTTTATTTGAAAATAACTTTTTAAAACTAAAAATTCAAAAAAATGGAAACCATTTTAATTAAAAATAAACTTTTATAATTACAATATAATCTTTAAAAACAATTAGTTGTTCATGATAACATAAAATAACATTCATGATTTACATGTTAAAACATGATTCCTTTCACATTATTAGAAAAATCCAAACAGTCATTGTTTTGAAAAGGCATGAACCAAATACATCAATGATTACAAACCACCATATCAAAACCTGGCAGATCACACATCCTAGACAGTCACCTCCATCACCTTATAATAGAAATTAATAGACAAGGAAACACAATAGATAAATTAAACACAATAAAAAACATACCATCTTAAATTATTTATTCAAGGTATTCCATTACATTATCTCTTTATTTAATAAGGGTATTATCAAACAAACCAGCTTCCATGGGAAACCAAATCATTATCCAAATATTAGTTGTTTATAACTTTATTGAAGGTTTAACAACAACGAAATAGTGAGGGTCTTAGAAAAAATATTCTACAGTGAAAATAAGGCTCCCAAATACCTTTATTTTCAATATAGATAGATAATTTAATAAAATTAGAAAAAAAATATCAAGGTAGTCAAAACATGTGATTACTCACAATCCCTATCAATTTCAGATTTTAAAAATTTATTTTCATATTATGATGACCCTTATTATCGAACTAAATAAAATAAAAATAAGTAAATTCCCACACGTAGAATGTTGATGGGTGAGAACAAGGATTCCCTAACACAAAGATGGGTTTTGATCTGATTATGCACTATATGGTGAAGAAAAAAACAAATCACAACCCAAAGCAACACAAGGAACACACAGATAAACCTATATTAAATCAAAGGTTATCAATACATAACCCAAAATAGACCTTAAATAGAACAACACCATCAAAATGGATCCCTATAAGAATAACATAAGGAAATGTGATAGAATATAGTAAGTAACTCACCACCAATCTTTAAAAAACTAACATAACCCATAAATCACAGTGAAGAAATATGGGTCTGAAAGTCTCCCATAAGCACCTAGTGTTCATGCATAATGAGGGATGTATGGGTACCTAAATAAGAGAACAATAATATAACCAAGGTTTATAAACAACCTATAATTATACTAATTTCCTTAATAAATTAAAATTTTGCACCTTAAATTCCATGGTCCTACATAATTTATGCTGTAAAACTATTTTAGGCCATAAAATCTTTTCTACAGAAAAACATTGTAGTTAAAGTTGGAAATAACATACTCTGCAAATCCCTGTCTTACTATATAAAACCCTTTCTCAAAAACATCCTCTCACCATGTACACGATGTCAAAAAAAATCTTCTCAATCCATAAACTACAAAAATATTCCATATACCCCAATTTTATGGCTTAAAATCCCTACTGTAGTTTTGCTACAACTCCAACCTCTATAGAACCACTCCAGGCCTTCTATTATCACCCTTACTACCAAAAATGGAAAAGTGAGGGGCTAGAAAGGAACAAACCAATAATTAATATAACCTTTAGGATGAGGAGGTAGATTTTTAAGGTATTTTGGATCTTAATGAAAAATCCAGTGTGCTATGACTTTATTAATAAGTGAGAAGATGAGGATCCCTTTTATATGTGTTGGGAGGTGCACTCATGGAAATATACAATGATATAAATTAGTATTAGAATATATTCATGGTAAATTGGAACAAAAGTAACCCATATTTTAATATAAGAAGAGATAGAGTCTAAATAATCTCAACCAACAACATTTTGTAAACTTATAGTGTCATTTTAAGCATTATCTCTTTATTTAACAACTTTTTATGCACTTTAACCATAATTATTATATATTTAATTTTTAGTATGGTAACTTAATTTTATGAAAAAACCTAAAAGGGGACATCTAAAAAAATTTGGAAATTCAAATTATAAATATGGATTACAATTTTCCAAATTCAAATTCAATGAGTAAAACAATGAAATTTTAACATAAGTATGTAAAATGAATGAAAAATAATCTTTAGAGAAATACCTAATTTAATTTTATAAATAATTTTACATTGAAATGTAGTCTAAAGTTGATTAAAATTAATTTACCTTCTTATTTAATAAAAAAGAAGGGTTCTTTAATTTATATAAATCCATAACTGAATAAAAAGATCCAACAACAATATTAAATGAAAAGATAAAAAAATAGTTTTAAATTTGAATAAAATAAAACTTATGTCCACAAAAGTCCATCATAAGTATCAAAATGAATTTTTTTTAAAAATTATTTTACTCACAAAAAATTAATTTTTTGATAAAAAGGTTTTAAAATTTATGAATTTATGATTACATGATAAAAATTTAATAAATGTGATAGTATTTAAAAAATAATTATTCTCACTATTCATCCAAAAAACCAACTAAATTAGAGAAATTACAAAAATTAACCAACATATAAATTATAAATATTTAATAAATAAATGAATTTCATTTAATCAAATTCAATAGAAATAATAATTAAATTTATCTATTAAATTGAACCATGAATTTCATGAAAAGACAATTTATATAAATAAAATTATTCATTTTTTTATTGAAAACATTTTTAAAATTACTTATAAAACTATTTTGAATATAAATCCAGAAAATGAATAATTATAAAACCTAATATTTATTTATTTATAGTATTATCTATTTTTTCACATTCTTACCCTCTAAAAAATATCATCATCATAATTTTATTAATTATTAAACAATTATATAAGTTTTTTCTTCAATTTTCTTGATTCCTATGTTTTTTCCCTAATCATGTGATTCTTCTATAAAACTATTTCCTAGTTAATCACCTTATCCCACAACACCTGCACTCTATTATCAATAATTTTGAATATATTTTCTTAATACAAAATAGTAGATTCCAACTGGACCCCTTCGGGGATGAAAATATGAGAAGCACGAGTATATATATCCTTAAAAATGAAACATAAATCAAATCATATAAGTGAGAGAAACTTGGAGGTAAATATACTCTCTAATAAACTAATCGATTGGTTCTATATAATTTCATAAAAAACAATAAACTAAGGACTTAACATTCATTTTCCTTTAAAATTTATAAAACGTTTCATAGAAATACATTGATAAAAAATGATTTCATCCTAGATTGAAAGATATTTCCTCCTATAATATGAATAACCCTTATACCTGCTGTGTGCTGTTATCAAGTGTTTCTGAATCATATTTACCTTATTTTACATTTATTCTACACGTTTTATCAACTAAAACATCCTTTCATATACTTTGTTCCTACAAGTTGGAGTTTGAAACTACTTTCTATATAATGCTTTAAGAGGTGCCATTCAAATAATTGTATTAAAACTATTATATTATGAATTTTTAATTAATTAGTTATATTGATATAAATATTTCTGGTAGTTATATGGGAATGATCAAGGATTATCATCCAATATTTGAATTGTGCAGTTTGATTGTCTAGTTGATTATGGATGAAAACACGGGATGAAATTAAACATAGAACCCCTAAAATTCTAATGTAATTTCCAAAAAGTTTATATAAATAATAGATCATAGTCAGATAAAATAGACATATAGACTCTTTATAACCTTACTATATTCTTATCATAATTTCTATCAAGTTTATCTAATGGTATTTTATCTTAAATAGGAAGATGATGTAAAAATTTATTCAAATGATCAATAATAAACCAAATCACTTTATTAACTCAACATGTATATGGTAATAATACAATTAAATCTATGAATATTATCTCTCATTTCTATTCTTGAATTGAAAAATAGTGACATATCCCCTTTGATAGTTTTTGTTCTTTTTTGACTTGAATACATGTTAAACAATTTCATTGTAAAATCATAAATAGCCTTTTACAATCGTTGTAGAAAAATAGAATTATAAAAAGTAACTATAAATCTTAGTGGTACTAGGATGAAAAAAAATTATGTGCTATGAGTTTCACATAATAATTATCTATTTTACTGGGAATCACTTGAAAAAAATAACCTATTTAAAAATATGGTAACCCCATATTTTTCAATATTAAACTTAGGAAATTTACCCTTATTGGTTAATTATACTCTTTCTTGGAAACCATGATCATCCATCCATGCCTCCTTAATTATTTTTAATAAAGATGAGGACACTTATTCCTAATCCAAAAAAAGAATAGGTTTACATAAACATAAATTTATTTCCAACATTCATTAAATCATTTAAAAAAGGATAATGTTCCACAAATATCATAATTAATGATGCATTATCATTCTGACTAAGGGTATCAAATACCTTTATTTCATTATTGGGTGGTAGTAAATAATGCAATCATAATTCTTTATATGTTTTAACCATATTCTTTGCATCATGTTCAAATTTTTATGTGTGAATATATACATTAAAATTTTATGGTCGTTATATATTTTACATTTTACACTATATAAATAAATCATAATTTTTTTAAAGAAATAATGACCAATGTAAGCTCAAGATCATACATAGGGTAATTCTATACATGTAATTTCAATTAACATGAAACATATGCAATCCCCCAGCCATCTTGAATTAAACAAGAACCAATTCATTTAAAAGAATCATTATAATAAATAACAAATTCATAATTTATTTTTGTAAACGCAAACACTATATCAATAACCAATCCTTAGTTTAATTCTTGAAATCCCTCAACACATTCCTTTCCCATATGAATTTAACTCATTTTTGAGTTAACTTAGTGGAATAGATTAGAGAGAAAATTTCTCAACAAACCATTGGTAATAACCTACTAATCTAAGAATACTTGGATTGTTCACGACATTTTTTGGTCTTGGACATTCATCAACTACATTTTCTATATTTGTATCAAATGTTAGGACATATTAAAAATAATATCCCCAAAAAATAAATCCATTATATCCGAAATTTATATTGACGGAATTATAAAAATTATTTTCTTCTAATGTTTATAAAAAATAAATATATGTTTCTATTGAACATACCAAATTCATTCAAACTTATCCTACTTTTTTTGTGATTTGATGATTCACAAAATCCCTATTTTTATTCTAAAATTTTTATCTTATGTGGTTCAGATAATAGTTTTTTTATATGATGTTTATCTTATACTCTAAAAAAGTAATCATCTTACATGAAGAGAAGTGTTTGATCTATGCCAAAATTATTTATCTTATGTGACATAATGTATTGATAGATTATATTTCAATTGGTTAGAATCAGAAAACTATGAATTAAAATGTTATCTTACTATATAATATGATATCATATGAAAACAATGGACCAGATACCGTACTTTTTAAGGTTAGTTATTGTACTACTTTGAGGGAAGATAATGAGAAGTCGTTATCTTTTGAAAAGGATATTCATAAAAGATTTTCTGATGATAGATGGAATAATTTTGGAATTCTACATATCACATGAATGAATATTTATTTACACTATAGATTTATCATACACAATATTGAATTAAATTTATCTTACACATAGTTTATTTCATAAATATTATTCTTCTTAAGATGTCTCTGAGGAAGTTATCTTTTGATAAATAGTACCATTAGTTTATTATCTTACAAATATATAGCTCTTATTCAAAATGCTGTTATTAATTTTTTAATCTATAGATAATTTATTTCATGCTTTTAGAATGTATCAGAAAAAGGATTATCCATTTTAGGAAAGGTCTTCATGTATAATATATTATCTTGCAATGAATGGATATATATGAATAACAAGAATATTTATGTCATCACTAATGGAGAAGTAATTTCTATATTTGGATGTAATGTATGCATGTCTATAATATCATGTCTCATCAACTTCTCAACAGATGACTTTCTTGACCATTGTAATTATCTCATTTTCTTAGAGTTCAAAGATAAGTCATTAAAAGATGATATAGCCTCTATATTAAATATGATGGACGAGATAGATGAATAGAAAAAATTTATATATGAATAATATGAATTATATTATATATAATAGATAAAACATAAATTCTATTGATATGATTATAATTTTATCAGTTTCACTAAAGGCCATTATGAGCTACACCTTGAAGAATATCATCTTCTATGGAAATAACATCAACTAATGGTAGTTTCTACCTGAAACTATATTCTATAATTAATCTTCAAAAGTTTAAAAATTCTATTTTTTACACTAGTTATAAGAGTTTTTTTGATACCGTGGATTGGTCTGGTAAAGGGAGTGTGACACCCCAAAATTATCAAAGTATAACATGTTATTCGATAGCATGTATGAAACACAACACTAAGAATATAAAGGAATATAAAATCTTGAGACTTGATGATATATTTAATATTTTAAATAAATTTAATCTATTAAATGGATTAGAATTCATGCAATACTGAGTTACCTTGTGTCACACACGATAATAAATTTCTTTGATAACCTATGTTACAAGAAAGACAGAGTTTTACCAAATACTATTAATATTTTTATTTATAATTAAAATCATCTTATAATTGTTAAATTAGAGGTTATAAATAGGATTGACTAAATTAAGAAAACATATTTTTGAATTCACCAGTTACCAATTAATTATAAATTAATATAAAAAATAATTGAATATGAATGATTTTTTTATTAAAAACCCATTTTTAGGCGCTAAAAGAGTTTTATCATAAAAATTAAATTATTTAATAATATTTGATGATATTAATGAAACCTATATATTATATATATTAAATGATTTTTTTCATTCTTACAATATATTTTATAGGCATAAGATAAGAACAAATACAAATTTATGTACAAAAAGTTGATTTTTCTCAAGGCATTTTTTTCCATTTAAAGGAACACTTATTTTAAAAATAAATTTTGACAATTTTATCAATTTTATTTGAAAAAATAAACATTATTTTTATTCTTTTATGTTAAAATTAACTTATAGTGAATTTTTTAAATTTTTTGTGGTGATTCATATTTTAACGAATAGTGAAAACTATTGAATTTTAATTGAAAAATTATTTTTTATATAAATAATTTATAGTGGAAAATTTTATTTTGAATTTGTTTTATTGTCAATATAGTTGAATTATAAATCTATTAATCCAATTTAGGTCATTGAAATCAATTTCCATATTGAAAGTTCTTATAAAACCATTGTAGCTTTTAAACATTTTGACTTTAAAACACATTTTCTTGATCTACCAAATGGATTGATTTTATATTAATTTATGCCACTTATGTGGTTTTAATTTGGAATAATTGATTATATATTTGTAATTAGAATAATATTTAATTTCTATTAAGTGTAAATTAATTTTTGACCATAGTGATTAGTGAAATTAGTTAAAATTTATTACACTGATTAAGAGAAAAACGAGTTTACTAAGGGAATAAACTTTAAACATAAGGGGAGAAATGGCCATTTTTTTTAAAACCCGTTTTGGAAAATTTTGATGTTATCCTTTATATGATATTGTTTTGGGGCATTATGGGAGCCACTTCACGTGGAAAAAATGTTGGTGGAACTCCCTCTTTTAAAAATGTTCATGTTTTCTAGTCACCCCACATATAAAATCCCCCTCTCCACCTTCTTCACACCTATCAAACCATTTTTTTCTGAAAAGATCTAGCCAATTCACTTCCTAACTTCTCTCCTCTCACCCTAGAATTCCTATCTTGGGCAAAAGAAAAACCATTGAAGTGTGTATTTCAAAAATAAAGGGGATAACCAAATAAGATGTAATGTTATTCATTATATAATAAGCTCAGTATATAGAATATTATTATATTTTGTTATATTAAGGGTATGGCCTAAAACATCAAAAAAATATATCAAATTATATATGAAATCATCATTTGTGTGTACGAAAGACTACCACCCCAAGAATTGATGACATTCATTCTTCCATTACAATCTCACATACTTGGAAATAATGATTGAAATACTATTTATATATGATATATATATGATAATTATGACTGTATTATGATTTTGGAAGTTTTATATCACATGTAATTTCTTTATTTCAATTTTTAGGAATAGGATAACATCATTCGTGTGTACAAAAGACTACCACCTCACAAAACGATGTGATTCCTTGATCATTTATATATAATGTATTAAGGATGGTTTTAAAAATAATATATGATATATATGACATAATAAGTATTATGTTATTATAAAATATATTAATATATATACATTCACTTTTCTTTCATTAATTATGATAAGAAAATGGAAACAATGTTCATGTGTACATATGACCAACCGTCTCCATGAATTGTATATTTCATTTTCAATTAATAAATTTTATGGAATTCTATAAATATATAAAAATATATATACAGTGAATATATACGATATTTACATCATTTTTTACACACCTTATATGATGAAATCAAAATATATGTAAGAGGAACAAAAAATAACAAGTCAAGACATACTAAAAAAACAGAGCATGTTTTTACTTGAAATGATAAAAATAAAGAATGATTATTAACAAAATAGTGAAATGAAGTTATAAAATAATCATATAAGATAGAAAAAATATTAATATGGTTTTTTTATAAGTTAATAACTTTTTTAAAACAATTATATTTGAGGTTAAAGAGTGTTCCACCAAAAGGAAATGCAAGGTAAGGTATTTTCATCTCAATTTAATTTTATTGAGGAATATTATAATTTTAGGCACCTAATAACATTTATATGTGTATATAATACCCCTTGATATACAATATCATGAATAATTCATCCATATTGCATTTTAAGTATCAATGTGAATTATTTCCTCTAATGGGAGTTGAATTAGAAGTTACCAAGTGGTAAAGAATTTCATAACTCAATTCATTTTTATTGGGTTATATTACATTGCCTCCAAAACCATTTTTTTCTATTTTATAAATAATCCATGTTTTGGGTTAGTGGGAACCTTAAAATCAAAATTCAAACAAAACAAACCATTCCAAATACAAAATTAAAATTTCAAACATATATTCCAAAATGACACCACAAAACAAATAGATCTGGCCACATACCACCTTCTAAGATTCAAATTTTAAAATTGATAATATCAAAAAAACCACTATCAAACTTTCTCGATTGGTAAAAGATAATGAATAGTTCAAGAATATTGACCCTCGCAATAGAAACTCTTGAATATCTTCGAAGAACATCATTTTGTTGCCACTGTTTTCTTCACCAAAGAAAAACCGAAAACACCATGAAATATAAATCAGCGTCAGAAAAGAACCACCCCCACGAACACCTCAAAAAGCCTCCTCAGATCAATCTCACCCTACCGACATGGGATGGATCAATTGATCTGGAGGCCAGAGTAGAGTAGGATAAGTCATATCTCCATAGAGAGCCATGGCACGACCAACACCAGAAACCCCATGAAAAACTCATTGTCGAACTGTAGGAGACGTTGTATTCAATAGGATGAAGCAATAAAAAATCCAACACTAGACCATCCAATTGAACCAGAAACATAAGAGTGAAAACACCAAAACGTCACAACTGAACTAAACACCAAAAACCCTAATAGGAATGTGGAAAATGCGAAGAAGGATTCAGAAAGGAGAAATCCAAGAACACCGTAAGTGCCGACGAAGAGTGGAGGAAAAGGAGCACCGAAAAAAGAGATAGATAAGAAGGCGAAAAATGGGGAAACCTATATCACCAAAGGATAATCGAGACGAGGAAGAGGAAAATGAACAAATCATTTGTAGAAGGATAAAAATGTGAATCTGGGAAGAGAGAAGATGATATATATCTCAAGATGAAAGAAACCTAGATGTTGGAGAAAATTGGGTTGGATAACCTTAGCCACCAAGAAGGGAACCCTAGAATAGCGGGGCCACTGAGAATAAGGGAAATAAAAAGAAGATAAACTTGAGTGAAGAAGGACGAAGAAGTTGGAGAAGGAGACAAAGAAGCAGGAGAAGGAGCCATCACCACCAGGAGACTCTCGAAACCCTAGAATGAGGGTGATAGCGGAGGACAAGAGTGAGAGCTAGGCGATTGGGGATCCATTTCTCCCACATCAGTTATATTACATTTTTGTTGTCATTAATATTATAAGATTATGTGTGTAATGACTTTTGAATATATATTGTTTTATTTAAACATGTTTTATGTGGATTTATATTTGATATAAATAATCTATTTATTGGTTTCTTTTCAATTCCTCATTACGATATTTTCAAGGGTTTACCTCACTATCTCATTTTCTTCATGATTTTTTAAATATAGATTTCCATGGAAAGAAATTATTTGATCACTGTAAAAAAAGATTTAATTTTTTTCTTTGATTATTCATGATTATCTAAAGAAAAAATAGCATTTATCCACTATTTTGTAATATTTTTTAGAAAATGTATTTTAGAAAACCTGACTTCATTTATCTCTTCGTTAGGAAATATGATTTCCCTCAAAACCTTGTTTTTCATAAAAAAATCTGGAAACCTTTTAAAAATAATTTATTAATGTAAATTTTTACCCATTTTATATTTTTAAAAAATTTCATTAAATTAATCTTCTATCACTTTCCGAACAAGGTACTTTTATAAACATTTTACCTTGAAAAAAGGAATTTTTTACCTTGTACTGCATTACACGCTGTCATTTTGTTGAAGCTTCCATTAAAATTTCTGGAAGATATTTTTAGAGAAAATGTTTCTAAAAAATAATTTTAGGGTAAATGAGTTTTAAAATTCTTTTCAAAATGAATTAGATATTTTATTAATGAATGTTTTGACCGTTATTTTTTATTTTATCAACTTTAATAACTATTATTTTTAATCTAATGGGTGCACATTGTATTAATACCATACTCATTCTTCATCTGAAGTGATTATGATTATTTTGACCAAGTATATATTGACATTCACTTCCATATCAACATCTTTTGTATTCATTAACTTCCCCTTGAGTTATTCACATTACAGTGACCATAGAAAATTAAATTTCCCATAAATTTCCACATTATTCATCATGGATATGATTTTGTTCTAAAAAATATATCAATTTTATATACAATGTTTACTTTGAAAGGTATTTGATTATTAAGGTAAGTATTGGTAAATTTGTATTCTTTACATAATATAGATATTTGATAAGGAACAATGTTTAAGAATTAATTTTTTTATTCAATATATAAATAATGGTTTTGACTAGTAAGACACAAGTTGGGTACCGTTTAAAGTAACCCCCTCAATTAATTTGAAATCTCATTGGATGAATCCGTTGGAGAGGCTCAGATAAGGGGTTTTCACGGAGTATGTTTTATAAATGTCTTTATGGTAAAGGTTATGTATAACTTGAAAAAATTTCATAAGATAATTAAGAATTTATTTATTTAGATTCAGTTATTATTATCAATGATATTTTCACTATTAAAAAATTTATCTATTCATTTAATTATCATTTTATTGATTAAATGGATTTTTTTTTGTTATTTACCATCCCATATTGATTATACATTATCCATTTATTTAAATGGAATGTGTTTTTAGTTATTCACTTTTTAATAATGATTTTTCCTTAGCTAATTATTTAAATGGAATGTGTGTTCAGTAATTTACCTTACTATATTGATTATTCAATATTAATTCATGATAACCTCCAACGTACTTAACCCTCATTGAGAATTGATGCTCACCATTGTTTTTTCCCTTTACATAGAAATCTATGAAGTTTATTATGAATCATATCTAGGGATATACTAGATGGAATAATTTTTTTTTCAAAAAAAATATGTTGTAATTTTAGTATTCAATTGTTATTAAAGATTCATGTTTGTATCTTTTTTGTTAATACTACTAAACTCTTATTTTCTTTAGTATTAATTTCCTTTTATATTATTCTGATTTAATAGTAATGGGCATTGACTCTGTGATTTTTGTGGCTAGGTCATAAAAAATTTTATCAGAGGAATTTTCATAGAAACCCTCAAAAAATAGATTAGGGAACAAAAAAATTATATACTTTGAGGATAAGTATAGAAGAACCTTTTTATTATTTGTTAAGTTAGATATTTTGTGGGTTTTCCGTGAAAATAAATCCCTATTTGGATACTACAAGTGGATGTGATTTTGGAATAGATGTATTTGTGGGTAATAAATCTAAAAAGTGTATGTTGGGATTGACTCTATCATAAACTGGTAGATGAAAAAAATCCTTACTGTGCATCTGGTTTGACACTCCCTAAGTATTTTCTTATGATAATTCAAATTTCCATTAGAAACCAACATGAAGTACTTCAATTTACAAGAACAATGAATGACCTAGGTTAAATCCTAGAAAAAATAAGGGCCTATGTGAAAATAAAATGGTTGAATTATTTTTTGGGATTCTAACATTAAATTATAGAATTATTTGACCAATGGTATCTTATATATAAGTATCATGAAACATCTAAGGATTGTGTTAAAATTTTAGAATCATATGTGTCTTCATTAACTTAAGTGTCATGAATACCATCATGGGATTATTATATTATGGTTGATCATAAGTTATTAGTCTTAAAAACCTATTTTTATGGTTTATGTGATGTGATCCTACCAAGGTTAGGGATATAATTGATAAAATTTATGGAAATTCAGCGCATTAGTTTAGTAAATGTTTTAGTGGAAAAGTTAGTTGAGGAGTAATGAATTTAAATTTTAGGTACATGAGTTTGATGTTATTGATAACCTTTAGTGTCAATATGATCATTAACAACATTTTAATAATATTTAAATAATATTATTATACTTGAAGAAAGGTTGTATTGAAAACCTTAGTGAAAATTTTATTTAATGACTAAATTTCAAGGATATCCATCATTTTTTGGGAACATTATAGGAATATAGTTTATAAAAAGGGAATAATGTATGCTAGGTGACAACCCATCGTATCGATAAAATTCCTAGGGTATGAACCCACAATATAAGGATGATAAGTCTTTAACACCAACTATTGATCTAGGAAATGTCCTAGTTGATGTATCATTATTTTTAGTTAATAATTTTAATGGATAAATATTAATGCAGAAATAGTAGTGTTTTTTAGGTTTACATACTAATATATTATGAATATTAGTTTTGGAAAATATTTAGAGACAAGAAAAAAACATTCCACTCTTTTGTGGATCTTATGATATCTTAAAAGTGATTTTTAGTGTTTTAGGAATAAAAATTTCATTTTTTGGATATTAATTTCATGGAATAAGTGATGAATTCGAGATTTAACAATGAAAAACCATAGGATGAAATGTTTATTATGAAATAAAAACGTATCAAGTAAGTATATTTTCTTATATTTATATATAGTCAAATAATTACTCGACTTTAACAAAAGTGATCTTGAAACCAAAATGTTATCCTATTATATTCAAATTCTACAAATCATATTTTCCATTAGATCATCATAGATTTATGGATTTGAGGCTCTCAAATTTCCATATATCATTCTCTTAATTGTTATTAATTACCTTAATAAATCTACATATATACTTGTGATTTTCCTCTAATTCCATATCTTCACCTTCCACTAATTTTCTATTACTTATAAACCTATATATGTGTTATTCCATATGAACTTTGTACATCCCTTTCTTTATCATTAGGATGCTTTTTTCTAAAATCTTGTATGATTTGGGTTTTTCAAAAATAGTATTTCAAATTTTTTAACCCTTGATTAATGAGATAATGTTTAAATTGTGAGGATGCAATTTATTTAAGGTGTGGAGAATGTAACACCCAGAAATTATAAAAGGATGAAATAAAAAATGATAACATGTATGAAATAGAATAATAAGAATAGAAAAAAAAATATAAAATATAAATAATTTATGATATATATAATATTTTAAATAAATTCAACATGTTATATAGCTTTAAATTCATTAAATATTGAGTTATCTTATGTCACACACAACAATGACTTTCTTCAATATCTTTCAATACAAACAAGACTGAGTTTTACCAAAGAATATTAACATAATTATTTAAAATGAAAATTACCTCAAAAATGTTAAATTAGAGGTTATAAATAGTATTAAATAACTTATGAAAATATATTTTTGAACTGATAGGATACCAATAAATATGAAATTTATATAAAAACCAATTGAATATAAAGGAAATGTTTTTATAAAAAACTATTTTTAAGGTCCATAGAAATTTTATCTTAATAAATAAAATTAATTACTATTAGTGGATGATATTAATGAAATTAATATATTATATATTTTAAATAATTTTTTACATTTATCCAATATATTTTATAAGTATAAGATAAGAAAAAATCTAATTTTATGAAAAATAGTTTGTATTTTTTTTAAATCCACTTTTGTGGCCTTTTAATCGTGCACTTATTTTAATACTAAATTTTGGTACTATTATAAATTTAGTTTTAAAAAATAAACTTAATTTTTTATGTTTAATTCAGAAATTATCTTATAGTGATTTATTTTATTTTATTGAGAAGTTACATTTTTTAATGAAGAGTGAAAAAAATTAATTTTAATTAAAAACTTATCTTTCATCACAACAATTAATAATGTTAAATTATATTTCTATTTGGTTTTAAAGTAAAAATAGTTCAAATATACATATATTAATCCAATTTATTCATTTCCAATAATTTGTAATATTGAAATACGATATAAAACAATTGTACACTTTATAATTTTTTCACATTATAAATAAGATTTCTCATTCTATTTGCAGGATTAATTTTAAATTAATTTTTGCTACATATTTGGTTCAAATAAAAAAAATGGATTCCCTTACCTCGGATTGGTCTTACTTTAAATTTTTTTAAACCTCCTATATATTTGTTAAAATAGTGTTATTAATATCCTAAAGAGAAATATTCATGTTTATAATAACTTATATGATTATTTTATTACATCATTTATCCCTTTAATTGTTAGTATATTGTTCCTTCCATCTTTTTGGGTGCGTTCTTTACATGATTTCCATGATCGGTTCATGATGGATATTCAGGTTGATTGGATGAGAAAATCCAGAATTATAATTGACTGGTATTTACATATTTACAGAACCATAAATTATACCATTTACCATGTTGAATTCTAACATGAGGATTATTCATATGTTAAAACATTATTGATATTTTTTAGGTCATTTTGGAGATTCTTCGATCGTAATGAACACATTTTGTTTTATAAATTAATAACATGTGTAAAAAATGATTCTAGAACCTTATATATGATATAATAACTAAATTTTAATTTTTTTCAACCATAAAAATGGTATCATGACCAGTCTTAAAGGAATTAAAAGGAATTAAAATCACATCATCCATGATGTCGATAAATCGACACATCACAGACGATGTTTTAATTTCTTGAATATGTGGGGGAGGAGAAGAAGTATAATGGTCATTCTTACATAAACATGATGATATCTAGAATATGAAAGATACTATATCATTCATGCCTCTTGGAAATGATAGGTGAGGAAAGAAGAATAATAGAAAACAAAATGAAAAGAAAAGAAAGAAAACAAAAGAGGTTGTTTACCTCTTGATCTCTTCTCCTTGAGATCCTTCTTAAGGCCCTTGGTTTTGGCCTTATGGTGATACTAGATTGTCTTGGAAGTGGCTAAGTGTCTTGGGAGGAGTATTTAGAAGAACATATGGAAGGATCAAGGCTTGAGAGGTGTGGAAGGAATAAGAGAATGAGGGTGGTATTTATAGTGGAGAGAAGGAATTTCATATTATTTTAATCATTATTATAATATTTTTGATCAAGAATATGAACAGTGTTGATTTATGTGACCCATAATAGTAAATATTTCATGTTAGTTTGAAACAAGTGGGATTACATCATCCTTTCATCACCTATGATGCACTAAACCAAGTACTTAACATTTATCACAATTTATCGTATTTTACTATTCATAAAAAATTCATGAATTTCAGAAAAATCCCAAAAATTCACCCCAACCATTTTTCGACGTTTATAATTATTAAATGAAGTAAATTTTTCAAAAATAATTTTCTAAATATTATAAATTTATTTTTTAAATAAAATCATAATTTATTCAAAAATAACAAATTTTAAATCTACAAATCATTTTTTCACACCCTAAAAAATTAATCAAGTTGTCATTATCATAAAGTCTCAATAAAATAAAATAATAATTAAATTTACTATTCATTAGGGTCATATTAATATTCATATGGGTATGTTACTATTCACCAAAAAAACAAGTTGGTTCTATCAGACTTCAAATAACTTACTCATCACAATTATTGATGACTATTTTTCAAAATTCAAAACATAGGGGAGAAAACATTATGTTTAATGGATATTTATAAATATCTACTTAAAAAAAGATTCATGAATTTAAATATAGTTTTAAAAACTTGGGGTGTTACATTTTCCCCACCTTCTGAAAATTGCATCCTCACAATTTTATTTACTTCTCAAACAAGTGAGGGTACCTTTCCCTCATAACATTTTCAGATTCCCATGTTGCTTCTTGAACCATGTGGTTTCTCCACAAAACCTTTACCTAGTGGATTTCCTTATTCTAAAATACATGTTCTCTTTGATCAATAGTATGAACATGTTTCACTTCATAATAAATGTGCTTTTCCATCTGAACTGCTTTTAGGCTCAAAACTAGAGATGAATCTAGCTCATACTTTGTCAACATCAAAACATGAAAAAAATTGTGCTGGTCAGACAAAATCAGAGGAAATTCTACTCTATTTGTGACTAGTACAACCTTCTATAGGATTTCATAAAGTCCAATTAATTTTTAACTTAGATTTCCCTTCTTACCAAAATGCATAACACTCTTCTGTGGTGAGATTCTAGGAAAAACATGATCACCTACCTCGAAAAAAAGACTTTAATGCTATTGTCTTCATAACTTTTCCTTCTTCTTTGAGTTGTCCTCATATTTTACTAGATCATATTCACTTTCTTAGCCACTTCTTATACTAATTTTGTCCCCATCAACTTTCATTCCCTGACTTCATCCAAAAAAGTTGGAGTTCTACACCGATTCCCATAGAATGCGTCGAAAGGTTCCATATGTATACTATAATGAAAAAAGTTATTATTAGAAAACTCAACAAAAGAAATATGTTGATAAAAACTACCCTGGTAGTCCATTGAAAAAGATCAAAACATATCCTACAAATTTTGAATCGTTCTTTCAGACTACCCATCTGATTGAGGATGAAAAGTTATACTGAAATTTAATTATGTTCCCAACAACTTCTGAAGTCCCTTCATAAAGTTAGAAGTGAACTAGGGATCCCAGTCAGATACAATGGAAAGAGGAACTCCATATAACCTGAAAAAACATTTGACGTATAGTCATAAAAGATGATCCAAATATATTTTATCTCGAATAGAAAGAAAATGTGCATATTTAGTCAGCCTACCAACAAGAACTAGAATTATATTGTTACCTCAAGAAGTCTTCGGTAGTCTAACCACAAAGTCTATGGATACATTCTACCATTCCCACTCTAGCTCTGGAAAAGGATGAAGCATCCCCTTCGGTAACTTCCACTCTAATTTAACCTATTGACATTTCAAATATTTCATGGTAAAATCTACAATATTTCTTTTTATTCCATCCCACCAGTAATACTCCCGATGGGATATGTACATCTTAGTACTACCAGGATGAACTGAAAATGGAGAACTATGAGCTTCACAAAACAATTCTTTCTTCAACTGGGAATCACAAGGCACACACAAACTTTTACCAAACCGTATAACACAATATTTATCATGGTTAGATTCAGGTAACTTACCCATTTTAACCAATTCAACCTTTTTCTATAGCTCACGTTCTTCATTCTGCGCTTTCATAATTCTGTATGATAACGATGACTGTACTGAAATTTGAAACAAAAATGGGGTATTTCCCACACCAATAACTTCTAAGATAAAATTCATTAATCAAGGGGTCTTGTTCAAAATATAACATGGTTAATGCTGCATGATGTTTTCGACTCAATGTATATACCACTATGTTTTCTTTTCCAGAATGGTAATTGATCATGAAATCATAATCCTTTATCAGTTAAATCCATCTTCTCTACCTTATGTTTAATTCCTTCAGAGTGAAAGTATAATTCATACTTTTATGGTCAGTATATATTTGACATTAGGATCTGTATAAATTATGCCTCCAGATTTTCAAAGTAGAAAATTGTAGATGCCTATTCCAAATCATGTATTGGATAATTTAACACATGAGGTTTTTTTTGTCTTAAAGCATAAGAAATTTCATGATCATTCTCCATCAAAACAATACCAAGTCCCTTCAATGAAGTATCAATGTAGATGAAAATATCACCATTTCGGGATGACAATGCCAAAACTGGAGCATTCACCAATCTTTTATTCAGTTCTTGAAAACAAAAATCACATTCTTCTGTCTAAATAAATTTAACCCCTTTTCACATGAACATAGTTAGTGGTCTAGATAACCCTACTACGTTTTAACAAACTAGTGGTAATAACCTAATAATCTAACAAAACTATGAATCTATGTAATATTTGTAGGTATTTCCCATTCATTGACCACTTTTGTTTTTGGTAGGATCAACTGTTATTCCATCCTTATTTACAATGTGCGCAAGAAGAGAAATCTATTGCTATCAGAAATCATAATTTCTGAATTTTCCATACATTTTATTTTCCTTTATGGTCTTAAAAAGAACCCTTAATTGTTTTTCATGCTCATATTTATTCTTATAAAAAACTATAATGTAATAAATAAACACAACCACAAACTTATCCAAGAACTCAAAAAATATTCTATTAATAGGACATGTGAATACAACAGGTGCATTAGTTAACACAAATAGCATAAAAAAAATTCATAATGCCCGTATCTAGTACAAAAAGCTATTTTTGGGATGCCACCCTATTTTGCCTTCAGATGATGGTATCTGTATCTCAAGTCAATCATGGAAAAGTACCGAGCTTCCTAGAGTGGATCAAACAAGTCCTCGATATGAGGCAAATGATACTTGTTTTTAATTGTGATATTATTCAAGGCTCTATAATCAATGAAAAGTCTCATAGATCCATTTTTATTTTTAAAAAACAAAACATGAGCACCACATGGTGATGTGATAGGATAAATGGAGTCTTTATTAAGAAAATCCTATAGATGATTTTAAAATTCAAGAAGTTCCATTGGATCCATTCGATATAGGGGTTTAGAAATTCGATTCAAATTAAGAACTTATCCAATTTTGAATCTGACTTACAGATCAGGTATAAAACTAAGTAACTCATTAGAAAACACATCACGATATTCATTTACCATTGGTACTTCATTAATATGAACAGTTCCCTTGTTTTCAATAATATAAGCAAGATAACTTTCATTTCAACATTTAAACAGTTTCTCAACTTCCTGATATGTTATCAATTTTATGGATTCTTTTTTGTATAAAAACCTAAAATCTTTCAGAAAAACAAATTCTTTACCTCTACAGTCAATCATAGCATGATAAACAGAAATCCAATCCATTCCCAAAATGACATCAAACTCTACTAAAGGAAAAACAACAAGGTTTGTAGGGAAAGTATTTACATAGACCATAATATAAAGATTTCTATAATTCCTCTTTGCTATAATATTTCCTCCTTGTGTTTTAACAATATGTTCTTGTCCCATATTTTGGGGGGATGTTTCCAATTTACTAGAAAATTCTTCGTAAATAAAAGAATGTGTAGACCCTGTATCGAAAAAACATTATCCAAATATGAGTAAACAAGAAATTTACCTTATATAACTTCATTGGATGGCCCGATGTCAGCTGACGTATTCTCAAATAATCACACTACACCTTTATTCTTATAGTATGTCTTTTTTTTCATCATTTGGATCTCTCTTTGGGAATGAATTTTAATAACGACCCGTCTCTCCGCATTTAAAACACTTAGAAATTTTATTATTAGGATTAGTCTTAGGATCATTTTCATTACAATATTGTGCCATATGTCCAAAATTTCCACATTGGAAACACTTCCTGTTTATTTTAGGTTATTCCCCACAGTGTTTTCTCCACACTTTTTACAAATTGGAAACTGGAATTTCTTACCATCAGATTTTATTGGCTGATTCTTATCCAGCACTTTCCAACTTGAACTCTTATTCTCCTTATTCTAATGGTGAACATGATCATCAGAAAACTCCATCTCTACCCTCTCAGCACATTAGAAAAGAATCTCATAACTTTTTAATTCATGGGATGCCAATTACCTTCGATACCTAGGCTTTAATCAGGACTAAAAGTGGTTGATTTTTCTATCAAGATCTAGAATAATATTTAGAGCATACCTCCCCAGTTGGGTTAAGTTTTATTCACATAGAACCAATGAATATTCCTCATTTTTCTCCAATTCAAGGAATTTATTATCCATCCTAAATCACAAAACCATAGAAAAATATTTTTCAAGGATAAGGATTTTAAATTCATCCCACTCTAAGGTATCAATATCCTCTAAATCCCTGATATTTCTAACCATTGACCACTACTGTTTAGCTTCACCTTCAAAATAATAAATGGAAAGACTTAAATTTTGATTATCTGAATGAACCATAACATCAAATATATTTTCAAGGGCTTTAATCCATCCTTCATCTGCTACTGGGACAAAAGATACATGAAATAAGGATGGTGTTGACTCATAAAATGCTGTACTTTAATCATGTTCTATTGTGGTACATTTTGTTGTTCTCATGCATGAATTCCAAAACTATTTATTTCCTGAATTAGCTAAGCCATTATTGTCACAAACTATTCAATTCAAACCCTTACCATTCCAGGCTTTAAATTCAAAAGGATATCATTTTGTCGGTGCCTCTCCTCTTCATCTTCCCTGTTTCTTCTAAGGAAAACCATTCTGAACAAACATATCTTAGTTTAAAAAAATTTGTAATATATAATTTCTATATCATTTAAAATTAATCATAGAGTAAAAATCATATATGGAATTCTATTAACATCATCCTAACCCCTAATGTTATTTGAACCATCCTTTGATACCAACTATAAAGATCTGACCTTATTACATTACATAATCTTGAATTTTAGTTAAGAACTTGATTCCTTTCATATTGAGGATCTTTTTAAGTTTATAGTTTTAGAGAATTGGGATATAATACATACATAACATTACACTTTCATATAGGTCAGATACTAAAAAAAATATCATTTTCTTCCAAAATATAAGACTTATTAAATAAAACATTGTATCTTCGACAAATCTTCATAACATATAACTTTGATTCCTTTTTCATCTTAAAAATCCTTATAACCTATGAAATTAATTTAAAAAGAAGATATGATCACAAAAAGAGAAATAATGGATATAAATAGAAGTAAATAAAACATTAGTACATGAATACATGTAACGCATGTAATCATTTAAAAACATACTTGTTACCCATATAAACTTACATTGTGAAACATGAGATTTCGATGAGATTTCCACAAAATGTATAGAATATAAATAGAAACAATAAAATTATCTTAGGGAATTACTTACATAATCATGTAACCCTCATGGATACATTTTAATTTTTAACCCTCATAGATACCTTACAATTTTTGTAACCCTCATGGCTACATTACAATATAACCCTTACTGCTACGTTATTGTGTAACCATCACAGTTACACTTGGAGTAACCATACGGAAAACCTCTAGCTTACACATAACCAATGCATTGGAAAGAAATATAGGTCACACCCTTCATCTCAAACAATATCCAAGAACCATAACATAATCATATAACATGAATAATTTCATAAAATCTTTTCTTTTGAATTGTTTTAAAATGAATTTTAAAAGAGGTTTTAAAAAAATCCCTTACAAATATCATATAATTGAAGTGAGACTTAATAGAGTAGATGAAATATGTATATAAACTACAAATACACATAATTAAACATCATATACAAAAATTCATCACACAATCAATTTTAATACCACATAAATAATGATGTAAAATGTTAACCCAATGAATGGAAATCTGGTTATGAATTCCCTTACGTCAGGTTGATATTACTTAAAACATGTTTAATACTCCATTATAATGGGAAAAGAGTGTTATTAATATCGTAAAGATACATATTCATGTTTATAATACCTTATATGATCATTTAATTACATTATTTCTCCCATTTATTGGGAGTATTTTGTTCCTTCCATTGTTTTGGGCATGTTCCATACACGATTTCCATGATTAGTTCATGATGGATATTATTGTTGATTGGTAATAAAACTCCATAATTGTAATAGAATTTTATTTACATATTTCTATAACCATAAATTATTCCATTTATCTTTTTGAATTCTGATATGAGGACGATTCATAAGTTAAAACATTATTGATATTTTTTCTAGGTCATTTTGGTGAATCTTCGATTGCAATGAACTCATTTTGTTTAAAAATTGATAACATGTGTAAAAAATGGTTCTATAAACCTATATATGATATAATAAAAAAATTATAATATGGTTAAACCAAAAAATTGTTTCATGACCTTTCTTTATGTAAGTAAAATAAATAAAATCACATCATCCACGATGTCTGTAAATCGACACATCACCGATATTGTTTTAATTTTTTAAATAAGTGGGAGAGGATAAGAAGTATAATGGTGAGTATTACATGAAAATTATTAAATAAATAGTATGTAATATAATCTATCATTCATTAATCTTGGATAAGGGGAGGTTAGTAAAGAAGAATAATATAAAAGAAAATGAAAGGAAAAGAAATAAAACAAAATGGGATGTTTACCTCTTGATCTCTTCTCATTGAGACCATTCTTAAAGCCCTTGGTTTTGGTTTTTTTGTGAGTATAGAAGGTGTTTGAAGTGGGGAAGGGTTTTGGGAGGAGTATTGTGAATAAAATAGAAAAGTATAATGGCTTTAGTGGTGTTGGATAAAGAGGGGAATGAGGGTGGTATTTAGAGCGGAGGAGAGGATGTATTTTAAATTATTTTAATCATTATTATAATTTTTTTGCTCAAAACTATGAATAGTATAGATAAATTCAACCCAAAATAGTTAAAACAACATTTTAGTTTAAAAAATGTGGTTTTAAATCATCCTTGCATCACCCAGGATGTAGAAAAACAAGTGTTTAACATTTATTGTAATTTATCGTATTTTACTATTCAATAAAAATTCACGAATTCGAAAAAAAATCCCAAAAATTCACCCTTACCATTTTTCAACATATAGAATTCAAAAATGAATTCCATTTTTTAAAAATAATTTTCAAAATATTAATAATTTAATTTTTAAAGAAAGTCAATTTTTATTCAAAAATAAAAATTTTAAACCTATAAATAATTTTTAACACCTTGAAAAATTATTCAAGTTGTCATTATCTTAAAGCCTTAAGAAAATAAAATAATAATACAATTTTATATTAATTGGGGTCATACTAATATTCATATTACTATTCATAAAGTTATGTTACTATTCCCCAAAAAAACAAGTTGGTTCTATCAGACTCTAAATAACTTATTGATCATAATTGTAGATGACCGTTTTTTGAAATTCGAAACATAGAAGAAAAAAAATTATATTTCAAGGATAGTTATAAATATCTACATAAAACAAAGAATCATTAATTTCAATTTATTTTTAAAAACATTGGGTGTTACATTTAAGACCAAGTTCATGGATTTTTCATAGTTTTTTATTTGTGGGTTTTATTGTATGACTACTTAACATATAGGGCATAAATTTTATTATTATATCATTCCCCACTCTTGTTATTGTTGGAAATTTCTATATATGGTTTCATTTACTATTTCTGGTAGTTTTTATATTTTATGTTATTATTTAGGCTACTTTTTATGAAGATAATAAGTTAGAGTATCTCTTCTATATATCCAATGACCTACACATCTAGTTTATATCCTCTAGAATATTGGGTGGCACATATGAGGTTAGATGGTGAACTGGCCTGGGGCAACGATTATAGTGGAACCTAAATTGAGACATTACATAGTTTTTTAGAGAGGTTTTCATTTCTTTTACTATTTGGGCATGGTATATATGAGACTAAGATATTGTTTGGGATTGGTAATGATCTTGTGCCTGGGTATTGGAATCCCCACATACGGTGGAAAAACTATGTTTCCAAGGTTGGGAATGGATGTTATATTTTTTCTATTTTACCATTGATTGATGTTTCCTCCTCAAGTGGTTCACATGGATGTGATGCTGTTGATTTATGAGGTTTTATCTCTCGGATCAGTTTGATAATAGAGGGTCTATTGGTTTATGCATCATGCTAGGAACATAGTATTGATATGTCATTTGTATGATACCTGGGATTGTAAATGAAATGATGTTTAACCAAACAATATGAATAGTTAATTTTTTTAATAAATCTAACCCTTTTAAAATATGGATTAATAAAAAGCTTTTGAAAATTTTAAATACTTGGGGATTTACATGGAAAAGATTAATTAAATACGGAATAAGAAATGATGGAACCTTAAGATGTTGGATATGAGTATCCATGTTTCCTTTTTATTGAAATATTTATGAGTTTTTTGGGCTTGAGGGTGCCCTAGTTTTAAGACACTTTGTTATGGGTTTTGAGGCTTTTGTGGGTTTTATGCGATGGATAATGATATTTTCTTGTTGTACCCTAACAATGGATATGACCTTGAGGCTGTGAGATTTTTTTGGGTAACATGGATGTGGTGAACATCACGGTTTGTGACCATTTGGATTGTGTGTTGGACCTTGAAATGAGTGTCTTGGTTGTGATTTCATTAGTATGGTATGTGTTTTTATTAATGTGTTTGACATCATGTATTTTGGAACTGGGGAATGTGTACTTCTTGTAATCTACATCTTGTTTGATATTTGAAGTGTATGGTTTATAGGGAGAGCATAATGACCTTTACTAAATGTGACCACCATTTTGGTGGTGGGTGGTTGGTGACGTTCAAGGGTAGCCGGTGTGTGCGTCCATCCATGTTGTGGGTACATTTGGGTGTATAAGTCATAACTTGATGTTTTGGGATTTCAAACTCGGTTCATAAAGAGTTATTTTAAGTGTGGGATTTACCTAGTGTATCTAGTTAGAACAACCAATGTTTTGGGAATGCAACTTAGATTGTACTCATGATTTAGTGGTTTTGGAAAATCTAAAGTAACCACAAGGGTGGTTAGACCAACATTTCTGGGTTCCTTGGAATGTGGAGAACATGTGGACATTTTAGAGGTGGACTCAAGGAAATGTATTTTCTATAGAGTATCTATAAAAGGAATGGCCATGTCTTGGTTTCTTCTATAAGGGAAGCTCCACTAGTGCTTGTGGTATCCTTTAAGGTCTGTTTCAAAGGGTAACATCATTCAGATACATGACCCTATTATATTGTTATTGTTTGATATGATGATTGTTATTGTATTGGGATGGAAGATATGTGGTAGTGATGTCTGTAACATGGATAGATTATTCTGATATATGAATGAAACATAAAGTGATGGGTGGTCATGTGGTTGGACCTAATATGTGAAAAGGTTGAGTTTTTGGATGATAACATTGAGGAATCCTCAAATTTGACAAGGTGGATTGAAAAAGATGCATGGTTGATTATTTGAGTGGGAATTTTGGCTTAGAACCACTGATTTATGACTCATGTCATCATAAGTTGAGTTTAATGAAGGATCATGGAAAAGATCACAACCTAATGTTTCTGGTAGGGTTATGATTTTAGGCATATGCGAGAGACAAATGATTTCATTTATGGTAGGTGGATGGGTGTATCGAGAGTAATCTATTTTCTTTGTCGGTGAAATTAAGGTGATATGCATCAATTATGAAAAGGAATGTTTGGTTTTTGATTAGTTTGATGGAGTGTCATTTGTTATCTAGAAAACATTCGAGTAACGATATAGAACCATGAGTAGTGTGGTGGAGATATTTTTATATAGAATTTTAATTTCATGACTTCTTAGTAGAGATTTGTGAGGTAGTGGTGAGTTTTTGTTAAATTAATCCACCTTGAATTGTGGTGGTTAATAAGAAGATTTCAAGTTGTGAGGCATAGTTATTTTTAATGTGGTAGATGTGTCCATACAATGTGAAGTGACATTAAAAAGGGATCAATTGTGATTGTATTAGTCGATGAAATATTAGTAAACTATCAAATTAAATATTATTATTCCCAATATCTTGACATCTTCTTGAGTACACTAATAGATAATTTTCTATATTCTAAGCTACTTAATGGTTTTTTCTTATCAAATAAAGGGATTTCTTTATAGTTTTAACCTTAGAGAATGGTATGTGAATTCATGTGGTGGTAGGTGCACTACTGGTCATCACCAAGTTAGGATCTTATTGTGGTTTTCCTATCATCAAATGCTAATGGTTCTATTCTTAGAATCTTGGAACATGTGATGAAAAAATTTATTTTTATTACCCATGTGATTGAGAGATAGCCATGTCCAATTCTTGGGATGTGTAGTGATTGGAGATGGATCTGTGGGGTTGTCATTAATTTTTTTTGGCAGTGACAATGACACTCCTAAGGTGGAAAGTGATATGACAGTTGTAAATTTATAGAGAAGACCATTGGTTAAATGTGGTGTAATTGGGATTCCAATGAGGTAATTATGAGTTAAATGCTTGGATTCCTCTTGTATGTTAAGGCATGACTTGGATATGGTGGTTAATCAAGCCGAGTGTAGGCTATAAGATTAGGGTGGTTCTAAAATAAATCCAGGGTGTTTGTATTAGAGATGTGTCTGTAGATGCAGTAACACATTTTGATGGTTTGGGAATTATTGGATGCTTTGACAATGAAATTTCATTAGAGGATATGAAAGACTTTGTTAGGTTCTTTTATATGGTGTTGATGTAACCTATGTGAAAATGAATCATGTGAAGGTAAATTTGTTACATGATGACTATGGAAGTTGGGAATTTTCAGGATGAGTCGGCTAAGAATGTCCTGGCCAAGGTTATTGAATGGAGATATTGTGGATAGTTTAAGACCACATATTGCATAAAATTTTGGAAAAATAGGATCCATTTTGAGAATGAAAATTTTTTCTTAAGTAAATTCTTGGTTGTTCATGTTTCATGGATAAATGATGGGTTTTTTTCCATTTATTTTGGATTTCGATGGTAAGGATTGATGCTGATGTTAGATGGTGTTCCCATGGATGTTTAGGTGTGGTTATTTGGTAAATGTAAGAGGTTAATTATAGAAGATTAAGTTTGTGGTTACAATATTATTTTCCGAAGGTGTAGGTTCCAACCAAAAGAAGTTGGTGGTTTCGATATAAGTCTTATGGTGGGGAGAACCATAGTGGATGAGTGGTCAGTAGATGAGGTGATTTCTGTTTCAAGATTCATGGGATTAGGAAATCACCAGTGTGGAGTTTCAGTTTTGAATGTGGGAATTGGATTGGGTTTTGACTGATTGAGGACCTTGAGATGAAGTTTGTTCTGGTTTTTTTACGACTGATCAGATAAAAAATATGGATATTGGGCCTTGAGTAAAAACTAACTTAATTTTGGGGATGTGGTTTGATAATAATATGTTCCTTTAGGTGATTCCAGTTGGGTTGTGATGATTGGGAGTGCGTAAGGACTCAGACTGGTGGTATACCGATTAGATTTAACATGGAGGTGTATTTCTTTTATTAATGGTGTGAATTTTTATGATGTTGATATTGAGGACGATGAATCACTTGAGAAGAATCAGACTTATTTTTTGACTTGTATTGATAATGTTTACAAGGTAAGAATATGCTTTTGATCCTAGGGTTTTTAATGGATGTTCGTGTTTAGGAAGATTCTTTGGAGAGAGAAGATGATGTGTAGGCCTAGTGGCCCAACTCTTTTAACCTTGATACATAGTGATTCTTGGGAGTGATGCTTGAGGGTGTCCCGTTATAAGGTGAGGATGTTATAAGATCTCAATTATATAACAAGGTACATATTGGATTAAGTTTTTGTTAAACTCTTTTTAAATTTTCAATGAAATGTGTATTGAGAGAATTAGTAGTCTGGTGGGTAACCAAGGGTTCATGATGTGAAAATAGAGAAAAATAGGACACAATATTCATAAAAAATGATTGGAAAAGGGTTAATAGTAATTATATGCAAAGGTCATGAAAAATGGAGGAGAAGTGTTAAAAGTTTGTAAACAATGCTAGGGGATAGGAAAAACCATACAGGACTGGACCAGACCAAATGAACGACCTACACATGGTTCCCAAAACCGTATGGTCTACCTAGAAAACCATAGAACTCTATACAATAGAGGTTTCATGTTTGGTACAAGGTTAGGAAAACAGTGTAGCCTAACCATATACCTCATTAAAAGAAGGATATTTACCATTTTTTACTCTCAAGATTTAATATATCTTCCCGTTATATTCACCCCTTAGTATATGGTGAAAACCTTTAGCACCCTCCTCCTCAATGGCTATTTCTCTCTCAATTTTTTGGTGTTTGGGTTTTCATTGGTTTTGAATCAAAGATATAGGTAAGTATTTGATGCTTATTCCATTCATTTTTAGTAAGAATATGTGTTGGTTGTCTCCTATCTTTCTAAAACATGAGAACCCTATTTATTGGGGAACTTCTCTTATGCGTTTGGGGGTATTTTAGTTTAAATCAAGGGCTGCGTTTTGATGAGTGGTTGTATAAAATCATGAGGTAGGTGGTCTATATGATTGTTACTATAGTATTAATGTTTTAATATATATATATAGTCATTCCAATTTCTTTCCTACAAGTTTTTTGTGCCATTGACTAACGAAAATTAATTTGGTAATTAAATTGAGGTGTGAGATGCTTCATAAACCACATCGGGTCCATTAATGATTTGAGACCAGACCTAGGGATACCAATTGGGTATGCCAAACCCATTAAAATAGTGAAATTAATTGGTAAAAATTGTGTCACAACCCGCCTTCACCAAAAGGAGGGAAGGGTTAGCAGATTGCCATGCCCTTCCTTCTTTAAGTTGAAGGAGAGATAATGACCCAGGAAACCCACCTTCAATAGGTCCCGGAGTGGCGACCAGCACCAAGGGCATGAAATCACACACTAAATGGAAGGCATTACCCTTTTTCTTTTAATAGGATCAGGAGATAAGATAGATAATCCCACAACATGAAAACTGAATGTAAAAGTAAAGCCAAGAACCATTCCTAGTGAATGTTACAAAAGTAAAATCCACAATGTTTTAAGAGACCACAAGGAAAAGTACCAAAAGAAAGAACAACATCAACTACAATGGTCTGTCACAAGGTCTGAGCTAGTACGGCCCAACACGATCCCCAAAGTCCTCCTAGAAACTTGAAAATTGTTTTATATATGTTGGGTGAGCATACAAGTATACTCAGTAGGGAAAAACCAAAGACTCTCGTGCACAAGTGGGGAGGCATACTAATGCCCTGTGAGAAAAGAGATAACTAAGCACCTAGAAAGGGAACTAACCACCCAAGCCCCACCAAGGAAAACTCCCCAAATAACCCAATTCGAGTAATATATAGTAATAACACATCGATGTTTGGGTACCCCACACCATTTTCCCACTGGTTATTGAAGACATCCTATGCATCGGACCAATCCCGCCATTCTCATCACAGTCCCACTGCCAAACACCGACCGCACACACCTGGGCCACAATCTCTCCGTAGTCCCACTACCAAACCCTGCCCGCACACACCTGGTCCATAACCTTTATCCCCCCACAAACACCTGGGCCACAACCACCACACACAACCATGACTACAAAAACCTAGGCCGAAACAACCACTGCCACGCCCGAAGATAGCTGGGATAGAAGAACTACTGCCACGACCGAAGACACCTGGGCCTCATCCTAAAGATACTAGGGAAACCACCTTCCCGTAAACACTTGGGCCAACCACCGCAACCACCCTGCCTGAAGATTCTAGGGCTAACAATGGACCTCAGGCCAACACAGCCTACCTAAAGATACTTGGGATATCTGGGAAAGGGACCAGAAATGATCTAACAACCAACCAATCATAGGAGTGTTGGAAAAAACACCCTCCCCCATGAAATGGGGGTTTTCGGCACTAAGTTCTCAACTTGGGTGGGGTGAGAATAAGAAACAAAAAAACTACAAGTATATGTATAGGTAACAAGCACTCACCCAAATCTAGGTTTTTCTTCAGCTAGCCTAAAGAACACTATCCTTACTATTCATTCATAAGAGAAGAGAACATCAGCCATGCCCAAGTCACAACTCAGACCAAACTAAATCCCCATTTGTCCCATCCTTGTTTTCATCTTCAGTAATAATGTTTAAACAAGTTTTTTCACCTACCTGGGAAACTAGCAAGGAAAAGCACAGGCCAAGGAAAGAGTACACCCAACAGCAATTTAAACATTCACACCCGGTTCTCTTGTAAAAGAAAATCAAGTGAGACCCCTCCATGTTTTGGAACCAAATCAGGTCAAAGTGAGATACAGTCCCAAGTTCCCAGAACTATGAATAATAAGGTTTCACAATAGAAGAAGATCCCACTCCAATTCGTGATAAAAACAGAGGATCCCATCTTTACCCACATCACCCCCAGCAATCTAATGCCCTATACAAGAAAACTATAAGGTCACCCGTACTTGGCCCCTGGAGGAAACAACCAATCCAATTCTACCAACACAAGGAAGAATCAACAGTTATTTTTAGATTTAAATGATTTAACACACTCCATGATTTCAATTCCACTGGGCTTAAACCAGGGTTATCATCGAAAAGGAGTTGATCCTAGTTCTTTCAATTTAATTAGCCTAATATACGTATTTAACCAATTTCCTTTACACAGAAAAAGGTTCACAACCAAAATACAAACCATTTAAACATCACAAGAGGTAAGGGTTTATTAGTGCACAGAGAAAGACCACCAACAGCCATGATTTTCATAAGGCGTAAGCCCACACAATTCAGAAATCATTAATCCTGAATGAGGATAAAAACATAGCACCATCATCGATCACACCCATCCCCCTCATTCATTAGATTCCATTTATTTTCATCATTAAAGTTTGGTTCATCCAATTCTACAGAAGAAGTAGCGTACCCACCCCGCAAGATACATAGAAAGGAGAGACGAAGGTGAAACCCCTACCTGATTGATCAAGGATCGTCGTTTAAGTCCTCCCGTGGAAACTGGAAACAGTGTAGCAGGAGCTCCACGGAATGTGACACATGAAAAATTCAAGGGGGTGAGGTACGACTCTCCAGGAGGAAGGGTATTCTATGCACAACATGATCGAGAAAGAAGAAACATAGGGAGAAGATTATCCTTTAGGCTATAATGGCTGAGATACAATGCCCTCAGACTGTTAAGATACAGAGAAAAACTTGGAACCACGTATGGAGAGGGATCGTGGGTTGACCACGCGGCTGGGACACCCCACACGTCATTAAAGAGTCCCCGCCTTTCAGGGTTGGTTTAAACTGATGCACACCTCACCAATAATTTAATTAAATGACATTAATGGGCATTAATGGGATTTGAAACAGGCTTAAAGGGGTCAAAACAAGGTTTAAAACCCAATTCGCGCAAAAAGGAAGTGCTACTGGAAAACCCGTGGGGGTAGGCGAGAGCTTCCAATATGTGAGAGCTACCGGTAGTCAACAGCTACCGGTAGCCAAGAGCTACCAGTTGGCAACAGCTACCGGTAGCCGAGAGCTACCGGGTGGCGACACCTACCGGTAGCCGAGAGCTACCGGTTGGCGATAGCTACCGGTAGACGAGAGCTACCGGTTGGCGATAGCTAGCGGTAGCTGAGAACTACCGGTTGGTGAGAGCTACTGGTTGGCGACAGCTACCGGTAGCCAAGAGCTACTGGTAGCCGAGAGCTACTAGTACCCCAAGGTCACTGGTAGGATTTCTACCTATAGGTCGAGGCTACCAGTAGGCCAAGGCTACCTCTATGAGTCACTGAGAAGCTGGGATGGCCTTCCAGACCACCTAGAATACCCAACATCATATTTTCACCAAGTAATGGGCCCCAAGACCCCAGGCTATTACATCAGATAATTCTAAAACTATTCTCATCCCTGAGAATATAAGAGAAAACCAGAAATGGGAAGAGTGGGGTTCGAACAACCACCCTCTTAAGATAATTCTCAAGGGAAAACCCCTGAGTTGTTCCAAAGCTGGAACAGAACCCTTCCCCTTCATCTAGGAATACCCTCCCAAGAGTTATTAACCACAAAATTCACAAAAATTACTAGGATCACACTTTCCAACATATGAGTTAGGGATTCCCCTCCTACATGTCAGGATATTATCCGCTTTGGGCAGCACTGACTCGCCCGCACGGGTTTAATCGCATCTACATTAATGCGTCTTAATTAGCAGTCAGGTTTTCCCATAATCACACATTCGTACACACACACACACACAGAGAGAATAGGGAATAGGTAATCTAATATCTAAGAAAAACAATCATTTCACATATTAAATCACAAGGTACAATATCTCAAGGATCAGAAAAAAAACAACAAAGAAGTCAAAATAGCTCTGGGTATTGAATGCGTAACTGGGCCTCCCGCTCCCAAGTGCTCTCTTCTAGGCCACCATGCCTCCACAACACAGGAACCAAGGGGATGGTTCATCCATGAAGAACTTTCTCCTTATGATCCTCGTTCCTGATTGGTCGTTCTATGAAGGTCTCATTTTCTTCAACATATTACTCTCCCCAGTCAATGACGTGGGAGTCATTGTGTAGATATCGACGAAGTTGGGAGAAATGAAATACGTTGTGAACTTTCTCAAACTGAGGTGGCAGCGCTAGATTATACGCCACCTCACCAACTCGTCCCAACACCTTGAAAGGTCAAATGAACCTGGGAGGAAGCTTACTTCCTTGTCGAACCTCCGCTGTCCACGCTGAGGGGAGACCTTCAAGAACATGTGGTCCCTGACCTCGAACTCCAAGGGTCTCCTCCTATTATCAGCATATGACTTATGCCAGTCCTATGCCACCTTCATCCTTTCTCATATAAGCTGAACCTTCTCTGTCATGCTCTATACCACCTCCGGGCCAAGAACACCGGCTTCCCCAACCTCAGTCTAGCACATAGGTGAGAGACACGACCTTCCATATAGGGCTTAGAATGGATCAATGCCAATATTAGAGTGATGGATATTATTGTAAGCGGACTCCACTAGAGGCACGTGTCACACCCATGATCCCCCAATGTCCAGAATACATGCTCGCAGAATGTCCTCAAAGTTTCGGAAGGTGCGCTCTATCTGCCCATCTTTCTGGGGGTGGAAAGTAGTGCTAAGACGTAGCTGGGTGCCAAAATCATGCTGCAATCTCCTCCATAATTGTGAGGTAAAACTTGCATCCCTGTTCGAGACTATGGATCTCGGAACTCCATACAACCACACTACCTCGTCCACATACTTCGGTGCTAGGGCATCCACTACACTCGACTCCTTAATCGAAAGAAAGTGATCCGACTTCGTCAAGTAGTCCACCACTACCCAAATGGCATCACAACCCCCTTGCACCTTGGGTAGTCCCGTGACGAAATCCATCGAGATGTCTTCCCACTTCCACTCGGGGACATCTGAAGGTTGCAACAACCCGCCTGGAACACTATGTACAGCCTTTACCTGCTGACACACTAAGCACTTGGCCACAAACTCTTCCACTGCTCGCTTTACTCCAGGCCACCAAAGGTATCTCCTTAGACCCTGGTACATCTTGGAAACTCCTAGGTGTACCGATAGGGGTGAGTTAGGGAACTCACTAAGAACCTTTCCACACATCGCCTCTGGAACAAACAACTTTCCTCAGAAAAGCATCTGATTCTGACCATCCTACGTCCACCCTTCCGGAGCATCGACCTAGTCAACTTGGTCGCGCATCACTTCGCACTCTGGGTCTCCCCACTGAGACTCCTACACTTGGTGAAAAAGGGAAGACTATACTGTCATATGATACATGAAACCTCCACTTCTATCCATCCTCGCATCCAGGTGCAAGGCAGCCGACTCCTCCATTTCCTTCCAGGTGTCTGCCGACTCTCGAACTGCATCCTTCTGCGACCTCCTACTCAGAGAATCGGCCACTACATTCTCTTTTCCCGAAGTGTGGGAAATATCGATGTCGTAATCCTGGAGGACCTCCATCCGCCTTCGCTTCCGTAAGTTTAGGTCCCGCTGGGAGAAGACATACCTCAAGCTTTTGTGATCCCTGAAGACCACAAAGCATTCTCCGATGAGGTAATGCCGCCATAAAATCAATGCAAAAATGACTGCTGCAAGTTCTAGGTCGCGGGTGGAAAAATTACGCTCGTGAGGGCGTAGTTTCCTAGACCCATAAGAGATCACCCCTTGTTTCTGCATCAACACACATCTGAGGCCTTGCTTTGAAGCATCACAGAACACCTCATATGCCTCCCCTTCTTCTGGTAGTCTCAACACTGGGGCACTAACCAACATATCCTTCAGATAGTTGAAGGCTGCCTCACACTGCTCACTCCACACGAAAACCTTGTCCTTCTTGGTCAAGGCAGTCAAAGGGGCTGCAACTCGGGATAATTTGGGTACGAACCTCCGATAGTAACCTTCTAGCCCGAGGAAACTACGAACCTCTGCCACATTCTTGAGCGATTCTCAAGAAACAACCGCCTCAACCTTTGATGGGTCCACCGCTACCCCCTGTTCGGACACTACGTGCCCAAGAAAGTGCACTTCTCGTGTCCAGAACTTGCACTTCGATAACTTCCCATAGAGATGGTGTTGTCAGAGGACCTAAAATACCATCCTCAGGTGCTCAGCGTGGTCCTCCTATGATCTTGAATAGATCAGGATGTCATCAATGAACATGACCATGAACTAATCCAGGTATTCCCGGAAGATGGATTTCATAATCCCCATGAACACAGCCAGGGCGTTCGTAACACCGAAAGGCATGAATACAAACTCAAAGTGCCCATATCTGCACCTGAAGGCCATCTTTGATATTTCGCCCTCTTTCACCCTCAACTGGTGATATCCAGACCGTAGGTCGATCTTCGAGAACCATACTGCCCCTTTCAGCTATTCAAAGAGATCGTCTATCCTCGAAAGAGTGTAGCGATTCTTGATCGTTACCTGATTCAGCCTCCTGTAATCTATGCAAAACCTGATACCACCATCTGCCTTCCTTGCGAACAAGATTGGAGCACCCCACGGTGACGCACTCGGTTGAACAAAACCCTTCTTCATCAGATCGTCGATCTGAATCCAAAACTCCCGTAGCTCCGAAGGCGCCATCCGGTTGGGAGCCATCGAAATCGGATGAGAACCAGGCTACAAGTCTATCACAAACTCGACATCACGTCGAGGGGGTAGAGTCGTCACCTCCTAAGGGAAGATGCCCATAAACTCACTAAAGATCCCTGGTACTTCCAACATCTCAGCATCTACTGAATCTACTGACAGCTCAGCTAACAAGGAGAGGAGGGGTTCCTCTCTCTTGCTGCCCTTCTGACCGCTCTGCTTGTGAGTGAAAGTAACACATCGGCTGCGCAAGTCTGAGAACACAACCCATCCTCGGAAATAGTAGATGGTGGAACACACAAAGAACAGCCATTAGATGCCTAGGATGACATCGTATGGTTGTATCTGTAGCATTAGTAGATCCCTGACCAACTGATGTGGCCCTATCATCAGTCTGCATCCTCTACAAACATATAACAAGTCGGTATGACCTCCGACTAGTGTGCTCAGCACCAGGGGCCCTGGAAGTCTCTCGTTATCTATACCCAGAGCATGGGCTAGACCGGGTGCAACAAAGGAGTGCGAATCTCCAGTATCGAACAAGGCGTAAGCAAGGGTGCTAAACAAACTGATCGTACCTAGAACAACCTCCAGTCCCACTCGAACTGCTGCCTCTGCGGTGTGCAACTGTCCACACCCAGCTCCCCTGCCCCTCGGTTGTCAGCCACCTCCCCAACCACGCCCTGGTCGAGGTACCTGAATAGCGCCCTGAGGTCGGCCTCCCCCTGCATCGTCTGCCCGCGGAGGAGTGGGAGCTCGCTGCCCTTGCTGCTGCTGCGGAAAGGGCCTAGGTGGAAGCTACTGCTGAGGAGGGTGTTGCACTTGTCTGCCACCTCCATACTATACTCGGTCCTGGCACTAATTTTGGAGATTTCCATGGCTCCCACAGACGAAGCACCTCAGTCCTAGGCCCAAAGGGAATGGGTGAGGACCAGGGGACCAGAACTGGAACTGCTGCGGGCTGTTCCCTACTGGTCAAAACCTAGAGGGTCCCAATGCTGGAGGTCTGGTGCTAAAGGACTTTACCTTTTATGGGACTAGCTGAATCCCCTCTCGTGACACACTGCCCAACATGTTCATACTCTTCACCACCTCTGCCTTCTTCTGAACCTCCAAGTATGTCAGCAAGGTGAAGGGGGTAACATCGTATTGGAGGGAGGGTCGGAGCGTCTCCTCTAAACATCTCGCCCGAGACTCCTCATCCGGGAAGAGGTCTGGAGAAAAGTGGAGGAGGTCCTTGAACTTGATTCCCAGCCCCCTTACAGACAGAATCCCCTTCTGGAGGGAAAGTAGCTCTTGTCTCTTCTCCACCATCATTGTAGAAGAGATGAATTCTGCCTAGAACTCCTTCTCAAAATCAGCCCATGCCACCTCAGCCTCTCTCCTCTCCCCCAGGTAGAGCTTCCTCCACTGACGTGCTACTCCCCGCATTTGGCTGAAGTCCAGAGGAACCCAATACTAGGCTGGAGCCTAGATCAAGACGAAGGCTATCACCAACTCTTCTAGCCATCCCTCCGACTTCATGTTAGAGGTGTTGCCCTCACACTTCTCAATGGTCTATCGCTGGAAGGCTAGAAGTGTCTTCTTCCACTGGTCATCCTCCTCCTCTCGATCAGCCCTCTGCTGAATGACCAAGTGAACCTCCTGGGCCTCGATTGCCCATACAACTCGTGGTCGTCACCCGGGTACAATAACTATAAGGTAAAAAAAGAATGCCTAAGCCCAAGTAGTGCTGAATATTGTTATTAAAACTCCTTAAACTACTTATTTATTTCAAATTCCCCAAAACACCCTAGAAACATGAGAAAAAAAGTCATTTACGATGCATGTACCTTTCCTAGGGTCTCTACCCTGCAATCAGCATGGCCTCACTTGGTCGTTCGGTAGGTCCAGAGTCCTTGCATCAGATCACGGGGGCCCCTAAAATCCCGTGTCCTAGCCAGTCTTCCTTGGCCTAATTCACGCACCAAGGTCACCCCAAACCGTTGACCTACCATCCCATGCAATCCTCACTGTGCCTAACTCCAGACTCCATCCTATCTCTCAACCTCAGTCCTTTGATACCAATCTGTCACAACCCGCCTTCACCAAAAGGAGGGAAGGGTTAGCAGATTTCTAGGCCCTTCCTTCTTTAAGTTGAAGGAGAGATAATGACCCCCGAAACCCACCTTTAATAGGTCCCGGAGTGGAAAACAACACCAAGGTCATGAAATCACACACTAAATGGAAGGCATTGCCCTTTTTCTTTTAATAGAATCGGGAGATAAGATAGTGAATCCCACAACACCAAAACAGAAAGTAAAAGTAAAGCAAAGAACCATTCCCAATGCATGTTACAAAAGTAACATCCACAATGTATAAGGAGACTACAAGGCAAAGTACCAAAATAAATAACAACAACACCTGCAATGATCTGTCACAAGATCTAAGCTAGTACGGCCCACCACGACCCCCAAAGTCTTCCTGGAAACCAGAAAATAGTTTTATATACATAGGGCGAGCATAAAAGTATACTCAATAGGGAAAAACCAATGACTCTCGTGCACAAGTGGGGAGGCATACTAATGCCCTGTGAGAAAATAGATAACCAAGCACCTAGTAAGGGAACTAACCACCCAAGCCTCACCAAGGCACACTCCCCAAATAACGCAAGTCAAGTAGTATATAGTAATAGCACATCGATGTTTGGGTACCCCACACCACTTTCCCACTGGTTATTGAATACATCTTATGCATCAGACCAATCCCTCCATTCTCATCACAGTCCCACTTCCAAGCCTCACCCACACACACCTGGTCCACAATCTCACCGAAGTCCCACTACCAAACCCCGCCCGTACACACTTGGGCCATAACCATTATCCCGCCCGTAGACACCTGGGCCACAACCACCACACACAACCATGCCTGCAAACACCTAGGCCAGAATAACCAGTGCCACTTCCGAAGACAATTGAGCTATAAGAACTAATGCCACGCCTGAAGACACTTGGGCCTCATCCCGAAGATACTTGGGAAAGCACCTGCCCGTAAACACCTGGGCCAACCACCACAACCACCCCAGCCGAAGATTCTAGGGCTAATAATGGACCTCAGGCCATCACAGCCTGCCCGAAGATACTTGGGATATCCGAGAAAGGGAGCATAAAGGAGCTAACAACCAACCACTCATAGGAGTGTTGGAAAAAACACCCTCCCCCATGAAATGGGGGTGTTCGGAACTAAGTGCTCAACTTGGGTGGGGCGTGAATAAGAAACAAAATAACTACAAGTATATGTATAGGTAACAATAACTCACCCAAATCTTGGTTTTTGTAACACCCCAAGCTTCCACGGTATGTTTCCCTTCGAATAATGCAATGGCGTGCATTGAACACAACTTCGAGATTTTAACAGACCACAACCAATCAAACTAGCTGTTATGAATTGTAATACATACTTTTTGAAATTTTATAAATTCTATCTCTCAAAATGGACTTCATTTTTGTATTCGGAATATCAAAATTATCCTAGGGTGAAATTTTGGTACTTTTTGGACAACTTTCACATTTTGATGAATAGTGAAAATTAATAAATTTTAATTAAAAACAATTTTTTAATCAAAATAATTAATAGTGATAAATTTTTAATATGAGAAGTTTAAAAGTATATTTAGAATATATTTTTACCATTTAATTCAATGTTTTTCATTGGTCATAATTTCACAATTAAACCAGACATAAACAAGTGCCAATCTTTTGATAGTTATTATCTCTTAAAAACACGCTTTTTATTTTAACAACGGGAATTAATTTTAAATTAATTTCTGCCACTTCTGTGTTTTGAATTTGAAAAAATGGATTCCATATTTGGAATCATGTTGTTCAAATTGTGTAAATAGGTATCTTTTATTTTTAGACATTTTGAATAATTACTACGGTAAATATTTTATTTACCATGGTTAAGGGTAAATACGGTAAATAAGGGTTAAAAAATAATATTATAAAAATAATAAATTACCCTAAAACGTGTCATAAACTTATTTGATGATACATGTTCGACCATAGGCATCTTTGGGTCGATTTTTGGGCCTCATGAAGCCACTTGTAGGTGATAGGGACACTTTATTTTGATTAAGTTAAAATGAATACAAAAATGACACAAGCATATATCTTTTAGAAAAACAATTTTTACATAGGGTTATATATGTTGGATTTTTGACTATAAATATTAATTATAAAGATAAAAAGCTTTCCTACATAATTATACTTTATTTAGAATTTTTAGACATTAAATAATTTAATTTATTTATGACACAATGGTGATGCAGTAATTACCATAACAGTGAAAAATTAGAATAATTGATATTATAAATACCCAAATAAATAAAATTTAAGACTTTTATTTAATTAAACTAATTTTATAGGTTAATATGACATATTAGTATTTATTTAATTAACTTTATTCTAATTAATCATTCTGTTATGTGTTTTACAAAAATCAACTATTGAATAGTGTCAAAATTGACATAAAAGCGTTTTTAAAACAAATATTATATTATTAATTGATATTAAATTCCTAAAAATATAAGGTTCGGCCAATAGAATTATATCATGATAGGTGTATCATTAATGAACCACTTGGGGGGTCTCTTGGATGTATATGGTAAGTTTATTAACCATATAATATAAAAATACCAAGAGACATTGCAAAAGTGAAACTAATTAACTAAGAGTTAATACTTAAAGATAAGGTTAATATAATGACCCAAACCTGTATAAATTCTATTTGTTGAGTATTTTTAGAACTATACCCACCTTAAACTTTGAATAATAAACTTTGGAGACATTAGAAACCGAATATGAATTTATTATAAATTAATATTTCTAACTTTTCCAAAGGTTCCCCTCACCCCTCTTATAAAAGGGAACTCCTCCTTCTCATTTCTTCACACCTTAAAAGCCTTTTGGTTCGGCCAACACCTGACCAAATACTCTCTCAACTTCCCTCACTACAACCTAGAGGACTTATTTTGATCAGAAATCCAACCTATGGAGCCCTTTTGATCAAATCAAAAGGAAGAACCCGAAGAAGAGGTAATGTTTTCACCACCCCTTTTCAAGTTCCTTTCTTCTTCCACTTCTTCTTTCTTTGTTATTACCATTATAAAATAATAACTCCTGTATCATATATATTCTGTGATGTTATTATAAATATGGTACAACCATATTCATCATTCTATCCACCCTTTGAATAACATGTCACCACACGTGCGTACGTACGGCTTACCGTCTCCACGTCGTGGTGTAATTTTTATTCAATATATTATTATTTGGATGGGTATAATAATGATGTGTAACTCATGTAAATAGTAAATATAACATTCTTTATATATGATATACCACCCAATTATATATTATTTTAATATCAAAAGAATGATATTGTCGCTCGTGCATACGTACGGACTACAGTCTCCACGAACGCGATGAGATTCATTTTCCATCGTACCCATTCAATTATAATTCTCATTTGAGGATTAAAAAATATTTAAGGACTTGATATCATTATGTATATTAATAATATACATCCCATTAATAACAAATATGGATCACATAATAAAGAATATAAAGTAAAATGAACCCGTTAACACCCGAAATGATGATAATTCTAAGATATTATTTAAAAAGCAATATTAAAAGATCATATATGATATCATATTAATGTATATGATTCATGAATAATTTAATAACAATTATTTCAACCTTATACAGGAGGTTAACCTACCCCAAACCAAGGAAAAGTACAAGGTAAGGGGTTTCTCATCTCACGTTTAATTCCGTGAGAATTCCATTGTTCACCACTTATTTATTGCATGTGGTGTGTGTACTACCCATGTTTGTATTCATTGTGTAATACACTTTAATTCATGTATATTTAAATCATCATTGTATGATCCTTCTTTCATCGGTATGAACTTGATAAGAGTAATTCTTACTCAATCTCGATTTGTTGAGATAAACATCCAATTCATTGGTGTTGTTTTTACTAGAATATGTGTGAATGTCCCTTGACTGTTTTACACTGAATATCCAATCATATTTAGTGTATTTATATTTTTCACACATTATTATGTCATTTATTTATCCTTAACCTAAGGATACAACCTTTATGAGAGATTTCATCTCAATTTACATTCCATTGAGACTTGTTTGTTGTTATACACCAAATCGCTTTTATATGGTGTCTACAATGTAGTTAGACATAGTATATCATGAATTATTTTATTCTCATGATATTAAAATGTTTTGATTACCTCAATTATTTGTATTCAAGTGTCTCTCTTTTGGTTAGAAACTCTAACCAAAATACCATTTTAAAATGTTTTAAAGACTTATTCTTCTAAATCTTGCTCAATAATGTCCATGTTTTAAAAATGGTTTTAAGGATTTATTTATATGGACATTAAAGTTTTAAAATTAAAACTCCTTTTAAATGTTTCAAATTGGTATGGGACACTTTGATTCATAAATCTATTATTAAATTGCTTCTTGACAAATAGTGTGACTTTTAAATGTTTTCAAGAAAAGGGGGATATTTACCTCAAATAGTATTGATGGTTATTTTCATCTATGTCAATATCATTCATTATTATCGATTGAGGTACAATACAATCTTACATATTGTGTCGAATGAGTTATGTTTGACTTTGGATGTGCTATTTTTATACCATTCATGGTTTGTGGTAAAATTATTGACATTTCGTATGCTAGTTTTAATACGAATGTTTATGTTATGTTTAAACCTGTTCATATGAGGAATGAATTGGACTTAATAAGTGACGGGTGGAGCCCGATATAGCTCCTCGATGCATCAGTAGGTCTGATGAGACAAACTAGTGTCTTGGCACAAGGCTTTGGCAAAATCTTATTTGCAGTCTTGGCACAAGGCCTTGGCTATGTGGTTATGATAGTCTGGCATTATGCATTCCATCATTATGAAAGTGGTTATTGATATTGCATGTGATTTTTTTACTAGTAGAATATCCATGTGAATAAGTAAATGGAATTATTTCATTTTATCTTTTCCATATTATGCTGAAGTTCAAGTTTAAAAGTCTTTTGTTTTAATTATAAATATCCTTAAGTGTTTATGCTTATCTATGAAAGCTTCTGCTATAATGTTATCCTTACTGAGCATCTGAGCTCACCCCTTTCAATGTTTTATTTTTCCCAGGATTGTGATGAAGTAAATTATAAATGACCTGCAGGGATAGTATGAGTGTGGACTATGAAGACAAGATGTTGTTGTAGTTTTTTTTACCTTATGATGTAATGTAAGACTTATGAATATATCTAGTGTTTCCAAGACTACTAAACTAATCGGCCTTTCAAGACTTGATCTTTTGTGATCATGCCAATGTTATGTAATAATGCACCGACTCTGGGTAACTGGGGTCAGGGCGTTACAGTTGGTATCAGAGGAAGTTTAGTACAAACCTTGTAAGCTAGATTTAGATAAACTCTGATTAGAGCACGTAGACCTAAGATGAACTTTGAGGATTAGTATAGAATAACTTCCTAGAATTTTTGTATTGTAGAGATTTTGTGAGTTTTCCGAGCAATACATCCCTGTCTGGATACGAGTAGGTAGAGGCGGCTCTGGAACAGATGTACCTAGGGGTAAAACCCGAAAACACCGCTTTGAGCTAGACTCGAACGGGAACTGGTGCACGACAACAAGCCTTGCTGCACTCTTAGTTACGACACTCCCGGGGGAAAGGTGATGAATGATAAGAGCTCCAGTAATGGAGACCATGGAGAAAAGAACCCTCAATTTCCATCATGCAAGAAATATGGTAGGAGACACCCGGGAAAGTGTCTCAATGGGACCAAGAAATGCTTTACATGTGGGAAGGAAGGACATAAAGTGAAGAATTGCCAAAGCAAAATGAAGATTACTATCGAAGAAGATAAAAATGGTCCCAAGAGTCTATTTACAGTCATTTTCCGTAAATGTAGGGGACCTAGCCATTACCCGAGTGAATGCCCTATTATATAGGATATTTTCTTGGTCAAAGAAGAAGCTATGTGGAAATAAATGGTTTGAGAAATGTTTAAAAAGTATTAGTGCTCCTTTTTGATGGGTTTACTTTGGAATATTTTTCTCTTTTGTTTGTAACCCCGCAGTTTTCCATTTGAGAATGATATTTGAGGAAGAATTATCTCTTCTCTTGTGGATATAGGTATAAATAGCCATTTGGTTTTATATGATCCTTAGGGTTTGAGAGAATTATAAGTTATTATAATTTGGGGTGAAAATGCAAGGTATGATATAACATTTGTGATTAAATTATGTAATGGTCATTTTGAGGAATTTATCTCATTTTGGTAATGTTATAAAATATAGTTTTTGAAAAAGGACAACACGTAGACCGTGTGACAACCCATCGCGTCAGACAAAGCTGTGGGAATCGAACCCACAACCAAATTGCAATTGGGATTTATCGCCTACCACTGGACTACGTGAAGTCCCTGGATAGTGTGACTAATTATTTTTAGTTAAATGACTTTATTGATCAATAATAAATTTATTTGGGTTCTTATGTCTTATCAAATAAATACCCTTGGTATAGGAAAATGATTTTGTGATTAAGTGATAAATGTTATTTTGGAAGATGTTCACTTTGTTGGGAACACTATATGTCCAAGGAAAATAGAATACTATGGGATGTCATTAGAGGAGTAATGGTGGATTTTTATCTATGTTTTTATTGTGGATCTATAGTGATTTGGGTTATTTATGGAAATGATTAACCTATAATAAAGAATATGTGATTATGTTAATTACTTTAAATTATGTGACTTTAAGAGTAGATGATGTCATTTGGAGATACAATTTAATGTGGAAGACTACATTCTTATAAGTTTTGGGTTTCAATATTAGTTTTTATTATATTGAAGGATTTTAAGGAAAATTTATTATTGAATGATATTTATTTAACTTTGGGGTATTGTTGGTTTAATTTTAGAAATTAAGATTAGTATTTTTTTCTCTAATGGAATATACATTTGGGGGATCATCAGATCTTATACTAACCATTTTGGTTTTGATTAATCTCTAAAGACAAGTTAAATATATAGTTTATCCTACATGGATCATGTATTTCTATAGAAGTTTATTCTAGCTCTTTCACTGTAACCAAGTCTTCTTGAATACTCATTGTTCAAAAAAATGAGTTAGTGGTAAAAAGTTATTAAAGAATGAAACTATACTTAAAAAGTAAGTATATTTCTTTATGTTCTTAGTCAATATCATAAATGAATTCCTCATCCTTATGTAATGTAACTTAAAACAAAAAAAATGTTGTCCGTTTACTTTCCTACTAGGAGACTAATGGTCATTTGTCCCAACACAAGTTTGTGGTTTTCTTATTGTTAAATTTCTCCTGATCATGATTTCTATCCCTCTATATCAGAACTTGACACTTAGTTTATCATCCATATCCATGTTTTCCTACATGGAATCTGAGTATGGGTTATCTTGGTTGACCTTTATACCTCTCTTTCTTTCTTTTAAAGTGATAGTTTTATTGACTCTTTTTTCGATGAGGGACTTTCCATTATATTCTCAAGCCCAATTTTAAAAAAAAATTCGAGGACGCAATTTATTGAAGGAGGGGAGAATGTAACACCCCAATCTTCCACGGTACGTTTCCCTTCGAATAATGCAATGGCGTGCATTGTACGCAACTTTGAGATTTTAACAGACCACAACCAATCAAACTAGCCGTTATGAATAGTAATACCTACTTTTTGAAATTTTATAAATTCTATCTCTCAAAATGGACTTCATTTTTGGATTCTGAATATCGAAATTAGCCTAGGGGGAAATTTTGGTACTTTTCGGATAACTTTCATATTTTGATGAATAGTGAAAATTACTAAATTTTAATTAAAAACAATTTTTTTAATCAAAATAATTAATAGTGATAAATTATGAATATGAGTAGTTTTAATGTATATTTAGAATATATTTTTACCATTTAATTCAATGTTAGTAATTGGTCATAATTTCACAATTAAACCGGACATAAACAAGTGCCAATCTTTTGATAGTTATTATCTCTTAAAAACACGCTTTTTGTTTTATCAACGGGAATTAATTTTAAATTAATTTCTGCCACTTCTATGTTTTGAATTTGGAAAAATGGATTCCATATTTTTAATCAGGATGTTCAAATTGTTTAAATAGGTACCTTTAATTTTTATACATTTTGAATAATTACTGCGGTAAATATTTTATTTACCATGGTTAAGTGTAAATCAGGTAAATAAGGGTTAAACAAATAATATTATAATAATACTAAATTACCCTAAAATGTGTCCTAACCTTATTGGATGATACATGTTCGACCATAGGTATCTTTGGGTCGATTTTGGGGCCCCATGGAGCCACTTGTAGGTGATAGGGACACTTTATTTTAATTAAGTTAAAATGAATACAAAAATGACACAAGCATATATCTTTTAGAAAAACAATTTTTACATAGGGTTATATATGTTGGATTTTCGACTATAAATATTAATTAGAAATATAAAAATATTTCCTACATAATTATACTTTATTTATAATTTTTAGACATTAAATAATATAATTTATTTATGACACAATGGTGATGTAGTAATTACCATAATAGTGAAAAATTAGAATAATTGATATTATAAATACCCAAATAAATATAATTTAAGACTTTTATTGAATTAAACTAATTTTATAGGTTAATATGAAATATTAGGATTTATTTAATTAACTTTATTCGAAGTAATCATTCTTTTATGTGTTTCAAAAAAATCAACTATTGAATAGTGTCAAAATTGACATAAAAGAGTTTTTAAAACAAATATTATATTATTAATTGATATTAAATTTCTAAAAATCTAATGTTCGGCCAAGAGACTTATATCATGATAGGTTTATCATTAATTGACCACTTGGGGGTCTCTTGGATGTATATGGTAATTTTATTAACCATATAATAAAAAAATACCAAGAGACATTGTAAAAGTGAAACTAATTAACTAAGAGTTAATACTTAAAAATAAGGTGAATATAATGACCCAAACCTATCTAAATTCTATTGGTTGAGTGGTTTGCGACCTATCCCCACCTTAAACGTTGAATAATCAACTTTGGAACCATTAGAAACCGAATATGAATTTATTATAAATTAATATTTCTAGATTTTCCAAAGGTGCCCCTCACCCCTCTTATAAAAGGGCACTCCTCCTTCTCATTTCTTCACACCTTCAAAGCCTTTTGGTTCAGAAAACCCCTGACATAATACTCTCTCAACTTCACTCACTACAACCTAGAGTACTTAGTTTGATCAGAAAGCCAACCTATGTAGCCCTTTTGATCAAATCAAAAGGAAGAACCCGAAGAAGAGGTAATGTTTTCACCACCCCTTTTCAAGTTCCTTTCTTCTTCCACATATTCTTTATTTGTTATTACCATTATAAAATAATAAATCCAGTATCATATATATTCTGTGATGTATTATAAATATGGTACAAACATATTCAGTATTCTATCCACCCTTTGAATAACATGTCACCACACGTGCGTACGTACGGCTTACTGTCTCCACGTCGTGGTGTAATTGTTATTCAATATATTATTATTTGGATGGGTATAATAATGATGTGTAAATAATGTAAATAATAAATATAACATTATTTATATATGATATACCACCCAATTATATATTATTTTAATATGAAAAGAATGATATTGTCGCTCGTGCGTACGTACGGACTACCGTCTCCACGAACGCGATGAGATTCATTTTCCATCGTATCCATTAAAGTATAATTCTCATTTTATGATTAAAAAATATTTAAGGACTTGATATAATTCTATAAATTAATAATATACATCCCATTAATAACAAATATGGCTCACATAATAAATAATATAAAGTAAAATGAACCCGTTAACACCCGAAATGACGATAATTCAAAGATATTATTTAAAAAGAAATATTAAAAGATCATATATGATATCATATTAATGTATATGATTCATGAATAATTTAATAACAATTATTTCAAAATTATACAGGAGTTTAACCTACCCCCAACCAAGGAAAAGTAAAAGTGAAGGGGTTTCTCATCTCACTTTTAATTCCTTGAGAATTCCATTGTTCACCACTTATTTATTGCATGTGGTGTGTGTACTGCCCATGTTTGTATTCATTGTGTAATACAATTTAATTCATGTATATTTAAATCATCATTGTATGATCCTTCTTTCATGGGTGCATGTTTTTTATGTTACCAAATCAATAAGGATATTTGAAATTTCAATTTCCACTCATTCGGCTTTACGCATACTTCATTGATTATTTTACCCCAAGATTATGTGTGGAATAACTATTCATTTGATTATGTCATAATTTCCACTCCCCTTTCTGTGGATATAATTTTTATACACATAATCACTCCATTGATAAATTCCCAAGTCATCGGTATGAACTTGATAAGAGTAATTCTTACTCAATCTCGATTTCTTGAGATAAACATTCAATTCATTGGTGTCGTTTTTACTAGAATATGTGTGAATGTCCCTTGATTGTTTTACACTGAATATCCAATCATATTTTGTGTATTTATATTTGTCACACATAATTATGTCATTGATTTATCCTTAACCTAAGGATACGGCCTTTATGAGAGATTTCATCTCAATTTAAATTCCATTGAGACTTCTTTGTTGTTATACACCAAATCACTTTTATATGGTGTATATAATGTACTTTGACATAGTATATCTTGAATTATTTTATTCTCATGATATTAAAATGTTTTGATTATCTCAATTATTTGTATTCAAGTGTCTCTCTTTTGGTTAGAAACTCTAACAAAAATACCATTTTAAAATGTTTTAAAGACATATTCTTCTAAATCTTGCTCAATAATGTCCATGTTTAAAAAATGATTTTAAGGATTTATTTATATAGACATTAATGTTTTAAAATTAAAACTCCTTTTAAATGTTTAAAAGTGGTATGGGACACTTTGATTCAAAAATCTATTATTAAATGGATTCTTGACAAATAGTGTGACTTTTAAATGTTTTCAAGAAAAGGGGGATATTTATCTCAAATAGTTTTGATGGTTATTTTCATCTATGTCAATATCATTCATTATTATCGAATGAGGTACAATACAATCTTCCATATTGTATCTAATGAGTTATGTTTGACTGTGGATGTGCTATTTTTATACCATTCATGGTTTTTGGTTAAAGTATTGACATTTCGTATGCTAGTTTTAATACGAATGTTTATGTTATGTTTAAACCTGTTTATATGAGGAATGAATTGGACTTAATAAGTGACGGGTGGAGCCCGCTATAGCTCCTCGATGCATCAGTAGGTCTCATGAGACAAACTAGTGTCTTGGCACAAGTCATTGGCAAAATCTTATTTGCAGTCTTGGCACGAGGCCTTGGCTATGTGGTTATGATAGTCTGGCATTATGCATTCCATCATTATGAAAGTGGTTATTGATATTGCATGTGATTTGTCGACTACTAGAATATCCATGTGAATAAGTAAATGGAATTATTTCATTTTATCTTTTCCATATTATGATGATGTTCAAGTTTAAAAGGCTTTTGTTTTAATTATAAATTGCCTTAAGTGTTTATGCTTATCTATGAAAGCTTCTGCTATAATGTTATCCTTACTGAGCATCTGAGCTCACCCCTTTCAATGTTTTATTTTTCCCAGGATTGTGATGAAGTAAATAATGAATGACCTGCAGGGATAGTATGAGTGTGGACTATGAGGACAAGATGTTGTTGTAGTTTTTTTACCTTATGATGTAATGTAAGACTTATGAATATATCTAGTGTTTCCAAGACTACTAAACTAATCGGTCTTTCAAGACTTTATATTTTGTGATCATGCCAATGTTATGTAATATGCACTGACTCTGGGTAAATGGGGTCGGGGCGTTACAGTTTTTCTTCAGCCAGCCTAAAGAATATTGTCCTTACTATTCATTCATAAGAGAAGAGAACATCACCCATGCCCAAATCACAACTCACACCAAACTAAATCCCCATTTGTCCCATCCTTGTTTTCATGTTCAGTGATAATGTTTAAACAAGTTTCTGAACCTACTTGGGCAACTAGCAAGATAAAGCACAAGCCAAGGAAAGAGTACACCCAACAACAATTTCAACATTCAAACTCAGTTCTCTTGTAAAAGCACATCAAGTGAGACCCCTCCAAGTGTTGGAACCAAAGCAGGTCAAAGTGAGATATAGTCCCAAGTTCCCAGAACTATGAATAAGAAGGTTTCACAATAGAAGAGGATCCCACCCCAATTCGCGATACAAACAGAGGATCCCATCCTCACCCACATCACCCCCAACAATCTAAGCCCCTATCCAAGAAAACTATAAGGTCACCCATACTCAGCCCGTAGAGGAAACAACCAAACCAATTCTACTAACACAAGGAAGACTCAACGGGTATTTTCAGATTTAACAGATTTAACACACTCTATGATTTCAATTCCACTGGGATTAAACTAGGGTTATCATCGAAAAGGAGTTTATCATGGTGCTTTCAATTTAATTATCTGAATATACGTATTTAACCAATTTCTTTTACACAGAAAAAGGTTCACAACCAAAATAAAATCCATTTAAACATCACAAGAGGTAAGGGTTTATCAGTGCACATAGAAAGACCACCAACGACCATGATTTTTAGTAGGCATAGTCCCACACAATTCAGAAATCATTAATCATGAAAGAGGAGAAAAACAGAGCACCATCATCAATCACACCCCTCCCCTTCATTCTTTAGATTCCATTTAATATCTTCATTAAAGTTTGGTTCATCCAATTCTACAAAAGCAGTAGCGTACCCACCCCGCAAGATACACATAAAGGAGAGATGAAGGTGAAACCCCTACCTGAGTGATCAAGGATCGTCGTTTAAGTCCTCCTATGGAAACGAGAAACAGGGTCATAGGAGATCCACAAAATGCAACCCAGGAAAACTTCGTGGGGGTGAGGTACGACTCGCCGGGAAGAAGGGTATTCTGAGCGCAACATGATCGAGAAAGAAGAAACTTTGGGAGATTATTAGCCTTTAGGCTATAAGGGCTGAGATACAGAACCCTCAGATAGTTAAGATACAGAGAAAAACTCGGAACCGCGTAAGGAGCAGGATCGTGGGTTGACCATGTGGCTGGGACACCCCACACGTCATTAAAGATTCCCCGCCTTTCGGGGTTGGTTTAAACCGATGCATACCTCACCAATAATTAAATTAAATGACATTAATGGGCATTAATGGGCTTTGAAATAGGCTTAAAGGGGTCAAAAAAAGATTTAAAACCCAATTCGCGCAAAAAGTAAGCTATACTGGAAAACCTGTGGGGGTAGGCGAGAGCTACCTGCAGGTGAGAGCTACCAGTAGGCAGCAAATATAGGTAGCCGAGACCTACCTGTTGGCCACATCTACAGGTAGCCGAGAGCTACCGGGTGTCGACAGCTACCGGTAGCCGAGAGCTACCGGTTGGTGACAGTCAGCGGTAGCCGAGTGCTACCTATAGCTGAGAGCTACCGGTTGGCGACAACTATCAGTAGCTGGGAGATACCAGTTGGCTATAGCTACCGGTAGCCGAGAGCTACCGGTACCCCAAGGTCACAGGTAAGCTGTCTACCGGTAGGCCGAGGCTACCGGTAGGCCAAGGCTACCGCTAGGAGTCACCGAGAAGCTGGGATGGCCTTCCAAACCACCCAGAATACCCAACATTAGATTTTCACCAAGTAATGGACCCCAAAACCCCAGTCCATTACACATTGAGAGAGGTAATTCATGAGAGTTAATGTGTGTTAATTGATATTTGGTATAGGATCATAGTTAAAAGGATAATTGAAATGTTTTATATATTAATCGTTTGTGAAATGCATATGAGGACTTAAAAATAGTTTAAGTCATATAATTTCTATTTTGATCTAGTTGTGTTTTTCAATGGGGGAAAATATGTTTTGAAGAGGTTAATTTTACAAAATGAGGTGTTAGCCTAAATGTGATTTGTAAATTGGATTCTTATTGGCTATCAAATTTTGATTCAAAATGTGTGTATGATTTACCCTTTATAGAATTGAAATGGCGGTTTATTTAATATAAATTGAATGGAATAGATGTTATTTTGTCAACATTGTGTTTTCAAAGATAAATACCCTTATTAAATGTTAAATTTGAAATATGTAATTAAGTGACTGGTTTCATTGGGAATATCATGATCTATTAAGTGGTATTTTATGAAATGAAAGAAGGTTTCCTCATTAAGTGTTAAATGGGTTTAAATAACATATATAATATTGGTTTTATGGATAATGGATGATATGTTTCTTGGGGTTTTGTTCATGGTGGTACACACCAAAATAATGATGTTGGTCATGAAGTTCCATATCATGGTTTGGGTGTTAGTCATGGTGTTCCACACCACGGTAATGACGGTGTTCATGGTGGTCCATATTGAGGTTTGGTTGTTGTTCATGAATGTCTTCACTATGTTAATGATGTTTTTCAAGGATATCAACATAGTATATTGGGATGGTAAGACATTGAATTTTAAATCACTAGTTAAAGTACATGGACTGATCCTTTAATTCACATGAGTGATAAATTTATAAATGAATTCCACTTTATAAAATAAAAATTGTGACCCCTACAGTATATAGTTATGTCTTTTGGATTGGATAGACGAGTCTTTGATGATTGGGTAACATGGTGAAACCATGAGTATAAAAAGGATAATTATAAATTTTTTAATTTTGAATGATGTTTCTTTTTTATTGGGTTTACTTACTCCTTTAGTTATCTACACACATGGTTGTTTAGACTTATTATTGAATAATACACCATTGTCGGTGGCCTACTGAATTGAACTCACACATTTCTCTAGCCTCCATAGAAGTTGGGTACCCAAGAAGATGCTACTTGTTTCAGATATAAGTTCATGAAATGGACCTAATATCTAATTTATTCATGGGATAATGGGTTGGATCATGGGATTTCTACATCGGGAATGGACTCAAGACCATTTTTAGGGATTTATCATTGTTTGATATAAGGGATTTTTATTATATGACAGTTTGAAATGTATATAATACATTTTATTATAATATAATGATTCACTATAGTTATTGTTGGCACTTTCTGTATATGGTTCCATTTACTTTTCTACTAGTTGTTACATCTATTGATATTAATTTCACTATTTGTTTCTCTAATAAGAGGTTGTAGTTTCCCCATTATGTCTCCATAAACATGTGCTTCTAGGAGACAACCTTTGGCATACCGAGTGGTGCACCTGAGGGAATTTGTAAAAACATCATGGGAAACTAGTTATAGTGTCCCTTGGGCTAGGATGCTACAAGTTATTAAAGATAAAGTATTTATTTTTTCACTAGAATTGGGAGTGTGGGTATAAGGTGAATTAGTTAGTATAAATGGAGTGTTTAGTGATTTTTGGGGGTTAGTTAATTTATTTTTTATTATGGAAAGAGGTATTCATTGAAACCCCAAGGGAAAAGTCTATTTATAAGATATTATACTTAATGTTTGATAAAGTGGATATTGAGTGGTTGTCCATGCCATATCATACCTATATAGATACTACATGTGTATGAAATATCATTCACAGATGTACCTAGGTGTAATAACCTAGAAAAGTTTATATTGGGTAATAATTAAATCGTCACCTGGTTCCTAACAAAGCGGACTAACTGTACACCATGTTTGACACTTCCATGGGATATGATGTGGTTGATTCATATTCTATCTATTGAACCATTATGAATGATTTCATTATGATGTTAAATAATTAGTATACTTAATCTAATAGGAAAATGACCATAGATAACCAAGGATTGAACAAAGAGAGTCATATGTTGAATAGAATGCATCTTATGTAAAAACAACAGTTTCACAGGAGAAGACATCACCATATTAATTTTTAATATTTATATTATATTATTATAATAACATTTTTCTTTGGTTTCATTATTATTTTTTTAAATACTATGAAACTCCTCAAAAAGTGGGAATACCATGCTCGATAGATTTCTTTACAAGAAACATCAATCCTTAAGCGAAACATTATTTAATATTAAAATATTATTATTTAATGTAAATGTAATCCCCCTAGAATATGACTGGTGGGAATGAATTAGATAATGAAAAGTATGAAAAATATGTATAAAAGTTTTATATAATTTTGTACTCAAATTTCAATGAAATCATTTTAAATTTCAAAAATAGTTTTGCATAAAAAATTCTTTTTATTACATTTTTTCCCACCACTTTCATATTCTTTTTATAGAATCATCATCATTTGTCAAATCATCACATCAATGTTAACATTGATTTTTTTTATGAAATGATTTATTATTTCCATGAATAGTAAAAATTTAGATTTTTCAATTACTATTATTTATTTTCATTAAATAAAGTTATTTAATGTCCCATTAAAATTTGGTTTTGGTCTTAAATTTTCAAATGATCTAATTTATTTATAATAATCTAATTTTTATTATAATTTTTTATGATTTTCATATCAATTAAATTTTAATCTTAAAAACAAATTTTACAATTAATGGGTTTTTATTGCATTTTATGAATTTATATTAAAATTAATTTTTTCCAATATTCTAAATTTTATTTCATAAAATTAAAGTAAAAATTAAATCATCATATTAGTATTTTCTTAATGTTGATTTTTGGTATTTTTAAAAAAATGAGTGATTTTGTTGGGAAGAGTGAAAAATTAAATTTTTTCCAATACTGTCATTTTTTTAATTAAATAAACTAATTTAAAAGTCCAATTTTATTTTTTATTTCATATTAATGTATTATATGATCTATTATATTTATAATTATATAATTTTAATTAAGAAAATAATGATTTTGATAGAAAATTATTTTTATAATTAAAAACTTATTTTTTAGAAACTGCTTTCCATTGCGTTTTACAAATTTTTATTAAAATTAATTTATAAAAATTATATAAATTTAATCTAGAAAAATTGATACCATAATTTTAATGAATATTTTAAAATTTGGTAAAACATTTTCCCTTTTTTAGTCCTTATGAATAGTTACCATGGAAAAAATGTTCCCCTCGGTAAAAGGTAAATCGAGTAATTAAGGTTAAAAATATTGTGATAAGTAACTAAAAATCAAACCAACACTTGAATTTAATAACTTTTATGGTATTAATTCGACCATATCCATACCAAATTCTATTTTATGTAATTTTGGTTCCATTATTCCTTTTTAATAACATTTATACTTTTAAGTAATGAAAATTCCAAAATTTCAATCACTTGCTTTAAAATCATTTTATAGGTTCACATAAGGATTAAAATATGTTATGAATGAATATAAATGTTTTTTTTTGACATAATTGATTTATTTTTTTCATGGTAATTTTTTAAATTTTTTGGTATTTAATAATTATCTAAAATGCTAATGTAACACCAGTATAGTATTTATTCAATTAATAGAAAAATAAAATTACTGAATTTAAACATATTAAAATTAATACAATTTGGTTGAATTGATGTTTAAAAAAATAATTAGATACATATAATACATTAGTTATGTATTAGTAGATTATATTCCAATTCCATATTTATCTTGGAGTCTTTAAATCCAAAATTAAACGAATAGTTCCAAAAATAAAATTAATGAAATTTTACAATAAATATACTTTTATTAAATGATTTAAAATTGATTAAAATATTACCATTATTTAAATGAATCATATGTTGATTAATGAATCCACCATGGTCTATTTAAGAGTATTTTTTTATTTTATAGAAATATTCTTGACCCCTAAAGGATATGAACCATTAATATTGAGGAACTTGTTAAAAGAATTAATGGGGGTTAAAACTAATTGATATTGGAGAAAAAATAAGTATAACATGTAAATTTTTTATTTTATTAGATTATTTGGACTTATAATAATATATTATTTTAATTATATCAATTTAGGGGCATTTGTACATGAAAAATAATTTAAATTAATTTAATACTTTATGAAATTTCAAGAATGCCCCTCCCTTCACTTATAAGAGGACACCCATTCGATATTTTATTTAGAATAAATTGAGAAATATATTCTGACCATATTATGTCTAATTTCTTTATGAAATTCCCTTAACACAAATTATAGGTTCTTTCCTTCTTAAATTATCATATCAACGGTCCTTAATATTGGAATTAAAGGAAGTTTATCGAATAAGTGGTGATCGTTATTGTTGACTCTTTCAAGTAGTTCTTCTAGATCCTATAAATATATTGAAACAATCTTATAATAATAACTAAAGTATCATTAATATAATCAAATTTAATTATTATTGTTGTAAAACCATATTCTGTCTCTTTTATATCCTATAAAAAGGGAAAATATTGCTCGTGCGTATATATGACATACTGTCTCTACGTAGCATTGTGATTTGTTTTTCATCACCCCAAAAATTGGATGGTTATAAATGTGGAACTAATTGATAAATAATAAATTTCAGAAATAAATTATAATTATGAAAATATAATATAATATCTACCTTCTAAACATACAATCCCATGGAAAATTATAACATTGATCACGCGTACATGTGGTCTACCAACACTATGTAGCGATGTGTTATGTTTTTCATTTCCTCTTTACATGGTTGGTAGTAAGGAAATATTTAATTTATATATATGATATTTATACCATGATTAAAATTATAGATATTATTTAAAATGTTTTAAATTATAAGGACCGAAACCTCCATGTAAGAAAATTAATGAAACATAAAGCAATTAACCCAAAGAATACTGATAATAACGAAATATTTATAACTAATGGTAAATAATATGTCATAAGTGGATCATAGATGATATTATATATATTAATATGGTTATTATATAAATTAATAACATGTTTAAATCTATTATACATGAAATTATAGCGTGTTTAACTTTGGGGAAACTTGAGGTATGAGATTTCGTCTAAATTTCCACATCATTGAGACATATTTTGTACTACACACCTATTTATTTTTATGTGGTGTATATACCGAACCTTCATGTTATTTAAAATTAATATATATTTAATTATTATGATTAAATTTTTAATCTAATTTCACAGTTTCAAGGGATCACAGTTTGAATGGTTCAAAATGGGTATGAATTTATTTTATAATATCAATTATTTATGATTACTCTTATTTTAAAATAATAAATATTATAATATATCCTTCATAAAATCCATATAATTTATTATCCTATGGATATATAAGGAGTGCCTATATTTTAGTACAAATTTTACCCCATATGTAATTTTAATCAAGAAAAATATTAATAATGAGAAATTAAAATATTAATTCCCTTTTCAATCATTTAATTTTCCTCGATGTCCATATTTTTGAAAATTGTTTTACTAAATTCCTTTTAATTACTCAAATTATTTAAGGAAATTTTATTTATCATTTAATTTTTTTTAAAAAAATTAATGTAATATTTCTAATGTGTTCTAAAAGGTTTATTTTTGATTTTCATTAAAAAAAAGAATATTTAATTTTTTTTCTAAATGTGTACGGTGTTAATATATTTTCAGACTACCATAACTATTTTATACAATTAGATTATTATAAAAGTATTAAATGGTTTTACAATGAAATATTATTAATGAAAGAATATTTTAAAGTTTTTATTCCATTTTATATTATTCTATAAAAGGCATGAATATATTACAAAATCTACACATCTGTTGAACTGATAGTCATCTCTCATCTATTGATTAATTTGGAGGTCATTAAGATCCTATTGAGAAATTTACTTTCTTATGATCCTTGGAAATACATTTTTTATTAAATATCTATGTTACTTGTATCATGTATATAGTCATTTCTAAAACCATATACCATTTATACATATGGTGTTTTACATGGAACGCCATTTGATTGATTGGTAAAATATTTATGTTTTGAGTACTTTATTAAATAATAGAATTTCTAGATAAAGAGTATTGTTAATGAATTAAAATGAAAATTCAATATATGAGTAACGAACTGCATATTCAGTGATTCATGGCCCCCAAATTTTATAGTTTCTCAATGAATTTATAGGTCTCTTGATACAAACTAACTGGCTATCCTTATTTAATCAGTTTCTGGTGTATTCCTATGGATAGATTAAACTATTTTGGAATAAGGCCTTAGTGTAAATGCGATCATGATGAATGATATCCATAAATAAAAATTATATATTTAATTCAATAATAATTAATTTATATATTTCCATGATATTTTTTCATTTGAAATAATCCATGGATGCATTTCATACTCAAGTTATTGGTTAAATAACATGTGTTTTTGGTTAATACCTTACCACATAGATTATACCATATTTAATCATAATATCCTCCATGTTAATTAATACTTACTGAGTATTTGAGATCTTCCTTATTTTATTTCCTTTACCCAGGATATGAAGATGAAATATTTTAATGAGTATCAAAGACTCCAAACATTTGATTTATGATTACGTTCTACATTTTATTTCAAATTTAAAAAATGGGAATCATGTATGTATCTTGATATTTAATAATACTAAACTTATATGTCCTTTTATAATGATACCCCTTATATCTTATGACAATGAAATAAAGTATACCCTAACTATCGGTTAATAGGATTGGATTTAATATAGTTGGAATCAATGACTTTTTTTGAAAAACATGGGAAGTATATTTTTGAAATCATACATTAGGAAACATAATCCTATGATTGACTTTGAGGATTAGTCTAAGTATATAGAAACATTAAAAATGTTTTGGAAAACTTGATATTATGTTGTCTTCCTAGAAATATATCTTTGTTTGGAATGCATCTAGAGGTAATAAAAATTAAAAGAGATTTTCAATTATATCTTGACCATAATCATCATGCATGATGAGTGTTATATTACTACACACCTGATTTTACACTCCTGAGGTATATGATTGGGATGATTCATATTTTCTTTATAAATCATTGTGAAGGATTTGAATAGATGATGACCGAGAGTGGTCTTTGTAAAAACAAATGTGTCTTAAATTAAAAATAAGATTTCAATTTTAAGACATATTATAAATTATTTTGATGATTAATTGGTTTATAAATATGTTTATTGTTGCTCATAATAATATTTTTGATTTTATTTAATAGCTATAACCAGAAGGAATCCTGTTAATGATGAATGTGATAGAAAATGTGGTGGTTATGAGAAGGAAATGGTATATTGACATGTGTGAAAGTTATTGTGGTTATATCTAATAATTTATCATGATATATGATTAACAACATAAACTATAAACAACTCTCAAACACATTGAAGAAGAAAAGGATATTGTTCACTGAGAGCTCAGGTGGTAGAGACCATAGAGGGAATAAAATTTAGTCTCCTACATGTCAAGTACGTGGGAAGAATTAATATGGTAAATGTCTCAGAATAACAAGAATATGTTTCATATTTGTAAAACAAGGGTATAAAGAAGAAAATTTTTGAGAAAAAAATGAATCGTTCAATGTAGAGCTATTAATTTTTTCTAAAGGTTCCCTTTAGAGTTTAAAACCTTATGTGTGGATGACATGAGTATTTTATAATTCAACTCAATAATACAAGTGTTAACTACTATGCTAAAGAAAAAACTATTCCATTCCAAACATTGAATTGGAATGAATGAAGTTATTTTGTATTGGGATTTGAGAATTATGTTGTAAAAGTTTTATATCAATGATATTGTGGTTATAAGAATCCTGAAACTTATATGTATTATTTTGCAGTATTTTTTATTTAAGGATTTTAAAGAATATGATTAATAGTACCAATAAACAAGAAAAGTGATTTAGTGGTAATGTAATATTTTTCGGATAATACAAGATTAAGGAAAGGTTAACCATTAATACATGTCTAATGTTTCTTTAATAATGTCTAGTTAAGATAAGAAGATGACTGGAATTGATGAAATAAATGGGGTATTTTTATTAACCTTGAGATTTTATAGTAATTTGATGAAAATGTTATTTAGGAAATATTTGCTAATTTTTATTACACTTTTGGTTTTATGGAAGTTATTCAGAAGTTAGTAATTTTATTTGAGGTGTAAATATTTTGATAACTTGGGGAGGTTTATATGTTTCTGTAGTAGTTTTATAGTGATTCATGTTATTTTAATAAATACTCCGTATATTCTATAGAGTATATGATCAAGATATTCACATTTTTGGTATTTGAAATTATGAAAAAAATTATGTTGTCTAGGGGTAAATATATGACCAAATCCTCCATATTGTTTGGTTTAGAATTTTTACAAACATATTTTGGGGAAGTATTAATGTTAATTATTTTTGGAATGGATTAAGTTTATTTGTGAGTGTTACTATTGTGGTTTAATATATAAATGTATTATATTACCCTTTTGGATTTATTATAAATTTATATAAATAAGGAATGAATTTTAATTATTTTACGGATCTTTTGACCCATTTAGAGATAATTTTTGTTCTTCAGGTATGAACAATTCATCTTGAAGATTAATTTCATAGAAAAAGAGATGATGTTGAAATTAATCAAAGAATAGACAAATGATAAAATTATTATTATGAAATGGATATAGATAACTAATTATATTTATAATTATCTATTACATGATAGTAAAATAATCCATGAACACTAGGGAATGATCTTAAAATGAAAAAAATGTTATCCTTGTACCTTCGTCTTAGATTAATTGATGTGTTTTTCAATCCCCACAAATTTAGAGTTTTTTGGTTATTAAATTTCTCATGAAGATGGTCTCTACCACTCTATATTGGCCATTCAATTTTAGTTTTATCCTCCATGTTGATATTTTAACTTCCCACTAATGTTCTCTTTATTCAGGAACATAAATATATAGTATTTAATGCAACCTTTATCTTTCTTACTTCCCATTTTAATAAGTTTTTTTATTGTCCCTCTATCTTCTGTGGGTTTGAAAAAAGGTATTTTAAAATATTACAACTCTAATTAGTAAGATAAAATTTATAGGGAAAATTTTATTTAACATGGGTAGAATGTGACACCCAAAAAATTTAGAATACTAGGCATAATAGCATGCCAAAAATGAAACACCGAGCTGTAAGAGAAGATCGATATACTATTGAAATATTATAAATTAATTTAATAGTTATTGGTTTTTAATTGTATTAGTGGGTATTAATAGGGTTATAAAAATTATAAAAATATGTATAAAAGATTTACATAATTAAGTGCTCCATTTTCAGTAAAATCAATTTCTATTTCAAAATACATTTTCATCCAAAATGGTTTTTAGTGCATTCTGTGTTTGGAAATTATAATTAATTTTAGCCAATTTTGGAAGCTTATTTTTTTAAAATAGTTTTTTTGTGAAACTATCATATCAATATTAACTAATGTTAATGTTTTGGTATTTTTTTAAATGATTTAATTTAAAGTGAATAGTGAGGAAATACCAATTTTTAAAATATTTTCATTTATATTATTTAAATAAATTAATTTAACAATCCCATTATATTTTTTACTTGGTCATAAAATTTCATATGATAAATTTTATTTATAATAATCTAATTTGGAACAATACTTTTTTTAATTTTGATATAAGTTATTTTTTATAGATAAAAACACATTCTTATCAAAATATTTATTTATTGCATTTTACAAATTTATATTTTATAGAAATTTCATGAATATTATTTAAAAAAATGTGAATAATTTTTTAAATCATCATATAAATATTAAAATAGGATTGAATGTTTTATTTTTTCAAAAATAATTGAATTTTTCAAATGATGTGTTTATTTTCATTAAATCAAGTAATTTAGAAGTCCCAATAAATTTTTGATTTAATATTAATGTATATTATGTAAAATTTTATTAATAATAATCTAATTTTAATCAATAATTTTCATTATTTTCATATAAGTTAGTTTCTAAAATGGAACATTTCTTTAAAAAAAATTCATTAAATTTGGAAAATTTATATTAAAAATAATTTCTATTACTTTCCCAAAGAGCCTCTACCCAAGTGGTAAAGGATCCGGATTGGCATCCAAATGACCTAGGATCAAGTTCATACAGAGACAGATTTTTGGGTACTATAGCAGCAATGTAGTAGGGGCACTGTAGCAATACTAGAGCAAAAGTGACACTGTAGCGGCGAAGACACTCTAGCAGGAACTAAAAAAGTGATTGTACTATAGGAGGTACTGTAGCAGCTCAGCTACTGTAGCGGTACTATTCACCAAAGGGCCCTTTGGGCCAAAACATGGTATTTCAAGCCTTGTATTCAGGCCACTTGGCCTTGGGCATTCAGGCTATGTAATGGGTCCCCCATTAACCAAAAAAATGTGGTCATTGTTTTAATAGTAAAATGAGGCTTCAACCCCAACCATTTAAAAAAATTCTACCACTTATTTAAATTGAATCATGATAAATTGATATAATATTTTTAATTAGGGTTTCAAATTTGGTAAATAGAACCCTTTTATTTTGGTTCATTATGAATAGTACCAAGTTAAAATTTATCACCCCAGTAAAGGGTAGATCAGGTAATTAAAGATAATAATAATCAAAAAATGGATTTATAATTAACCCAACACTTTCTTTTATTTAATTTTATTGGATTAATTCCACTATAGATATCCAAAATTTTAATATATGTCATTTTCATTCAATCAGACCTTGGTAATGACAATTACATTATTTAATGTAAATAAAATTCCAAAATTTCACTATCTTGATTTTAGTTTCTTTTATTTTTTTACATGAGGATATGTATAAATTATAAACAAGGATAATTTTTTGTTTTAATATAAATAATTTTTTTTATCTTGGTTATTTATTTTTTACTTTTTGTTATAGAATAATTAGGTTAACTTCTTTTACAACATCAACATAATATTTATTCCTGTAATATAAAAATAAAATAAATTACTGTAAAAATATTATATATAATATAATTTGGGTGAATTGTTGTGACCCAAGATATTTTTAGATTAATAATCTTTTTGTTGTAGTTTTAGTTATTTTAATTTTATTTTTATCTAGGACATGATGTATATAATGTCAAATTAATTGAATAGTTACAAAAACGCCATTAATTATATTTTATAGTAAATAATATTTTATTAAATTATTTAAAATTCATAAAAATAAAATCCTAATAAGGAATAGTGGTATATGATTTTCAACAACCACCATTGTCCATTTATGGGTTTTTTTATCCTTTTAAGGTAAATTCTTGACCCATAAAGGCTAGAAATATTTCATTCTGTAGTAACTCTCAAAAAGAAAAAACAAGGGTTAAAAATAAAATATGAGGAAAAAAACATAAACCAAACTTATAAATTTTTTAAATAATAATATTATTTCAAATCAGACCAATATTATATTAAAACTATATTAATTTTGATCCATTTAGACATGGAAAGTAACTTATATTAATTTAATATTTTAGGAAATTCTATGAATTATCCTGTGCTAAATTATAAAAGGACACCCTTATGTATTTTATTTACTCTTATTTGAGAAACCTATCTTTAATAATGAATTATAAATTCTGTTATCAACTTCCCTATCCATGATTTAGATATTCTAGTCTTCCTAAAATATCATTAAAATGGTCTTTAAGAAGGGATCAAAAGGAAGTCCACTGAAGAAGAGGTGATTGTATTTACCAAATCATTCACATTTATTTCTACATATGTTTACTCTAAATACATTTCACCCATACTTAAATAATAAATAATGTATCATAAGTATACTTATGTTTCATTATTTAAGGAAAATGGTATTTTGTATCTTTTTTATCCTAAAAAAAGTGATAACATCACTTGTACATACGTACATCTTACAGTCTTCACATAGTAGTGTCATGTTTTTTCATAACCCCTTTATCTGGATGGTTATAAATATGGGACTAATTGATATATATATATATATATATTATATTTATGATGTAACTATTTTTCTAAATTTATAATATCATATCTAAATTCTTACCTTCTAATTGATTGGAAAATGATAAAGTCCCTAATGTGTACGTGTGAACTACCAACTCCATAAAGCGATGTGATCAATTTTTTATGTACCCTTCACATGGTCGGTAATAAGGATAAAATTAATATATATATATATATATATATGATTTTATTTCATTAATACCATTATAGGGATGATTGAACAATAAAAAATGCTTATGGAGTGGATCTTCCTTAAAAAACATGCATGATAAAATAAAGAAGTTAACACCTAAAATAATGTTAATAATGAAATATTGTTAACAAATGGATAATATGATGTCATAATAAGATAATATATGATATTTAAAATATTAATATAATTCTGGTATAAATTAATGACATGTTAAAAACCATTATACTAGGAGGTTAAATTACTTTCAACTAAGGGGAAACTTGAAGTAATGGATTTCATCTCAATTTCCACTCCATTGAGACATATTTGGTATTATGCACTTGTTTATTTTTAAAGTGGTCTATATAAAACACCTTTTATGTATTTAACATTAAAATTTATTTATTCATGATGATTATAATTTCAAATCATGTTTACTCTTTCAATGTGTAATAATTTGAATGTTACCAAATAGGTAATAATTTACATTATATTACAATTTTTTGGGATTACAATAATTTTCACTAAAATAATAATATAATATATCCTTAATATATATTATATATTTTATTATACTTTGGATATTTAAAAAGTTCCGATGTTTTATTCTACCTTTTCATATCCTTTTCACTTTAATCAAACAATATAATATTTAGAAGAAAATATGATTTCATTTATCTTTTTGATTGGGTTTATTTTAAATTCAGGACCATGTTATTAATTTTTTTTACAAAAGACATTTAATTGAATGAAATTCTTATTTAAGGATATTTTATGTTTTTCTTTACTTTTTAAAAGGATTTAGATTAATATTTGTCATTTTTATCTCGAAACGTTCACTTTCAAAATTCCATTTAAAAAGTCTAAAGGAATGATTTTTATTATAAATTACGTTAACATATCTTCTCACTACCATTAATGTTTTATAATCTTAACATATTATACTAATTTTTAATGGTTTAAAAAAGAATAATCATTAATGAAAACTTATTTTTATGTTTTTATTCCATTTTATTTTATTATATAAAATACATGTATTTATTATAAAGCGTATATTTCTGATGAACTGATAATCATATCTCATATCTTGATTAATTTTATGGTATTTAACATCCTATTGAAAAATTAATTTCTTATGGTCATTGGGAAATTAATTTATCTTAAATATCCATATTGTTTGTATTGTGGATAAAACTATACTAGAAACTATATACCATATCAAAATATGGTGTTTTGCTTTGAATGTTATTTTATTGACAGGGGAAATATTGATATTTAATATCCATTAATGAATACAAATATTTTTTAGTATGTAATATTATTCAAGGATTAAATTGATCATTAAATATATGAGGAATGAATTTGACATGTAGTGATGTGTTGTTCCTAGAATTTTATAGCCACTAAATGCATTAATAGATCTCATGAGACAAACCAATGGGCTAGCCTTATTAAATGGGTTCTTGGTGTATTCTTACACATAGTTTAAAATGTATTGGTGTATATCCTTAGTAGTAAATATATAATCATGTACGAGATCATGTCATGAATCATTTTTCATTTCCTTCATTAAGAATTTATCTTTTTATCCATGAGATTATTTTATTTAATATTATCCATAGATACATTTCATGCTAAAATTATTGAGTAAATGGAATGTGTTTTCAATTATTTACCTTATGATTTAGATTATAACTAATTTACTAATAATATATTCCATTGTACTTAACCCTTACTGAGTACATGATATCACAATATTTTTTTCCTTTAATGAGTATATTAAAAAAATCATTGAATGAGTTTCATGTATTTTGAACATTTTATTTTGTTATGTTTTAAATTTTATTTCCAATGTAAAAATGAGAATCATGTATGTATGTAGTTCTTCAAAACTACAAATTTGATCATTCATTTGGGATGAGATCCCTTATATCTTATTCCAATGTAATAAAGTATACATTAGCTTTGGATTTCAATATTTTTGGTTGCTACTCATGATCACAAGAATGAAGTTGAGAATGGTATGCATCTCAAAACCCCTATATCTTATAACTGAATAATGGAGTATACTTAAATGGTTTATAATTTTATTATTGGACTATAATGATGGAAAATGGGAGTTTCCAAGTCATTCATAATGTAGTGATGTTGATATCTTAGTAGAAATGAAATAAAAAACCTCTTATCTATTTCAATTAGTGGGTGATATTTATTGATTATATTATAATATATTCTAAATGTTTTGATGAATCTGTAGAAAATATAAGTATTTATATTTAATTTATTTTCATTAATGGTTTGGAAACAAATATTATATGGTATCGATAATCATTAAAATTGATTTTATGAAGAGGCTATATTTTTTGGGAATACTATTAAAGAACAAATTATTGAGTGATGGATAAAAATAATGTTTAAAAATGTGATTGATTATGAGATAAGTGAGTTAGATAGAATTTAAAACAATTTAATTTATTATTTATTTAATAAAAATTTCTTCGATGGTGATGTTTTCTTTTTTTTAGGGTTACTATGTATATTTACTAGTATATGACCTTATGAATTTGTGTTTAATACATTTCATGGTTGAATATATATTTAATCCTTAGACAAAAATATAATTTTACTATGGCTTAATTTCTTTGAGATTAAAGTGGTTTGGGGAGAGATGTATTTTGGATAAATTTTTAATAGGATATAAATATTGTTTTTATATGATTGTATGATAAAGTAATGTTCTTTGAGGAAAGATAAGTAACTTGATATATGTTAAGGGAGTCAGATTGATTTTATGATAAAAGTTATATCCTAAATGATTAACATGATAAAAAAATCCTAACCCAATTTCATTAGTGATTAATATTAAAAATAACCAGGATTCAATTTTTTTAAGGGGGTAAAATGTAATGACCCAAGATTTTACTATATATATTTTCCCCTTTAAATAACCACTATTTTGATAGATTTTTCAATACATAACATCAAAATTAAAATTGATGATATATTATATAAGAAAAGTAAAAAAAGTATAAAACTACAGTCGATATAAATATTGTAATACATTATAACTCTACCAAAATTAGAATTAGGAATACTGACCTGATTAAAAGGTCATTTTCTAAGGAAAAATAGTTTTTCATTATATAATTTATTATTCTTTTTTAAGATAAATTTAAAATATTAAAAATTTAATATTGAAAAATTAAATTCATTTTTGAATTAATTAGGTCAAAATTAGTTTAAGGTATTTTGTTGATATTTTTATAAAACAATTGTTTTTAGGTGAATAGTAAAAATATCAATTTTCCTAAAAATAGTACTTTTATGAAATTATCATAAGACAAGAAAAATTTAAAGTTGATAGAAAATTAATTTTATAATATATATATATATATTAAATATGTAATATAGTGTATTTAAATATATTATGTTGAATGTATGAAACACATGTTTAACATTTTAGAAACACATGTAATATTTCACACTAAAAACTATTTATATGCACCTACATTAAAAATTATATATTATCACTTTTGGAAATTATTTATAAGAAAATTTATTTAATACTTGTGAAGAAAAATTCTATATTATTAGATATTTTCAATTTTATTTTTTCACATAATATTGTGATAATTGTTATTAAAGGTAATGACCAAGATACTCATGAAAGAGTTATGTTTAAATAGTTTTTATATTAATGTTGCATAATTTTTATCTAATAAATTAAATTTATTGGTTGTAAAAAATAAATATATTATGAATTTTAAACTCATTTATAAGTATATTAACAAATATATAATTATAAATCAATTTAAAAAATTATTAGGAATATATAATTGTTAAAAAATCATTTTTATTAAAAAACAATATATATATATATATAATATTTTGATAGAACAGTTTAATTTATATTATTTATAATTTTAATTAAGTTAAATAGAGATTAAATTTAGTTTCATAACACCCATATTGAGAAATATGGGTCATTTTATATGTTTTTTAGTGTAAATACACCGACCCATGTATGCTAGATCATGTGTTGAATTTATTATATTTTCACTAGATGCATAGAATCAAATCACGAAGGAAAAAATAGTTTAGTATTATTATAAAACCAGATATAAATTTAAATCTCATAGTAAATATGAAATCTTAAAATAAAAAAATATATAATTAAATATTCTACATCTTTGACTCTTTCAAATATTCATACATCATATCTTGGGTAAACAAAAAAATGATGGTGATCTCAGATGCTGAGTAAGGGTTAGATACAATGGAATCTATCCTGAGTAAATAATTCATAATCAATATGGTAGGATAACAAACTGAAAAAATATTCAATTTAATTAATAACATGATCAAGATGAATAATATGGTTGAAATGAATAGTGAAAAAAATAATTCTATATACATAATGACTTGTGATTAAATATTATCTATATATATCACAACTAAAAAAATAATCACATGCACATCAATAAATAATCTCATAATTATGGAATAAATAATGTCAGATAACATAAAAAATCACGAATCCCTCAATAAAAGATATCTAACATAAATGGGTAAATCCTTGGCCAAATAATGAAACTTGGTTTTCTTATGAGACCTACCGATTCCTCTCGGGATTATAGTGGCCCCCTATTACATAATAAGTCCAATTCATTCATAATATGAAATAATAGGACAATAATTCAATACATAATAATCTTAAACATTAAATTAGAAAGAAACCATATAAAGTATTAATATTTCTCTAGTAAAATTGATCATAAACCATCTAGATATTGAACAAGGATAATATCCTTTCAAAATTTCACTAGTTGAGTATAAGGAAAATAATGTGTTATTTTCATTGATAAGTAGAAATTCTATAAAAATTTCATTAAAATATTTCTTGAGGAAAATACCTTTTCCATTTTGAAAATTACATTAAAAAATGAATAATTTATAGAATATTTGGTAAAAAATTAATTTGAAAACGATTTTGGAAACTACTAAATAAAGCTTTAAATCATTGAGCAGTCATGATGGTTGGTTTTTTTTCATACTGAGTATGTTAAATCAATGATTTCATTCATATTGTTGGTAAAAAGTTATAAAGTACATTGTTTAGAAAACAAAAATATTTTCCCTTTCAATTTTTTTTGTAAAAGTAAAAAATGGGTGAAAATGTCTTATAAATCATTTTAATAATAATGAATCCTTTCATAATTTTTTTTTTAAAATATAGATATGGTAGAAAAATACACTCGCTCAAAAATAGAAGTAAGATAAACATTTCATTTAAATAATCCACATGAAAGTGTGATATAGGTTAAAACATTAATAATTATTAATCGATTGATATTCATGTTAGATAACAAAAATGGGTAGTATATACACCATATAAAAATAAATAGACACATAATACCAAATACGACTCAATAGAGAGGAAATTGAGATGAAACCTCTTACAAAATCATTCCATTGAAGCGAGAACTAATCAATGAATTTATTATTTTAATGAAATGTATATAAAAATAAAACAAGTGGAAATAAAACAAAAAATAATCATAATTCATTACACACATAATCTTATAATCTCAAATACAATGAATTAGTAATATAACATAATGATAAGTAATGGAGTTATGAAACACCTTACAACTTGGTATCTTTTAGGTCATATCCCCTTGAAATAAATTATTTGAATTGAAATATAAAATTCCATGAAGTATGAAGGATTAAAAATATAAAATGTATATTGGTATTATATGCACATTTTAAAAGGAATTATGATAATAACAAAACATTATGCCTAAATGAATGGAAATGGAGATTAAATCCCTTATATCCGGTCTAACTCATCATATACATTATTTATATTATGTAATATTAAACTTATCTTAATTAATTATTTTATTAATAATTTTTTTTATCTTTTTAATTAGTTTTATATTATTTTTTACCATGTTATATTGAATTACTTAATAGATTATGTTCATGTTGAACCTTTTGATGATATTTTGTTTGTATGCCCAAAATGAATTTAGTAGTTTGACTATTGAAAAAGAAGTATTAGTTACATTATCTATAAAATACTAGTAATTAAATATTTATAATTTTTATACATAAATTATAATTTTAAATCCAATAATTAAATATTTTTATGAAAATTTAATTACGTTAATATCACGAAGATGGTAAGTCGTATGTACGCAAGAGTAACATTTCCATTTTTCTATTATCATTTTAGAAAGAATGATTTTTTTAATATTTATTTAATTTTAATTATATCATTAATATAATATTATTTATTTTAATATAATTATATATATCATCCATGTGATGTCATGATGAAGAATGAATCACATCGCTTCGTAGAGGTGGTAGTCCGCACGTACGCATGAATAATGTTACCTGTTTTTAGTGAATGAAAATATAAGAAAGTGAATGGAATATTATATTTTACACATGATTAATATTTAAATAATATAAAAAATATATATGTTAAATAAACCATTAAGACCATCCATAATAGTAGGTGATGGAAAGCAAATTACATCAGCTTTTGAGATTTTAATCCATCGTACACACGAAAGAAGATTTTGTTTACCATTTTCTAGAATAGGAAGTGAATACAAGGTATGAACTTAAAATAAAAAAATATCCTTATATGGTAGATAATTCTTTTATTTTATCATCATTTTTGAAAAATATTTCATGGAGGTGTAATAATTAATAAATAAAAAACGCACAGTTAAGAACTATACCACTTTCTTAGACAACCTCTTTAGGTTTTCACCAAAACCATCCATGAAATGGTTTTATGATAAAAGAATACTATATTATGTAGGTATGGATTTAAGGAATGTATATGGTATTTTTTTGGACTAAAAAATAGTATCCTTATGTATGTATAGGAGAGGATAGGGGGTGTCCTTTTATAAGTGAAGGTGGGGACTCACTTGGAAATTTCCTAGAGGAATAAAAAATGATAATGTCGTTCCAAAGAAATATGATTCTAAATGGACATTTATTCAAAGGTGGGAAATGATAGGCTCGATATTTGGTCATAATATAGTATTTATAAATGTTTAATTGTAAATATTACCCATATTTTTTTTATTTAACTCTATTTAAATACATTATAACCTTAACGACGACAACCAATTTTTACTATTTTTAATATTCCATTATAACACAAAATTAAATTATAATTGTTAAATAATATTAATTATGATGATTAGAAATATGTAATACAATTTACCAACATTAATTCAAAAAATATCTGAATTTAATTTAATATTAAACCAGTAATTACGAGGAAAATGTAGTTTTTCAAAAAAATGTTTTCTTATATATATAATGTTTTATATGAAAACATAAAAAATGAATAAAATTTCATAATTTTGATTAATTATAATATAATTAGACTAATTATACTTTAAAAATAAGTTTAAAACAAAATATATCTTTTAAAATTAAATATAATGTCTAATAAAATGATTATTTTTCACTATTCATTAAAAAATTAATATTTTCAGAAAATTCCAAAACAGTAACTCCATGAGAATTTTGAAAAGATTATTTAAAAAATTCCTTCCTTTTTATCAAATTGAATTTATACAATTTCAAGAAGTAATTTATAATATTTACTCATAAAAAGAAATAAAAATCATTTTTGAAGGAAATATATTTTTGTTGAATAAAAAGACTTTAATAAAATTTTGGTTGTTATTTAATAATATTTTTTTAGTATATTTATATTTATTTGGAACATTATATATATATATATATATCATAAATAATTTATTCATATTCATACAGTACAATTTAATAACAAACTTATAATGGTTATATTCAAATAATAAATTTTAATGGTTCATTTATGTAAAGACCCAGAGATTTCAAGGAATTTTTTTCTTAATTTCTTTGAAATTTTACGAGATTGTGGATCTTGATGACACCTGATTCCGAGGCCCGGTGTGCCCGGAATCAAGTTCAGAAATTTAGCTCGGGTATGTTTAGTGAATGAACGAGCGGGTTTTTCTAACTTTTGAACTGGTGCTCGGAATCGAAATCTGAGCGCACCGATGGAACCGAAACACCGGTAATTGATTTTGAAGAACTTTTACGAAGGTGCATTTGCTTAGGAGGAGTTTTTAAAATTTGAGGTGTAAGTGAAGAATAAAATAAATTTTCTAATCCAATTTTATTTTTCTTCTAAGTAGATTTATCCTTTGTGTGGAAGTTGGGTTGGTAACTTCCCCTGGGAGAATAAAGGAGAGGTGGGGCCCACATGAGCCCCCACCTTTTCATATTTTCCATAACCCCTTGAAAATCCTCCTTAATGTTGTGACTTTACCTCTTCTCTTTTAATGAATGCCAACACACTCTCTACTCAATTAATTGAACACATTAATTAATTGAATTAGTTTTGAATTTTAAAAGTGTTGGCATGTGTGAATAAATTAAGATAAAGTCTTAATTTATTTTGGTTGATGGGGTGTGTGGGGAAATGGAGGAGATAGAACTCATCTTCTTCATTGGAGAACGTGAAGAACTTCGAGAACCCGACGAAGAACGCCGTCACTGCAAGGAGTGAATGACGTGTCGTTCTTCTTCCCTCTCCGCAGCCGGTGAGAGATGCCTTCGTCGAAGAACGACGATGCGCCACATCCTTCTTCTGGTGAATGCCGACGACACTTACGAAGCCTCGATTTGTGACGCCGTCTTCCGTGACACCGTCTTCTGCGACGCCGTCTTCCACGACGTCCTTTTCCCGCGACGACCCTCGTTTGACGACCTCATCGAAGTAGGGGTTTAATCTTCGTTCAAGTTTATTTAACGAACTTCGTTGATAATTGTTGACCGCTTTCTATCATTATAACAGCATGAGGTCGGACTGCAAAAACACGAATGACCCACCTCCCCCTTTTTGTTGTTGTACCCGTTGTGGCTCGAACGAAGGTGACGTGGTGCCGTCGCACCGCGCGGAAACAAAGAAGAAGCGCGGCGCCGTCACGTCGCGCCGTTGAGGTCAAACGAAGCCGCGACGCTGTCGTGCCGTGCCAGAGAACCATGAAGAGGCCGCGACTAGAGCGGGGCCACAGGGAAGGGGGCATGGCGTCGTCGCGCCATGTCGGTCAGAGCAGGCCGCGACCTTTGGCCGCAGTGGTGCGGGGAGCGGCGGCCGGAACCGCCGGCCGCCGGAGCAAGGAGGGCGGGACCCGCGGTGAAACATCGGCCGACCGAGAAAGATTGTTTCTGAGAAGCCGGGGGTCGTAACCCCCGGCTAGAAAAAGGGAGCGGCCCCCACGTGGGGGGTCGCAACTTTAATCAGGGGGGCAGTGCGCCCCCCCTTCCCGCAACGGCTCGGCCAGCACGAGCTGGCCGTGCGGGGCACGCCACGCTAGGCCAACCGGCTGCCCAGGTGGGGCCGGGCCATGCCCACCAGGTTTTGCCACACCCTAGTGAGCCGGAACTGGACCCGGGTCAGGTCGACCCGGTTCGGGCCGACCCAAGAAGTCTCGGGCCGGGTCGGTCCGGGCCCGAACTCCCTATCTCGGACAGTTTCGTTCAAACGCCCATAACTTGGGCTACGGACCTCTGATCGATGCACCGTCAGTTGCGATGAGATCCTTTGATCAAGAAGGTCGTTTTAGTATATTAAACTGAAGGTTTAGAAGAACTTTGGATATGGACGGGTTTGTTCGAACCCGAAACCAACCAGGCCCTCAGAGCGGAAATGCTTATAACTTGAGCTCCGGACGATCGATTGATGTTCCGTCGACCTTGTTGGATTCCTCTTAGTGAGACGGACCTTTTGGATTACTCCACTCGAGGTTTGGACGTAGTTGGAGTTCGGTTTGGTTAGTTTTGACTTAAAAACCAACAGGGCCCCTGGAACGGAAAAGCTGGTAACTTTCAGACCGGATGTCAGTTTGACGAACCGTCAGCAGAGTTGGTGATCACGTTGAGAAACGGTACCTATGAGTATACCCTATGAGATTTCGGGGTACAGTTGAGATATGGCCGGGTTGGTTCGCATGCGAAACCAACCGAGCCCCTGGGACGAAAAGGCTAATAACTCACAGACCGGGCGTCTGATTGACGCACCGTCTATTGCGTTGAGACCCCCATGACAAGGTGGTCCTTTGAGATACTTTTTCATGGGACTTTGTGATACTTGGAGTATTGACCTATAGCTCATGGAGCGGACCCTCCCGGAGACAAGCGTACAGAGTACGGAGACCGTGTAACTAGTTGAAACCTGACGACTACTTGACCGACTCGACTTGGAGTGAGTCGACCAGTCCAGTGGATGGAGCACTAGTGTGTTTGGGTGCAAACCCACGGCGGATGGAGCGCCTGGTAGCAGGTAGCAGACCCGCGGTACTCAATAGGAGGAGTACCTCTGTAGGCTATGAGGGGGAGAACTACTGTGTGAGGTGGCAGACCCATGGCGGAGGAGCACTACTTTGTGAGGTGGCAGACCCGAGGTACTCCTCAGGAGGAGTACCTCAACAGTCTAAGGTTAGTGAGCAGTACATCAGAGTTGTGACAGGATCACTGTACTCGTCAGAGACGGGGCTCTTCAGCAGTTATGGTTTCGATAATGAAAATCCTGGTTTGAGCTGAGTCTATGACCTTTGTGTTTACCTAATCATTGAGATGGGTTACTTGATAACTTAGGTATATGTATGGGAATATACCTAGGTAAGTGGTTATCTGTTGATATCGTAACCTTTGTGTTTCCTCATGATTGAGATGAGTTACTTGATAACTTAGGTATAAGTATGGGATTATACCTAAGTTAGGGTTATCCGTTGAGATCCTTGTTTGTGGTTATCCTTGTTCGATTTAGTGAGACCATGAGGGTCTCGCTATCCCTACTGATTATCATATACTCACCCCTGAACGATCTATGCCCACACCTCGTTGTGTTGGTTACAGACGACGGGCAGCGCTGGCAGAGGCCGAGTGTTCGAGGACTGGACGGTACCCGGAGGTGGACCTCACGATGAGTCAGTATCCAGAGGTGGACTTCACAATGAGATGATACTCAGAGGAGGTTGATGGGAAAGAGTGTTGTGGAGGCTATCTGTACCTACCCTTCAGGTTGGATCTGTGGCAGACGATCCAGGAGCTACGCTATCTGTACATACCCTTCAGGTAGGATCCAAGGTGGACGACCCAGGAGCTACTTCAATTTTTCTTCTAGTTGTTTGTCTTTCCTGTTGTACTATTGTTCAGTTGTATCTGTACTTCAGTTGGGTTTGTATTCTAGACCAATTAATTTTCAGCACTTTCTTTTTTACTTAGTGTATTACTTCCGCTTGTACTCTGTGGTGTTTGTTTACTTTTATAAAGGCAACGCCTTCCCAATTATCGGGAATTACGCCTTTGGTGCTAGTCGCCATCCCCTGGCCTATGGAAGGCGGGCTTGGGGTAGTCACGGCACGGGCCCCGAGGATGGGTCGTGACAAATTGGTATCATAGAGAGGTTCTACCGCAGAACTTAGGACGATGATATTTTCTTTCTGTGAAGAAGTAGTGTTAAGGGTACTAAGTGTGGATTTCAGTTCATGGAGTCCAGTGTTGGTGCGGCGGCCGACGTATCCGTACACCATGACCCTGACTACTGATTTCTGACTTATTGCACGAAAACACTAATTGCGTGTGTGTTTCAAAAGTTTTCTTTATGTCATCTCAAACCAAGTCAGCTCACCAGGTTTAAATTGTTTGACTGTGTCACATCTATTCAGGATGTCTCCATGCAGTCAGTCAGTTGGAGTTTCCGAGGGAGTACTCGATGACAGCCCACCAAGCGTTGAGGCTCTGGTGCAGGGCCCTTTTTTACTATGTTGGCACCCTCGGGTGGTGTACCAGCAGCACCACCACCTGTTGGGAAGTGGAAGCCACAAGCCATACTAGCGAACTGTTCATGCAGTTAGAGCGTGTTGCACGAGTTCTAGTAGTAGCGGCCTCCGAGGTTACAAGGTGAGGTAGATTCCCAGACAGTAGAGCACTGACTGGAGGTGATTTCTAGAGTTTTCCACCTAGCTGAGACATCAGTAGAGTGGATGGTGGACTTGGCTACTAGTTTTTTCCAGTGAATGACCATGAGGATGGTCCCCATAGTGACGAGGCTTCGGTATGTGGACTGATGCCTGAGATAGTTCTTTCGGGTAGTGTGCCAGCTATACATCACTACCTCTTGGTCAGCAGTTACAGCCGGTGGTACCGGTATGTGACACATGTAGACTTACTGCATTACACATGTTCCAACATCAGATACCTTCATGTTCCAAGGCGAGCCTGACTCACAGGCAGCTGAGGACTAGCTTGAGGAGGTGGATGAGAGTTTTCTAGAGCTTATACAGCTTCGGCAGAACGACATTTCGGTAGCTGAGAATTCATTGGGGCATACCAAACCATTCCTGATACTCGATGAATGCAATGCGATCGGTGCTTTAGGGATCGAACATCCGAGCCAGCACCTTTTCTTTATCCATTCCTACTTCGGCTAGGGTTCTAGAAAGTACCTTTGTGGTTGAGAATTCTTTTGCTGAATGGATGCGGTCAGTGAAGGTTAGCAGTGGAAAAGCTGGAAACTGGTGCTAGTCTCGGAGACTTGGGCATGTAAAATATTTCAAGTAGAGGAAGTAAAAAAGGACAGATGAATCTGCAAGGCGGCAGACATGGAAGTAGACCTATGAGAGTAGCATGAGGGGGTTAACATTTTGACATGTTGCAACCACCCTCCCTTATAATTCCCACTAGGCTCAGGGAGCTAGGGGAGGGGGAAAGAGTAGTTGCATGTGATCAAGGAGTGCGACCGAAAGGCTCTAAGGATGATTCGAAGTACGAACTGTGTCTTCTACTAGCTGCCATAACAACAAGACATTGATATGAATCATTCCTTCCTTCCACGAATCATCTCCTAGGCCTGGAGTTTCTGGTAAGCCGTAGACTTGACCCTCACGTCTGGGGATACCTTTGGGAGGAGACTTGATAATCACACTTACACTGACAATGTGATCTGACCCACGAGGCGAGAGTTTTAGTTGGAATCTCTTGGTGGCAGCGTCGAGGCCTTAAGATGTTGTTCTGAGCATGGATTGGATCCACAGTTCATACACGGATTGACTATATTAGGCAAAAAAGTTGTGGTTTATCTACAACATTGAGATGGGGTATTCCTTGGTCGGCGAAAAGGAAATCCCATGAAGCACAGGATGGAATCATGTACAAGAGGGTGCATTCAATCACTCAGAAGATGGCCAAACATACCTTTGTGCTAGGAGTCTCCAGAGTTGTGGCACCACTTCCAGCAGAGCTGACAGGAGGCCTCTATAGTTTTAGGATGACGACCATGTCCTTATACGGGTCTCACCTCGACGAGGTTTACGGAGATGTAGCCAAGGCCGCGAGATATCTCCGAGGTTCAACGGAACTTTCTAGGTCCTCATCAGGGTAGGTGAGGTGGTTTACCGCTTGACCTTTCCACCACATTTGCACTGGGTGCACGATGTCATCCTCGTATCTCAGATAAGGAGATACGTGCATGACCCTTCACACATCGTCGACCGCAGGGAGTTGGACGTCGATGACGGGGTGACATTAACAGAGGTTCTAGTGGAGAATGAGGATCAACATGAGCAGGTACATTGTGGATGGTCGATTCCTCAGGTGCGCTTTCACTGGCACCTCCTGAACCTCCAAGAGAGCACATGGGAGCGGGAGGCTTAGTTGCGTGCTCAGTACCACTTTTGTTTCCCTAGTTTGTGTTATAGCTTTATGGGGACGTAAAGCCCTAAGGTGGGAGTAATGTAAAGACCTAGAAATTTCAAGGAATTTTTTTTCTTAATTTCTTTGGAAATTTACAAGATTGCGGCTTCTGAAGGCACCTAATTCTGAGGCCCGGTGTGCCCGGAATCAAGTTCCGAATTTTAGCTCAGGTACGTTCAGTGAACGAATGAGCGGGTTTTTCTAACTTTTGAACCGGTGCTCGGAATCAAAATCTGAGGGCACCGATCGAACTGCAACGCCGTTAATTTTTTAAGAATACCTTTTTTGAAGGTGTGTTTTCTTGGGAGGAGTTGTTTAAAATTTGATGTGTAAGTGAAGAATAAAATAAAAATTGTAATCCAATTTTATTTTTCTTCTAAGTAGATTTATCCTTTGTGTGGAAGTTGGGTTGGTAACTTCCCTTGGGAGAGTAAAGGAGAGGTGGGGCCCACACGAGCCCCCACCTTTTCACATTCCCCATAACCCCATGAAACTCCTCCTTAATGTTGTGACTTTACCTCTTCTCTTTTAATGAATGCCAACACACTCTCTACTTAATTAATTGAACACATTAATTAATTGAATTAGTTTTGAATTTTAAAAGTGTTGGCATGTGTGAATAAATTAAGACAACGTCTTAATTTATTTTGGTTGATGGGTTGTGTGGGGAAATAGAGGAGATAGAACTTGTCTTCTTCGTTGGAGAACGTGAAGAATGTCAAGAACCCGATGAAGAATGTCGTCACCGCAAGGAGTGAATGATGTGTCATTATTCTTCCTTCTCCGTAGCCGGTGAGAGAAGCCTTCATCGAAGAACGACGACATGCCGCATCCTTCATCGAGCGAATGCCGAAGATGCTTACAGATCCTTGATCAGCGACGCCGTCTTCCATAACGTCGTCTTCCACAACGCCATCTTCCACGACGTCCTTTCCCTATGACGACCCTCGTTTGATGACCTCATCGAAGTAGGGGGATTAATATTCGTTCAAGTTTATTTAACAAACGTCATTGATAATTGTTGGCCCTTGCTATCATTATAACGGGAGGAGGTCAGACCACACAAACACGGCCGACCCACCTCCCCCTTTTGCTTTCGTACCCGTTGTGGCTCGAACGAAGGTGACGCGGTGTCGTCGCACCACGCGGAAACAAAGAGGAAGCGTGGCTCCATCGTGCCGCGTCGTTGAGGTCAAACGAAGTCGCGGCACCGTCGCGCCGCGCTGAAGAACCACGAAGAGGCCGCAGAGAAGGGGGCACGACGTCGTCGCACTGCGCCAGTCAGACAAGGCCACGACCTTTGGCCGCAGTGGTGCAGGGAGCGGTGGCCGGAACCGCCGGCTGCCGGAGCAAGGATGGCGGGACCCACGAAGGGAGTCCCGCGGTGACACACTGGCCGACCGAGCCGGCCGGTTTCCGAGAAGCCGTGGGTCATAACCCCTGGCTGGAAAAAGGGAGCGGGCCCCACGTGGGGGCCCGCGACATTAATCAGGGGGCAGCGCCCCCCCCCCTTTCCCGCAATGGCTCTGCCAGCACGAGCTGGCCGTGCGGGGCGCGCCGCGCCCTATTGGTCCGGACCCGGATCCGGGTCGGGTCGACCCGGTTCGGGCTGACCCAGGGGGTCTCGGGCACGAGTCGGTCCAGGCCCGAACCCCCTATTCTCGGGCAGTTTCGTTCAAATGCTCATAACTTGGGATACAGACCTCTGATCGACGCACCGTTATTTGCGATGCGATCCTTGGATCGAGACTGTCGTTTTAGTATATTACACTTAAGGTTTGTAAGAACATTGGGTATGACCGGGTTGGTTCGAACCCGAAACCAACCGGGCCCTCGGAGCAGAACGCTTATAACTTGAGCTCCGGACGTCCGATTGAAGTTCCATCGACCTTGTTGGATTTCTCTTAGTGAGACTGACCTTTTGGCTTACTCCGCTCGAGGTTTGGACGTAGTCGGAGTGCGGTCGGGTTAGTTTTGACTTAAAAACCAACCAAGCCCCTGGAACGGAAAAGCTGATAACTTTCAGACCAAACATCCGTTTGACGAACCGTCAGTGGCATTGGTGATCACGTTGAGAAACGGTCCCTATGAGTATACCCTATGAGAGTTCGGGGTACTGTTGAGATACAGCTGGGTTGGTTTGCACATGAAACCAACCGGGCCCCTGGGACAAAAAGACAAATAACTCACATACTGGGCGTCCAATTGACGCGCCGTATATTGCGTTGAGACCCCCATGACGAGGTGGCCTTTTGAGATACTTCTTCATGAGACTTTGTGATAGTTGTATTATCGACCTGTAGCTCGTGGAGCGGACCCTCCTATAGATGATCATATGGAGTATGGAGACCGTGCAACCGGATGGGACCCGACGAATGCTTGACCGACTCAACTTGGAGTGAGTCGACCGACCCAGTAGATAGAGCACTACTATGTTTGGGTGAAGACCCATGGCGGACGGAGTGCCTGGTAGAAGGCAATAGACCCGCGATACTCGATAGGAGGAGTACCTCTGTAGGCTATGAGGGGGAGCACTACTGTGTGAGGTGGCAAACCCATGGTGGAGGGGCACTACTTTGTGAGGTGGAAGACCCATAGTACTCAACAGGAGGAGTACCTCAGCAGTATAAGGTTAGTGAGAAGTACCTCGGAGTGATGAGAGGATCACTATAGTCGTTAGAGACGGGGTTCTTTAGCAGTTACAGTTTCGATAATGAAAATCCTGGTTTGAGTTGAGTCTATGACCTTTGTGTTTACCTCATGATTGAGTTGGGTAACTTGATAAATTAGGTATATGTATGGGAATATACCTAGGTAATTGGTTATCCATTGATATTGTAACCTTTGTGTTTCCTCATGATTGAGATGGGTTACTTGATAACTTAGGTATAAGTATGGGATTATACCTAAGTAAGGGTTATCCATTGAGATCCTTTTTTTTGTGGTTATCCTTGTTGGATTTAGTGATACCTTGATGGTCTCAGGGTCCCTACTGAGTATCATATACTCACCCCTGCACGGGCTATGCCCGCACCTCATTGTGTTGGTTACAGACAACGGGCAGCGCTGACAGAGGCCGAGTGTTTGAGGACTGGACGGTACCCGAAGGTGGACCTCACGATGAGTCAGTATCCGGAGGTGGAATTCACGATGAGACGATACTCGGAGGAGGTTGATGGGAAAGAGTGTTGTGGAGGATATCTGTACCTACCCTTAAGGTAGGATCCGTGGCGGATGAACCAGGAGCTGCGCTATCTGTACCTACCCTTCAGGTAGGATCTGAGGTGGACGACCCAGGAGCTGCTTCTATTTTTCTTCAAGTTGTTTGTCTTTCCTGTTGTACTTTCGTTCAGTTGTAGTTGTACTTCAGTTGGGTTTGTATTCCAGCCCACTTACGTTTCAACACTTTCTTTTGTACTTAGTGTATTACTACTGATTGTACTCTGTGGTGTTTGTTTACTTTTATAAAGGCAATGCCTTCCCAGTTATTGGGAATTACACCTTTGGTGCTAGTCGCCAGCCCCTGGCCTATGGAAGGCAGTCTTGGGGTAGTCACGACATTGGCCCTGAGGATGGGTCGTGACAATTTAGGCTTTGTGTTCCATATCGTATATAATATCAAACATAATTTTATTATTTTAAAATAATGTGGTGTACAATTATAACTAAAATAAAAAACTATTGTCATAATAATTTAATATTTCAATTGGATGTGAAGGGTATCACATTTAAAAATTCCTTTGTGAAAAAACCACTTTGTAAATGCAGCTTTAAAATGTTCTCTTCAAAAATTTGAAAGGGAAATATGAAGGTCATCAAGAATAACACAAAACTATATTGAAAAATAAGATTACATTAATATGAAGTTAAAATTAATACATGGAGGAGGAAAATACCTTCCAAGTTCAAATAGAGAGTGATAGAGTACATTGTCAGGAGAATGTAAATGAAAAAAATCCCTAAACCTATGATGGGTTAAAAGACCATCAATTCATTTGAATTGATCGTAGTATGCTTTTTTAGGAAAAATTTCCTTGATTTTAAGGATTATTTAACTATTAAGATTTATAACACTATAAAATATAATTATTTGATATATTTTTATTTAATAATAATAATAATTTAATCCTTTGGTTGTGGTTAGATCAGTTTCCACTTCATTTATTACTCGAATAAATGAATATTCAAGATGATTTTTTCCTAAAACACTAAAATTATCTATTAGCTAATCATATAATCTAAAATATACAACTCCTATATTTCAGAAAACTAATTATTTTCACACACTGTAATATAATATCCAAAATGAATAAACCTTCATATGAAGAAATAATACATTAATCTTCGTAATTCGAAAATAAAACCAAAGGTTTGATATATATCATTCCATAAATATAGAAACTTACATTGAAATTAACCTAAATAACCTCAACATTGAAGAATTTTTAAACCATTAAGGTTATCTGAAACCATTCAAATTAATCCTCCAAATACATAATAAAATTATTCCTAAAAAATCATTTACATTAAAGATAATTTTTATATATATATATCAACCCAATAAAATTTCTACCTAAATATCATTAATCACATAAAAATTATCAAAATGAAAAAATATTTGATCTTATAATTTGTTTCCCAAAATAAAATTAATATTTATCTACTAAACCATTTGATTAAAAACAATTTCATATTAATTATTATATCACATAGGATAGTGGTAGGCGTTGCACCCTTACCGCTCTTTGGTTGCGGGTTTAAGCCCTACAGCCTAGCCAATTTCAATGGGTTGTCATCCAACATGCATGTTTTCCTTTTTCTAAAATTATATTGATATAATTCCTATAAAATTACAAAATATAGGATGAATATTTTTAAAAATTAAATTAATCATCAAACCATTTTTGACCAATAATGTTTTTTATACATCTTATTTTTCACCAAAATCAAATAATCTTAATTTAATATTTTTACCTTAACAAAAAATTTCATATTATCCATAATGTATAACAATACCTTTAATATTATTTTGACAAAATACAAAGTCATTATTCATCAAATAAATATTTTACTAAAACCCATTGTAGTCTTAAGGGTTATATTACCGTAAATGTATTCCAAAATACTCTTAATCATCTTGGAAATTCATCACTTAAATCCTCAAAAGTGGTATTTAATACATTAAACTTATGATCAACCTTATACATATAAAACAATGAAAATTAATGTTTATCAACTATCACAATGGAATATCATAAGTTTCTATAGGGTATGTTTTTAGATTCATTGTAATAGTTCATAAAGAAAATGTGAATTAATTAAAGCATATCCACCATATGTGTTAAACCATGTGTGTAATATGGTCGCATTCCCTATGCACCTAAACTATTTCCATGATATTATTTACCAAATCATTTCATGTTTAATATCCATAGATGCATCTATACCATAAACAATGTCCAATTATAGTATCCATATAACGATTCATTACTAGGAAACCCAGAAGATATCTACCTTACCAATTTTTTTTTGATATTATCCAATAATTAGATATATATTTAATGCCATTTGTAGGGTTATTTTCTTTAATACATGTTTCCAAAAATGTAGTTCCAAATATTTATACAAAAATTCCACTAATACAAACTATAAAGAACCCAAATCTAGTATCCCAGATATAGTGGTTAGTTTTTTACATTGGAACCAAATATTAAGAATCATATTGTAGAGGAAAAGATATTTTAAAATACTTGGTAAACTAGATACATACTTTAATATCACATTAGATATGAATACATAAAATTAAAATCATAGTGAATATAAATATTCTACATTACTAAACTCATTCAATGATTCTTTCATCATATCATTGGTAATGAAAAAAATATGGGTGGGAACATTTTCTTAGTAAGATATATGTATAATGGAATCAATCAGTATTAAATAAATAATAATCAATATGGAATGTAAATAACTAAAAACACTTCCCATTTAATCAATTACATGAACAAAAAGAACTATATAATACAAATAAATTTTTATAAAAAAAGAAATATTAATAATAACTTGAGATTTAATCTTGTCCATTAATTTTATAACTAATTAAATAATCACATGGACATCAATCTCTAATATCAAAATTGTCAAATTCATAATTTGAGACATTGTAAAAATACTGTCAAATCCTTATTCATAGAAATCTTATATAAATGGGTATATCTTTGGCTAAATATCCAAACATGTTTCTTTCATGAGACCTACCAATGCATCGTGGTGATATAGAGGGACCCTCCTATAACCTAATATGTATAATGCATTCTCCATATGAAAGGGGATAAAAAAAGTTCAATACATAATAAACCTAAAAATTCATATTGGAAAACTAGAATAAAAAATCTAAATATTTCCCTAGTAAAATTGACCATAAACTATAAATATAAAGAATAAGGACGGTATTATTACAAAATATACTCATTAGAGTAGAAATAAAATAAAGGGTTGTGGTGGATGAATTCAAATTCCATTAAATAACATTAAAATAATTATTTAGTAAAATACAAATTTCTATTTAACAATAATATTTTAAAACAAAAAATTTAAACAACATTAGAAAAAGGATTCATTTAAAAATAATCCTGGAAAAATATAAAGTAATATTCAAATCATTGAATAGTAATGATGGAGGGGGAATGATATTCATTTCACATTTGTAAAAACAAATATTCATTTTTTATTTTTAGTAAAAATTAAAAGGTTCCTTTTTTGGAAAATGAAAAGAAAATTCCATTCAAACCATTTTCTAAAAACTCAAACAATGGTAAAAATTTCCTTAATAAATTATTTGATAAATAAAAAATGTTTTTGATTTTTTTTGAAAACAAGGATATAGATAAACAATACACTTGATCAAAAAGAGAAATAATATTTTAATTTATTTAAAATATTCTTCTTGAAAGTGTAACTTGAATTGAAACTTTAATCATAATTAGCAAATTAATATTGATGTAAAATATCTCAAAGGGTAATAATATACACTACATAAAAATAAAATGTGGATAATACCAAATATGTCTCAATGGAGATGAAATAAAGATTAAATCTTTTATAGAGATCATACCATTGAATTGAGAAATAATCATTGAATTGGTTATGTGTATCAAATTTAATTACACATAAAATATGTGAAAATAAAATATAAAATTTTCCAAATTCATTACACACATAATATTATGATATCAAACACAATGAACAAGTAATATACCCAAATGATAATAAATTGAGTTATAATACCCCTTACCACTTGGTAACATTCATGTGAAATCCCTCTGGATGGAATAAATTTAATGGAAATATAAAATATAATGAATTACTAAGGTTTTGGGATAAAAAGTTTAAAAGTGTATTATATACACCATGTTTATGTTATGTGGTTCATAACAAAAAAATTCTTCAATGAATGGAAATTTAGACGAAATATATTCCCTTAGTTCTGATTCATCACATACTATTTTTATCATCCTAGATAATAAAATTATGATAATTATTAACTTTTTTAAGAATAATTTAATGTTTATTATTAATTTTATTTTATTTAAAATCTTTTTATAATTAATTACATAATAAATTATGTTCATGCCTGATGTTTTGAAGATATTGTGTTCATATGTCCAAAATGACATTGATAGTCATTCAATGGTAAAAGATACATTTTTTCCATAATATATAGAATAATAATCATGAAATAAATATCTTTTTTTACATAAATTATAATGTGAAATATTTCTATGAAATATTATTATGAAAATTGAACTATGTTATAACCATAGAAGTGGTAAGCTGTACGTACGCATATGAAACATTCTCATTTTTCAATGGTCATTATGGAAAGAAGTTAACCATTATTTGAATGTTATTGAATTATAATTATGTCATAAATTCAATATATTTTTGTTCTAATGTACTTATATATGTGATAATATATATCATCCATGTGATGTGGTTATGAAGAATGAATCACATCGCTTCGTGGAGGTGGTATTCCACACTTACACAAAAACAACATTTTCATTTTTTACTGAATGAAACAAAAAGAAATAAAATGATATAATATCTGATCATAATGATAAATATGTAATTAATATCATATATATAAATTAAATCCTCCATTATAACCATATGTAATATGAGGTGATAGAAAATGAATTACACTGGTTTACGTGGCAGTAGTCCGTTGTAAATAAGAATGACTATTTTTTCCCTATTTGATGGAATAAGGAATGGTTATAGTATATTAAATTAACATAAAAAATATAACTATATTTTAGATAAATATTATATTATGTCATCATTTTTTAATAATATTTCAAGGATGTGAAAGAATAAATAATAAAAATGCTCGATTATGAGCGATACCTCTTCATTGAACAACCTCTTTAGATTTTGACTAAAAGCTTCAATAAGAAGGATTTATTATAAAAATTCCTTATATGAATTGCGTAGTTATTAATGGTAGGTATTTGGTGAATTATTTTCCAATAAAAAGTATATTTAGTTTAGGATATGAGAGGCGTGTGGGTGTCCTTTTATATGTAGGGTATGGGAAACAACATTGAAATTTTTTAAAAGTATAAAAAATTATTAATTAATTTACATGAAAAATCTTTCGAAATAGAGACTGATTAAAATTTTCTGGTTAAAGTAGAAATATTTATATCCAAATTATTTTAACAGGATTTATTGTAAAATATACAGTTAACTTTTTTTACTCCTTTGGTAAACACATTTTATCTTTAATCACAACAAATCATTTATACTGTTTTTACTATTAATTATGACAAAAAAACAAGTTGAACTTTTTAACTAATATTAATTTTTATTATTCAAAATATATAACCCATTTTACCAAATTCAATTCAGAGAAGTGGAAGAATTAAATTTAAAATTAATCAGAGAAGCATGAAGGAAATTATTTTTTAAAGAAAAATGTTTTCATAAATATTAAATGTTTTTATATCAAAATTGGGAATAAAATAAAATACAATGACCTAAAATGAATTAATTATAATATAATTATAATAATTTTATTTTTAATTTTTTTTAAAACAAAACTTTATAATCTCTTTAAATAAGAATATAATTTTTTAATAAAAATTATTATTTTTCACTAATCATCAACAAAATAATATTTTCAAAAAATTATACAGAATTCTTCTCTAAAATAATATATATACGATGATTTAAAAATGATATAATTTATATTAAAAAAATCTATAAAATTTATATAAATAGTTTATATTATTATCTAATAAGAAGTAAGAAAAATCATTTTTGAAGGAAAAATATTTTTGAAGAATAAAATGTCTATTAAAAATTGAGTGATTATTTAAAAATTATATAAAATTAATGTTTTATTGAGTAGTAGATATATATATATATATATATATATATTTATAAAGTACTTAATCATATTAAAAAACCCCAATTTAAAATTTAGGTTATAATTAAGATATTTAATTAATAATATTTCACGGTTTGTTTATTCTTATATTTTTGTGGCATATACACTATCGAATAAACTGTTTTTCTTTTAAAATATTATTATGTTATAATAAAAACATAAATTACATGGGGGTAAAAACTAGTTACCTCAGAAAAAAATTTGGGAGAAAAAAAAATAAGAGTAAATGATTCAATTAAGTTTAAAACATGTTTGAACATACTTGGGGGAAGATAGATAAATAAAATCACCCGAAACTCCATTATTTGTAATTTTTGGAGTCTTTGACCCTTTAATAGTGTAATTATATCAACCAACACTAAATGGTATTAAAAAAAGTTTTATTGTAAACATTTATAAAAGGATATAACATCAACTCATTTAGTGATTCACTTTCCCTTAGAAATATCCTTAAAACCCTACCACATTTTATTCTATTATATTTACCTTTCATTTTCTAAATCCATAAATGGAAAACATTTAGCCTTAGTATTTAAATTAGAAGTAGTTTATCAAGAGTAATTTCATTCTTGTGATATATGTATTACACTTTCCATACCTTTTCTTCTTAACATTTCTATTAAATAACTACCTTAAACATAGAAATATAATGACCTAAATATCGTTAGTATACTGATGTGTTATTATACAATTGATGTAACCCGTATTTATTCTTATGAATCCACATAGAAAAACAAAATTATGTCGATCGTGCGTTGTGTGGACTACCACCTCCATGAAGCCACATCTTCCATTTTTCACAAATAAATATATACACTAGTTATAAGGATGGAATTGAATACAAACATGATATATATAATATAATTAGAATTTTTATTAGAAAATTTAAATCTAACTTCATTGCTTCTCATTATTTAAAATTTAAAATGTTAGTCATATGTTTTGTGGACTAACGCCTCCATGATGTAATAATTTTTTTCCATATTTTTTTAATTATTAATAAAAACCAATTCAAATATAATTCAACAAAATAAAATAAATAAAATAATAATAATAATTTTTATATAATTATACTACATACTTCTTTAACTGTACTCACTAATCGAGTTATAACATGCACTATTTTGGTTCAATTTAACAACCTATATGAATGAAGCTATAAAAATATATTATGTATGACTGTGGGAACTAAAATATTAATATTATTATTAGAAGTTAAAAAAATTAGGATTTTTATATGTAATTCAAAATATTATATTACATGTTTAACAAATTATTAATTTTCCAAATTTGACCACAAAATTTACCAAAATAATCTGACATTGAATCAATTTTCATGAAAAATAGAAGGCATAAGAAAAAATATATAATAAAAAAAACAGAATTTGTTAACAAATGTACATTATTAAATAAAATATTTATGAATAAGGTCAAGAAAAAAGTATCTACTAAATGATATTTTATTTCTTTTGTTGTGAGACACATACATATAGCCATCATGGACCATGGTAAAAAGTTATTTGTCCCAAATTAAATTTCCCAAGACATATTTCTTATTGTGGACCCTGATATATTTTATATGGTTTTATTACCACTCAATGAATATATTTTAACATAATAATTTAATCACTTGGTTTTAATGATTCATATCATGTTCTCTCATAAATTTCATTATATTAAAAAAAAATACCAAAGTTGAATGAATTTTTTGTTTACTAAAATATCATTATTGAGTTATAATTGTTCTTCTTGAAATGATTTTTTCGAATATTAGTTTATTCTAACCTAAAAATTTATTTCATTTTAGTTTCATTTTCACTCTTAGTAAGATAAAAATATTGATTCAAATCCCCATCCTCGATGAATTTACTACCCTAAAAAGCATTTCATTATAAAGTACAATTCTCATTGTCTTTAATGATGATTTTTATTCTTTGCACATATTTTATTTCCTTCCAATGTTCTCCTTTATAATTAAAAATCCAATTATTTACTATCTAATCTGACCATAAAATTTACGATATCCTTCTTTTCAAAATAATATTTTGTTATCTATTTTTACATTATGGGTTTCCAATAAAGTCTTTTTAAAATATTTAAAAGAATTTTCATCCTTTAAAAAACAAAAATTTTATCTTCGAATTCATTTTCCTTCTAATAAAGTTTATATATTTTCTAGGATCTATTTGAAATTTTCTTTCTAAATAATTTTTTTTAATTTATCACCCCACCTTTTTCAAAATTATGTTTGAATGTGGTCCATAAATATTCTTTTACATCAATTTTATAAAATTTTTCTAAAAAATATTTTGTAGTTATCTTTTATTTTATTCATTATCTTGAAAAAGTATTTTTGGGAATTTATTTTCATTTATTACACCAAAAATCATATTATACAATTTTGGATGATTAAATTGGTATAAATTCATTTCATTCTTTAACATTTCATGTCATTTAATTTTAATTGTATTTCTTTATATATAAATCCTTTTAGAAAACTATATATTTACATCCATTGATTTAAAGGTGTTTACTTAGATACTATATATCCATTGAATGAAGAAATTATTGAATAAACCTTATACTCTTTATCTCTATAGTGTAAACAACTTATTATTTATTATCTTTTTTCAATGGTATTTACTTAAAATGTTACAGAATATGATGGGAAACCCATTTATTTTCCATAGGCTAATCATCTTATAATTATCGATGAAATAATGAATGATTTATTTATGTGATTCCATTTGAAAAGGATTTGAAATCCATTTTCATTGAATAGATTCATTAGGATATGATGAATTGTTGATTTTCAATTGGCACACTTATGTTTTGATGGATGACAAAGTGGGGTCGTACATATCCCTAAAATGAAGTGGTTAAAAGTTTATATCATAGAGATACGTGTATTTGGGCATAATTATTTTGTCTAACCAGCAAGGGTTTCAAGTGTTTGACTCAAGAAGGTTATACTTCACTATACTAAAGGTTTTCCCACATTTCTAATGTATCTTGAGGTTACTCCCTAATGGATCATGTTTATTTAAAAAACCTTCCACACTCATTTAATTCATTAACTTTTTAATTATTCCATGATTTATGATCAATGATTTTTTGGGTTTAATTTTCTTATATATCTTGATTTTACCCATAATCACATATTATGCTCATTTGAAACCCCCCCACTTATTATCACTAATGTTTACCCTAACTTGGAATTTGATAACACTCCAACCTTATTTTTTTCCATATTTTATGAAGACAAGTGTAATCTATGAGAAGAATAGAATGTATTGTATTATGGTTCGATTGTGGAGAAATGTTTACAAGTTTTTAAAATTAATTTTCCTATATAACTATTCCTCACAATCATTAAGCCAAAAGATTCCCAAAGTTCTGTTGGATTGTTGTGATATGTAATACTACTATGAAATTTATGAAATTTTTGTTTGGATAATTTCAGTTTTTATGAAATATAATTTTTAAAATTATATTTTTTTAGCATTGGAACTGAGAGTGTGGGTCCAGGGTTCTATAGAGTAACACTACTATAAGAAATTAAAATATTATAATTCAATAGAGTTAAAATAAACTGAAATATACACCAACTAAACCCAATTTAAAATATAATAAAATTGTCGGCTGAAATCCCTATATCCAATCACATATTTCCATGATTAAGAGTAATTTATTCATAATTTATAACTTTAACCCATTGCTATTCCTTTTGTCCATTACCATGGTGACAATTATTTACCATATATATTATTCATAATGATCAAAAATTAAGTTGAATTGTTTACCAAATTTGGACATGGATATTCTAAACATTTAAACCATGTTATTAAATTAAGTTCTTATAATTAATATAAAATAATTTTAAAATATTCACACAAAACACAGTGAAAACTAATTTTAGAAAAATACATTTTTAATCATAAAAATCAATTTATTGCAATTACTTACCTCGTAAATACTGTAAGATGAATGATATATTTTTTCATGAATATATTATCTAAAAATTTCATTAAATACAATAATAAATAGTGGATAATTTAATTTATTAATATAAAAACACATTTTGCATGTATAAGATGTTTTTTAGAAAAACATATTGTTTTTACCTTCAAATGATGTTATTTTAATTCCAAAAAAATTATAACCAATAAATTTATTTCTTACATTTGATTTATTATTACTTTAACCATGTGAATTTATTTTTTAAAAATAATATATGAAAAAATCAATATTCATAAAAAATGTCTCAATACAGTTATTTAGGACATAAAGTATTCCTTAAGTGAATTAGGAATCCTTTTTAAATATAATATTTCATTTAAATACCATATAATTCTCTTTATTTTATAATGTATGAACATTATTCAAATAATTTTTGTGGTCTGTGATTTAATAGATATTTAAAATATTTATTTATTTTATTGTTATATTCTAAAATATTGGGGATTTATATTCTACCATGTTATAAGAATTAATCTATTGAAATTCATACACATTGATACATAAAACTATGGATGCCTCTAACTCATAATATCCGTAGGTTCCCATATTAAATTCTCAAATTTTTGATTCCCCTAGAGAACATAAACCATGTGATTATTATTATTCCATAAAACTTTACCTCTTAGATTAATGATTTCTATTAGTTACTCCTCATAAGAAAGATCATGGTTTAATGGTATGGCCTTGAGTTTAGTACCCATCATGGATTTGGCATATAATTTATCAAAATATAAACATTAGACACATTATAAACATATGAGTGGTCTAGAAGAATCTTTAGGTGATATTTTATTTTCCTGATATTATTATGAATATTATAGGGACCAATATATACGGGGTTAATATTAACCTTATTTATAAATCTCATAAAATTATTAAAAGGAGATATATTTTGGAACACTTTTTCACCATATTTGAACAAAAATATCACTGATTATTATCAACATAACATTACTATCAACTCTAAGGTACCCAAATTTATTATTTAATTTATCTATCTATCTCTACCATTTCCACTGCTAGCTCATGTCCCAATATATTGTTTTCCCCAAATCTATCCCAACATGTTGGAGTCCTAAAATTTTTTCTATTGAGGGATTCAAATGGATCAATCCAAATTATAGAGTAGATGACTTTATTGTATGAAAATTATAACAATGGAATGTATTGATCCTTACTTAATTTTAAATATATAGAGTAATATTTCATTTTATTTGATAAGGTTCAAATGGTCCTCTTATACTAACCACCTTTTTGAGGATGATATGCATTGATAAAGCTGGACTTCATATTCAAATATTGTTCAGTAATTCTCCATAAATTTTAGATAAACCTTATATCTAAATCAAATATGATTGAGTGTGGAACTGAATTAATACTCACCAATTCCTTAATGTATATCATGGAATGATTATTATGAAATAAATATTATCTCATAGTAGTGAAATGTGTCAATTTCATAAGGAAATCAAATAAACCAAAATAGAATTATCCCCTTTAGATATATTGGGAATCCATATGGTAAAATAAATGTTGATTATTTATTATTTCCAATAAAATATTGCTAATGGTAGTAAAATTCTATTGGAATTTGGTCTCACAACATTAAAATTATATAATACCAAGCCCCATGATATATAATACATAATATATCACTTTCTATTTCCCTGCCATAAATTCACTTTAACATCTATAAACAACTTTTTAATCCTATGATGAATAGATATTGATGAAACATGATCATCATCCATCATTTCAAACTTTAATTTTTTATTAATAGGAAACATACGTTTTACATGAATTTGATCAATCCATTACGATCAAGATCAAACTCCAAAACAATTCTTATAATCTTCTGCATCTCCATATCCCCCTTTTATACCTCTTTAATCATCACATAAATTGATGTTCAAACACTCATATATAAAATATAAGATATCTATCCTTTATAAATTATTTTATAGTATATCCTCTTCAAATACATAAGTATTAGATTTCATTGAATCCATTTCATGGAAAAACGAGCATTGTTCTTCTCACATAGAGAAAAAACCAAAACTTCTTCTTCTTGGGGTAGATATATATGAAAAATAATAGTATCTAATTAGTTTTAACCATATAATTTAGTTTATATTAATCTATCTATATGTTATTACATACTTCATGATTTATTGATTAACATATATGTCACACCTTTAAGAAAATAGAAAATGCCTCTACATGTTCAAAATATATTACCATTGCCTGCTCTAAATAATTAGTTCTGTAATTTTTGAGATGAATCATCAATAGAAAAGTAGAATAATCTTCAAACAAGACATTATACATAAGAAAAAGTACCACTCGCTTCATTGATGCATCAATATAGATCAACAATCATTTTCCACTTCATCGTAGTGTGAGAACATGTACACTTACTGACCACATATTCAGTTCCTTAAGATTTTAGTCACATTAATTTATACAAAGGAACTTTTATACTTATGTGTAATCATGGATACTATATTTTATATTCTTGGGAAATATCTTACAAATAATATTTATTATCTATCCAACCCAAAAAATGGTGGATTTCAATCACCATGGTTGGTTTGGGACAATTTTTAATAGCTTTCATATTTAAGGGATCCCTCTAATATACCCTCATTATAATTATATTACCTACTAATGATATTTTATGTAGATAAAATTATCAATTTCAAAATTTGGAAAATAGTATCTACTTTCTCATGGTCTTTAACACAATCATCAAATAATATTTGTGTTATTCCGTAATCTTGGTATACATAAGAATATTATCTATAAAACGACCACATACTAATTAACGTATTCTATAAAGTCAATATTCATTAGATTCATGTAGATATATGGTGATATGGTAAGTATAAATGGAATCACTATAAATTAATAATAATTATACCTTATATGGAAGGATATATGGGATATGTCCTCCTTTTTGACCCACAACTGATGATATATATATCATAGGTAAAAATTTGAAAAATATTTAGATCCTCATAGTTGATCAAACAAATGATCAATAAGGGTCAGATGTTACCTATTCTTGATAGAAAACTGGTGAAATCATGGATAATCAATGAAAATACATAGTTATCCATATTTATTATTAATAAAAAAGAACATGCACTCCCCATGGTGGTGCACTTGTGCAGAGACCCCAAATCTAGTATCCCAAATCTAGTCTCTAATATAGTACATTAATATCATATATAAAGAATCACATCTCGAAGGACTGAACAATTTATTATTATTAGTAAACTAGATACATAATTTAGATTCTAATTACAATTTAAAACATAAAATAAAAAATAGTTTTCTTTGATAATGTAATCATTTCCCTTAGAGTATCCATACATATCAATCACAAAATAATTCCTAGAATCATAAGGAAAATAATTCACTAAAATAGAATGAGCTCAGATGCTCAATAATGGTTAGTGTACAACAATATCTATAAATAATATAGAATCACCAATATGGAAAGTTTAATAACTGAAACAAATTCCATTTAATCAAAAACATTTGCATAATATTATAGGAATAAAATACAAGCAAATTATTCCATATAAATAATCACATAATCTTAAAACATGGCCATGGATATTCTAACAAATTGAAATATCACATGGAATATAAATAACAGAATTCATAATGGTGTAATTCATAATTATAGAAAAATAAAACATAAAATTGATGATTTTTCCATGATTTCTATATAAATGGGAATGAACTATGACAAAACCATATCTAAATTTTCTCAGGAAAGCTACCAATGCATCGAGGGGCTATAGTGGGCCTTTCCCGTCACTAAAAAAGTACAATTCATTCCTCATATAAAAGGGGTAAAAGATAATCAACACAAAAAATCATATTTAAACTGGAATATGAAATGTAAATACTTTTACCATTCAACATATATAACCATAAACCATCTAGAGTAAAATGCATGGTATCACCATAGTAAATCCCTAGTCAAACTAATAATAAACCATCTAGGGAAATAATAAGGATGGTATGTTTATAATATATACCAGTTAAAGAACATGACACATTATGTAATTTATTCCTAGTCATAAAATGACTTTGAAAGATTAGTTGAAACATTTCTTTAGGGAAAAATCATTTCATTGAAAATCACTTTTTTATTTTAAAACTAGAGAACTCGTAAAAAAAATTAAAATACTTTTCATTGAAAATAATTATTAAAAACTATGAATTTTTTAATATTAGGTAAAAAATTTCATTAAAATTAACCTTATAAAGTTTTAAAGGAATATTCAAAGAAATTACGGTCATGACAGTGGGTAATACCCTATATGTTGTAAAAAATAACATTGACTTTTTACGATAAAAATGACAAAAAACTGTCTCGTTCAGAAAAAATAAGAATATTACATTAAAAATGATTTTAAAAAATTAATAAATTTGAAAAAAATGATTTAATAAATCATTTGGACAATGGTAATACATTTTTTGAAACATTTTTAGAAGAAATGGTTATGTAATAAAAAATATTTTCGATCGAAGAGAGAAATAACGTGAAATTATCATAAAAAAATTATCTTAATCATTTGAAATACCAAATAAAGGGAAAATGGTACCATTAATTAAAAAATATAAAAAATAACCAAATAATAAAAATATATATTTATTTTAAAATAAAAATATCATGTAATTTCTCTAAGGTATTCTTAAATAAAAGCAATCATGAATAATGATGACACTGTGAAATAAACCCTTACCACATTGTTAACTTTCGAATAATAATCCAAATGAAAGAAATAATTTTAAATGAGACTCTAAATACCATGAAATTAAATGAATTGGTTACTTAAAATTCAAAAAGGGGAGTATTTACATAATACAAATGAAATAATGGGTGAATATATTGTATATCTCATAGAAGTAAAAAAGAGATGAGAACCCTTACCTTGAGTTGGAATCATCATGTATGTTCATTATATTCCAAAACATTAAACCTAAATTAATTATTTAATTTCATAAGAAATGTTTTCAAGTTTAATATTAACAATATTTTACTTATTAACATGTTATATATGATTACTTGATCAATGAAATTTACATCTAATGTTTTGATGATATTTTTCTTATGTGCCAAAAATGACTTTGGTATGTTGATTATGATCAAATAGGTTATTATTAAAATATTTAAATAATAATAATAGTGAAATAATATTCATATTTATACATTAATTATAATTTGAAAACCTATCATGAAAAATGGTTGTGAAAAATGGACTATATTATAATCATGGATACCATGTGCCATACATATGCATGAGTAAGATTTCCATTTTTCAATTCTCATTAAGAAAATAATTTAAGTAATATTTTATCTTTCCATAATAATAATAATTTAATATATATCATATTATTTTCAAAAATAAACTTATATATAAAATCAATGGGGTTCGGTGATAAAAGAGAGTAACATCATATCGTGGATGTGGCACTCCACACGTACACTAACGATGTTAACATTTTTCAGTGTGAAAATTAAAATGATATATTATATTTTTGAATTATAAATTAGTCATTAATATCGTAATTATTTTAATTAAATAACATAGAATCATTAAAAATATCCCTATTACATTCCATGTTTAGCGTTAATGGGAAAGGAATCACATCACTTTGTGATGTGGTTATCTACTGTACACACGATTGATGCTATCATATAACTGAAAATATGGAAATTAAAAAAGTTATATATATGATATAATGAATAAATAGGTATAATTATATAAAAAATATCATATATATACTTAAAATACACCATCATAACCAACTTTAAGATGTGGTAATAGAAAAAAGGGATGACATCGGTCTACAAGGCGGTAGACCATTGGACACATGGATGATGATTTTATAACACATTTGATGTTAGTAGAGATAGTTTTAGGCCATGAAATTTTTATAAAAAATTATTATTATATTTAATATAATTATTTTATTATTTAAAAATTGTATAAAAATAATTGAAGGAGGTCGAGGAAGATATAAAATAAAAAACGCTCATTGAATAACATTACCTCTTCTTTGGGTAACCTCCTTAGGTTTGCACCAAATCATTACATGTTTGGATTTATGAACCAAATAAGTATTATAGGATAAGTTTATGGAATTTTATAAGTGATTTTGGTAGGTATTAACTTATCAAAATTTGGGTGAAGGTGTGAATAAGAGTGGAGAGGGGGTGGCCTTTTATAAGTGAGGTGAGTGGCACAATTGTATTTTTTAGAAATAAATAGGTGTACCATCATTATTCATATAAAAATGAGTAAACAATTGAGTATTAACTTGAATCAAACATGATAGGGTAATAAATATATCCCTAAAATATATTTTATACATGTTTTTATACCATTTAAACATTATATTTTTAGTTAAACCCCCAATAAATCTATTTTAACCAAAATCATGGAAATTTATTTTTCCTATTTTTACAATTCATTTTTGTCAAAAATTAACATTTACATATTATAAGATATAAATTATTTTGTTTCCAAATATGGAATCCATTTTTTCAAATTAAATTTCACATATGTGTGATTTTTGAATTTAAAATTAATATCATAGATGTGATGAGAAATAATGTTTTTAAAGTGAAAATGTTCTATAGTTTACATAGTATATATATCATAATTCAATATAAAAATGATTTAAAATGACCTAAACTAGATTAATAGATATATAATTTAACTAATGTAACTATAAAATCAATATGTAATAACATGGTAAACAATATAAATCAAAAAGAAAATTTTAATGAAAATTTAATATTTCTCACTATTCTTCAAAACATGGAATATTTAAAAATAATATAAAAAATTTAACCTATAATAATTTTGATATGATGAATTTAAAAATAAATATTTTTTATCAAATAAATTTTAAAAATTTGGTTAAAATATATTTTAAATTTATTAGGCCAAAGGAAAACTTAATTATCTTTAGAAATAATAAATTTTTCTAAGAAAATATTTCTTTTTGATTTAACTGAATCTCATTTTATTTATAATCAATAGATAACAATAACTTTCATAATTTATTTTTTACTATTTATAATTATTAACATAAAAGATATGTTATAATGGTATACAATATTATGGTTCATTTGGACTCAGGATTGCGTGTTCTATAAGCTATCGAAGAGATTAAATTTATTTAAAAATAAATCTTTCATAAAGTCTTCGGGTTATCTTTTCTTCTAAGATTGTGGTTTTATTTCATACACACTATAAAAAAAATTTCTTCTTTTAAAGTATCAAGGTGTTACATTCTCCTCACCTTATAGAAATTACTTCCTCTCAATTTAAACTTGATCTCAATAATCAAGGTTTTAACATTTGGAAATACCATTGCTGAAAAACCAACATCTTAAAAGGGATAATAAAACACCCTCTTAATAAGATAGATACAGAAGTTCAAATGTAATATGGAACAATAAAAAATTCCATTTCTCTATAAGAGAAAATAGTAGAAAATGAAATCAATTACATGGATGAGAATCATAAATAACTATAGGAAGTGATATAGGTAATTGATTACAAGAAAGTGAGTGATCAATATGAAGTTATGGACCTCAAAACCATAAATATGTGATGATATAGATGACAATTTAATTTGTTGATATGAAGGTAATAAAATACCATTTTTCCTTAAAGATCATTTTCTTTATGTTAGAGAATTCTTCTATTATTTAGGAATATAATGAAATATACATACTTGATATCTTTCAAATTCATAAGAACAATTGCGTCTTTTGGATGTTTTTCGATGATTTCTGATACATCACTTACTCAAATAAATGATTATCCAATTTTTTTTTTAATTTTTGAAGAACTAAAATTCATGTTTAGTGGATCTTAATATCCATTATACAATTATAAGTCATTTACATTATCTCTAGTAATTATTATAAAAAAATAACAAGCACAAGTTATCCAATATGCATGAATCATTGTATGGTGAAGTAAACCATTAATATCTAAAACTTTTTCAAAAGTTAAACATAAAAAAGTATATGTATTGTTAACCATATGGCCCTATAAATGCATTAAGATCAATATCTTTAGTATGAGTGTCACTAAAACAACAAAATGAACTTATCAATAATTAGTTTCGAGGAAGTTTGTACTATCCAATTGAATTTCTCCATATCAATAATATTTTTATCTAAACATAATTATCTAATAATTAAGAACACATTAAGGGTTATACTTGATTTAGTCATGTGTTCTATATCATGTGAAACATTCCATTAAATCATTTTTCCCGGTCACTGGTATCATTCAATATATGATTTCAAATCCTTAAGAAAAAATTACTATAGTAAAATCCATATACATTTAAAGAATGTAATTAAGAAAATAATATTAAAACATATTTCATGGATACACATACAAAACCATAGAAATCATTCCATTTTATATGTCTTAATACCGTAAGCTTGTACTTGAACCCTTATATCCTTATGAGGTATTTTTCCTTTATGCGTGGGGAATTCATTTTATTAGTTCCCTATATCTTTACAGTGGAAGAATAATACATTGGAATATTATTTATTTCCCTTGAAATAATTATCATGGTGTCCTTTTCTTTACACTTGAAGAAAAATCCTTTTCTATTTCTGTGTTTTACATGGTGTTTTCTACTAAAAGTATCACATATTTTAAAATACTTATTTCATTTCTTCCCTTTTTATTTATTTTTCTATTCCATCATATTCTTCTCTTGATTCCCTATTAATCCATAATAAATGGATAATTTTTTCAAGGTATTGATAGCACATTATAATATGTCATCATATGATGAGAATTTTGGGGATACTAGTTACCTTTATGGGACTAGCTTAATTTGATAAAAAATAGGCAATTATTCTCTATGGATTACGTATATATCCCAATTTTTTTTATAACCTTATAAGGTTAACTTCATACTTAGATACATTTTATTATACATTGTATCTTAGACTTAAGAACTATTTTTTTCATATATTCTCAATCATCACATGGAATATATTCTTTCAAGAATATTACCTGGAAATCCTTTCACTCTATGAATTTTATTTCCACCTCATCTTTAGTGTTTTGAATCAATGTCTACCGTAGATCTGCATCTACAGAGAGACGATAAAGTTCCATGAAAAATTTATCCATTTCACTAAAACCCAAATAAACAAATATATTATCTAAGTAACTTATCCATTTATCATTTGAAAAAATAGTTGTACTCCAACTAAATGATTGTAACGCCCCGACCCCAGCTACCCAGAGTCGGTGCATTACTTCGTAACATTGGCATGATCATAAAAGATCTAGTCTCGAAAGACTGATTAGTTTAGTAGACTTAGAAACACTAGATACATTCATAAGTCTTACATTACATCATAAAGTGAAAAACTAATAATAAAGTCTCCATAGACCACACTCATATCCTCTTCTAACAATCCCTGCAGGTCATTCATAAAATACTTCTTCACATCCTGGAAAATATTAAAACATTGAAAGGGGTGAGCTCAGATGATCAGTAAGGATAACAATATTTCGGAAGATTTCATAAATAAACATCAACATTTAAGGCAATGTATAACTAAAACAAAAGCCTTTTAAACATGAACTTCAACATAATATGGCAAAAGTAAAATGAGATAATGCCATTTACTTATTCACATGGATATTCTACTGTTCGAATAATCACATGCAATATCAATAACCACTTTCATAATGATGGAATGCATAATGCCAGACATTCTGAAACATTTTGTCAAGGCCTCGGCCAAGACGTCTAAAATGATTAAGGCCTTAGCCAAAATCACAAATCAAATTGGGAAAGGGCATCAGCCAATTCCACGTCTAGTTGTCTCATGAGACCTACCGATGCATCGAGGAGATATTGCGGGCTCCACCCGTCACTTATTAAGTCCAATGCATTCCTCATATGAATAGGTTTAAAAATATCAAAAACCATAACATAATCGTATCACATAAAACATGGATAAAGGAAAAAAACATTTCCACATTTCAATCACAAGATATCAATACAACACATTGATATAATAAAAATGCTTTCAAAAGCATTTTCAATACCAGAATAAAAGAATGGTAAAACTTTGTATTTATTTTTCATTAAGAAAACGTGATGGCTTGTAGAGGAAGTCGAAACTCAAATAATGGTCACAGCGGCAGAGAAGTCATTTTCGCCGCATATGTACGGAAAGAAAAAAATTCCCTTTTTGTCATTTAGTAAAATGCTTCGTATAAAAGAGATTCCTTTTTAATAACATAAAAGTCAAAGGGGTTTATACACCGTATAAAGGAAAGTTGTGTATAAAACCAAATATGCCTCAATGAAAGGGGATTGAGACGAAGTCCTTAAAAAGATCATTTTTAAAGTAAAATAGATATATTATGTTTATTCACTATAGGTACACATAAATAAAGTAAAAATACAAAATAGGACATAATAATATCATGACATAATTTGAAAGTAGGAGATTAACCCAAAGAATGGAAGTTGGGTTAAGAAATTCCCTTACCTCGTGTCCGACTTGACTCAACCATTCTTTAACCTCCTGAATAATAAACTAGAGTTAATATCTACCTTATTAAGAACCATTTTCAATTTCATTATCCTTTTTATATCACTTATTACAATGTTATGAACATTATGTAATTATTTAAGTTAATAACGGTCGTTTTGTCGATCTTTGGTACTTGAGTCAATAATAAACTTCTTATAATTACATGTTGTTCAGGTGGTAAAATATCCATTATATCCAGAATTATATTCATGATGTAGTTATCATATATATCATATATATCCAGTATATACATTCATTCATAATATTACGTAACATATAGAGGTAAGAAATGAAATGCACCGTTCATGGAGACGGTAAGCCGTACGTACGCATGAACGCTACTTTCATTTCTATTTCGTATTTAATGGAATGAAATCAAAATGATATAAATGTATAATATAATTCCAGTATAATATAACATATAATATCATTTACTCCATCCTTTATACATCCCACATATGGCATTAACGATTCACATCACTTTGAGGGGGCCGTAGTCCGCACTTCCTAAAATGAAATTATCGTGTTTACCCATAATGGAAATCATAAATTATGCCATAAATGAGAAATACATAAGAATAAGGAAAACATAAACATATTATATATCATATATAAATATAGTGACATCTTAATGCCCACCATTGAAGGTGTTTTATGAGTGTTGAACAATCATAGTTTCGTGAGGCAGAAATTCGCCATCCACAAGAAACCGTATGTTCTTTAACCATTAGATGTAGGTGTGTGTAAGTGTAGCTCGAATCCTTCTTATAACAACATCCTAGTATATTGAGGATACTGGTTTTGTTACAAAAATAAATGAATAAAAAGAGTTTATGGGGTTGGAGAAGCAAAATAAAACAAAATAACATTAGAGAAGACATTACCTCAAAAATCAGGTAACGCTTTTTGATTTGAGCCAAAGGCTTCCTTCGGAAGTGTTCTGCCCAAAGAGAGGCTTCTAGGAGTAAGGGGGGAAAGTTGGGAGAGTATTTGGGAAGAGTTTGGCCGAGCCAAATGGCTTGAAAGTGTGAATGAGGTGGTAGAGGTGGGGGCCTTTTATAAGTGGAGAGGATGGTCACTCTTGGAAAGTAAGGAAAGTTTACATTATTATACAATGATTTTCGGATTCTAAAGGTCCCAAACTTATATAATTCTAGGATAAGTTGATAAGGGTTCGAAATATACCCATCCAATAGTCTTTGGACAAGTGTAAGCCTTGTATTTTACATTATATTTTCATTTTATTAAAATCGTTAAATAATGAGGTCATCGCTGCATCATAATGATGTCATAAATAATTTAATTTATTTAATGTCTAAAAATTATAAAAAAAATACTATGATGTAGGAAATCTCTTTATCTTTCCAATAAATATTTATAGTCAAAAATATGACTTGTATAATCCCATGTAAAAATTGTTTTAGTAAAACATTTCATGTTTGTGTCATTTTTTACTTTAACATTAAATAAAAGGTATTTATGTCATTTTCCAACTAAAGTGGCTCCATGGGGTCCCCAAGTTGTCCCATGGATTTTCTTGGTCGGCCATGGAAGATACAATGAGGGTAGGACATGTGTTAATCTCATCTCATATTATTAAAACATTTTTTTTCCTTAAACTACACTAATTACCTCTAATTGCGATTAAGAACTTAAAAGTTACTATTCACCAAAAATTATTTTAATCTCATTGAACCACATTTTAATTCTTAATGAAAACCATGTATGTCATATTTTCGAAAATCAAAACACAGAAGTGGTAATATTTCATTTAAACGAAAAATCAGTTATTTAACTACCACTTAGTGGTTTCACTATTCATAAAAAATTGAAGTTTTTCAGAACAATGCCAAAATTTCATCCTAAGCTATAATTGATATTCCTAATTCAAAAATGATGTCTATTTTATGAAATTACAAACATATAAGTTGCATTAATTAATTTTATAATTAATTCCTGTTGTCACAACAAATAGCATGTTTTTAAGAAACAATTTATATCAAAAGATTGACTTTTGTTTATGTCCAATTTCAATGTTAAATTAATTCTAATGACCACCATTGGATATAATGGTAAAAATATATTCTAATTATACTTTAAAACCACTAAATATTATAATTTATCACTATAAATTAATTTTAATAAAAAAGTTCTTTTTAAGTATTTTTCACTATTCATAAATTTTTTGAAGTTCTCAGAAAATTACAAAAAATTCAACATAGGCTAATTTCAATATTAGGAATACAAAAATGAAGTCCATTTTGAAATATGAAATTTCTATAAATTTAAAAAGTTGTTATTACTATTCATAACGGCTACATTGATTAGTCGTGGTGTTTTATAACTCGAAGTTGCGTACAATGCAAGCTATTGCATTATTGAATGAGAAGCATATCATGGAAGCTCGGGGTGTTACATTCTCCCCTCCTTCAATAAATTGCGTCCTCGCAATTTGATATTTTTCTTTGAAAGTAAAAGGTTGAAAATAGAAAATACCGTTGTGGAAAACCCACATCAGAAATAAGGTTAATAAAATTTAGCCTTAATAAGAGGGAAAGGGAAATGAAAAAGTCACCACCCAATTATGATCTCGATTTGGAGAACATTGGTGGCAATTAGAGACATATAATTGGAGGAAAAACGTAAATATTTGTAGGGAGTGATTAAGGTCATCAATCACAATCAACTGTCAAATTGAGGGCCTCAAAGCCTTCAATCTATGTTGATTTAAATTATCATCAGTTCAACAAGACATAAGGTATTAGGATAACACATTTTTTTGTTTTAATATCCCTTTACTAAAGTTTAAGAATTAATTTATTCATTGAATAAGAGATAGGTATATATATATTTATGCTTGACAATTAGACTTTCAACCTTCAACTCATCTTTCACTCCAAAAGATAATAGAACTCAAAAATATTATACTTATCCTAATTGTATAAGGTTCCAAATGTTAACACATACCATTTAGATTTGTAAAATTATATTGTAATAACCAGGGACTTCCTGTAGGCTAGTGGTAGGAAATAAAGGCCTGTCGTACTATGGTTGTGGGTTCGATTCCTGCATATTTGTCCGACGCGACGGGTTATGCCCCACCCTGCAGGTTGTCCTTTTCCTAAAACTATAGTATTATAATATTCCAAAAATAATCTTCATAATTTTTTTTAACCTTAAATAATACTATCCAAGATCATCTTAATCCACTCCAACCTTTATAGTTATCCAAAATACCTCTGTCCAGACTTTCTCTAAAAGGTCTCTTAATTCTAAAATCAATTTATCAAATTCCCCAAAAAAAGAAAAGTTTCTCTTATTGTCACATAATAAAAATATAATTACCTTCATCATATTAAAACCTTACTAAAATCAACAAGTACTGCAGTACAATCCTTATATATATCACATTATTCTAATAACCAGAATATAATCCATGAGTCCAAAAGCACCAATACATTAGTTATTCTGCTTCAACTGTAGTAACAACATAAGATTGTCCTTGATACCTTGGCCTTTTCTGAGGTAAGTTTCCCTGACGCTTAGGACATTCATTTGCATAATGCCCCATTTCTCTACAATTGTAGCATTCAACATTGATAGCCTCTTTCTTTCCCTTACAATCACGAGCCTGGTGACCTTTTTCTCCACATTTGTAACAAACTCCCATTCCTTTTAGGTAAGTACCAGGGTGATTCTTCCCACAATTATCACATAATGGAAAATCCTTATTTCCATTTTTACCTTTATCTCTCTCTTGTTCCACTGTTCTCTTCTTCTCTTGCTTTACTTTGTTGTCATAAGACTTAGAGAATTCCTTTTCTGTCTTGATAGCACATGAGACAATATCTTCGTATGACGAGAATGTTTGTGAGACTAATGCTCGACCGAGAAATTGTTTTAACCCATCAAAGAAACGATCAATCTTACTTCTTGGGTTACGTATATAATCTGCAGCATGCCTCACTAACCTTGTAAAGTTGGCCTCATACTTTGCGACATTCTCATCCTCCTTTTGTCTCAGACTCAAAAATTGTCTTTCCGTATCTGCTCGATGGTCACGAGGATAGTATTTTTCTAGGAAAAGCTCTTTGAACTCCCTCCATTCCATATTCGATACGTCATCATCTTCCTTTGTATTTTGAATCAATGACCACCATTGATCGACATCTCCAGTGAGGCGGTAAACTGCCATGATAACCTTCTCCCTTTCGCTACTCTCCAAGGCGTGGAATATTTTCTCTAAGGAGTTTATCCATTGCTCAGCTACTAACGGATTTGTACCCCCATTAAATGTTGGTGGTTTTTTCCTGATGAAGCGGTCTAACATTGATCCTCCACGTTGCGGATCAGGGTCCTCCATACAAGTAAGGTTATTATTCATAACCTAAGTGAGTTTTCCCAGTATGGTAATAAGTTGATTAGCAACAGTTGTATCTCCAGATCCACAATAATTATCTTGAGCAGGAGGGAAATCCCTACATGGAGTGTGTGCATTGATACGGTTTCCATTCCTTCCACTAGGCGCCATTTCTAAACAATGGCATAAACTAGATTAGTTTATGAAATAAAATATATAATTCCATATTTGTAAAACACTTTACATAAATTGAACTATTTATGGATATAATCCATAATCATAAAAAGAAATGTTTTCTTTGAGTAATTATATACTCATAACCCTTCATAGTGGTTTGTAAATAAAATGAGAATTATCCTAAGCATATCCCCCGGGAGTGTCGTAACCAAGAGTGCAGCAAGGCCCGTTGTCGTGCACCAATTCCCATTCGAGTCTAGCTCAAAGTGGTGTTTTCGGGTTTTACCCCTAGGTAGATCTGTGCCAGATCCGCCTCTACCTGCTCGTATCCAGACAGGGATGTATTGCTCGGAAAACTCACAAAATCTCAACAATAAAAAAATTCTAGGAAGTTCTTCTATACTAATCCTCAAAGTCTATCTTTGGGCTATGTGCTCTAATCAGAGTTTATCTAAATCTAGCTTCCAAGGTTAGTACTAAACTGCCTCTAATACCAACTGTAACACCCCGACCCCAGCTACCCAGAGTCGGTGCATTACTTCGTAACATTGGCATGATCACAAAAGATCAAGTCTCGAAAGACCGATTAGTTTAGTAGCCTTGGAAACACTAGATACATTCATAAGCATTACATTACATCATAAAGTGAAAAAGTAATAACAAAGTCTCCATAGACCACACTCATATCCTCTTCTGACAATCCCTGTAGGTCATTCATAAAAAACTTCTTCACATCCTGGAAAATATTAAAACATTGAAAGGGGTGAGCTCAGATGCTCAGTAAGGATAAAAATATTGCGGAAGCTTTCATAAATAAACATCAACATTTAAGGCAATGTATAACTAAAACAAAATCCTTTTAAACATGAACATCAACATAATATGGAAAAAGTAAAATGAGATAATGCCATTTACATATTCACATGGATATTCTACTGGTCGAATAATCACATGCAATATCAATAACCACTTTCATAATGATGGAATGCATAATGCCAGACATTTGGAAACATTTTGTCAAGGCCTCGGCCAAGACGTCTAAAATGATTAAGGCCTCGGCCAAAATCACAAATCAAATTGGGAAAGGGCCTCAGCCAATTCCACGCCTAGTTGTCTCATGAGTCCTACCGATGCATCAAGGAGCTATATAGGGCTTCACCCGTCACTTATTAAGTCCAATGCATTCCTCATATGAATAGGTTTAAACATATCATAAACCATAACATAATCATATCACATAAAACATGGATAAAGGAAACAAAACATTTCCACATTTCAATCACAAGATATCAATACAACACATTGATATAATAAAAATGATTTCAGAACCATTTTCAATACCAGAATAAAAGAAAGTTAAAACTTTGTATTTATTTTTCATTAAAAAAACGTGATGGCTGTAGAGGAAGCCGAAACTCAAATAATGGTCATGGTGGTGGAGAAGTCGTTGTCGCCGCATATGTACAGAAAGAAAAAATTCCCTTTTTGTCATTTAGTAAAACGCTTCGTATAAAAGAGATTCCTTTTGAATAACATAAAAGTCAAAGGGGTTTATACACAGTATAAAAGAAAGTTGTGTATAAAACCAAATTTCCCTCAATGAAAGGGGATTGAGACGAAGTCCATAAAAAGATCATTTTTAAAATAAAATAGATCTATTATGTGTATTCACTAAAGGTACACATAAACAAAGTAAAAATACAAAATAGTACATAATAATATCATGACATAATTTGAAAGTAGGAGATTAACCCAAAGAATGGAAGTTGGGTTAAGAAATTCCCTTACCTCGTATCCGACTTGACTCAACCGTTCTTTAACCTCCTGAATAATAAACTAGAGTTAATATATATCTTTTTAAGAACCATTTTCAATTTCATTATCCTTTTTATATCACTTATTACAATTTTATGAACATTATGTAATTATTTAAGTTAATAACGGTCGTTTTGTCGATCTTTGGTACTTGAGTCAATAATAAACTTCTTATAATTACAAGTTGTTCATGTGGTGAAATATACATTATATACAGAATTATATTCATGATGTAGTTATCATATATATCATATATATCCAGTATATACATTCATTCATAATATTACGTAACATTTAGAGGTAATAAATGAAATGCACCGTTCATGGAGACGGTAAGCCGTACATACGCATGAACGCTACTTTCATTTATATTTCGTATTTAATGGAATGAAATCATAATGATATAAATGTATAATACAATTCCAGTATAATATAGCATATAATATCATTTACTCCATCCTTTATACATCCCACATATGGCATTAACGATTCACATCACTTTGAGGGGGCGGTAGTCCGCACTTCCTAAAATGAAATTATCGCGTTTACCCATAATGTAAATCATAAAGTATGCATAAATGAGAAATACAGAAGCATGAGGAAAACATAACCATATTATATATCATATATAAATATAGTGACATCTTAATGTCCACCTTTGAAGGTGTTTTATGAGTGTTGAACAATCATCGTTTCGTGAGGCAGAAATTCGCCATCCACAGAAACCGTATGTTCTTTAACCATTAGATGTAGGTGTGTGTAAGTGTAGCTAGAATCCTTCTTATAACAACATCCTAGTATATTTAGGATACTGGTTTTTTTACAAAAGAAATGAATAAAAAGAGTTTATGGGGTTGGAGAAGCAAAATAAAACAAAATAACATTAGAGAAGACAGCGGGTAACTCTTTTTGATTTGAGCCAAAGGCTTCATTGTGAAGTGTTCTGCCCAAAGTGAGGCTTCTAGGAGTAAGGGGGGAAAGTTGGGAGAGTATTGGGCAGAGGTTGGCCGAGTCAAATGTCTTGATCGTGTGAATGAGGTGGTAGAGGTGGGGGCCTTTTATAAGTGGAGAGGAGGGACACTCTTGGAAAGTAAGGAAAGTCTACATTATTATACAATGCTTCTCGGATTCTAATGGTTCCAAACTTATATAATTCAAGGATAAGGTGATAAGGGTTCGAAATCTACCCATAAAATAGTCTTTGGACAAGTGTAAGCCTTATATTTTACATTATATTTTCATTTTATTAAAATCGTTAAATAATGAGGTCATCGCTGCATCATAATGATATCATAAATAATTTAATTTATTTAATGTCTAAAAATTATAAAAAAAATACTATGATGTAGGAAATCTCTTTAGCTTTCCAATAACTATTTATAGTCAAAAATATTACTTGTATAACCCCATGTAAAAATTGTTTTAGTAAAACATTTCATGTTTGTGTCATTTTTTACTTTAACATTAATTAAAATGTATTTATGTCATTATCCAACTAAAGTGGCTCCATGGGGTCCCCAAGTTGTACCATGGATTGTCTTGGTCGGCCATGGAACATCTAATGAGGGTATGACATGTGTCAAGCTCATATCATATTATTAAAACATTATTTTTACCTTAAACTACACTAATTACCTCTAATCGCGATTAAGAACTTAAAAGTTACTATTCACCAAAAGTTATTTTAATCTCATTGAACCCCATTTTACTTCATAATGAAAACTATGTATTTCGGATTTTTGAAAATCAAAACACAGAAGTGGTAATATTTCATTTAAACGAAAAATCAGTTATTTAACTACCACTTAGTGGTTTCACTATTCATCAAAAATTGAAGTTTTTCAGAACAATGCCAAAATTTCACCCTAAGCTATAATTGATATTCCGAATTCAAAAATTATGTCTATTTTATGAAATTCCAAACATATAAGTTGAATTAATTAATTTTATAATTAACTCCCGCTGTCACAACAAATAGCGTGTTTTTAAGAAACAATTTATATCAAAAGATTGACAATTGTTTATGTCCAATTTCAATGTTAAATTAATTATAATGACCACCATTGGATAAAATGGTAAAAATATATTCTAATTATACTTTAAACCCACTAAATATTATAATTTATCACTATAAATTATTTTGATTAAAAAAGTTGTTTTTAAGTAATTTTCACTATTCATAAAATTTTTGAAGTTCTCAGAAAATTACAAAAAAATCAACATAGGCTAATTTCAATATTAGGAATACAAAAATGAAGTCCATTTTGAAATATAAAATTTCTATAAATTTAAAAAGTTGTTATTACTATTAATAACGGCTACTTTGATTAGTCGCAGTATTTTAGAACTCGAAGTTGCGTACAATTCAAGCTATTGCATTACTGATTGAGAAGCGTATCATGGATGCTCGGGGTGTTACAATGATGGAGGCTGCTGACACATAAATAAATACAACATTGTTACACTGCATGGTGGATCGATAGATAGCTCTATATAAGAAAGGTTATTACTCATAACCTAAGTCAGATACCCTAATATGGTTATTATTTGATATGTTCATATTTTATCTCTAGATCCAACATTATTATCTTATCCATAAGTTAAATCCCTAGGTGGAGGATATACAATGAAACATTTTTCATTCCTTCCTTTAGATTCCATTTCTAAACAAAGGCATACAATAGATTAGATCACATCATTATGAAACATAATTTATAGTCCCAAAACAAGTAAAATACTTAAAATAAATTGAAACTTTTATGCATATATAATCACATAATCATAAAAATGGTTTCATTGGGGATATCTCTATTTCAAAATCCTTCATAATGGTTTAAGGTAAATGAGATTTATCTTAAGAATATCCCCTAGGAGTGTCAAATCAGGGGCACAGTAAAGCCTATTGTCATACACTAGGTGATGGTCGGGTCAAGCCCAGTTCAACCTTTCAGAGTTATTTCCCCTATGGACATTTTTTAAAGAACCAAATACAATTGTAATATCTATATGATGATGTATTTCATAAAAAAACACATAATATCTTCATTACCAAATCTTTAGGATGTTATTTTATATTTATCCTAAATTTTTATTATAGGGTTATGTTATCTAATCATTTTTCCCAAATATATTTCCCAATGTTTCTACTAAACTTCCTCTAATACCAACTGATGTGACCCTAATACCAATAGAGTAGAGACGATGTATTATTTATGACATTATAATTATACAGATAGAATAACATCCCAATAAACCGAATAGTTTAGTAATCTTGGTAAACTAGATACATTCATAAAATTAACAATAATCTTTAAAACATAAAATAGAAAAATAATTTTATTTTATAATTTCATAATTTTCCTTTTAATATCCTTATATATTAATCACAAAATAATTTCTAGTATCATGGGAAAAATAAAACATAAGAAAGGGGTGAGCTCAAATACTGAGTAAGGGTAATTGTATAACGATATCTATGATTAAATAAGGTAAATCCAATATAGAAAGGTAAATAATTGAAAAAATTCCATTAAATCAATAACTTGAGAATAATATGGAAGGAATAAAAGATGATCAAATAGTTATATATAAATAATCACTTGATCTCAAACCATGACCATGGATATTCTAACTAATCTAATAATCACATGTAATATCAATAAATGAATTCATAATGATAGAATTCATAGTTTTGGACGTAAAAAACATACTATAGAGGATTATTCCATGATATATAAAACCATATATGGCTGTGACAAGACATGTAATACCATCGAGTCTTTTGAAAATACATTTATAGAATTGGGTATGGTATCACCTAAAACTATATCTATTTTGTCTCATGAGACCTATCAATACATTGAGGGGACACAATAGACCACTCCCACAACATAAAAATTATAATTAATTACACATATAAAAGAGGTGAAATGTAATCAAAATAAAATTTTTATTTAAACTAGAATATGAAATTTATATACTTTTACTAATAAACAAATATAATCAGAACCCATCCAAAGAAAAATGAATGGTTTCTACATAGTGAAACCCAAATAAAACTGATGATAAACCATCCATATAAATAATAAGGATGGTATCATTAGAGTATATCCTAATTAAAAAAGTAGTATAATAAATATATGTATTACTATAAGGCCCTGACCTTAAACCTTACTTAATATTGAATTAAATGAATAATTCACATTGAGGATCTTTTCAGGTTTAGAGTTTTAGAGAATTAGGACATAACTATTACATCTCAAAAGATTACAAAGTAGAAACTTCTAATAAGTTTCCATAAAATAAAAACTCTTAAAAAGAAACATGTCTAGTTCCATGTTTTAGGTAGCATGAATTTCCCTTGATCCCATCCATGACCCTATTCCACATTAAGTCCTGTGAAAAACATTTCAAAAACATTGGATGAGCATAAAAAGCTCAGTAAGGGATACACAAAGAATGAAAACTGTTAGTTTTTCAAAACAACATGTAAACCATGTATACTTTTTCAGAGTAATAATTTTCACCTTTTCGAAGTAGTAAAAACTCTTCACTGAATAAAAGTTCATTACTTACCCTTCTATAACCAAAAGATTACCATAAAACCCATATAAAGATCACATAACATATAAAGGTAACTTGGGACATAAACATACTTAAGTGGAATAACCATAAGGTCGACTTCCACACATATCACTTAATGGAATAGCCATTCGGCCAACTTCCATACATTCTTAATGGAATAGCCATACAGCCGACTTTCATACCCAATGAATTGGAGGTTATAACTTAACCACCTATCCTGGTATTCACGGCACCACCCATCATATGGTTTATCACGTAACCACCTGTAAAATGTCCATGTACCATTATACAATTATAACACATAAAACCAACATAAAGGAATGATAAAATTTCCACATTTCAATCACAATATATCATTTAAATATATTGACATAATATAATCCTTTATCAAAACCATTTTCAATACCAAAATAAAAAAAAAGTATATGGTATTTATTTTATTTTAAAAACATTACAGCTTGTTGAGGAAGCCAAAGATCAAATAATTCTCACAGCGGCGGAAAAGGTCGTTGTCACCGCGTACGTAAAAAGAAACATTCCTTTTTGTCCTTTAGTAAAATGCTTCATAGATAAAAGATTCCTTTTGAATAAAAGTAAAATTCAAAGGGGTTTATACACCGTATAAAATAAGGTTACGTATAAAACAAAATATGCCTCAATGAATGGAGATTGAGACGAAGACCCTTACAAATACAGTATCATTGGTTTAAGGATAAATCAATTACATAATTATGTGTGACAAAAGAATACACCCAATATAAGTGGATATTAAGTGTAAAACAATCAGAGGTTATTCACACATATTCATATAATGAAATATTCAAGGAGTACAAGATTATCCCAAAGAATCATATTTGGGTTAAGAAGTTCCCTTGGAAAAATTTGACGGCCTAACGGCGTCACTACAAAATTCAGAAAATGAGGTGATGAGAGATAAAAAGGGGTATCTCATCACTTGGACATAAAATTTAAATCAATAAGGATATATAAGAACATATCCCAACATAATATTATGTGAATTAAAAGACATAACAAAATAAGTCTTTTACAAAAAGAGGACAGTGAAAGGTTCCCTTACCGACATGGGTATCTTTCGAGACATGCACCCCATGAAAGAAGAACAATAAAACATTGATGTAAATACTCATAAATGAAAGTATATAAAACAATGAGTAAAATAATGGGCAGTACATACACCACTCAAAGGTAATTGTGGAAAATGTAGCATAAATCTCACGGGAATAAAAGTGAGATGAAAAATCCCTTACAAAAACTCGGCAGCCTAACGACGCCACATAAAACTTAAAAAAATGGATTGATGAGATCAAATAGGGTCTCTCATAATATTAACATAATGTTTACAGAAAGAGTAATATAAAATAACATCCCCCAACATAACAAAGAGGAGATTAAAAGAAGTGACATAAAGGAGAGTACTTTAAAAGAAAGAGAGAGGTTAGATCTCTTACGAAAATTCGGCAGCCTAACGGCGCCACTCAAAAATTCCAAAATGGATTGATGAGAGAGAATAGGGTCTCTAATAATATGAACCTAAAAATTACAGTAAGATTAATATAAAAGAACATCCCAATAACAAGAAAGATGAGCTTTATAAGGAATGACATAAAAGAGTGTACTTAAAAAGAAAGAGAGGAGTAAGATCCCTTTCCTCGGGTCCGACATGACTCGACCATTCTTTAATCTCCTGAATAATAAACTTGAGTTAATTTATACATCCTTAAGAACATTTTTCAAGTTCATTATTCCTTTTATATCACTTATTACTATGTCATAGTCATTATGTAATCATTTAAGTTAATAATGTTTGTTTTGTCGAAACTTGGTTCTTAAGTCGAAAGTGGACTTCTTACAAATACATGTTGTTCGTGTGGTCAAAGGTTCATTATATCAAGAATTGTATTCAAGATGTATATATCATATATATCATATATATCCAGTATATTCATGCATTTATAATATTACATAACATTTAGAGTTAAGAAATGAAATGCACCGTTCATGGAGACGGTAAGCCGTACGTACGCATGAACGCTACATCCATTTCTATTTCATATTTAATGGAATTAAAACATAATGATACATAATAGTATTTTAATTACAGTATGGTATCATATATAATATCATTAAATATATCCTTTATACATACCACATATGGTATTAACGAATCAAAACACTTTGAGGGTGCGGTAGTCCGCACTTCCTTAAATGAAGATATCGTGTTTACCCATAATGGAAACCATTAAGGTATTACATAAATTAAAAATACAGAAGCTTAAGGAAAACATAAACATATTAGATATCATATATAAATATAGTGTCATATTAATGGCCACCTTTGAAGGTGTTAGAAGAATGTTGAACAATCATCGTTTCGGGAGGCATAAATTCGCCATCCACAGAAATAGTATGTTCTTTAACCATTAGATGTAGGTGTGTGTAAGTTTAGCTTGAAACCTTCTTAAAACAACATCCTAGTATATTGAAGATACTGTATTTGTTACAAAATAAATTAATAAAAAGATTTTGGGGGGTTGGAGAAGCAAAATAAAACAAAAGGACTCAAGCGAAGACATTACCTTAAAATCGGGTAACTTCCTTTGATTTGAGATCAAAGGCTTCCTTGGAAAGGATTCTGCCCAAAGTGAGGCTTCAAGGAGTTATAGAGGGATGTGGAGGGACAAAATTGGCAGGGGTTGGCCGAGCCAAAGTATTTTGAAGTGTGGGTAAGGAGGTAGAGGTGGGGGCCTTTTATAAGAGGAGAGGAGGGACACTCTTGGAAAGGTATAAAAGGTAACTTTATTTCCAAATGAGTTTCAGATTTTAATGGTCCCACATTGATGTGTTTCGAGGATAAGGTGATAAGGGTTCGAAATACACCAATAAAATATGTTTTATACATGTGTAGGTCTTAGATTTTACATTATTATTCCATTTTATTTAAATCGTTAAATAATGAAGTCATCGCTGCATCATCATGATGTCATAAATAATTTAATTTATTTAATGTCTAAAAATTATAAAAAAATACTATGATGTAGGAAATATTTTTATATTTCCAAGGAATATTTATAGTCTAAAAGATCTTTTATGTAGACAAAATTAAAAATATTTTACTTAGGTGATGCATTCTTTGTTACATTTAACATTCTTTAAAACTAAATTGATAAAAAGTCACTTTCACACAAAAGTGATTCCATGGGGCCCACAAGATTGGCACAAGGAATCCCATGGTCGTCCATGAGACAACCAGTAGCCTTAGGAAACAGTTTGTGGATATTTTGTATTATTATGATATTATCTTATTATCTTTAACTACCCGATTACTCATTAATGAAGATAATTAATGATAATTACCGTCATTACTATTCATAATGTACAAAAACAAAAGAGTCTTAATTAAATAATTTGGACCTTCTAATTCCAAATATTTAATCCATTTTACCAAATTCAAAACACATAAATTGCAATAATTAATTTAAAAAAACTTCCCGTTGTCAAAACAAATAGCGGGTTTTTTAGAAACAATATTTATGAAAAGTTTGGCACCTGTTTATGCCCAATTCCAAAGTGAAATTAATATCAATGACTATAATTGGATTAAATGGTAAAAATATATTCCAATTACACTTTAAAACAAATTAAAAAGATAATATAACCATATAATTAAATTATATGAAAATGTAGTTTTAATGTAAAATGCAGTATTTTTCCCTATTCATTGAAAATTGAACATTGTCAGAAAAATACCAAAAATTAACCAAAGGTAAATTTCTATGTCCCAATCATAAATAATATGTTTATTTTTAAAAATAGAGATTATAAAATTTTCAAAAGTTTTATTTAAAAATGGTTTTCCATCAAAAGGTAGTAAAACAATCTTTTAAAAATACTAGTGTATTCAATGCTTAAGATTGGATTCATTTGTATTTTAAGCCTCTAATTTTTTTTTGGATAAAATTAAAAACATTTAACACACATATATAATCGTAATTTAGTTATTTATATTCATTACCGACAATACAACGACTATGTGTTAACTACTATTTTAAATAATATTATTTTATTATTAGAGTGCAATGTATGATTTCAAAGGAACTCGTTGTTGGGTATTGGGTAAGCCATCGAGCATAGAGTTACCTTTAAATTAATATTGACATTTTATTCACAAATAGCGATAAATATAAAAATGTCATGTTAGTTATTTACCTGGGGTGTTACATCCTTCCTCCCTTTTGGGAATTGCGTCCTCGCAATTTTAAAATTGAGCTTGGAAACATCCTTGAAAGTCCCACATCGGAACAAGAGTCGGTAAAACAATCACTTTAAAATAAAGAAAGATAAGTACGAAGGTCACCCGAGTTAACCCATACTAGGATTCCAAGTATGAAAATATAGACATGGAGGAAAAAAAAGGGTCATGTTCTGATGGAGAGTGATACAAAACATGTTTAGGAGAAAGTTAACCACAAGAAAATCACAAACTTGTGATGGGTTAAACGGTATTCGATTCCCCAGTAGGAAAAGTTAATAGACAACATTTTTGTTTTAAGTTACTTTTTATTGAGGAATTTATTCATAAGTAAACATAATCACTTATCATGTTGACTTTCAACTTTTACACAAACTCATATTTTCTCCAAATGACGAGTATTTAGGAAGACTTGTTCACATTAAGAGTAATATAATCAACTTCTAGAGAATCAGCTAACCCACAAAAGAGAACTATATACTTCTCATGTCTGTAGACTTTAACCAAAACCAAAACCAAAAAGGTTAGTACAAGATCAGATAATCCAGAAAAGGATAACCCCTTAAAAAAAGAAAATCTATTCTTAATCTCCAAAATTTGTCCAACAAAACCCAAAGTTCAATGAGGGCCATTCGATAATCAATTTGTCCATAAAATTATTCAAAGTAAACCAAAATAAGATTGAAACCCAAATATTTGAAGGATTTAGCGACATAGTCTTCCAAGTAAAATCGTAACATTTATCTCCAAACAACATCAGTTGCTCTTAATGTCTCGTATTGAAAAGTAATTAACCGAATCACATATCCTCCATGATAGGTTAATAAATATCCATAGATAACCCAAAATCAACTTACTCTTTATTCATAAAATCATCTAACTAAAAAGAATCAGTCAAACTAACCAGGGACTTCACGTAGTCCAGTGGTACGTGATAAATACCAGTTGCACTTTGGTTATGGGTTCGATTCCCACAGCTTTTTCCGACGCGACGGGTTGTCACACGGTCTGCGTGTTGTCCTTTTTCCAAAACTATATAATTCTCAAATCATTCCCCAAAAAGAGATCAAATCATCAAAAAATAACCATAACATAATTTAACCTCAATTTTATTTCATTCCTTTCAGTTCCATCATATCATATAGTAACCCATAATTACCTCAAAAGTAAGGATCATATAAACCCTAATGGTTCTTTATAACTATGTCCGCAAAAGAGCAGATAACTATTCCTTGAATAAAATTTTCATATATTAAACATCAGGGTTACACATACTATAAAAAGTCTTCTAACGTAACCCCATCATCAAAAAAGACTTAATACTCTTAAGAATTTCACCATAACTCTTGAACCCCTTATATGTTGACATCTTACTCATTCAACATTCTTCATGATCCATTAACCATTCCTTTCCAACACATTCCGAAATACTTCTTTCCTACAAACAAAATCATGAATCATATCCTAAGATTCCAAAATAGGAAAAAAATAGTTATGAAATAATCCATACCTTTGATTGGTCATTTTCAGTTTCTTCATCCTCAATCGGAATGGCATTAGGTATTGGTAAACGAACATTTGTACGATCATGGTGATCCCATTCACAAAACTTCTTCATAGGACATGTGTTTTCATAATGAACATGCACACCACATTTAAAACATTCAATTGATCCCTCAGAAAGAACTTCTTTCCCTTTCCTCGAGTCAACTGGATGCTTCCTTTTTCCATGGATGGTTCTTGCTTTATGAACTTCATTTCCACATCTATAGCATATTTTTGTCCCTTTGAAACATTTTCCTACGTGTTTCTTTCCACACTTTTGACACATAGGTTTTTGAACACACTTACCTTTATGATTATTACCTGTAGTTCCATAAGGATTTGTTTCTCGGATATATGATGCCTTAGAGAAATCAACAAGGTTTAGGTGGTCAATAATGACTCCAGATAGTTGGTTGAGGATAATCACAAGAGTTCTCATTGCAGCTCCCATATCATTCAGTTGCTTGCTCAAATTTTTTTTACAGTTTCCTTCAAATCCACTGTTACATTGGTGCCTGCTAGATCCAGCCATTTACTAAAACCAAAAAGGTCAATGTGAGCATATCAACAAAACCATCATGTACTAATGAGGAATATAAACACTAAGATATACTTACTCATTCACTTTATCTAAAACTAGGACTCTTTCTGAAATCCTAACCATTATGGTAATGTCACTTATGATTAAAGAATACCCTATAATCTAAAGTTATCTAAACCGACCTTTGATACCAACTATAAGGCCCCGGCCTTAAACCTTACTTAATATTGAATTAAATGAATAATTCACATTGAGGATCTTTTCAGGATTAGAGTTTTAGAGAATTAGGACATAACTATTACATCTCAAAAGATTACAAAGTAGAAACATCTACTAAGTTTCCTTAAAATAAAAACTCTTAAAAAGAAACATTTATAGTTCCATGTTTTAGGTAGCATGACTTTCCCTTGATCCCATCCTTGACCCTATTCCACATTAAGTCCTGTGAAAAACATTTCAAAAACTTGGGATGAGCATAAAAAGCTCACTAAGGGATACACAAAGAATGAAAACTGTTAGTTTTTCAAAACAACAAGTAAACCATGTATACTTTATCAAAGTAATACTTTTCACCTTTTCGAAGTAGTAAAAACTCTTCACTGAATAAAAGTTCATTACTTACCCTTATGTAACCTAAAGATTACCATAAAACCCATATAAAGATCACATAACATATAAAGGTAACTTGGGACATAAACATACTTAAGTGGAATAACCATAAGGTCGACTTCCACACATATCACTTAATGGAATAACCATTCGGCCAACTTCCATACATACTTAATTGATTAGCCATACGGCTGAATTCCATACCCAATGCATTGGAGGTTATAACATAACCACCCATCCTGGTATTCACGGCACCACCCATCATACGGTTTATCACATAACCACCCATAAAATGTCCAAGTACCATTATAAAATTATAACACATAAAACCAACATAAAGGAATGATAACATTTACACATTTCAATCAAAATATATCATTTAAATATATTGACATAATAGAATCCTTTATCAAAACCATTTTCAATAACAAAATACAAAAAAGTGCATGGTATTTATTTTATTTTAAAAACATTACGACTTGTTGAGGAAGCCAAAGATCAAATAATACTCACGGCCGCGGAAAAGGTCGTTGTCACCGCGTATGTAAAAAGAAACATTCCTTTTTGTCGTTTAGTAAAAATGCTTCATAGATAAAATATTCCTTTTGAATAAACGTAAAAGTAAAAGGGGTTTATACACCATATAAAAGAAGGTTATGTATAAAACAAAATATGCCTCAATGAATGGAGATTGAGATGAAGTCCCTTACAAATACGGTATCCTTGGTTTAAGGATAAATCAATTACATAATTATGTGTGACAAACGAATACACCAAATATAAGTGGATATTAAGTGTAAAACAATCAGAGGTTATTCACACATATTCATAGAATGACATATTCAAGGAGTACAAGATTATCCCAAAGAATCAAATTTGGGTTAAGAAGTTCCCTTGCAAAAATTTGATGGCCTAACGGCGTCACTACAAAATTCAGAAAATGAGTTGATGAGAGATAAAAAGGGGTATCTCATCACTTGGACATAAAATTTAAATCAAAAAGGATATAGAAGAACATATCCCAACATAATATTATTTTAATTAAAAGACATAACAAAAGAAATCTTTTACAAAAAAAGGAGGGTGAAAGGTTCCCTCACCGACATGGGTATCTTTCGAGACATGCACCCCGTGAAAGGCGGACAATACAAAATTGATGTAAATACTCATAAATAATAGTATATTACACAATGAGTAAAATAATGGCTAGTACATAAACCACTCAAAGTAAATTGTGGCAAATGTATCATAAATCTCATGGGAATAAATGTGAGATGAAAAATCTCTTACGAAAACTCGGCAGCCTAACGACGCCACATAAAACTTACAAAAATGGTTTGATGAGATCAAATAGGGTCTCTCATCATATTAAAATAAAGTTTACAGAAAGAGGAATATAAAATAACATCCCCCAACATAACAAATAGGTTCTTAAAATAAGTGACATAAAGGAGAGTACTTTAAAAGAAAGAGAGAGGTTAGATCTCTTATGAAAATTCGGCAGCCTAACGACACCACTCAAAACTTCCAAAATGGATTGATGAGAGAGAATAGGGTCTCTCATCACATGAACATAAAAATTACAGTAAGATTAATATAAAATAACATCCCAATAACAGGAAAGATGATCTTTAGAAGGAATGACATAAAAGAGTGTACTTAAAAAGAAAGAGAGGAGTAAGATCCCTTACCTCGAGTCCGACTGGACTCGATCGTTCTTTAATCTCCTGAATAATAAACTTGAGTTAATTTATACTTCCTTAAGAACCTTTTTCAAGTTCATTATTCCTTTTATATCACTTATTACTATGTCATAGACATTATGTAATCATTTATGTTAATAATGTTTGTTTTGTCGATACTTGGTTCTTAAGTCGAAAGTGGACTTCTTACAATTACATGTTGTTCATGTGGTCAAAGGTTCATTATATCCAGAATTGTATTCAAGATGTATATATCATATATATCATATATATCCAGTATATTCATGCATTTATAATATTACATAACATTTAGAGTTAAGAAATGAAATGCACTGTTCATGGAGACGGTAAGCCGTACGTACGCATGAACGCAACTTTCATTTCTATTTCATATTTAATGGAATTAAAACATAATGATACATAATATTATTTTAATTCCAGTATGGTATCATATATAATATCATTAAATATATCCTTTATACGTACCACATATGGTATTAACAAATCAAATTACTTTGAGGGGGCGGTAGTCCGCACTTCCTTAAATGAAGATGTCACGTTTACCCATAATGGAAACCATAAAGGTATGCCATAAATGAAAAATACAGAAGCTTAAGTAAAACATAAACATATTAGATATCATATATAAATATAGTGTCATCTTAATGGCCACCTTTGAAGGTGTTATAAGAATGTTGAACAATCATCGTTTCGGGAGGCAGAAATTCACCATCCACGGAAACAGTATGTTCTTTAACCATTAGATGTAGGTGAGTGTAAGTGTAGCTCGAAACCTTATTATAAAAACATCCTAGTATATTTAAGATACAGTATTTGTTACAAAATAAATTAATAAAAAGAGTTTGTGGGGTTGGAGAAGCAAAATAAAACAAAAGGACTCAAGCGAAGACATTTCCTTAAAATCGGGTAACTTCCTTTGATTTGAGATCAAAGGCTTCCTTGGAAAGGATTCTGCCCAATGTGAGTCTTAAAGAAGCTATAGAGGGATGTGGAGGGACAAAATGGGCATGGGTTGGCCGAGCCAAAGGCTTTGGATGTGTGGGTATGGAGGTAGAGGTGGTGGCCTTTTATAAGAGGAGAGGAGGGGCACACTTGGAAAGGTATAAAAGGTAACTTTATTTCCAAATGAGTTTCAGATTTTAATGGTCCCACATTGATGTGTTTCAAGGATAATGTGATAAGGGTTCGAAATCCACCCATACAATAGGTTTTAGACAAGTGTAGGTCTTATATTTTACATTATCTTTCCATTTTATTTAAATCGTTAAATAATGAGGTCATCGCTGCATCATCATGATGTCATAAATAATTTAATTTATTTAATGTCTAAAGATTATAAAAAAAATACTTTGATGCAGGAAATATTTTTATATTTCCAATGAATATTTATAGTCTAAAAGATTATTTATGTATAAAAAATTAAAAATATTTTACTTAGGTGATATATTCTTTGTTACATTTAACATTCTTTAAAAATAAATTGATAAAAAGTCACTTTCTTACAAAAGTGATTCCATGGGGCCCCCAAGTTTGGCACAATGCATCCCATGGTCGGCCATGAGACAAACAGTTTCCTTAGGACACATGTTGTGGTAATTTTGTATTATTATGATATTATCTTATTATCTTTAACTACCCGATTACTCATTAATCAAGATAATTAAAGATAATTACCGTTGTTACTATTCATAATGTCAAAAAATAAAAGAGTCTTAATTACATAATTTGGACCTTCTGATTCGAAATATTTAATCCATTTTACCAAATTCCAAACACATAAATTTCAATAATTAATTTAAAAAAACTTCCCGTTGTCAAAACAAATAGCGGGTTTTTTAGAAACAATATTTATGAAAATTTTGGCACCTGTTTATGCCCAATTCCAAAGTGAAATCAATCCCAATGACCATCATTGGATTAAATGGTAAAAATATATTCCAATTAATCTTTAAAACAAATTAAAAAGATAATATAACCATATAATTAAATTATATGAAAAAGTAGTTTTGATGTAAAATGCAGTATTATTCACTATTTAATGAAAAATGAACATTGTCAGAAAAATACCCAAAATTAACCCAAGGTAAATTTCTATGTCCCAATCATAAATAATATGTTTATTTTGAAAAATAGAGCTTCTAAAATTGTTGAAAGGTTGATTTAAAAATGGTTTTCCATCAAAAGGTAGTAAAACAATCTTTTAAAAATACTAGTGTATTCAATGCTTAAGATTGGATTCATTTGTATTTTAAGCCTCTAATTTTTTTTGGATAAAAGTAAAAACATTTAACACACATATATAATCTTAATTTAGTTATTTATATTCATTCTTGCCAATACAACGGCTATGTGTTAACTACTATTTAAAATAATATTATTTTATTATTAGAGTGCAACGTATGATTTCAAAGGAACTCGTTGTTGGGTATTCGGTAAGCCATCGAGCATAAAGTTCCCTTTAAATTAATATTGACATTTTATTCACAAACAGGGATAAATATAAAAATGTCATGTTATTTATTTACCTGGGGTGTTACAATTACTACATAGAAAATGATTTTAAAGGATCGATATTGTAATTTTTTTAAGGAAAATAACCTTATTTTAAAATAAACCTTTTTATTTTAAAACTAGAAAATTTAAAACAAATTTTTAAAATTATTTTCATCAAAAATAAATTATAATAATAAAAAAATTTAGAATATCACGGATAAAATTTTATTTAAAAATAACATTTTAAAACATCAAAGTAATATTCAATGAAATGATGTTCATGATGGCGTGTAATTTCATACATTCCAGAAAAAAATTACATTACATTTTCAATGTAAAAAAATTATATATGTACCTCATTTAGAAAATGAAAAGAAGAGTCCTTTAAAAAAATTTATAACAAGTCAAAAATCTTAAAAAAATTCCTCAATAAATAATATGTATCATTCTAAAATGTTTTTGAATTTTTTTTAATAAACATGATTTTTAAGAAAAAGTTTTTTCGATCGAAGAGAAAAATAAATTCGTATTATATTAAAAATAGTTTTTAAATATTTTAAGTAGAAAATAGTGGAAGAACGGTATTATTAATTGAAAAAGATCCTGAATTTCCAAAAGATAATAAAATATATTTATTTTAAATTATAAATATCATGTAATCCCCCCTTGGGATATTAATCAAAAACAATTCAGAAATAATGATGAGATCTTGAAATAAACCATTACCAATTTGGTAAATACTGAATCAAAATCCCAATGAATGAAATAATTATAAATTATAAATTAAATAAAATTAATAAAAATGAATTCATGATATAAAATTAAAAAATGGGAAGTATATACACAATACAAAAGAAATACGTGGTGAATATGGCATATGTTTCCTGGAAGTAAAAATGAGACGAGAAACCATTACTTGAATCTGAGATGTCATGTATGTTATTTATATTCCTAGATAATAAAAATATGTTAATTATTTAATTTGTTAATAAAATTTTATAAGTTTATTATTCCTTTTATTTTACTTGTTTCCATGTTATATATCATTAGTTAATTAATTATGTTTAAGTTAGATGTTTTAACGATATATGGATTATGTATCAAAAAATGAATTTGAAAGGTTGAATATGGTCTTAGAGGTCATTATTTAAAATTAAATATAATAATAATAATTACATAATTATTATATATATACATAAATTACAATTCTAAAACGAATTATGAAATATTGTTATGAAAAATGAACAACGTTATAATCATGGAGATGTTATGTCGTATATACCCATGTGTAACGTTTCCATTTTATAATGATCATTGTAGGAAAAAGTTATATAATATTTTATCATTAAATAGTGATAAAAAATCCATATAAAATATTATGTCTTTAAATATACTTATGTTTATCATCCATGGGGTGTGGTGATGAAAGAGAGTCACATCGCTCTGTGAAAGAGGTAGTGTACACGTACATGAATGATGTTATCATTTTACAATACAAAAAACAAAAAGAAATATTATATTTTTATAATTATAAATATTTCATGAATATACTAATTAATGTATTTATATCACAAATATTCATTACCATTATCCTTATCAAATTCGATGTAAAGCGTTTTTTGAAAAGTTAATCACATCGCTTTGTGAGGTTGTAGTCCACCGTATACACAAGTGACATCATTGTCTTCCAAAGGTTATGGAAATTTAAAAATTTATATATGATATAATTAATAAATTTGTCTAATTATATTAAACACATTCTTTATATTCATCATTATACCCAACCATGAGAGGTGGTAATAGTAAAACAAAAGACATTGATTCCTTAGGTGGGAGTCATCCATACACATGAATGATGATTTCCTAACCCATTTGATATGAGTGTGGATTATTTTAAGTCATGGAATTTTTATAAAATAATATAGTTATATTTAATAGAAAATTGTTATTATATGATCATGTTTTAATAATAATTAAAGGAGGTGGTTGAAAAAATAAAATAAAAACGCTCATTAAAAAACATTACCACTTCTTTGGGTAACATCCTTATATTTAAACTAAATCCTTAAAATGAGGGATTTATTACAAATATAAGTCTTATATATGGTGGAGTGATTTTTGGAAGTGATTTTGGTAGGTTTTGCATGAAATACACTTTATGTTGTGAAGAATAGTGGAGAGGGGTGGTGTCTTATAAGTGAGGTGAGTGGCGTACTTGTAATTTTTGGAATAAAAATGTAATCCCCGGGTTCTTCACATGTAAAAGGTTGGAAAATGGATTATAATCAATAATTATAAATTATAGGGTCTAAATATGTAAATAAAATATATTTTATACAAGTTTTTAGGACAATTTAAAGATTATCTTTTTAGTTTAACCCCCTATAAATCTATTTTTACCTTAACCGGGGTAAATATTTTTTAATGTTATCAATATTAATTTTGGTAAAATGATAACTAGAAAATAATTCAAAATAAAAATTACGATTATTCTAAATATTGAATCCATTTTCTGAAATTAAATTCACATAATTGGAAGATTTTAATTTAAAATTGTTCCTCTAGATGTGATAAGAAATAGTGTTTTTAAAGAGAAAGTGTCCAAATATTTTCAATGTTTCTTGACCAAAATTAAACGAGAGAAAGAATCCAATGATATATATTCTGTTAATATAGATATAAATAAAATAATATTAACTAAAAAAATAAAAATAAAAATATATCTTTGTAAATTATTTAATCTAAAAATTAGTTTTCAATTAAATTTTATTATTTTTTCCAATTCATCAAAAAATGAAAAAATCCTAAAAAATAAAAGAAAATCATAGTAAGATAATTTTTAAATTTTTATTTAAAAAATAATTTTTAATTTTTCAAATAAATTTTATTAATATTGAAACAATTAATTTTAAAATATCTGTTTAAAGTGCGCTTAAACCGTCTTTTAGAAAAAATACAAATTTTTAGAAAAAATTTATTTTTTCATTTATGAGATTATTATTTTACGTCTAATTAATTGATAACCATGATTTTCATAATTAATTTATTACTATTAAGAAATTCCATATTAATTTTTTTTATAAGGTTATACTATATTATGGTTCATTTCAACTCAGGTTTACATGGTTGAGAAGCTATTGAAGAGATTAAATTTATTTAAAAAGAAATATTTCATAAAATCTCATGTGTTATATTTTCTTATAGTATTGGTATTTTATGTAAAAAATGCTATTAAAAATAATTTTATTCATTTAAAATCATGGGGTGTTACAACATTGATGAATTAATTTCTCATTAAGAATCTTTTGGAGTTACTTATTCAACTCCTACAACTCAATCGAGGATAGTCTATAAAGAGTCTTTTAAATATGTATGACACCATATATGAGTTCTATAGAAAAATCAACATCATGATTTGGGGTAGGACTAGGAAACTCATTAGATAATACATCATCTTATACTTTCATAGTAGGAATATATTCAATGTTTCATTGGTCCCAAAACATTTTAGATAGGCACCCTTCATTAATAATTAATAATAATCATATAATAGAAGAAATTTATTCTTGTAGTTCATATTCATCCTCACAATGAAATATAATCATTGGTTCATTTGGAATTTAAAATATGACTTTAATTTATTAGAAATTGATATGGGATCTAATAGGAGAAATACATTTCATTTCCAAAATCACATCAAATTCAAAGAGAGGAAGAATAACTTGATTCACCAAAATGAAATTTCAATAAACCTATTTTAGAAAAGCAGTACAGACAAGATAAGATATCATCATAAAATTATGAATTTCATTGATAATTAAACATATAATCATTGATGTGGTGATATGATACCATTAAAAAATTCATTAGATATAAAATAGTGGGTGAAACTAGAATTAAATAAGACATTTTTAGTTCTAGAGTGGATTATAACTAAACCTTTCACCACATAGTTCTCGCATTCCACTTTAATAGAGATGAACGCATAATAATTCTTTATTTCTCTCGTATTAAGAGGTTGTTGATGTAGGTTTTCATCATTAATCCTTTTATTCACACACTAGTTGAAATAAAGTGCATACTCTTTTCAATTAATGAATTCTAATGTGTGTGGTTCATTTAGTTGATCATTATTGATATTTTTTTTTTCATTTTCTTACCTCTTTATATATCTTCATAATTACATTATTCAATATACTTAATTTCCTTACATGAAACATTTACCAATCCCTTGGACCCAATTTTCTGTATACTGCATCTTATACTACTAGTATATAGGAATATTATTTTTCTTTCATACATGGTTTTTTTATTAGAACTTAATTAAATCTATATATTTATTATAATTTAATTACCATGAGAATTTTTATAATATCCACTATTTTTTCATGTTTGACAGCACATCCAACAATTTCATCACAACTACTAAAGTACCTTATTTCCATTTACTTTTTGAGACTTTCGTTTAATCCACTGAAAAACCAATCAATTTTTATTGAATTGTAATGACAAATATAATATAATATACTGTAATCCTTGTAAAAATTTCCTTATAAAAAAATATAATTATCATTCTTCTTATTAAGATCAAGTAAATCCCATCACATTATCATATGAATAGTTTAAGGAAAGTACTTACCGATAAATAACCTCATAACCTCATATAATTTTATAGAGTAAATTTATTCATATTTCCTTTTATTCTTAAAAATATCCCACCAATTATTTTTATTTCATTCCAAACAATAAACCACCATGAAAAAATTTAAATGTTCTATTCCTTAGAGAATTGAAATTATATTTTCAATGTTACTGATCCATTTTATAACCACTAGTCGATCTGAATACCCATAAAAATAAGGTGGTTGCTTTCTTATGAAATAATAAATAGTTAAATGGTACCTCCTTCACCCATTTATAATATCAAAATGATTTATGGGTTGAGATAGTTCTATAAGAATAACAATAATATTTTTCATTCTAGATACCATGTTATTTGGTTTCTCAAGATGAAATTTAAAAAATTATCGTAAAATTCATTATTAATAGGATTAGTCATATTTATAACCATTTAATAAAATAAAATAAGAGCATAAGAATTAATCTATATTAATTTGAGTAAGAAATAATACAATCATGAAAATAATTATTGATATTTCCAAAATTATGACACCTTCTTATCAACATATTAAACCTTTAGGTTCTCCTAATATCACTTCTAGTCTATAATATGTTTTCTTATTCTCTTTCCTCATATTATTCTTTACATAATCTATAAAAATAACTAAACCCTACATTGATACCAACTATGGATACTTAGTAAAAACCTACGTAAATATTACATCACTTTAGATGAGAGAATAATATATTATAGAATTATTCGTACCCCATAATAGTAAATGTTTAGTGTAATAAAAAAATAGATAAAAATAAACTCATTTAATGAAATATTTTTAAAATATTCCACAATTTTCTTCTTTAATACTACCCTTCATGGAAATATCCTATGTAAAAAATTTCATCATATACCAGGGAAAATATTTAAATATGAAAGTATGAGATTAGATGCCTAGTTAGGATAAACATAATAGATTAAAATATATGATCATATTATATAATATTATAAACATAAGGGTTTGATATTATGATAATAACTTATGATGTTCAAACCCAAACTCTCATAGATCATAAATTATGATTTATAGAATAAATCCTTTAGGTTTCTAAAGACAGGGGTCATAAGGGTGAGGAATCATAATTAATAAATCATGATCCATGATATCATATAATAATAATAATAATAATAATAATAAATTGAATTTTTGAATTATTATAATCATATAACATATTTTATTTGTTAAGGCTCATTTTCAAGACCATCGTCACATAGCGGACACCGTACCATAATGTATTGAGTCCTCTCACCAACCTCTATTCAAACATGTGATGGGTTCAATTCCCATAATATTTTTATTATCATACAATATATCAATCATTATCCAATACATATGAGGTATATATAACTCTAGGCCACTCATCACACAATTAAAACTATACATAACCATTCCACAAGATCCTAAAAACATTCAATCATTATAGTATAACCTGTAGAAAGAATGGGTTTTATAAATATTTCAACATCACCTAATAATAATCCATCCAAAGAAGAAACATGAAACATATAATTAGGTCATATCCTCGGTGAACCATAAAAAGCATAGAATTAATCTGAAAAAGATAAAAAAAATTATTTTAAAATAATAAGAAAACCATTCTTTGAAAACATGAGAACAATATTTTATTGGTTTAATAAAATTTAAATAAAAATGTCCTAAATTTTATGGAAATGATTTTATTTGAAAATAACATTATAATAATTTAATAAAATCTATAAATAAAATAATTTCCATAATATTGGAAAAATCTTTCAAGCGGTGAATATTGAAACAAGGATTCTTAGGTCACTATTTTAAGAAGAAAGAAATAAAAAAGATTATTTCTGTACAACACACGCAAGGAAAGAAATGCACTTGGGGACTTGAATATGGTGGAAACTTATATTAAATAGTTATTAGTTTTTATAAAACAAAATCATTGAAAACATTTTGAATAACATGGACATGGAAGAAAAATCCCACCAACCAAAAAGGAGATATGGTCAACTTTTCTTAAAAATATTTATTCAACTATTTCAATTACCAATGAGAGGGAAATGAAAGGAAAATGTGAAAGAACAAAAAATAACTATAATATAATAATATAATTATATTTATAAAGACATATATCATATAAGTTCCCTAAATGAGATTCATGCTTCAATTATCCCTGTTAAAAATGAGATTTTTATATAAACACCTAACTCATGTCTTGACATTCTTCATACCCACTGGTAAGACCTTGTATAATTAATTTAAATTTATTATAAATATAAAAATAGAACCATATTTATATGTATCTTACATTAAAAAATTACCTTATACTTTCGAATTACACATGTTTTAATAGTACTTCATTAAAATCGACATTTAGGGAGTTAACTATTTTGTATCCCATGCATGGTTTTGATTGAAAATTATAGTCCTCAATCCTTGTTATTAGATTAATAATATATATAATCTAAATCATGTTATAATTATCTTATTTACTAATTAAATACAATTTTATAGTCATTTATATAAGGTGGATATGATAAATGAATTACATCAAATCACGGTGACAGTGGTACATACGTACACATAGGTAATATTGTTATTTTATAATTAATGGGGAAAAGTATGGAAAATAATAATATATCTTCCATGAATAATAATAATATCAAAAATATCATATATATTCTTTGAAACTATCCAGATTACTATCTATATATTATAGACATGAAAAAGGAAATGCAGCGCTTCATGGAGGTGTTTGTCCACACCTATGCATAAATAAAATATTCATTTAACATAGGATAGAAATAAGCTAGAAATGGTTATAAAATAAATTTTAAAAATATATTATAATAAAGACACCAATTTTAAAATGTTAATACAATTATAAAATTTTTTTAGGATGTCAAGGATAAAAGAAACATTTAATAGAAGAGTAGTGATAATTACTTCTTCTTTAGGAAACCATCTTTGGTTTACACCATAATACATAAAAGGTATTTTCTTGGGATAAAAAAAGATATTGGAAAAAGATATGGATGATATTAATATATTTTGATAGTTATTTACCTATAAAGATGGCTCAAAATGTGTCATAGATTAAGGGGAAGATTACCTCCTAATATAATTGAGCGGAGTGACACTCTTGTAAATACAAAAAACATTAAAATAAAACACTGTTATAATAATGTGTAAGTGGTACCAAGGAAACCCTGAATTGATGATAATATAATGATGGGTAGAAAACTCTTCAACTAATAAAATTTATCCATGTTTTAGTGATTTCTTATTCTTTATATTAATATTTAACCATTATTAATCCATTAAACCCATAACGTGATGGAAATGTATTACCATTGTTACTATTAATAATTCAAAAAATAGAAAATAAACTATTTAAAAAGTTCATAAATTTTAATTTCAATTATTCAAATGATTATATAAAATTAAATTCCAAGAAGTGGAATAAATTATTTTAAAAATATTCTTGAAAACTGAATGAAAATATTTATTATAAAAAATCATTTTAAATTATAAAACTAAAATTAACCAATTTACGTACCTCATAAAAACTATATGGGGTTTGAAATATTTATTTAAAATTTAATCTAAAAATTTATTTAAAATAATTCATTTATAGGGAATAATTTAATATATTATGAAAAATACTCATTGCACACATAAAATATGTTTTCAAAAAGAATATTTCTTTTTTACCATAAATACCTTAATTTTCATTTCTAAGGAATTGATAACCCATGAATATATTTTATAAATGGGTAAAAATTTAATTTTTATATGTTTAATAATTGAATAATTTTTTAAATAAAACTTATAATACCAAAATATTACTCACAAATAAAAATTTTAAAATTGGTTTTCAGGATCAATAATATTTACTATGTGAATTAGATATTATTTTTAACAATTATATTTCAATTAAGTAAAATATTATTTGATTCATTTTATAACATATTAGAATTATTCATATAATTGTAGCGTTTTGTTCTTCATTATATATTGAACATATTTGTTAGTTACAGAGAAATATATTCTAAAATATTGAGTTTTTATAATAAATTTAACAAATATGTGATCATATCCAGGGGAGGTAGTGAATTCTAGGGTAAAAAATATATATATTTCCACAACCACCTAAAAAATATAACCTGAATATGATTTTGAAAACAGTTTTTATTGTGTATATTCTAAATTAATATCGGTTGATAATAAAGGTTCCAATAACTTACTAAACTCCATTTTTTGTAAGAAATATTATCATGTAAATTTTTATTACGAACCTCACTTAATTTGAAAGGACAAGTGAATATTATATATAGGATTATTTATATGTGTGTGTAGAAGTATGTTTAGGTTTGGTTTGAGTACTTTCAATTTTTGGGAAGATTACTTTTTTCCTGATCAGCGAGTCTTAGTGGAGGGATTGGATATCTCTTGGTATGTATGTTTTTCTTCATAATAAGGAGTTTTATTCTAGGAGTAATTTTTGGTGGATAGTGTTAATTGAATGGTTAAAATAGAAATATGGATAAAATTTTATAATGGTGAGTCTTAATTAAAATGATTGAGTAAAATGGATGGTTTTAAAGAATTTATATGTTTCAGGGGTTTGAATAGGTTGTATGGAATGGTATTAATGGGTTTAATATTTTGTGATTGTGTAGGAAAGGGTAAATGTTGGATTTTTTTTGTGAATAAGAATCAATGAGGCGTGTTTATATGTTACCAAAAGGTGTTTTTGATGGTTGGCAAATAAATCCAAAAAAATATTAATTGTTTGGGAATATTTAATAGATGATAAACATCATGAATACTATAATTTATAAATAATTTTAATAATTTTTTGTTTAATTTTTTTCTTTCTTAGGAAATGGGACTAATTATTATTTTATGATGATTTTTATTATAAATTTTTATATGAAATTAAATTTAATAGGATGTTTTGAATTGTTTTTTTTAATATTCTATGACCCTTAAAATTTTGAAATTATGTTTTATATGTCATGGGGATTATTAGTTTTTGGAGGGTTTTTTTACTATTAATTTGTTGCTTCATTATGATTTGAAAAATTAGTATATGTATTTTTCATAATAAAACTAAATTTCAAAATCAAAGTATGAAATGAATTATATTGAATTAAAAAACAGTTTCTCATAGTGTTTTAGGGACTATATATATAACAAAAGTATTTGGGATTATGTTTTCATTTAGGTTGATGTGAATTTATCTATAATACATAGGGTTGATAAAATATATTTGTGGTCAAGAAAATGGTTATAGGTCTATTTTTTAGGTAGATAATTAGAGGAAAAACAAATCAATGTTGAATGAAAGTAAACCATCTATAACATAGGACATTTAAGATGTTTTATAATATAGTATTTTTTGTTTAAAATGCATTTTTAAAATATAATTAGTTTTTAAAAATTTTATGGTTATGGTATTTGTAACACCCGAGACTTTTATGTTATATAAATCATCAAAGGAATCTTTTTCTACACAACACTTGCTTGTCTTGCATTACACGAAATCGCAACCTTCCTCGATAGCTTGCGTCGTACGCAATACCGAGCTTCACTAAACAATGATATAATAATAAAATATTATTAAAACTAGCCGTTATGAATAGTAATAACCACTTTTTGAAATTTTATTTTAAAAAATGGACTTCATTTTTGGATTCAGAATATCGAAATTAGCCTAGGTTGAAATTTTGGTATTTTTCTGAAAACTTTCAATTTTTGATGAATAGTAAAACCACTAAGTGGTAGTTAAAAAAACAGAATTTTTCATAAAACTTAATTTTACCGCTTCTGTGAGTGGAATTTTGAAAATCTGAGAAACACGGTTAATATCAAGGACTAAAATGTGGTTCAATGAGATGAAAATAATTTTTGGTGAATAATAACATTTTACTTTTTTTACCACGGTTAAAAGTAAATAGGGTAATTAATGGTAAAAATGATATTATTATTACCCTAACACATGTCCTAATTCTATTGTATAAGTGTAATTCGACTAAAAACAAACGTAGGAATAAAATATGACCATTTAGGCCCACTTGGATTAGATTAGGACATTTATTATTAATTTATTTAAAGAAGGGTTAAAATAGTTAAAATCAAAGTTTAATAAGTAAATTATTTTTAATATGGGGTTATATATAAGATAAATTCGTCTATAAATATTAATTAGAAATCTAAAAATATTTCCTACATAATTATATTTTATTTGTAGTTTTTAAACTTTAAATAATTTAGTTTATTAATGACACAATGATGATGCAGTAATTATCTTATTAATGAAATATTGACATAATTGATGTTATAAACACCAAAATAAATGTAATTTGAGACTTTTTATGAATTAAACTAATTTTCTAGGTTAATATTACATGTTAGTATTGATTTAAGTAACTTTTGGTAAACTAATAATTCTTTATGATTTTCACAAAAATCAATTACTAAATAGTGTAAAAATTGACATAAAATAGTTTTTAAAACAAATATTATATTAATAATTGTTATTTTATTCTTAAAAATCTAAGGTTCGGCCAAATGACTTAGATAAGGTTATATATATTAATAATAAACAACTTGGGGTTCGTTTGAATGCTTATAGTAAGTGTATTAACCATATAGTACAAGAACACAAGAAGACACGGTAAAAGTAAAATTATTTAACTTAATGTTAAGTCTAAATGATAAGGTTAAAATAGGAACCTAAACTTGTCTAAATTCTATTGGATGAGAGGATTTAGACCCATCCTCACCTTAGACTCTAAATAAATCAATTTTTAGCTATTTAAAACTGAACTTGACTTTATAATAAAATAATATTTTTAGTTTTTCCAAAGGAGACCCTCTCCTCCCTTATAAAAGGGCACCTCCTCCCCCTCTTCCTCACAGCACTTTGAGCCTTCAAGCTCGGAAAAACCCTGAACTTTCTCCTATCAACTTCCGTAGAGACATCCTAGAGGTCCTGGTCTTCTTCAAAGACCAATTTTAGTGCCCTAAAAGGAGGTCTCAAAGAAGCACTTCAATGAAGAGGTAATGTCTGTTACCGATTCTTTCATCTTTATTTATTCTTCCACTTCTTCTTCTTTGGTTGTTTAATCATGGAGTAATAACATCAGTATCACTCATATACTGATATGTTATTATACATATGAAACAACCCTATTTCACCATCTATCCATCTTACTGAAAATGAAATCACCGCACGTGCGTACGTATAGAATACCGTCTCCATGCCGTGGTGTAATCGATTTTCCACCACCACCTTACTTGGATGGGTATAATGGTGTAAATAATGACTATATATGATTATTTTAAATTTATATTGATTCTCAAATAGTATACATACACTCCAATAAAATTCCATGATCATGGGAACGATATCATCACTCGTGCGTACGTACGGAATACCGTCTCCACGATGTGATGCGACTCGTTCTACATGATCTTCATTGCATAACGATTATATAAATTAATTGAATGAATGAATATGATATATATTACACAAATAACATTCTGGAAATGAGGTATCTATAACCTAAAGAGAAGAATAAGAATTTATTCGACAAAACACGCATAACAACAAAAAGTCATTAACACCAGAATAACAAGTAGCAATGAAATATTACTACCAAGAAGCTAAGAATATGACCATATATGATATCATAACAATAATTATGATTCTGTAATAAGTCAATAACATTATTTAAATCATTATACGGGAGGTTCAGACACTTACGAGGCAAATCAGACATGAGGTAAGGGAAAATATCACAATCTCATTTTTATCCGAGATTGTTTATACTTTTGTATTTACTGGGGAGTATTTTATCATCCACATCCATGTTTCCTCAATATGTAATATTTACATTATTATTCAATAGTTTTTATCCAATTTTACACTTCGGTGAGTTTTTAGTATAAGATATGAAAGGAATCGTTTGTCATTTTTCGTACGAGGTACTTTTTGACTTTTCCGACAAAAGTAAGAGAAGAATGTTTTTTTAACTTATAAGACATGAATGGATTTTAAAACATTATTTCCAAGAAGATTCCTTTACAAGTTTTCAAGTTTATTTTTTGTCAACTTCTTTTAGTTTAGAATTGTATGACATGTTAAGAATCGATAAGTATTTTTGATGTAGAAAGGATATTTTCCTTATGAATGGAGTTCAAGTGTTTTATCAAAATTATTTTCCATCTAAGATAATAAAGGGTTCTGTTTCTATCCCTATTATTACATTGATTTGATTATGTTGTGATGGAATTATATTTACGAATTCCTTTATCTTATATCAATTGTTTTATGATTTCGAGATGTTTAAGATTCCCATTTTTATTACAAATGTTATGAAATGATGTATGATTTATGATTTTGTGGCACACATAAGAATGGTATCATTATGAAAAGGGTGGGACCTATATCTCCCTCCAATGAATTGGGTAAAGATTTTATATCTCATGAGATAGACATGGCTGTAATGGCAGGTTAAACCGGTTCAGTGAAACAGGACTGAAACGAGGAGTGAACTTGGTTTAGAAATGGACTTTGTCCACTAAGATAGTCTTGGAAACGGGTCTTGACTAACAAGAAATAATTCTCTATGATTATGTGTGTATGCCACAAAGTTTCATGTTTTAAGTTATGATTATTTTGATTACATTTCACTACTATGATTTATCCCATTAAATGAAATTATGATTTCTTTTGCTGGTTAAGATTTCCAAAAGGTATGTTCTTATGTATATGATGTGATTGATATTTATTTTGTTTACCCTTACTGAGCATTTGAGCTCACCCTTTTGTATGTTTTCTTTCCCCAGGCCATGATGAAGGTTATTAAGTAAGATATTCCAAAAGGGACTATAGATATGATGAAATAAATGAGAGACAGTGTAGACGCTTTATGAACCAGTTGTTTATGTTTCCCAGTTTCTAAAGACACAATACCTATACGGTCCTTTCCTATTTTTTTTATATGTTGTAATAAGTGTGCTTAAATTCTGAAGTAATAACAATGTATGTAAAGTATGGGTCATTATAGTTGGTATCAGAGGAAAGGTATAGTCATCCTTTGGAAACTAGGATGTGAAAGACTTAGTAAGAACCCTAAGGATAAGTTTAAACATAGAACACAATCTTAGTGTTTTAGAAATGACCATGAATAACCTAGGATAAGACCTTAAGTGTGAAATTTTATTCTTGATTATGTGGTTTTCCTATTATAATTAGTGTTGCTCACACTATTCTTCTTGGTTTTATTCAATGGATGGAACCCGAAGGAGCCGTGTTAATGCGGAATACGACGGGCAATGCAATGATTCTACCCCTGAGCAACCAATCATTATGAGAACTGGAATGCAAAATCTTGTAGCCATGCTCACACAACTTTCTCAAGATATGAATCATGCAGGACTTCCAAACGAGCAAAGGAAGGAGCAACATTCTGTCGAATCCTTCATGAGGCAGCGTCCACCTTCTTTCAGTGGGTCTACTGATCCATTAGTTTCTAAACAATGGATTAGTACTACTGAAAAGATATTTTCTTTTGTTCAATGTTCTGAACATGATAAAGTCATCTTAGCAGTGTATCATTTGGAAGGTGATGCTGATCAATGGTGTAATCTTATTAAGAATACGAGGCAATGGGATGAAATTGATTCCATGGAATGGGACAAGTTCAAGAAATTATTTTTCAATAAGTACTTCCCTCGTATTCTCCAAACATAGATGGAGAAAGAGTTTCTTGAACTGAAGCAAAATGACGATGAATCTGTTGGTACCTATGAAGAAAATTTTACAAGACTTGCAAGGTACGCTTCTGGTATTATTATCCAACCTGAGAGTAATATCGATCGATTATTTAGTGGCTTGAAAACAAGTCTTCAAAGGGCCTTAGCCATAAGGGAATTCAATAGCTACGAGGAAATAGTTCGATGTGCTCTCAAAGTTGAGATGGAGTTTGGAGTAACCCATCAGTCATATGTGTTTAATAAGAAGAGGAAAATTGAATTCAAAGGAAAATCTAAAGAGCACACTGAAAAGAAGATGGGATTTTCCTTATGCTCAAAGTGTGGAAAAAAACATGGAGGGAGTTGTCTTTAAGGGACAAGTAAATGTTTCAAATGTGGAAAGGAAGGTCATCAGGCATTTGAATGCCGTGATGATGGGAAGAAGATGTATAATGATGCAAACAAAGGAAGGGATACACCGAATGAACCTACTACACTTCAATGTTTCAAGTTCAAGGAGATGGGACATTATGCTAATAAATGTTCTAATCCAAGGGTTGGTGATGATGGTTGACGTCAAAAAACTCTTAAGGCTAAAGACAAAGGAAAGTCACATGCAATTTCTATCAGTGATGTGGAGTACGATAACGATGTGGTGAAAGGTACACTTACCATCCACTCTAAAGTAGCAAATGTTTTATTTGATTCTGGATCCACCCACTCCTTTATTTCTGAAGAATTTTCTAAGGGTATCACCATATTACCTCAACAATTAGATGTTGAGTTAGCTATGACAACACCTAATGGCACAATAGTCGCATCAAAAGTTTATAATTCTTCTCCGATTGAGGTTTGTGGGAAACTGCTTCCTGCAAATCTTGTGATCCTTCCTATAGTGGAATTTGATGTGATTCTTGGCATGTATTGGCTTTCTCTACATGGAGCTCATATCAATTGCAAAAGAAGGTAAGTCAGATTTCATATTCCAGATCAATCTACGATCGTCTATCGATGCAAGGATGAACACAACATTCCAGTGGAAATTTCTTCCATTTTATGGGTATTGATTCCACTAAATGAAGGTTATTTATCTCAAATGGTTGGTGAGAAAATCACGATTAAGAATATGCCCATTGTACGAGAGTTTGATGATGTCTTTCTAGAGGAATTACCAGGTCTTCCACCGAATCGTGAAGTTGAGTTTTCAATAGAACTCATACCGGGTGCTTTGCCTACTTCAAAGACACCTTATAGAATGGCCCCAATTGAGTTGCTGGAATTGAAGAAGCAACTCCAGGAGAATCTTGATAAGGGGTTCATACGCCCTAGTTTGTCAACTTGGGGAGCACCTATTTTGTTTGTTAAGAAGAAAGATGGATCAATGAGACTCTTCATTGATTATCAAGAACTTAACAAGATCACTATCAAGAAAAAATATCCTCTCCCGCGCATTGATGACCTATTTGACCAACTACGCGGAGCTCAATACATTTCCAAGATTGATCTTCGTTCAGGGTATCATCAATTAAGGGTCAAAAGGGAGGATATACCAAAGACGACTTTCCGTACAAGGTATGGACACTATGAATTTATAGTGATTCCATTTGGTCTTACGAATACACCTGCTATCTTCATGGATCTAATGAATAGAGTCTTTAGAGACTATCTTGATCAGTTTGTGGTAGTCTTTATGGACGATATTCATGTCTATTCAAAGAGGAAGGAAGAACATGAAGATCACTTGAGAATTATTTTGAAGACCCTAAGAAAGGAGAAGCTTTATTCCAAATTTACTAAGTGTGAATTTTGGCTTCAAAAAGTTGCATTTTTGGGTTAAATAATCTCAAAAGAGGGGATATATGTGGATCCAGCAAAAACAGAGGTTATCGAAAGATGGTCGAGACCAACAACAGTAACCGAGATCCGAAATTTTCTTGGTTTGGCTGGATATTATCGACGTTTTGTGAAATAGTTTTCACGATTATCTAATCCACTCACCAAGTTGACTCGGAAAGGAATTAATTTTGTTTGGACGGAGGAATGTGAAGAGAATTTCAAGGATTTGAAAAGAAGGTTATCCAGTGCACCTGTACTCATACTTCCTTGTAGCGGAGAAATCTTTGTGATCTACAGTGATGCATCCAAGAAGGGACTGTGATGTGTTCTCATTCAAAATGATATGGTGATATCTTATGCCTCATGACAGTTGAAAATACATGAGCAAAACTACCCAACTCAGGATTTGGAGTTTGCTGCGGTAATCTTTGCATTAAAGATTTTGAGGCATTATCTTTATGGAGAAAGGTGTGTGATTATCCACTAAATGAGGCTAATATTCATTGTTAATATACTTAATATTCATGTTATTTGTTATTCATAAACACCATTTTAGTGCATTTTACACTTTGAACATCATTTCACATTATGATTGTAATACCTTCTTAAAATGCACTATTATGTGGTACATTTTTTGAACATCATTTAAAGTATCCAATGATTCATCTGATTATAAGGAATTTAATTTGATATTTTTTTGATAATTTATCTACACTTTAATATGAACATGTTTCATTCAGGGATCAATGGAGAATTCATGGAGGGTGATGGAGATATTTGGCAATGAAATGAAGAAAGTCTAGAGAAGACAGATTGGACATCAGACCACGGATGAGACTGTGGGGACTAACATACAGGCCCAATTAATCCCAAATTTCGTGGGAAGATATAAGACATTAATAGGAACAAATCACTCTTCAGGTGTTAATTCTAATTCTGCCTCCATGTTGGTCATTTAGGCGGCTCAAGTTAGAGATAAAATTCTGGGCCAGGTTCTGCGGCCCAAAAAAACAGTCCACTAATTTGATCATATCTCGGAATCCAAAAATCCAAATGGGCCCAAATTTACAGGCGGTTAGAAGACATCCGGAGCTCCATTTTCATCTTCTATGTCCCACCCTGATTCGGACGTCTGGAAGGTCTTCCAGATGTGTCTGTTCGGTGAAGGAAAGCTGGCTACCACCTCGGGTCAAATGTGGAAAAGTTCAAATTCCACAAGCTTTCCACCACCTATGGCCTACCAAAATTAATTGAGATGCTTTGTACTGTTGGAGGATAGACCAAAGGCTCCCAAAATTCCTATTTAAGGAAGTGGTGGTGAAAGATTTGAGGATCGTTGGTGCTTTGTTCAATTGTAATGTTATGCTGCAATTTTGTTGTCTCAAATTTGTCTTTCACATGTAAGTTGTTCAATTCACTTTAGTTTCTTAATAAAAGCTCTTCTTCTACTCTTATTATATTGTTATTCATATCACATTGATACCGTTGGATCAAGGTGTGAATTTATTCACACCAAACCTTGTGAAATTATTCACACAACGGTGGAGTGATCATTTTATTTTTGTTGTTTTCTTTACCTCTCCATTTCCTCCCTCATGAGTCTACTTTCCGCTTCCATTGAAACCATGGGATCAATGGAGGGCTAACCCACTTATGGGCTGATCCAAGGGAGTAGAAAGGGGCTGGATTGGATGTTATTTATCACCTAATTAATGTATAATCACTTCTTTAATTGGGATTTTTATTTGATGATTTTTAAACTCCATCGTCCTTGTTGAATTTAAGGCCACACACTTCAAGTACTAATACGATCCTTTACCTTGAAGTGCTCAAAACTTTGATCCTTAAAGTGTATAGTTGATTAGTATTAGAGGGTGTAGGAATTAAACCAGTAAGTGATGATGTTGTTTTATCTCCTTAAATGAACCCATCTCAAATTTAAGAAATTGAAATCATTAAAAAGAAAATACGTCCAATCCACCCCGAGCGATAACCTAGGATCAAATCATTATTTTAAATTGAATTCACTTAAATATGTTAGTTATCCCTTAAAACCATATAAAATCAACCCAAGTTGGCCACTTCATAGCCAAAAACAGTCCATATAATGTATGTGTCTATAGGTTTCTTCTTAGGTCTCTGTGGATTCGATAACCCAAGCTAAACTACAAGGACCGTCTTACCTTCTTCTATTGGGTAAATTTGAGCGAGAATCAAATTTTGGCGCCGTTTCCAGGGACCTAAGTAAGTTATCTTAGACATTATCATTCTTTTTCTTCATCCCTCTTCTCTTTTCTCACCCCTCACTCCTATGGAAGTCAATTTTGAACAAGTCCAAACATGGGAAACCTATCCCCACCTTGATCACTCAACCCCATGTGTGATGTACAATGACCATCCTAATTTCTACATGTGGGATCATCAACAACCTAATGAAACACATTTTTTTTTACCCATATTATCCACAAAACAACTCAACATATAATGAGTTTCAATTCCCACAAAGCCAATTTGAACATCCTCCTATGCAATTCCAACAACATAGTTATCCTCCTGGAACAGACCATTTGTCTCAACCACTTATCCATCCTGATCCACATCCATTACTTGAAAAACTATGTCAAAAAATGGAGATAATGAATTTTGAGGTTTCATCATTGAGGTTAGAAATACAAAGCATTAAAAATTGCGAGGAACCCATCCCTACACAAACTATCGCTTCCATAACCTTATGTAAAGTTTCTAGTTTCCCACAAACCTCTCATGAATTTATTGAAGAGAAAACCTTTGGATATGGGGAAGATGAAGAGGATCAAGGAATTGTTGATGGGTCTTTAAATCAAGAGGAAATTGACTTTTTGGATTCAAAAGAGGAGAATTTGACATCATGGATTGAGTCTCATGAATATAACTCTGTTGACGATTTTTCAAAAACACCAATCACTGAACCATTAAGAGAAATCAAAATCTTTGAGTCCATACCCATTTATAACACTGATATTTCCAATTTTTTGGTTGAATCTTCTATTCCAAAGGAACCAATTCTACTGATAAATTTTGAAAATAAAATTGAGATCGATCCAAATTCCCATCCTATGTGTAAAAATGTTAGTCTGCCTGAAATCGAACATGTGTCCTTTCCATCCTTCCTCAAGTTTTCATTCATTGAGGATATCAAAAACCACCATGTTTTCATTGTTTCTTCTCTTGATATAAATAAAATTGGAATGACCCTTGATGTATTAGGCAAGACTAGAGAAGCAACTAGATCCACCATTTATGATATTCCTTGGATTTACCTGCTCATTTTATAATAGAGGTTTGTGCGTGAAACAAATTCTAAACATAGAATCAATCTCAACCTAGTAGAAGTGGTGAAACATGTGGTCCTTAAAATGTTGAAAGTCGGTATTGGATATGTTGGGGGGTTCAAGTCGAGCTAACGACATTAAACAAAGCGCTGCATGGGAGGAAACCCATGGTTTTCAAGTTTCCAATAATTTTGTTGTTTTAATAAACTTTATATTTTAAATAGGTTTAATTAATCATTTTGATATTTAATAAAAAAAATAGACTTTTGACCTATTATTCTATTCTATATATGGATGGGTACAAAAGGGGAGCACCATATTCATCCGTGTCACGTGGTGTGATCCTTGAGTAATACCTTACCCAGAAATTTAAAAACAAGACAATGTATCATTAGGTTATTTTATTTTTATATATATACTTATATTTTACTTATATATATATATATACTCTTTTGTTTTGTTTGTTTGTTTTCTTTTTTCCACTAGGTAACTCTGCATGCGACATGGATATCAAAGGACTAATTTGGAGAAGCAAGAACTTCAACTTCAACCACCAGGTGATTTCATTCCATGATCCTCAGTTTCAATTTCCTTTTTGAACTTCCATTATCTACCTCTACTCCTTCTAAATTTTCATTTGTTCAAACACTGGGGACAATGTTATTTTATGTTGGGGGGAGGAGATAAAATAAAAAAATACTTTTGTGTAAAAAAAATGATAAATGATTTGGAAAAAAAATTGTGAAAATGGAAGGAAAAAATTCCTTTAACATTAAACATGGTAATACACATTGCACACTTTGAAACTGAATATCAAATAATTTAGAATACCCTAATTCTGATTTTAATCCTTGTATAATTTCATGAGCATTGATTTTGGAAAGTGTGGTTGTCCAATGTGATATTTCATCGTTTATATTTTCATCCAAATAAACAAAAAGATCACAATGCACGTCCCTTGGATAGTGGGGTATTAGTTTGAGTTCATGGGGTACCCTAAATAAATAGCATAGGTTTGGTGATCATTTTAGTTTAATATGAGTATTCAAAAAAAAAATATTAAAATTATTAAAAAAAATTGCGCGTAGAGCAATGAAATGACCTAATGTGTGGATTTCGGCACTTGGGGATCTTGACTCCATAGTTGTCTGGCCCAGAGTTAGTAATTTTATCTCTATTTTTGGTAATTTAAATTTGTTTTTAACTGAGTTAACTCGAGATGATGCCTGAGTATGTGGGCTTCACTTGGTGCCCTAAGGTCTTTGAGCCTGGGAGTCATTGGCAAAGTCTCTCTACAGGGGTTGACTCTTTTGAGTGCAACATTAATTACCATGGAAAAATTGCAAAAACAAAAAAAAACAACAAAAAAACAAAAAAATTATACAAAAAAAAAGATGAATACTCATCTTAATATTGAAATGTGATTCTACCTAGCGCTTCCATAATTTCCCCCTTGAATAAAGATGAACGCCCATGTCTATTGTGATGCACAACACATCCTCATACTTAATTGATATTGGATGAAACATGGTAATGAATTTGAACAAAGGAATGTGCTTGGGATTGGGATCTGATTATGAAACTATCTCGTATTAAAATATTTTAATGGGTTTCATGATTTTTTGGTATAAGGTTTTTTGGTGATCATTGTGTATTAAAATGTTTTTGGAAAATGGAATTCGAATTTCATTTTGTTGAGATATATTTTGCTCGGGACTAGCAAAACTCAAGTTGGGGGGTGTGATTAGCCACTAAATGAGGCTAATATTCATTGTTAATATACATAATATTCATGTTCTTTGTTATTCATAAACACCATTTTAGTGCATTTTATACTTTGAACATCATTTCACATTATGATTGTAATACCTTCTTAAAATGCACTATTATGTGGTATATTTTTTGAACATCATTTAAAGTATCCAATGATTCATATGATTTTAACGAATTGAATTTGATATTTTTTTGATAATTTATCTACACTTCAATATGAACATGTTTCATTCAGGGATCAATGGAGAATTCATTGAGGGTGATGGAGATATTTGGCAATGAAATGAAGCAAGTCTAGAGAAGACAGATTGGACATCAGACAACTGATGGGACTGTGGGGACTAACATACATGCCCAATTAATCCCAAAATTCGTGGTATTATATAAGACATGTATAGGAACAAACCACTCTGCCGGAGTTAATGCTAATTCGGCCTCCATGGTGGTCATTTAGGCGGCCCAATTTAGAGATAAAATTATGGGCCAGGTTCTGCGGCCCAGAAAAATAGTCCACTAATTTGATCATATCTCGGAATCCACAACTACAAATAGGCCCAAATTTTACAGGAGGTTCTAAGACATACGGAGATCCATTTTATTCTTATATGGCCCACCCTGATTCGGACGTCTAGAAGGTCTTACAGACGCGTCTGTTCGGTGAAGGAAAGATGGATGCCACCTCGGGTCAAATGTGAAAAAGTTCAAATTCCACAAGCTTTCCACCACCTATGGCCTACCAAAATTAATTGAGATTCATTGTACTGTTGGAGGCTCTACCAAAGGCTCCCAAAATGCCTATTTATGTCAGTGGTGGTGAAGGAGTTGAGGATCTTTGATGCTTTGTTCAATTGTAATGTTATGCTGCAATTTTGTTGTGTCGAATTTGTCTTTCACATGTAAGTTGTTCAATTCACTTTAGTTTCTTAATAAAAGCTCTTCTTCTACTCTTATTCTGTTGTTATTCATATCACTTTGATACCGTTGGATCAAGGTGTGAATTTATTCACACCAAACCTTGTGAAATTATTCACACAACGGTGGAGTGATCATTTTATTTTTGTTGTTTTCTTTACCTCTCCATTTCCTCCCTCATGAGTCTACTTTCCGCTTCCATTGAAACCATGGGATCAATGGAGGGCTAACCCACTTATGGGTTGATCCAAGGGAGTAGAAAGGGGATGTATTGGATGTTATTTATCACCAAATTAATGTATAATCACTTCTTTAATTGGGATTTTTATTTGATGATTTTTAAACTCCATCGTCCTTGTTGAATTTAAGGCCACACACTTCAAGTACTAATACGATCCTTTACCTTGAAGTGCTCAAAACTTTGATCCTTCAAGTGTATAGGTGATTAGTATTAGAGGGTGTAGGCATTAAACCAGTAAGTGATGATGTTGTTTTATCTCCTTAAATGAACCCATCTCAAATTTAAGAAATTGAAATCATTAAAAAGAAAATACGTCCAATCCACCCCGAGCGATAACCTAGGATCAACTCATTATTTTAAATTGAATTCACTTAAATCTGTTAGTTATCCTTTAAAACCATATAAAATCAACCCACGTTGGCCACTTCATAGCCAAAAATAGTCCATAGAATGTACGTGTCTATAGGTTTCTTCTTAGGTGTCTGTGGATTCGATAACCCAAGATAAACTACAAGGACCGTCTTACCTTCTTCTCTTAGGTAAATTTGAGCGAGAATCAGTGTGACATTTATACTGATCATAAAATTTTGAAGTATATTTTCACAAAAAAGGATCTGAATATGCACCAAAGAAGATGGTTGGAGCTGATTAAGGATTACTACTGCTCAATCCATTACCACCGCGGGAAAGCAAACAAGGTGGCAGATGCATTAAGTTGACAAGACCATGCCAGTTTATCCATGATGAGGATCACAAAAGATCCAATATTTATGGATTTACAAAGGATGGATCTTGGAATTATAATGAAAGGGGAAAAATCGTATCTTTCTCAAATGAATGTTCAACCATCTATACATGTGAAGATTAAAGAGGCACAGAATGAAGATGTCAAGTTACAAAAGAAGGTGAGAAATGTTCCTGAATTCAACCTTGATTGTGATGTGATAATAAAGTTCAAAAATCGGGTTTGTGTTCCTCCCATCCCTGAATTAAAGAAGGAGCTGCTGGATGAGGCTCATAGTTCTTCATTCTCTATTCATCCTGGAAGCACGAAGATGTATAGGGACCTGAAAGAGTACTTCTGGTGGGATGCCATGAAAAGAGCAGTTGCTGAATATGTCTCTCGATGCTTTGTTTGTCAGCAAGTTAAAGCTGAGAGACAGAAGTCTAAGGGGATGTTACAACCATTAACCATACCCGAATGGAAATGGGAAAACATCACTATGGACTTTGTCACAGGACTTCCTAAAACATCCAAAGGAAATAATGCTATCTGGGTCATAGTGGATCGCCTTACAAAGTCTGCAAACTTCATTTCTATTAGAGAGGATTTCTCTCTGGATCAGCTTTCCAGGATATATGTAAAGGAAGTGGTAAGTTTGCATGGAGTACCACTTTCTATTATATCTGATCAGGATCCGAGGTTTACCTCAAAGTTATGGCGAAGTCTTCATCATACTCTGGATACAGAGTTGAGTTTCAGCACTGCTTATCATCCTCAGACAGATGGTCAGTCTGAGAGAACAATTCAAACTCTAGAAGATATGTTGAGAGCTTGCTCTATGGATTTCAAAGGTGGTTGGGATCAACACTTACCTTTGGTGGAATTTTCTTATAATAATAGCTTTCACTCCAGTATTCAGATGGATCCTTATGAAGCTCTCTATGGAAAGAAATGCAGGAATCCAACTTGCTGGAATGAAGTTGGGGAAAGAAAGCTATTAGGACCTGATCTCGTTGATGAAATGGTAGAAAAGGTCAGATCTATTCAACAACACATAATAGAAGCTCAGAGTCGATAGAAAAGTTATGCCGAAAACCACAGAAAATACCCAGAGTTTGAAGTGGGTGATAAAGTGTTCTTACGAATATCTCCCTGGAAGAGGGTCATGAGATTTGGAAAGAAGGGGAAGTTGAACCCTAGATATATCAGTCCTTTCTAAATACTGGATCGTGTTGGGAAGGTAGCTTAACGATTGGTGCTTCCACCGAATCTCTCTCGAGTTCACGATGTGTTCCATGTATCTCTCCTGAGAAATTACATACCTGATCCTTCACATGTACTCAGGTCAGAAGTAGTACCGCTGGAGCAAGATCTTTCTTATAAAGAACAACCGATATAGATTCTGGATCGTAGCGAAAAATTGCTACAAAACAAGACCACTTGATTGGTGAATGTTTTATGGAGGAACCACCAATTATAAGACGCTACATAGGAGCTTGAGGATATGATTAGGGAGAGGTATCCTCATCTGTTTATTACAAAGTGATGAATTTCGAGGGCGAAATTCATTTTAAGGGGGGTAGAATGTAACAACCAAGACTTTTATGTTATATAAATCATCAAAGGAATATTTTACTACACAAAACTTGCTTGGCTTGCTTTACACGAAATCGCAACCTTCCTCGATAGCTTGTGTCGTACGCAATACCGAGTTTCATTAAACAATGATATACTAATAAAATATTATTAAAACTAGCCGTTATGAATATTAATGACCACTTTTTGAAATTTTATAAATTATATTTTTAAAAATGGACTCCATTTTTGGATTTGGAATATCGAAATTAGCCTAGGGTAAAATTTTGGTATTTTTCTGAAAACATTCAATTTTTGATGAATAGTGAAACCACTAAGCGGTAGTTAAAAAAACTGATTTTTTCATAAAACTAAATTTTACCGCTTCTGTGAGTGGAATTTCGAAAATCCTAGAGACACGGTTAATATCAAGGACTAAAATGTGGTTCAATGAGATGAAAATAATTTTTGGTGAATAGCAACTTTTTACTTTTTTTTACCACGGTTAAAAGTAAATAGGATAATTAAGGGTAAAAATGGTATTATTATTACCCTAAAACATGTCCTAATTCTATTGGATAAGTGTAATTCGACCAAAAAATAACATAGGAATAAAATATGACCATTTAGGCCCACTTGGATTAGATTAGGACATTTATTATTAATTTATTTAAAGAAGGGTTAAAATAGTTAAAATCAAAGTTTAATAAGTAAATAATTTTTTATGGGGTTATACATAAGATAAATTAGGCTATAAATATTCATTAGAAAGATAAAAATATTTCCTACATAATTATATTTTATTTGTAATTTTTAATCTTTAAATAATTTAATTTATTTATGACACAAAGATGATGCAGTAATTATCTTATTAATGAAATATTGACATAATTGATGTTATAAACACCAAAATAAATTTAATTTGAGACTTTTTATGAATTAAACTAATTTATTGGTTAATATGACATGTTATTATTTATTTAATTAACTTTTTTAGAACTAATCATTCTGTTATGATTTTCAAAAAAATCTATTACTAAATAGTGTCAAAATTGACATAAAATTGTTTTTAAAATAAATATTATATTAATAATTGTTATTGTATTCCTAAAAATATAAGGTTAGGCCAAATAACTTATATACGGTTATATATATTAATAATAAACAACTTGGGGTTAGTTTTTCTGCTTATAGTATGTTTTTTAACCTTATAGTATAAGAACACAAGAAGACACGGTAAAAGTAAAATTATTTTACTTAATGTTAAATCTAAATGATAAGGTTAAAATAGGAACCTAAACTTGTCTAAATTATATTTTATGAGGCTATTTCGACCCATCCCCACCTTAGCCGCTAAATAAATCAATTTGGAGCTATTTAAAACCGAACGTGACTTTATAATAAAATAATATTTTTAGTTTTTCCAAAGGAGCCCTTCTCCTCCCTTATAAAAGGGCACCTCCTCCCCCTCTTCCTCACACCACTTTGTGCCTTCAAGCTCGGCCAACCCCGGCCACATTATCCTCTCCACTTCCCTAGAGACATCCTAGAGGTCCTGGTATTCTTCAAAGACCCATTTTAGTGCCCTAAAAGGAGGTCTCAAAGAAGCACTTCAAAGAAGAGGTAATGTCCGTTACCGATTCTTTCATCTTTATTTCTTCTTCCACTTCTTCTTCTTTAGTTTTTTCATCATGAAGTAATAAAATCAGTATCACTCATATACTGATATGTTATTATAATTATTAAACAACCCTATTTCACCATCTATCCATCCTATGGAAAATGAAATCACCGCGCGTGCGTACGTACGGAATACCGTCTCCACGACGTGGTGTAATATATTTTCCACCACCACCTTACTTGTATGGGTATAATGGTTTAAATAATGACTATATATGATTATTGTAAATTGATATTGATTCTGAAATAGTATACATACACTCCAATAAAATTCCATGATCATGGGAACGATATCATCGCTCGTGCGTACGTACGAAATACCGTCTCCACGATGTGATGCGACTCGTTCTACATGATCTTCATTGAATAATGATTATATAAATGAATTGAATGAATGAATATGATATATATTACACTAATAACATTCTGGAAATGAGGTATCTATAACCTAAAGAGAAGAATAAGAATTTATTCGACAAAACACGCATAAGAACAAAAAGTTATAAACACCCGAATAACCAGTAGAAATGAAATATTACTACCAAGAAGATAAGAATATGACCATATATGATATCATAACAATAATTATGATTCTATAATAAGTCAATAACATTATTTAAATAATTATACAGGAGGTTCAGACACTTACAAGGCAAATAGGACCTAAGGTAATGGAAAATATCACAATCTCATTTTTATCCGAGATTATTTATACTTTGGTATTTACTGGGGAATATTTTATCATCCACATCCATGTTTCCTCAATATGTAATATTTACATCATTATACAATAGTTTATATCCAATTTTACCCTTTGGTGAGTATTTATTAAAAGATACTAAAGGAATCTTTTGTCGTTTTTCTTACTAGGTACTTTTTGACATTTCCGAAAAATGTACGAGAAGAATGTTTTTTTAACTTATACGGCATGAATGGATTTTTAAAACATTATTTCCAAGAAGCTTCCTTTAAAAGTTTTCAAGTTTATTTTTAATCAACTTCTTTTAGTTTAGAATTGTATGACATGTTAAAAAGGATAAGTATTTTTTAAGTAGAAAGGACATTTTCCTTAAGAATGGAGTTCAAGTGTTTTATCAAAATTATTTTCCATCTAAGATAATAAAGGGTTATGTATTTATCCCTATTATTACATTGATTTGATTATGTTGTGATGGAATTATATTTATGAATTCCTTTATCTTATATGAAATGTTTTATGTTGTCACGATGTTTAAGATTCCCATTTTTATTACAAGGGTTATGAAATGATGTATGATTTATGATTTTGTGGCACACATAAGAATGGTATCATTATGAGATGAGTGGGACCTATATATCCCTCCAATGCATTGGGTAAAGATTTTATATCTCATGAGATAGACATGGATGGAACGGTAGGTTAAATCGGTTCAGTGAAACAGGACTGAAACGAGGAGTGAACTCAGTTCAGAAATGGACTTTGTCCACTAAGATAGTATTGGAAATGAGTCTTGACTAACAAGAAATGATTCTCTATGATTATGTGTGTATGCCACAAAGTTTCATGTTTTAAGTTATGATTATTGGGATTACATTTCACTACTATGATTTATCCCATGTTATGAAATTATGATTTCTTTTGCAGGTTAAGATTTCCAAAAGTTATGTTCTTATGTATATGATGTGATTGATATTTCTTTTGTTTACCCTTACTGAGCATTTGAGCTCACCCTTTTGTATGTTTTCTTTCCCCAGATCAGGATGAAGGTTATTAAGTAAGATATGCCAAAAGGGACTATAGATATGATGAAATAAATGATAGACATTGTAGACGCTTTATGAACCAGTTTTTTATGTTTCCTAGTTTCTAATGACAATATACCTATACGGTCCTTTCTTGGTTTTTATTATATGTTGTAATAAGTGTGCTTAAATTCTGAAGTAATAACAATGTATTTAAAGTATGGGTCATTATATTATTTTAATGAAATCATGAATATAAATTATGAGGGGAGTTATTGTTTAGAGTTTTCTTTGATTTAGGTAAAAAATAATTAATTGTTAAACTGGAACATTGTTTTACAATAGATGGTTAGAATACATAGATATTTTCATCCCATATGAAATAAAAATGTAAATAAAATGATTTAGTTTTGATAATGTAGAAGTGTAAGTTTGACATTTTTTTCATTTTCCTATTTTAAGCAATAAGTATGAAATGGTTAGACTAGTGGGATGTTGGTAATGGGTTTTCTATATTAGGTGAAATGTGAGATTAAAAAGGGTATTGTGGTAGGCATGGTTTGGGTTGGATGATGGTATCCCACTACATCAAACAATCATGTGAAATAAGAAATGATATTATTGTTCATATGTTTGAAGTGTTAATAAAAATTTTTGTTTTGGAAAATAATTGAAATGTGTGCCCATAGAAATGGATTGAATGAGATATACGTAGCTTCTTTGAATTTATTCACCAATTTATTTTTATAATTAAAATGATGTCACCTCAAATTATTTTGGTATAAAAATATCATGGAGTAAGTAGTTGTTCATATAAAAAAATAATTATAAAAAAATAGTTCAATTAATTAAAGTACAAAAAATTTTCTTGGAAAAAATGTTCATATCTTTATGGGGTTGTATTTGGGTTTGAAAAATGGGAATTATAAAAGTTATTTTTTTCATGTTCTCTTGGTTTTGGTTACGTTCGACTTGTATTAGTTTAGTATAGATTTAACTACAATATTTTGATGAGATCTGCTTATTGGTTTCAGGTTTACTCTATGAAAATATCATGTTCCATTACTCTTGTACGATTTTTTGAACCTTAGTGTTTCATCTGTTGTCACCGTGTGTCAATATGTGTTTCATGAGTATGTATAAAGTGATGATTCCTATTTCTTTGTTATGGATCCATATGATTTATTTGGATTCCACACTTATAAAGTTCTTCTCAAAATATAATTGGATTTCATGATTGAAAAATTATCCTTAAAATAGAATTGGATGTCACACTTTTATAGTTATTCATTGTATAATTGTGATGATTATTGTGATGATATTAACAGAAAAGACATGTGTTATACTATTTCCAGTTTGTTTTCAAAAAAATATAATATATTAATAGAATTGTAAATATTTTCCTCAATGAATATTTATTGAAGAGTTTTTAGGCTTTTGTTGTCTTGGAATGTTATTTAAGAGGCTTGAAATTAATTATTATATACTTAGTATTACAAAATATATTTAAAAGGATCTCATATTAAAAAATTACCAAGACCACTAGACCAGCCATTACAAGCATAAAATGAACACTATGGGACCCATAGGTCATCCATGATCAAGTATGATTCTAGGGAATCCTATGTGTGTAAGTGTTCCCACAAGGAGTGTGTAGGCCCATGTATAGTGCTCGTAGAGAGCAGGCCTACTAGTGTGCATGGGTTGGGCCAGAAGCCTATTGTAGATCAGAGAGGAGGTAGCACCAACATGTGCAGTGGCATGACAGCAGGGGATTTGGACTTCTAGATCACTAAGTAGTATAATGATTTTTATACTTCATCCCATAATAAAATAGTTTTGATGTGGGAAGGTAGTACCCTAGTACTATTCACCCATCATTTAAAAATAAGGATATATAATTGGATGTTTGATTTGATTTAACCATTTGAATTAGATTCTTCCAATCATGTGGGTGTTATCTTATTCCTCCAAAAACCATCCCTTCATGGATTATCCTCTCATGGTAGAGTATTTTCAAAGTGAGATCCTACAATCATGGGTGCCTTATTGGAACTTCAAAGATTATTTGGGAGTTTTACAACATGTCTATGGAATATTTTCTGTAAAGTATAAGATTCGTTCTAATTCAAATATATGATAACTATTAATAATAGGTTGGGAATGAATGGTTTCTGGTAAGAAATTATATGAGATAATATTATTTAATGGTGAATAAAGAATCATGGTGTCATTTGAAAATGACATGCTTTATGGTTGGTGATACTTCAAAGTGAAGGTCATTCAAAGATGATGATTCTTTAGTGATAAAACTACTTTACGGTGTGATGGTTTCACATGTGAGATGATATTTTACATAGATATATTTTTTTAAATGATACATTTTAGTTCACAGTTGATATGTGTCCATAGACCATCCAGATGGGTCATAGTTGTATTATGAGGATGCAATGCCAACCCATTTCTTTGTGCATGAGGTGCTTTGTAGGTGAAGCTCATATTCAAGTGATCTCCATTTTGGAAATATGACTTGAAAATGAAAGAAAACATGATTATTTTTTGTGGAGAACATGTGTTTTATAGAATTTTAGATAGATTATATGTTTATAAGATGATAAGTGAATTTGAACCACTTTTCAATACTACGCACATTCAAACTATTATCATACAATATCTGCTTTGATAGCTGGTGGATTATTTCTTTTAAATACAAATTTTATTATTATATGAATTGTGAGATAATTTCATGAAAATATTGAGTATAATAGTGAGTTGTGGAAAAAAAGTTAAATAAAAATATTTTTCTAAAGAAAATCATTTTATTCCTCACATTTTTGAGGTGTTTATCACAATGCAATAAAATTATTTGTATATAATATGTAGTAGTTTATCTGAATGTAGAAATATCTTCACAGTGTAGTGTATAATTTTTCATATAGTTAGAAAAAGGATATATATGATATTTCATATATTTTTAATGCACATAAATATAATTTTCCGTACTATAGTAGTAGGATTTTATTGAGAAGTCAAGGGACTGAAGATTAAGAAGAACCTATTTAGTAGAGTTATTGAATTTTTGAGAGTATGATACTTTATTTATCTTTAATTCTTGAAATAAATATATTCCTCAGTTGTTGCAAAACTAGTCAAAATTCTAAAGAAGTCTTTATTGTGTTTTTTTTGTAATCATTTTTATAACAAGGTGGCATGGAACTAATGATATAGTGGGACTCTGGAAAGCATAGTGAGACTCTATGATCGTGAATGAATTTTTGTTCTAACCACATATTATTATAATGTAGAATCAATGAATAGAGAGTCTAACCAATCACAGTAATGATTTGTCTCAATTTTAGACTGATGCATTAAAAAATATAGTGTTATTGTTCCGTTTAATTATTCTTTATTTGGGAGTGGTTGAGTTATCATAAGAGAGGATCAGATCCTAACAAGTCAATAGGGTTAATTTCAAACGAATGATTTTTTTTTGTTAAAATCACAACTGATTCAAACCCCTTCATAGTGGTACAACTCTTCATGGGAAATAAAATTATTATTAGATCTATTTAACTATTTCAGGATCCAGTAATAATTGCAAATAAATAATCTAAATTCTATTATTATTTGGGTGTATCTACTTTCTAAGGCAAGAAATTTCTAAGTTGGAATAATAAGATAAATCCCATATTTTTGATCTCTTGGAGATAAAGTTAAATATTAAGTTCATGTGGGATTACCACCTATTTCCAATGAAGCAATTATAAATCTTATTGAGAAGATAAAAATATAATTTTATGGAAAAGCGTAAAATTTCATTTTCATGTCCCATTCAAAAAAAAATTTACAAAAAGTTTATGGGACTCAAAAATTCTAAGGAAATTTGGGAAAATTTGGAAAGCAGTTTTCAAGGAAATGTGAAATCAAAGGAGGAAAAATTACATATTTGAAGAAGAAAATTTAAATATATAAGGATAAGTGATGAAGAAAATTTGGATTACTATTTGAAAATATTCAAGGTTGTTTTTTTAATATTCAGTGTTTCAGTGAAATGATAGATTCCTCTAATATTTTCAAAAAATTAATGAGAAAATTTACTAACGGTTTTGATCCAAAAGATTTAGCTTTGGAAGATATGTACGATTTTATTCTTGATTAATAAAACAATATACTCATTGGATATGAAATGTGAAAGATCCCAGTCATCAAAAAAAATATCAAATATGAGATATCATCTAAATCCATAAGAACGATCAATATCAGAGATGATGAATTATCAAAATCAAGTCACTATGATGATGAAAATGAAGATGAAGATTTCAACAGAATCATCGCTCTTATATCAAAAAGATTCAATAAGTGACTGTTTATTGGTGAAAACTAATCACCACTAAGGTGATACAACTATAATGAAATAAGAAATTTTTATATAAATTGGCCTAAAAATATGTATGTCGAACCTGATATAGATGATGAAAAATCATAGAAAAATAAATATGGGAAGATCTCAAAAGGTAAAACCATATTTTATAGAAGAAACCAGAAATTATTAAAATCTAAAAGAAGAGGGTTAGTGATAAAGGAGAATTAAGATAACTCCACTCCAAGAATCAAATCATAATATGAAACTAACTACATTGCTCATGTTGAAAAGATTTTTTACACTTCAGGAAGTGAATATGATGAAAGTGAATGAAAAGAGAAAGAGCACATGTTAAATAATTAATTATAAGCCTGTCTTGAAAAGAACAAAAATCTCAATAATAAAAATAGATTGTTATTGAAAAAAATAAAAGATAACTTAAGAACATAATAATGTTAAGATAAATATATTTTTTACATTGAATAAATCAAAATACAAAAATTTCATGTCGATGAAATAGAAAACACAGTAAAGAAGCTTGAAGAAAAAATCACTCTCAAAGAAGAAAAAGAGTCAACGATGTGGTATAAATTTCTTGAAGAATAGAATTTATTAAAAAAAAATTGGAGAATATTTAAAAAAGGATGTTGAGGTTAAGGAATAATCATTATAAACACATGGAAATAGATTTTCAATGAATAAAGTTAATTCAACAGTATACAAATACCAAAAAAGTATTTTATCTCACACTATGTAGGTGAAAAAAATAAATTTTTGGACATTTATGGAAGATAAAATATAATGAAAATTTATTTTATAATTTTAAAGAAGAAATTAATTATTGAAGAATGATTTTTTCTTGATAACAACGACAGTTTTAGTTTATATAATTTCAATAATGAAAATATTCAAGACATGTCTATTATCAGTTGGGAAGACCAAGACATAGAGGAAACTATTAGTTTTGTGGAGTGTTTGGAAATACATATTATTAATGTTGGTATAAAATGACCCTATAAGAAATGAGACATGAACTAAGTGAGGTTATTCAAAGAATAAGAATTTTTTTTTTCAAAATAAGCATCCAGTTATTAGGAATACATCATATCATCCAACATGAAGTAAGTTTGATTGTTTTGATGAAATCTTTGGTATATGCGATAATGAGGGTTATATTTCTAAAATGTGAATGAGTATTATCCTTGAACAAACATCAAATAATATATGAGGAAATGGAGTTCAAAAAAATAATGATGAAAATTCATGTTTTGAATGTTTCTTTGAATACCAGAAGAAAAACTGAGTCATGGATTCTTGACAGTCGATATTCATCACACATGACTGGTTTTACAAATATTTTAAGAATCATTGAAAATTATTGAGGACCAATAACCTTTGTAAATTATTTTTACCTGATCATTGATGGAGTAGGTAAAGAAAATATTGAATCTCAAAATATGAACTCAAATAAGTGTTATATGTTGAAGGGATGAAGCACAACATTCGTAGATTCGGCCAAATTTGTGAGGATAGAAATTATTTTTTTATTCAAAAAGGATTCATGATTCATCAAAATTACATAGGATGGTATAAGTATCACTCATGGAAAAATTATCAAGGGTAATGTATTCAAAATTGGTGATTCAATCAATTCATGTTACTTTAAGTGACAAATATGACAAAAATATATGGAATAAATGTCTTGTCCCTATTGTTCAAAGGCGTATAAGTAAAATATATATGTATGATATTGTGAGATATTTTTCAATATAAATAGAGAGACATATGAAATCTGTGAAAACTATCAAAAAAGGAAATTGGCCCAAATTTCACACAAAGTGATTGATATTTTATCTTCTAGAACCCTTGAACTTATTCGTATTAACTTATGTGTCCCAATAAGAAAAAAGTATATCATAGGTGATATGTATTTCATTACATTTATTAATTGTTTTACTCAAATTAATAAGGTCATTCTTATCAGGACCAAGTCAAAGGAGACTAAAATTATCAAAATTTGATAAGGTAACATTTTATGGTGATGGGTCTCTATATTAAGAAATTGAGATCAAATAATTTCAAGGAGTTTACGTGTGATGAATTTGAAATCCATATTTACAAACATGGAATAACTCAAAACTAAAAAAACCATATAATAAACAACACAATGAGGTAGCAAAAAGAAAGAACATAATTATAGTTGAGATGGGTATAACTATGTTAGCTGAACACAATATCTCCAAATATTTCTGGAGAAAAGATGTATGCACTTCCATACACATATAGACCATATGTATAATAAGATAAGATAAAAATTCAACAAATGAAATGTTGTATATCGACAAATAAATTTCTAAATACTTCATATTTGTTTCAATCCCTTTAATTATAAAAATAAAGATAATCAATATGGAAAAATTTAAATTAAATATAGAAGAAACAATTTTCATGTGCTACCAATCTGATGGTAGAGGATATAGATGTCAAAATAAAAAAATGAACATGCTGGTTTATTTTAGTGATGTAAACATTGTTAAAAACTAGATAAAGACATATATCAATGTTGATACATATTTAGAGTAAAATAGTATTAAAATAAAAAAATAATAATGAAGTAGCTAAGAAAGGGCCAAACATTATTGATATTGATTCTGAACATACTAGTGATGAAGATGACTTTCATGAAAACAACAAAAAATGGTACAAAAATTTAAAGAAGCATGATAACACAAAAAATATCATTAAAAATCAATAGTTCCCAGTTCAAATAAGAGGAATATTGTGAATTGAATATAGAACTGCACTTATTTATCAAATTGAATCTCATACAATGGAATAATTAGTTGATCATGAAGAATAGATACATGATATTAATAAGGATCTTTATTAGATTGGGAAAAACTCCACTTGGGATCTTGTAATAGGACATAAATACAAAAATGTTTTTGGTAACAAGTGGGTTTTTAAAAATAATCTAAACAAGAAAGATTAGGTATTAAATAATAAAGCTAGATTTGTGTGAAAAGGATATTCTCAAATGGAAGGAATTGAAATTTAATAAAACATTTACCTATAGAAAGACAAGAAACAATTATAATGTTCTTGGTAGTAGAAAAACACAATCATTATAATGTTTATCTAGTAGATGTGAAATCATTCTCTATAAATAGTGATCATAAAGAAGAATTCAATATTAAACAACCTGATGGTTTTATATTATGAAATGATGGAAGCATGGTATGAATATTGAGGAAATCCTTGTATAGATTTAAACTAAACCCTAGAGTCTTTTACTCTAAACTTTATGGTTTTTTAAGGGATATGAGGTTTTAAAAAGTTAAATTTGGAAATAATATTTATGTGATAAAAATTTCCAAAGGAACTCTTAAAGACATTTTTATGTAGATTGTTGCATATTTTATGGTGACATGGAATGTATTTTTTAAGATATTTCTAAACAGATAAAAAAATAAACATGCCCATTCTTGGTCATCTGATATAATTTCTAGGATTTTAAATAGAGGATAAAAAAATTCCATATTTCTATCACAAGAAAATAATTCCATGGAATTAATAAAAAAGTTTGGAATGGAAGATGAAAAAAATGTTTCAATAGCCATTTTAGTTATAACTAAATTATATGAGGATCAATATAGAAATAGTGATAATTAGAATATATTCATAAGAATCTTTGGAATGATACTTTATCTCATAGAATCAGGTATGTATATAACTTATTTGGTGACTCTATGTTCCATATTTCAGAGTGATCCAAAATAGTATCACCTGTTGGATGCTATGATAATAACGAGACATGTAAAATGAAATCTAAATTATGTGATTCTATATATAAAAAGTGTAGATTTGAAACTATTGGGCTTTATAGATACTGATTGAGTAAGTGATTGTAATGATAGAAGATCAAAATTAGGTGGAACCGTCTTTTTGGGAGAATGATTTGTTAGTTGGTAGAATAAAAATTAGGATTCAGTAACTCTAATCATGGATGAAAATGAATATATTGTAGCTACACAATCATGTAAACAGATTATACAGATGTAAGAACAATTGGAATATTTTAAAATTAAGATTGAGACACCATTGAATATTTCTTTTGATAGTCAAAGTTACATTGAATTATCTAAAAATATAGTATATCATTCAAAATCCAAGAATATTTATATATGGTTTGATTTTATCAATGAAAATGTGGTAGGTGGAGATATTCAGCAAGAATAAATTTCTAATAAATATTAGGTTACAAATATTTTCACCAAGGAAAATCCAAGATGTTTTGTTAAGTTATTTCTAAAACTTCAGGTTCATCCTTCTCCTCTCACATGATGTTTATCAAGAGGTACTTCTTGATTCCCTATATTTTTACATGAATTCTGCTAATAAATCATGTAATTTAAGTAGAAGAATAATCCATCATGTATTTAATTAAATTCTCTAGTGACGAAAGTTGATGCATTTCATGAAGAGGAAAATTTACGAGGTTTGAGTTACCCAGTCAAACTATAATTTCATTCCTAATTGAATTTATTTAATATGTGTTTCTGATTGATAAATTTTTGAGAAAAGGGGAAATTAACCTTATAAAATAGAACTTATAATGCATGTAATAAAGTGTGTTCAGGATCTTGTATTTCCCTGTTGACTTTTTTCATGATTTGAAATGAGTCGATATTTAAAAGATAGCTTAGATTCCCTTGTTTATATCACTCTTGTTTTCTAAAATGGGTCCACCCATTTAGAAATATATGTGATTAACTAAATGGTATTTTCTATGTAACATCTGATATCAATCCTTATTTTAGGATAATAAGAGAAGAGGTATTTTAGAAGATAAATGAGTTAAGAAAACACAACGTACTCATTGAATTTTATTTTCATTAAGGTGGAGTAAATACAATAAAATAATATTTAATTTTATTAGTAGGATATATGTAAAGGGATAATGAATAAATATAAAGGGGATATTTTTTATCCTTAGTGTTTTATTTTTTTCTAAATGATTTAATATGTGTATGGTGAGTATGCATGAATTGTTGATTCCTGGGGAAGTGTTATAGATCCATATAATAGCAATGGATGTCAAGCTAGGAATATTATTCTTCAAATAATATTGGATTTGATTCTTGTAAATTTATTCCTAAAATGTAATTGGATTTAATTATTGGATAGTTCTTCATCGTATAATTGTGATGATTTTTGTGTTAATATTAGAGGAAAATACTTTTAATATAGAGTTTTCACAATGATTTCAACACTCAATAATATATTAATGGCATCGAAAATATTTTATTGATTGAATATTAGATGAATTTTATTTGTGGATTTGGCTGGATTGGAATATTATTTATGGAGGCATGAAATTTATAGTTATGTACATTGTATTACTAAGCATATCTGAATGTACATTATATTAAAAAATTGGACAACCCACAAGACTATCCAGACTGAACATGACCTTAGTACTGATGGACCTGTAGGTCAACCACACTCAATAAAGCAACTAGCCTATCCCATGGATGGAAGATTTCATACATGGAGTTGGAAGGCTAGTGTATCAAGACTACATATCATGCACCTATAGGTATGCGTGGGTTTCACAAGAACACCATAGTGGATTAGAGAGGAGGTGGTGCCACTTTCTGGGGCGACATAGAGGAAGGGGTTTAGGATTTCTGGACATTCTGAGGAGAATTTTTATTGTTATACCATAGAACCTTCATAATAGGTTCTCTATAAGGGATGATAGTATGAAGGTACTATTAAACATTCATTTAAAAACAAAGATATATTTATGGATATATGATCAGATTGGTCCATTTAAATTAGATTCGTCCGATCTCACAGGATTTATCATCTTCTTCCCCGAAAATCATCCCTTCATGGGAAAGCTCTTCACAATCAAGGATTTCCATAAGAATAACCTATAAGATTGGGTTCCTTGAGGGAACATCCAAGAATTTACCAGAGTAAAAAAATATGGATATGAAAGATTTTACACAAAGCATAAAATTCTTTATGAAGAAATGTTATGTGAACTTTAGAAAGTATTTCCCAAATGAATAGTGTGTGGTGAAGAATTCTAAATGATAATAGTGATACTATGTGAATAGAAAACCCTATGGTCATCCATAAATTACGAGCTTTATATGTGATGATTATTAAAAAATAAGTTTATTCATAGATGGTGATGCTTCGTGGATGATAACCCTTTTCTGAGAGATGGTGCTACATGCAGGATGATACTATACATGGTGATGTTTTTTCAGACAACAAATTTCATTTCAAAGGTGATAAGAGTTCATGGACCGTCCATATGGTTTGTGGTAGGAATATGCAGATTCCATGCAATACCATTCCTTTGCGAATGACATGTCTTGTGGGTGAAGTTCCAATATGAGTAACAATTATTCGTGAAATCTGCATTGAAAATGAAGGTGGTCTTGAAGCTGTTGTGTGGATAACAATATTTTTTGTGGATAGTGGTTTGAAAATGAGATTTTTCCAATTATATATGTAAAAGGAAACCACTTTTAACCAATACTTATTTTTTTAGAATTTTTGTGCGATAACTACTTCAATAACTGTGGATTATTGATTATAAATATAGAGTTGATTCTCAATGAAGTGTGTGTGTTATTTCCATGATAATATTGAGAAGTATATTGACTAGTGGTGATAAATTTTTACATTGGTAATTTTATAAATAAACTAATATTTTTCTCAGAGTGTTGAGATGTTTCCCACAAATTAATTATTTTTTTCAGATGTCATGCAGAAGTGTATCTGAAAGCAGACATCTGTTTTCAAAGAAGTGTATTTTTTATAATCATTTCACCAAAATATATATATGATATTCCATAATTATTTAATGCACATAAATAAAATTTTCAATACTATATGATTTTTTTTGAGAATTCAAGAGATAAAATTTGAGGAAGAACCTTTTTAGTTTAATTCTTCATTTTGTGAGGATATGATACATTATTTATCTTAACGGATTAGAAGAATCATCTTTATTGGTTTTTGAATAACTAGTAATCATTCAGTAGTAGTTTTCTTATGCTGTTGTGTATTTTTTTCACTACGATGTATTAAACTATTGATCTAGTATGCCTCTCTATAGCACCATGATACTCTATACTAGTGAAAATATTTATTTTGTAGTCAATTTTGATTAAGGTGGCGAATCTTTGATTGGGGAGTCTAATCATTAACAAAATTGAATAATCTCATTTTGGGAGTGAAAATTGTAAAAATATTTTGTTCCTATGGCATTTAATTTTAATGTATTTAGAAAATGCTGTGTTATCATAAGATTTGATTGGATCCTCACATGACAACAAAGGTTAATTTCAAATGAAGGAAAAATTGTAAAAATCCCCAATTCACTACCCTATCAGTGGTAAAAATATTCCTAGGCACATCAAATTTTTACCTCAATTATTTTATACTTTTCTCCCCATCCAATAAAGTTTAAATATTATAATTAATGTATTAAATTTTTATTGAAGGATCCATTTTAAAAATGAATTCAAAATCTATGAAAATAAAGTAAATCTTATCATGATCTTCCTAATTTTTTTTGAGTCCTAAAAAAATACATGGGTTTTATCTCATTTAATGATTAATTTTTTTCTAAATATATATTCACATGATATTCATAATTATTTAAATATATATAGAGTATGCATCCCACTAATATATATTAAATGTCCCATTCAATCATTGTTTTTTAAAATTAATTTATTCCATGGCCTCTATAGTTTTCTGTTAAACCATATGGAAACCCCCCACTATGATGAACAATATCAAGAATCATGACATGAAAATTACTCAAAATAAATGTAATCATAAGTTTTACCCTTAATGAAAATCCCACCAGAAGATATGTTGGTCATTCCATTATTATACATTATCTTTATAAATCATATAAATTTATTAATTATACCTCCCAGTCATATCTATATCATACAAAATTAGACATATTTCTTGTTCTATACATGGATAGAAACATTGAGAGAGGGATGATGAATCATGGTTCAAAAAATTAAGAATTCCCTTCTCAATGATCTCATTACATGGGTTATCAATACTAAACACACATTATCATAATGAATAAAGAGGTGATAACTATTTAAGTGGCATAATAATTTTTAGGTATGTCTATCCTTAGAAGGCTACATATATGGAGGATACCCATAACTATGTCATAAAATACCAAAATCTAATATGAATCATATTTTATTTTCAATTCAAAGGGTAATCACTATCCTTCAAGGTTCCCCAAAAAAATAATAATTAGAGTTACCTTCTCCCCCCACTCAATAAAAACTCACTAGTCATTAAATTGATCATATTTATTTCAAATAAAAAAGGAGTTAATAGAAAAATTTGTACATACATATAATCCAAATTTACAACACGTAGATTTATACCATTTTTTAAAGATTTATTAGTTTTTAGAAACTAATCTATAAATATTTTCTCTAATAGATTAATATAATCATTGAAAATTACTGAAATACTACCAATTGAATATAAAGGATGTGAAATTTTAAAAAAATAAGAATCCTCATTTTTTTATGAAAAAATAAAAAATAAAATAGTATCACGTTTTAAAATTTAAAAATATACCACTAAAATAGAGTCCAAATATCATCAGGTAAGTTTTTGGAAAAATTTAGTTCCTAATAACTTATCCCTTTATACATAAGACCATAAAATAAAATGTTTTCTTTTGATTATGTATATGTAATAAAATAACTCATGGATCACAAGATATACATGCAACTGATCCAAACCTTGTTCCATCCTGTCTACCATGCCAAAACAACTGTATTAATTAAGAAAAACTCTTAAATCCTATAAGTAACCATTATTTACATTAATTAATAATCAAATTTTAATATTTTGACAAAATTTCAAATACTTGTCCCATAGTTATTACAATGTAATCTGATGTATGATATGACATTTTCTTACTCCATCTAGAAATAATTCTTAGACATCCTCCAAAAATATCAAAACATGATGCCATCAATTTTTAGTGATATCTTAATTATTTTATAAAATTCCTCTAAAAAATACATTATTGGATTTTTAATAATATTCACCCCTTTGGGTTTATTTACAACACCTCAACTCACCTTTTTAAACACAATCTTTTAACTGAAATAAAATTAAACTAGATAGATTAACTATTGATTAATTTTACATTAAATATAAGAGTATATAAGTCATTATTGACATGAGAAGAAAAAGTTACATGAAAAAAATTAATTAAAATTTTGAAGCTTATTCATTAACATCTCTTAGAAATTCACTTCTTCTCTACACACAACATATAAAAAAATTCCATTTGACACTAATTGTTACTGTGATAATCAATATTACTTAATATTTTTGGGGATCTACACCTTTTGAAATAAGATCAAGAGCGTAACCCATTATCCTTTATTGAGTATGTTTACACCTCATATAGAACTGACACTACAGATTTTTTCCATATAAATGAAATTAAATATAAATTATTTCATGGTTTTGAGTAAAAAATATAATTATTCCATATAATTCCTGATGAAAAGAAAAAAAATTCCTGGATCCATTTATTAAATATCTTAGGATAAATTCTAAACATTGAATTCAAATCACCCTAGGGGATTCATGGTCTATTACATAAAACAATCAACCCACTAGACATGGTTTAACTGAAAGTGAACACTGATTCTGTTAGAGTTGGTGTCCTAGAACCAACTGCTTGTACATTGATTACATGTACATTTAATGTATTAAAACATTAAATATCTTATTATATATTTTTTATTATTCTGTAGGACTATGATGTAATAATGTCTTAGAGTATTTGTTGAATTGATAAGGTCATGGAAGTTCCCTGCTATGATGAGAACCTTGAAAGGCTATAATAATATTCTTAAATATACTTATACAGTTGGATGAAATTCTATGATGGGAAACATAGAATGCAGGCTGTAAAGGTGAGAGTACTCATAAGCAGATGAGACTTCCTCTCATGAAGTTTTCACTTGGTAGTATCCATGAAAGGAGATTATGAGAACCGACCTACCAGTTGTAATTCCGCATGTTTGGTGTCATCAGATATTTCTATCTGCACGAAGGTGCAATGATCCTTAGAATTTAATAGTATCATTAATACATTTTACAACTCGTGCACTTCAATTTACTGATGAAAACCATCACATAGACATTTGGAAGGAATTAGTGTAACACCCCAAACTTCTGCGGTACACTTCTCTTTGAATAATAGACTAGTGTGTGTTGTCCGCAACTTTGAGTTCTAACACACCACAACAAATCAAACTAGACGTTATGAATAGTAATACCCACTTTTTGAAATTTAATAAATTTTATCTTTCAAAATAGACTTCATTTTTGGATTCGTAATATCGAAATTATCCTAAGGTGAATTTTTCGTATTTTTCTGAAAACATTAAATTTTTGATGAATAGTGGAAAACACTAAGTTATAGTTTAGAACAAAATTTTTATTTAAAAAATTATTTATTTTATTTCAATTTATTTTAGGTCAAATTGATACATAATACTAATATATTCTCAATTCAATTCATTAGAGTAAATTTATAATAATTTTAGATATATAAAAATTTTATAGAACTTTTCAATGTCTTTTACCCACCACCTAGGAGAATTTGCGAATTTACATAAAACATAATTTTACCGCTACTGTGAGTGGAATTTCAACAATACAAGATCCACAGTTTATATCAGTAAGAAAAATTTGGTTTAATAAGATGAAAATAATTTTTGGTGAATAGTAACTTTTAACTTTTATTTACCATGGTTAAAAGTAAATAGGGTATTTAAGGGTAAAAATGATATTATTATTACCCTAACACATGTCCTAACTCTATTGGATAAATACAGTTCGACCAAAAACAACCTTAGGAATAAAATATGAACCTCTTTGGTCCACTTGAATTAGATTAGGACACTTATTATTATTTTATTTAAAGAAGAGTTAAATGAGTTAAAATCAAATTTTAATAACTAAAACATTTTTAATATAGGTTTATACATAAGATAAATTCGACTATAAATATTAATTAGAAAATAAAAATATTTTATACATAATGGTATTTTATTTATATTTTTTATACATTTAATAATTTAATTTATTTATGACATAATAATGATGTAGTAATTACCTAATTAATGAAATATTAAAATAAGTGATATTATAAATATTTAAATAAATGTAATTTGATCCTTTTTATGAATTCCACTATTTTTTTACGTTCATATGACATATTAGGGCTGGTTAGATGAATTTGTTTTGAAGTAATAATGCTATTTTGAATTTAGCAAAAACAAAATACCAAATAGTGTTAAAATTGACATAAAAGACTTTTTAAAACAAATATTATATTATTAATTGATATTATACTCCTAAATATATAATGTTTGGCGAAAGGACTTATATAATAATAGGTGCATCATTAATGAACAACTTGGGGTTCTCTTGGAAGTATATAGTATGTTTATTAACCATATAATATAAATATATAGAAAGACATGGTAAATGTAAAACTATTTAACTAAGAGTTAAAACTAAAAAATAAGGTTAATACAGTGACCAAAACCCATCTAAAACCTATTAGTTGAGTGGTTTTTGACCCATAACCACCGTATCCTTTAAATAATCAATTTTAGATCCATTATAAACCGAAAATAATTTTACTATAAAATAATATTTCTAGCTTTTCCTAAGGTGACCCTCACCCCTCTTATAAAAGGGCACTCCCCCTTCTCTCTAATTCACACCTTCAAAGCCATTTGTCTTGGCCTAAGGAGCCCTTTTGATCAAATAAAATGGAAGAGCCCGAAGAAGAGGTAAATATTTCATCACCTCTTCCATGTTATTTTTTCTTCCACTTAATTTTTCTTTGTTGTTTACATTTTAAAATATTAACTTCAGTATCTTATATATACTGTGATGTTATTATAAATACGGTACAACCAAATTCATTATTTTGTCCATCCTTTAAATGACATGTCACCATACATGTGTACGTACGGCTTACCGTCTCCACGTCGTGGTGTAATTGTTATTCAATACATTATTATTTGGATGGGTTTAAAAATGATGTTTAATTGATGTAAATAATAAATATAACATGATAATGATTATGTAGCTATGATATATCATCCAATTATATGTTTTTTTAATATCAAATGAATGATATTGTCGCTCGTGCGTACGTACGGATTACCGTCTCCACGAACGTGATGAGATTCATTCCCCATCGTATCCATTCAAGAATAATTTTCATTAGATGACTAAAAATAATGTTTAAAGAATTGATATCATTCTGGATATGAATAATATACATACCATCAATAACAAATATGACTCAAATAACAAAGAATATAAAGGAAAACAAATCCATTAACACCAGAAACGACAATAATACAAAGATATTGTTAACAAAGAAATGTTAAAACATCATATATGATATCATATTAATGTATATGAATCTTGTATAATTTAATAACAATTATTTCATCATTATATATGAGGATATCCTACCCTCGACCAAGGAAAAGTACGAGGTAAGGGTTAATTCTACAATCTCTTCATTATCCGAGGTTTTTTATATGTAATTATCTACTCGGAACTCTTTATCATACACATCCATGTTTCTTAAAAATGTACTAAAAAACATATTTACTATTTACTAGACTATGGGTTAAAGTAATTTATACCCTTGTATCAATTTTGATAAAATGTTTTGAAAGGAATTTTTCTGTCGTTTTCCAAACAAGGTAATTTAAGAACTTTTCGAAATAATTAAGGTAGGAATGTTTTTTAACTTATACGGCAGGTGCGGCTATTTTCCGCCATTATAACTACGTTGAGGCTTCCCTTACAAGATTATAAGAATATTTTCAAAGTAAATCTTTTCTTTATAATTATGTAACTTGTAAATGATTTCAAAATAGAAAGAGATATTTCTCTAGAAAAGGATTTGATTTCATCTTTGTCAACATCATTTGATGGATTTTAAGAATATTTGATCTTGATTTATTATGATACAAAACTTCTATATTATATTGAAGGTTTTGTGATATGTTTGACCATGGATGTGTTATTTTTACATCATTCTTGGATTATGGATAAAGTATTGACATTTCTTATGCTAGTTTTAATATGAATTTTTATGTTATTTTTAAAGATTTTCATATGAGGAATGAATTGGACTTAGTAAGTGATGGGTGGAGCCTGCTATAGCTCCTCGATGCATCGATAGGTCTAATGAGACAAATTACTATCTTGGCACAAGGATTTGACAAAATCTTATTTGTAGTCTTGGCACAAGGCCTTGACTATGTGGTTATGAAATTATGACATTATTCATTCCATCATTATGAAAGTGGCTATTGATATTGCATGTGATTATTCAACTAGTAGAATATCCATGTGAGTAAGTGAATGGAATTATTTGATTTTATCTTTTCCATATTATGTTGAAGTTCATGTTTAAAAGGCTTTGGTTTTAGTCTTATACATTGCCTTAAATGTTTTTTTTTGAAAGTCTCCACTATATTGTTATCCTTACATAGAATCTGAACTCACCCCATTCTATGTTTTATTTTTCCTAGGATGCGAAGAAGAATATTATGACTGACCTGTAAGGATAGTCTATGAGATCTCAGTGTTGTGTGTGGAAACAATGTTGTTGTAGTTATACATTTTATGATTTAATATAAACCTTATGAATGTATCTAGTACTTCTAAGGCTATTAAACTAATCGGTCTTTCAAGACTTGATCTTTTGTGATCATGCCAATGATAAGTAATAATGCACTGACTCTGTGCATCTGGGGTTTGGGATTTATAGTTGGTTTCAGAGGATGTTTAGAACAAACCTTGGAATCTAGATTTAGATAAACTTTTATTAGATCACATTACCCTAAGATAGACTTTGAGGGTTAGTATAGAAGAACTTCCTAGAATTTTGGTATTGTAGAGATTTTTTGAGTTTTCCAAGAAATAAATCCCTGTCTAGATATGAGTAGGTAGAGGTGGCTCGGGCACAGATGTACCTAGGGGTAATACCTGAAAACACCACTTTGAGCTAGACTCGAGTGGGAACTGGTGCATGATAGCTGGCCTTTCTACACTCTTGGTTACGACACTCCTGAGGTATATGCTTAGGATAATTCTCATTTTATATACAAACAATTATGAAGGGTTTCTGAGTATATAATTCCTCAATGAAAACATTCTTTAGGATTATGGATTATATCCATAAACTATTCAATTTAGGTTAAGTGTTTTACAAGTTTGGAATTATGTATTTTGATTCATAAACTAATCTAGTTTATGCCATTGTTTAGAAATGGTGTCTAGTGGAAGGAATGGAAACCATAACAATTCAAGCACTCCATGTAGGGATTTCCCTCCTAATCAAGATAATTATAGTGGAGATGGTGATACAACTGGTGCTGATCAGCTAATCACCATACTGGGACAACTCACCCAGGTTATGAATAATAAACTTACCCGTATGGAGCACCCTGATCCACAGCGTGAAGGATCAATTTTTGATCTCTTCATGAGGAAACATCCACCAACATTCAATGGGTGTATAAATCCCTTAGTATCTAAGAAATGGATAAATTCGTTATAGTAAATATTCTGTGCCTTGGGGTGTAGTGAAAGGGAAAAATTTGTCATGGAAGTTTACCGCCTCACTGGAGATGCTAATCAATGGTGGTCATTGATTCAAAACACAAAAGAAGATGATGAAGTATGAAATATGGAATAGAGGGCGTTTAATGATCTTTTCATAGAAAAATACTTTCCTCGCGATCATCGAGCAGATATGGAAAGATAATTTCTGAGTCTGAGGCAAAAGGAGGATTAGAATGTTGCGAATTATTAAGCTAACATTACAAGGTTAGCAAGGCATGCTACAAATTATATACATAACCCAATAAGTAATATTGATCTTCTCTTTGAGGGGTTAAAACAATTTCTCCATTGAGCACTAGTCTCACAATCCTTCTCGTCGTACGAAGATATTTGGTCTCATTTTCTATGAAGACAGAAAAAGATTTTTCTCAGTCTTACGACTTTCAAGAAAAGTAAGAGAAGAAGATATATGATGAACACACTGGAAATGGAAATAAGGGGAAGAAGGGAAAATTTTAATATCCATATTGTAGTAAATGGGGGAATAAACACCCTGGTACATGCCTGAAGGGAATGAGAGTCTGTTAAAAGTGTGGTGAAAAAGGCCACCAAGCTCATGATTTCATGGGGAAGAAAGAGGTTGTCGATGTTGAATGTTACAATTGTAGAGAGAGGGGGAATTATGTGAATGAATGTACAAATATTCAGGGGAACATACCTAAAAAAAGTCCAAGGGATCATGGTGAAGCTTATGTTATCACTACTACTGAGGTAGAAGCTCCGAAATAAGTGGTGGCATGTAATTTAATGGTTTCCTCAAGTTTAGCAAATGATTTATTTGATTCTGGATCATTGCATCATTTCATATCATTCCAGTTTTCTAAGAAAATTAGATATTTCTATTTTGATTTAACAAGGGAGTTGTCAGTCAAAACTGCTAAGGGAAATATCCTTGCAACAAAGTTTTGTAAATTAGTCCCCATTAGGGAATATAAATGTTCTCTATCTTTCGATCACATCGTTGTACCCATGAATTAATTTGATATAATCCTCAGTATGTATTGGTTTTCAGACCATGATGCAAAAATTTATTGTGAGAAGAAAGAGGTTACTATTTTTGATGAAGATGATAAAGAACACCTTATCTTTAGAGCAGAATCGTCACCACCTAATTCTTATCTAGATCCACCCCCAGTAGCTCAACTAAATTCAATTATTAGAGAGGAAGAGAATGAAATAACTATGGATGAGGAAAAGAATGTTCAAATAGAGGATGTACCTAATGTGAATGAATATGTTTATTTGTTTCCATAAGATTTACCTGGACATCCTCTAGAACGAGAAATTGAGTTTTCTATTGATTTAATTCCTAGATCAAGGCCCATAGCGAAAAACCCTTATAGAATGGCCACTATGGAATTAGTGGATCTAAAGAAACAACTAGAGGAACTGAGTAATAAGGGATTTATCCCCCCTAGTGTTTCTCCATGGGGATCCCCTGTCATTTTTGTTATGAAGAAAGATGGATCTATGAGGTTGTGCATCGACTATAGGGAGATCAATGCTATAACAAAAAACAAAAAGTATCACCTACCTCACATTGATGATTTATTTAACCAACTGCATGGAGATCAATACTTTTCAAATATTTACCTTCGATCTGGATACCATTAGTTGTACGTGAAGAAGGAAGACATTACGAAGACATCATTTCAAACCTGGTACGGGCATTACGATTTTACAGTAATGCCTTTTGGATTGACTAATGCACCCTCTATCATCATGGATCTAATGAATAGAGTTTTCAAGGAATATCTCAATGATTTTTTAGTGGTATTTATTGATGATATCTTGGTTTACTCAAAAAGCTACGAAGATCATGAAAATCACATGCGCATTATCCCGAATACTCTTAGAAAACATGAATTTTATGGAAAGTTTAGCAAGTGTGAATTTTGGATACATGATATTTCTTTTCTTGGAAATTTTTCTCGAAGGATGGAATCTCCGTTGATCATTCAAAGACCATGAAAATCCATGAATGGCCAACACCGACGATTATAACTGAGGTACGCATTTTTATTTGTTAAGATGTTTTTTATCAATGTTTCATCTAGAATTTTTTCCGGTTGGCTAACCCATTGACAAAGCTCACATGAAAAGGGGTTACATATTTTTGGACAAAATAGTGTGAAGAATGTTTTGAATAACTGAAGAGAATATTAGACAATGTTCCTATATTGAATATACCATCGTGGAATGATGGGTTTGTTATTTATAGTGATGCTTCAAAGAAAGGAATTTCTTGTGTCCTTATACAGAATGATAGGGTTATTGCATATGCATCACGACGGCTAAAAATTCATGAGCAAAACTATCCTACTAATTATTTTGAGTTAGCATCTATAATATTTTCTTTGAAGATTTTGAGACACTATATCTATGGTGAAAAATGTGAGATATATATAGATCAAAAGAGTTTGAAGTATATTTTCTCACAAAAAAACTCAACATGAGGCAAATGCGATGAATTAAACTACTCAAGGATTATGATTTCACTATACAGTACCACTCGGAAAGGGAAAATAAGTTGGAATATGATTTGAACAGAAAATATCATGGAGTTTTGAACAATATGAGAGTAGAAAAGAATACTATATACATGGATCTAGTAAAGTTAGATATGGGAATAACCATGGAAGGTGAAACATCAATACTTTTTCTAATGGTTTCAAAATCATATTTACAAGAAAGGGTAAAGAGTTCTCAGACCGGTGATGAATAGTTTCAAAATAAGATTAAATCTGTGAATGATGGGAGATTGAGTGACTTTGTGTATAAAGATGGAATTTTGAAATTTGGGAAGAGAATTTGTGTTCCCAATATACCTGATCTAAAAATAGAATTGTTGGATGATGCTCATAGATCCAATTTCTCTATACAACATGGGGGCACCAAAATTTATATAGAACTGAAGGAACATTTTTGGTGGGACAGAATGAAGAGAGAGATTGCTGATTTTGTTTCAAGATGTATGGGTTGTCAAGAAGTGAAATATGGAAGGAAATAGCCTGGAGGAGTCATGCAACCTCTTCTCATACCTGAGTGGAAATGGGATAATATTATGATGGACTTTGTCATGGGACTACCAAAGACTACTAGAAGGAATAATTCAATATGGGTCATTGTTGATTGTCATACCAAGTCAGCACATTTTCTTGCTATAAGGGAAGATTTACCACTTGAAAGTTTGGGTAGACTATATATTAATAAAGTTGTAAGAATTCATGTAGTACCATTATCTATTGTTTCTGATAATGATCCATGTTTTACATCAAGATTCTGGAAAAGTCTTCCGAAAGCCCTAGATACTAAACTTTTTTTGAGCACTTCCTACCACCCCCAAACTGACGGTCTATCAGAACGAACTATTAAAACCTTAGAAGAAATGTTGACATCTTTCTCACTTGACTTTCAAGCTATGTGGGATCAATATTTACTTATGGTAGAATTTTACTATAACAATAGATTCCATTAAAGTATTCAGAAGGCACCATATGAAGTGTTATACGGAAAGAGATGTCGCACACCAACCTATTGGGATGATGTTGGTGAAAGAAAACTCATAGGCCCAGAACTGGTGGAGGAAATGATGGAAAAGGTGAAGGTAATCCAAAACCACATCGAAGCAGCTGAAAGTAGGCAGAAGAGCTATGTCAATAACCGAAGGATGGATTTGGAATTTCAGGTAGGAGATCATGTTTTCTTGAAGGTATCTCCATGGAAGGGTGTTATACATTTTAGTAAGAAGGTAAAATTGAGTCCCAGGTACATCGGACCTTTTCAAATTCTAGAATGAATTGGGGTTGTAGCTTACTATTTAGAAATTCCACCAAGTATCTCCAAAGTTCACGATGTGTTCCAAACATCACTGTTGAGAAAATACATGCCTGACCGAACCCATGTACTCACCTATGAAGAATTAGAACTGGAACCCAATCTCTCTTATTGCAATGAGCCTATCAATGTTCTTGATACAAGAGAAAAAGTTTTGAGAAACCGAACGACTCGTCTGGTAAAAGTTCTATGGAGAAACCATAAGATGGAAGAGGCAACGTGGGAACCTGAGGAACTTATGATGAAGAACCACCCGAGTCATTTTATGGAGTAATATTCTAGAAATTTCGAGGATGAAATTATTTGAAGGAGGGGAGAATGTAACACCCCAAGCTTCCACAGTACACTTCTCTTTGAATAATAGAGTAGCGTGGGTTGTACACAACTTTACGTTCTAACACACCAAAACCAATCAAACTAGCCGTTATGAAGAGTAATACCCACTTTTGAAATATTATAAATTTTATCTTTCAAAATGGACTTCATTTTTGGATTTGGAATATCGAAATTATCCAAGGATGATTTTTTGTTATTTTTCAAAAAACTTTTAATTTTTGATGAATAGTGAAAAACACTGAGTAATAGTTTAAAACCAAATTTTTATTTAAATAATTATATATTTTATTTAAATTTATTTTAGGTCAAAATAGATACATAATACATATATAAGTTCAATGTAATTTATTGGGGTCAATTTATAATAATTTTAGATATTTAAAAATTTTATAGAACATTTCGCCGTCTTTTACCCACCTCCTAGGAGAATTTGAGAATTCACATAAAACATAATTTTACTGTTTCATTGAGTGTAATTTAAAAAATATTAGGGACATAGTTGATATCAGTAAGAAAAATGTGGTTCAATAAGTTGAAAATGATTTTTAGTGATTAGTAACTTTTTACTTTTATTTACCACGGTTAAAAGTAAATAGGGTATTAAAGGGTAAAAATGATATTATTATTACCGTAAAACATGTCCTAATTCTATTTTATAAGTATAGATCGACCAAAAATAACCTTAGGAATAAAATATGAACCTATTTGGTCCACATGGATTAGATTAGGACACTTATTATTATTTTATTTAAAGAAGAGTTAAAAGAGTTAAAATCAATGTTTAATAAAAAAACATTTTTAATATAGGGTTATACATAATATAAATTCGACTACAAATATTAATTAAAAATATAAAAATATTTCCTACATAATGGTGTTTTATTTATATTTTTTATACATTAAATATGTTAATTTATTTATGACACAATGATGATGCAGTAATTACCTATTTAATAAAATATTAAAATAATTGATATTATAAATATTCAAATAAATTTATTTTGAGACTTTTTATGAATTAAACTACTTTTTTAGATTAATATGAAATATTAGGGTAGGTTAGATGAATTTTTTCGAAGTAATAATGCTTCTATGAATTTAGTAAAAACAAAATACCAAATAGTGTCTAAATTGACATAAAAGAGTTTTTAAAACAAATATTATATTATTAATTAATATTTTATACCTAAAAATCTATGTTTCAGAAAAAGGACTTATATAATGATAGGTGTATCATTAATGAACCACTTGGGGTTCTCTTGGAAGTATATAGTATGTTTATTAACCATATAATATAAAAATACAAAGAGACATGGTAAATGTCAAACTATGTAACTAAGTGTTAAATCTAAAAGATAAGGTTAATATAGTGACCCAAACCTATCTAAAACATATTGGTTGAGTGGTTTTCGACCATAACCACCTTATCAGTTAAATAATCCATTTTTGAACCATTATAAACCAAAAATTATTTTATTATAAAATAACATTTCTAGCATTTCCTAATGTTCCCCTCACCACTTTTATAAAAGGGACCTCCCCATTCTCTCTAATTCACACCATCAAAGCCATTTGTCTCTAAAAAACCCTACCGAAATACCCTATAAAATTTCCTCCATTAATCCTAGAGGCCTTCCTTTAGTCATAAATCCAACCTAAGGATCCCTTTTGATCAAATCAAAAGGAAGAACCCGAAGAAAGAGGTAAATATTTCATCACCTCTTTTAAGTTCCTTTCTTTTTCCACTTACTTTTTATTTGTTATTTCCATTCTAAAATAATAAATCTAGTATCTTATATATACTGTGATGTTATTATAAATATGGTACAACCAAATTCATTATTTTATTCATGCTTTGAATGAGATGTCACCATACGTGCGTACGTATGAATTACCGTCTGCACGTCGTGGTGTAATTGTTATTCAATACATTATTATTTGGATGGGTATAATAATGATGTGTAATTCAAGTAAATAATAAATATAAATGATAATTATTATTTATATATCATATAACATCCAATTATATATTATTTTAATATTAAAATAATGATATTGTCGCTCGTGCGTATGTACGAATTACCATCTCCACGAACGTGATGAGATTTATTCCCCATCGTATCCATTCAAGACTAATTTTCATTAGATGATTAAAAATAATGTTTAATGACTTGATATAATTCTGGATATGAATAATATACATCCCATCCATAATAAATATGACTCAAATAACAAAAACTATAAAGGAAAATGAATCCGTTAACACCAAAAATGACGTTAATACTAAGATATTATTAACAAAGAAATGTTAAAAGATTATATATGATATCATATTAATATATATGATTCTTCTATAATTTAATAACAATTATTTCATCATTAAAAAATAGGTTAACCTACCCTTTAACAAGGAAAAGTACAAGGTAAGGGTTAATTCTACAATCTCTTTATTATCCTAGGTTGTTTATATGTAATTATCTACTGGGACCTCTTTAAAATCAACATCCATGTTTTTTAAAAATTTATTCCAAAACATTTTTACTATTTACTATAATATGAGTTAAAGTAATTTATACCCCTGTTTTACTTTTTATAAATTTTTTTGAAAGGAATCTTTCTTGCATTTTCCAAAAAAGGTATTTTATGACCTTTTTGACAAAATTAAGGTAAGAATGTCTTTTTAATTTATACGGCGGGTGCAACTATTTTGCACCGTTATAACTACATTGAAGCTTTCCTTACAAGCTTATAAGAATATTTTAAAAATAATTGTTTTCTTTATAATTATGTGACTCTTAAATGATTTCAAAATAGAAAGAGTTATTTGTTTAATAAAGTTTTTTATTTCATCTATGTCAACATCTTTTGATGGATTTTATGCTTATTGGAAGTTGATTTATTATGATACAAAACTTTCATATTGTATTGAAGGTTTTGTGATATCTTTGACTTTGGATGTGTTATTTTTACACCATTCTTGGATTATGGGTAAGGTATTAACATTTCGTATGCTAGTTTAAATATGAATGTTTATGTTATGTTTAAACCATTTCATATGAGGAATGAATTGGACTTAGTATGTGATGGGTGGAGCCTACTATAGCTCCATGATGCATCGGTAGGTCTCATGAGACAAACTAGTGTCTTGGCACAAGGCCTTGACAAAAATATTATATTTAGTCATTGCACAAGGCCTTGACTATGTCGTTATGATAGTATGGCATTATGCATTCCATCATTATGAAAGTGGATATTGATATTACATGTGATTATACGACTAGTAGAATATCCATGTGAGTAAGTAAATGGAATTATTTGATTTTATCTTCTCCATATTATGCTGATGTTCAAGTTTAAAAGGCTTTGGTTTTATTCTTATACATTTCCTTAAATTTTTATGCTTATTTCTGGAAGTCTCTGCTATATTGTTATCCTTACTAAGAATCTGAGCTCACCTATTTCTATGTTTTATTTTTCCCAGGATGCAAAGAAGTATATTATCACTAACCTATAGGGATAGTCTATGGGATATCAGTGTTGTCTATGGAAACAATGTTGTTGTAGTTTTCCATTTTATGATTTAATATAAACCTTATAAATGTATCTTGTACTTCCAAGGATACTAAACTAATTGGTCTTTCGAGATATGATCTTTTGTGATCATTACAATTATAAGTTATAATGCACTGACTCTGGACTTCTAGGGTCAGAGAATTATAATTAGGGTATGTTTGTTGTGTCATGAGTGGCATGTTATTAATGGATAAGTCAAGGAAGTATTTTTCCATTCCATTTATGAAATTTTATATCTCATACCATTGATTAAAATAAAACCATCGTGCGAAATTACATGGCCATGGTGTAATGATGAGTTTATTTTTGGTAGTCAAAGAACGATGTATCAAGTGTAAAATTTGATCACACTATCATGAAACCTACTTTATGAGATATTGAAACAAAGGGATTATATGACACAGTGAGCCTTTGTATGTGGATGTTATTGTTTCGACTTAAAGTTCTTTCTCTTGGGTTCCTTGACCTGTTGCTAGATAGTACTCTTGAACTTTAGGAAAGCCTTCTTAATTCAAACAAGATTCCTAGAGGGTCAAACACTATGTGTTTCTGGTGGTCTTGGTTAAATTCTATATGAATTTAATTAATAATTATTATTCTCAAGATAGTGGAAGAATTTTATTCATGTTAAAATGATTTCATAAATTAAATAAATATTTATTTAGTGGATTGTGGGTAAAATATATTTATTTATTTTATTGAACATTTAATAAATATTTATTTACTAGTTTATAAACTAAATATATATTTATGAGAATAAATTATTTATTTATTTGTTCATGTGTACCATAAAATGAAGAGGAGTTCAAGTGGACCAAGGCTGGTCTGATAGTAAAATAATTATTTACAAGACATTAAATAATTATTTAAATAGTTGGTAGAAATTAGAATAATTCTACTATTGTTTTGTGACACATCGTTTTATTTATAATTCTATTTTTCACAAGTTGGCACACAATAAATAATGACGCGGTATTATTATTAATAACATGATTTTTCTCTTTGTTTTTGAATGTATTTTATTGTGTTACACAATTACATATTGTAATATAAGCCCCATGTCAATAAATAGACATGTACGTCTATTGTGCCATGTACTGAACCACACACCTGGTGAATTGAGAATTGTTGAGCTAAACAATTTCCCTCTCAAATCCTCTACCTGCACCTCTCAAGAACAAGAGACGTTCTTCAAGGCCGAAGAATAAGAGATCAATAACGACTGACACATGACACTCGCTCCACCATGCTAGCACCCGTAGAATGAGTGGTGTTGATTGGAGGCCATCAGAGCATGTGTGGATCACTGATATAGGGATTCTAGTTTGGATCCTTCAATGTAAAACAAGATAATCTGGAACGGTCATTCCGGACGATCAAAATTATCAAAAAAAAAATAATGAAGATAAAGGTATTAGTTTCATTATAAAATTAATTAAATTTATTATAAACATGATGTGCAAGATCCCCTCTAAAGGTTTCGAGCCTCTTCCTTCTTTATCTAAATCTTTGATTCTATTTCATGGAGACTGGATTTCACGGTCGCATTAATCCTGAAATAATCATTGATCTAGGAAAAAATTAAAGTTGGGTGCAGGCCCAACAATGCTTTCACTATACCCAGAACCATCAAGTGGTATCAAAGGGGTTAAATAATAGTTTATAGTTATTTAAATATTTCATTGAATATTTACACATTTAATAATTTAGTTATTTCAATTCAAGTTAATCGTTCTGCAAATCTGAATCTTGTGATCTATTCCTGCTCTTTGTTTTATCGTTCACCTTATAGAAATGATATTTGCTTTTAATTTTGATTAAAATAAAACATAGGATCTCATCCATAGGTTCCATAGGGTCCCAACTTTATATCCTAGAACACACGGCATGTATTCGGAAGTACACACCGTGTAGTCAATGTTCAATGCACCAGTTTCAGTCCGCCAAGCCAAGATTTTTCATTGGACTTTTTCTATGTCTTAATGACTCAGTGTGTTGAAAAGGAACAGGTGGAACACAGTTTTCAGATTACACACCATTTGGCCCACTAGACACGACGCATAATCCTTTTGGGGTAGGGTTGGACTGTGTACCTATACACAGGTTTCCTGGCTGGAGACCGTGAAAGGTGGATATTACACAACATGTGACCCACTGGACACTCCATGCACTCCGAAGCTTTTTCAAGTACACTCAGACATTGTATCCTTAGGTATGTACTTCATATGGATAGTCAAAAGTAGTATATTCCATTTAGTTTCAACAACATGCCGTTCACTCATGCAAATTACACATATTTATTAACATTTATTATTATATTATACAAAACCTTGTGACGTGTACCATAGTGTGGGCATAAAGCTAAGGCACAACATGTGATAGGTGTTATATATATATATATATGTGTGTGTGTGCTTAATTTAACATCTTCATAATGTTCATTTCTACTCATTGGGTAGTTTTGAACATGAATTCACCGGGTTTCCTCCAAGGGACAAGTTACGTAAAAAGATAAGATTAAAAGAATTTATTTGTTTAAAATTAAGATGGATGAGAATCTTAAGAAAATTTAGAAAAGGGTTTAATATAAATGGATTTGTTGATTAAAGATGATAATTAATTGATTTGAGCATGATTTATCTTAAAAAAGAACGATTAAAGAATAAAATTCTAGTTTTATTTATAAGTTAATATAATTGCATGTATAGATAATCATGAGCTAAAGGAGGACCATTGTATGTGGATTGTTTTTTAATTTATTTATTTAAATTAAATATGTTGTCCTATGAGCCTTATTCTCATTAATATGCTGGGCATGTGTGAACAAGGTTTCTTTTATGTAAACCCCATTTTACATGTCACCTGCATGTGAGTTTAAAATCATATGTAATGGATGGAACTACCAAGCTAGTGGAGGTGGTTCAAGTTGGAGCCAAGATGAAACCAATCCTAGGATATATAGAGGTGGACATTTGGAAAGCTATAAACACAAACCTAAATGGTTCATAGTGTATCTCCCCTAGGTCAGCGTTACTTCATCAACCGCTAAAAAAAATAAAAATTCAAAAATATCATGATCATTCCATTTTATTTATTTTATTTCTATCAGTTTCATGGTTTATCCTTATGGATGTGTTGTCACGATCACATAATTAATGAATTATACAATCATACAAGATGGAACTAAAATAAACCAGGTCTTATGAATAAATATTATCAAGACATGATTAATCTCTTATGTATGTTAAAATTAATATAAACAAGCATTTGATAATGATAATATGAAAATCATGCATAAGAGATAAAAAACCCCTCGAATAAAATATTATGTCAGACCAAGCCTTCTGTTACTTGATTAAGGGAAAAACACAATAAAAATGTGTGTTTGACCAAACGTTGTTGGGATACTTATTTTTATACTGGAAGCCCTTATGAAAATATTTGGGTTGAATTAACCATATTACATCAAAGGAGTATCCCTAGCTAGACATGGTGGAATATTGAAGGCAAGAGTTGAGGAAATCCAATGTCATGATTTTAGGATTGGGAAGTCCACTCAAGAGATCAAACAACTACAATCCCATAGTTGGCAAAGACCTACCTACTCAAATACAATCAAATAGCTTGACCATCCCTTTTTATGGTTATGCGAAGGGTAATATGGAACCTTTCAAATAGAATTTCATGGAAATTGAACATTACTAGTTCAATGGTGAGGGCCATTGGGACATGATAAAATAGTTGGATACCTAATAAAATTAATTTATTTTTTCTCGTAAAATGTAATCAAGAAACTAATAATGATAGTCCCTTTTAATTTTAGAAAAAAATGACAAGCTCATCAACCACACTATCCCTACGATCAATTCTGGATAAAGACAACATCCTCACCAGTAGTAACTTCTAGGAATGGTTTAGATGCCTTCTTGTTATCCTACACCATGAATGAAAGTCTTACATATTGGAGTAAGCATTACCTGATCTGCCAGCCAAAGAGATGAGTGATGAGGATTTCCTGGTCTATGTGAAACATATGAACAATGAGGCCTATATTCAATGTATCATGCTATCATTAATGTCTAGTGTTCTCATGAACTCTCATGAAAACATGGATGATTATAGCATGCTCGAGTACCTCCATGGTCTTTACATGGAGAGAGAAAGACATGAGAGTTTTGAGATCTCCAAGTCACTCTTTCAGAGTAATCATGGAGAGGGTACCTAAGCTGGGCCTCGTATAATCAATATTATTAGATATATTGAGTGCCTGGAGGTTCTAGGGTTTAAACTCCCTAAAGAACTGGGTGCCGATCTTATTCTCGCATTACTTTCTAAGAGATTTTCCATCATTATCATTAATTTTAACGCAAACAACATTGATAAGTCTCTCTCTGATTTTCTTATCCCCATTCTCCAAGTGGAAAAAGATATGAAGTTCGAAAACCATTATGTCCTTATGGTGAATAAGAGGAGAGGGAAGAAAAAGATCTTTAAGACCAAAGATTCTTCACACCCTTACATGAAAAATAAGATCAAATGGTAGGTAAAGGAATTGGAGCCTGTTTGTTTCGCATGTGGAAAGAAGGGACACTGGAAGAAATATTACACCCAGCCTAAGAAGCATGGGGAAGCATCAGGTTCATTTGTTATCGAATTAAATCTATCTTTTTCTAAAAATTGGGTATTAGATATAGCTTTTGGTGCTCACGTATATATCCAAATACATCAACCAAGTATATTCACAATGATTGACCGAGGGGAGGTATATCTACGACTATCCAATGGAGATAAACTTTTTACTGTAGCTGTTGGGTACTACCACCATACGTTGCCTACTGGGATGATTTTGGTGTTAAAGGGTTATTATTATGTTCCATGTATTACTAAAATCATTATTTATATATCCATATTAGATACATATGGATCTGTTTCCATGTATGGAAATGAATGTTGCTTCTTTTAAAAATATAACATTTGTTTTAGTAGGGAAAATTTATACAACAGTCTTTACGTGTTAGATTACACAAACCAAGCAATGTCAATTGAAAACAAAGATACTTCACATGACTCATACCACACCCAAATTTGGAATCACCAACTAGGTCATGTAAATGAGAAATGATTGACAAAGTTACATCAAGATGGATATTTATATTCTTTTGGACTCAAACCACTTGGCATATGTCATTCATGTTTACAAGGTGAAATGACCAAAGCCCCGTTAAGTGTGAAAAGTTAAAGGGATAAAGAGCCTCTTAAATTGGTTCATAATGATGTGTGTGGACCACTTCCTGTTGAAGAAAGGGGAGGGTACTCATAATTCATAACTTTTACTGATGATGTTAGTAGATATCAGTATATTTACTTAATGAGGTATAAGTTACATTTTTTTGATAAGTTCAACGAATATAATAATGATGTTTAAAACATGCTTGGTAAGAAGATTAAGAATCTTCACTCAAATTGAGGTAGAGAATATCTTAATAAATAATTCATTTTTTACTTATAGAAGTTTGGGATCTTATCCCAATTCAATCCTCCTTACACACCCTAGTGGAATGGTTTGATCAAAAGGAGGAACCACACCATATTGGACATGGTGATATCAATGAGGAGTCATGTGAGTCTTCCATTATCCTTTTGGGGATATGTGTTACAAGCAGTGGTGCATATTCTAAACCACGTACCAACTAAATCAATAAATGGTATTCCATATGAGTTCTAGAGTAGAATGAAATCCATGTTATCAAATTAGCATGTATGGGGGAGCGATGTATCTGTTAAGGCCTCTTCAGGTAACAAACTTTCACCCCGAGCACAAAGTGTACCATTATAGGATAACCTAAAGAAACAAGGGGATATTACATATAAAACCCCTAAAAAAGGTTATAGTTGAAAGACATGCCATATTACTTGATAGGGATCTCATCACACAATGAGGTAGTGGGAGAGAGATAGACATTAATGAAGTTTAGTCTCAAAGTACACAAGAGTTGGTATATGAAAAGATTCCACAAATCCCTATGGAAGAAAGAATTATTCCAGAGACACAAGAACTGTGTAAGAGTACAAGAGATGTTAGAGAACTAGAACGGTATAGTTTTATAGTTACCTAGTATGGTGACTCTTTATTAGTTGATAATAATGACCCTATAACCCACAAGGAAGTAGTATGTGGCACATATGTTGCAAAGTGGACACAAGACATGACCTTGAAAATGGATTCCATGTACCAAAACCAAGTGTGGATTTTGTTATATACACTATTATATGTAAAGCCTATTGGTTTCAAATGTGTATTCAAGAAGAAAATTGAAATGGAAGGAAAATTCAGTACCTATAAGGCATGAATGGTTTCAAAAGGTTTCAAACAACATCAAAGAATTGACTACAAAGAAAAATTTTTACCAGTTGCAATGTTGTAATCCATCAGAATTCTATTGTCCATTGTTGCTTACCATGACTATGAGATTTGGAAAATGGATATCAAAATATTCTTCCTTAAGAGAACCTTTAGAAATATGTCTACATGACACAACCTGAAAGGTTTAAAGCTCCAAAGCATTCCAATAAGGTATGAAAGCTGTAAAAATGTATTTATGGATTAAAGAAAGCGTCCATGTCATTAAACATTAATTTTAGTGAATCCATTACAAAATTTGGTATTCTCAAGAACGAATGTGAACCTTATGTCTAACAATAGTTTAGTGGGAGTAGAGTCATTTTGCTAAAATTATATGTTGATAAAATTTTACTTATTTGTAACGAGATACCAATCTTACAGTTTGTTAAGGCATGGTTGAATCAATTCTTATCCATGAAGGACTTGGGTGAGGAAGCATATATTCTTGTGATCAAGATCCATCATGATAGATCCAAGATATTTCTTGGCCTAATTCAATGTACATACATTGATAAGATACTAAAGAGAATCATTACAGAACAACCCAAGAGGGGATTGTTTCTAGCATCACATGACATTCATCCTTCCAAGAAAATGTGACCTAAAACACATGAGGGAAGAAAGATAATATCAAGGAATCCACACAGATCAATGATTGGGTCAGTCATGTATGTCATGCTATGTACTAGGCTGGATTTCTATTATGCATTGAGTGCGGTAGGAAGATATCAAGCTGACCCAGGTGACTGCCATTGGATGGCAGTCGGGACTATCCTAAAGTATCTGAGGCATACTAAGGATATGTTCTTGGTTTATGGGGGAGATAGGGAACTAGTAATTAGATGATACACATATGCTAATTTCCAGACTGATCAGGATGAAATGTAGTCACAAATGGGATACATCTTTACTTTGAATGGAGGTGCAATGAGCTGGAAGAGCTCAATGAAAAGTGTGGTTGTAGATTTTAAATCGGAGTCTGAATATATCGCATATCTTGAGGCAACTAAAAAAGAAGTTTTGATGCAAATATTTTTCCATGATCTAGATGTGATACCTTGCAATAAAGATCCCATCACACTGTACTATGATAATGCAACATCGATGGATCTTACAAAAAGACAAGGTCACATCAGTGGACGAAGAACATACTTCAGAAGTATCATATCTTGAGGGACTTTTCTTAGAGAGGTGAAGTTGAAGTGAGAATTATTTTCATGGAAGAAAACGTGGTGGACCCCTTGACTAAATCCTTGAGTCATCAAAAAGGTGATCATCATGTGAGGTATATCAGAATGAAATTCATAGGCAGATAGATCTAGTCCAAGTGGGAGTTTTTTAGAGATAGTGTCCTAGAACCAACTTTTGTACTTTGATTATATGGATATTTAATGTATTTAAAAAGTAAACATCTTATTACATGTTTTTCATTGTTCATCATGACTATGATGTAACAATGTCCTAGAATATTTGTTTCATTGATAAATTAATGGCAGTTCCCCGCTACAACAAGAACCATGAAATTCTATAAAAATATTCTTAAATATAGTTCTACATCTGGATGGAATACTATGATGGGACACATAGCATGTAGACCGTCAGATGTGAGTACTTGTAAGTAGATGATAATTCCTCTAATAAATTTCGCACTTGGTAATCTCCAAGATAAGAGATTATGAGAATAGACCCACCAATAAGAATTCTGCATGTTTTTTTGTTATTGGATATTTATATCTGTGATCATGTGTAATGATACTTAGAATTTAAGAGTACCATTAATACATGTCACAACTCATACACTTTGATTTTTTATGAAAACCATCATCCAGGTAGTTGGTGGGATGTAGGGTACGTTGGGTGCATCATAAGTGGCATGTTATTAATGGATAAGTCAATAAAGGATTTCCCACGTCTATTTATGGATGTTTATATTTAAGACCTTTGATTGAAATAGAACTGTTGGATGAAAATCCATGGCCATTGTGTAATGATGAGTTTATTTCAGGTAGTCAAATAACGACATATCAAGCATAAAAGTTGATGACACTATCATGAAACCTTGTTTATGAGATATTGTGATAAAGGGATTATATTACACATCGAGTGTTCATATGTGGATGATGTTGTTTCAAATTTAAGTTATTTCTATTGGTTTCCATGACCCGTTGCTAGATATTACTCTTGGATTTTAGGCATGCCTGCCTAATGCCAAGAGAAATAATCTGAGAGGGTCGCACACTAAATGTTTTTGGTGATCACGGTTAAATTCTATTTGAATTTAATTATAAATATTATTCTCAAGATAATGGAATAATTTTATTCATGTTACAATGGTTTCATAAATTAATTAAATATTTATTCACAGGATTGGGGGTAAAATATACATATTTATTATATTGAAGTTTTAAAAAATATTTATTTACTATTTTCAAATAAAATATTTATTTAAGAGACTACATTATTTATTTATTTATTTGGGTGTTCAATAAATGGAAGTTGTGTTCAAGTGGACAAAGGCCTGTCCGGTAGTAAAATAATTATTTGTGAGATGATAAATAATTATTTAACTAGTTGGAAAACAGTTAAAATAATTCTTCTATTTTTTTGGGACATAGAGTTTTATTTATAATTCTGTTTTCACAAGTTGGAGCACCATAAATAATGACGTGGTATTATTATTAATAGCATGTGTTTTACCTATGTTTATGAAAATATTTAATTTTTGTTGCGTAATTAAATACTGTAACTCAATCCCCATGTCAAAAGATAGACACATATGTCTATTGTTCTATGTACCGACCCGTACACCCGGTGAATTGAGAATTGTTGAGCTAAACAATTTCTCTCTCGAATCCTCTTCCCACCCCTCTCAAGAATGAGAGACGTTCTGCAAGGATGAATAAAAAGTGATCAAGAACGACTAACACAAGACACTCGTTTCACTGCGCTAGCACATAGAGAATGAGTGGGGTTGATCGGAGGCCATCAGAGCACATTTGTATAAACGTTAGAGGGATTATAGTTTGGATCCTTGCAATCACAACAAGATAATCTGGAAGAGTCATTCCAGATGATCAACATCATCAATGAAGAAAAAACCGAAGATCCAAGTATTCTTTTCTCAATGAAATTAATTAAATTAATTATAAACATGATGTGCAAGATCCTCTCTAAAGGGTTTAGGTCTCTTCCTTGTTTATATGAATCTTTTATTCTATTCTGTGAAGACTGGGGTTCATAGTCGTATTGATCCCAAAACAATCATTGATCATAGTAAAAATTAAAGTTAGGTGCCGACCCAAATTCACTTCCGCTGGGCCTGGAACCTACAGATTTTTATCAATACATTATTTGGAATTTAAATTTATCATAATATTTATAGTTTTACTTTTAATAAAAACATACTTTAATATCACCAAACCTTTTCCATATTTCTCAATGATAAATTTATATTTAACTTTTATATGATTTTTCTAGAAATGCTGAATATATGATTTTTGATGATTAATAAAACTTCAGTTATCATACATGATTAAAAATGGAGAATTCACATCAAATATTGTATCTTCATGTCCTTCTTTCATCCATAAGAGTTTCATAAATGATTTTGTTTCTACTATATATCCATATTCCATAGTGCTTAATGAGAATCAACATTTCTTCTTATAAAGAAATGAAACAACCAAATCACAAAGATTTAATGAACTATTTGATATTGACCTTATATCATCCACTAAACCTCTAAATCCATATCCAAATATCTTAATATTCATTCAATGATATTATACTATAAATCATTTTAAAATCCACTAAACCTTTGATATACATAAGTATTCAATACACTACTAACATGTGAGTTTCATTGGATGAAAATTTATACCTAGAAACTTCACAAGTATCAAAAAGAATATCATGTAATGTAGCTATTATGTATAATGGTCTCCCATTCATTTTAACAAAAATCCATCATAGATGATTATTTTCCATTTCCACCTCTTGAAAACATCATATGATTCATAATCAGTGTTATCCGATCAACAATTTCATCCATTTCTAATCTTTAAAAACTATTATAAATATTTGTTTTTATAAGTAAAAGTTTTATTCATTGTATTAATTGAGAATAAATACAAAATAATATCCAACAAATAATTTAGTTTTCATACTTCATCCTTATAAATTTAGAATGGTGATTTCATATTGAATCATTCAATCCTATAAATATTATGTCTTAAAATAATATGATCACCATCATACTCAGACCATTCTACTTATTAACATAGTGATAATGATAAAACTACCCATATCAGAAACCATGATTTTTTTTTTCATCAAACCTAGAATACCAATATATCGATTCTTTTCAGTTTATAAAGGGACTTCCATGGGTGTTAAACTCTTCTTAACCATCATAAGTGTTGAATGCATTTTAATATTCGATGTATACTTATTCCTGATGGTATTTTTTAAGAAACAAGAACATAATATACATTTGAAAAACCTTTATTTTTCATTGAAACACTATGGAAGAACAAAAAAATGTATCAAATCCAATTTACCCAAGTGAGAAATTGTCTCATCTATTTCAATAAATTCAATTTAGGATATATTTTTTACATGATATAGTATTTCTAATAACTTTAACTCCATATATATTTTTCCATACCACCCACTTGATTATTATATCATTCTTATCTTACAGACCTGAGACAATATTCTAAGTCATTTTTTTATTATGTTTTCTCATGATATTTATTCACAACATTAATCTATGTCCCATAAATATAAAATAAATTAACTTTTTTTGTCTCTTCTTGTAATATTTTTAAAGTATAATCTAGATGATTCATTCAACTAATTTTTATTGGAGTTTTTTGATTGTTAATAATTTTAAATTTTGATATGAGTCATGCTTCTTAGACTCATGGATAATGAATTTGTTTCCAACTTCTTCATTATGAGAATATTCATTTGAATAAATAACATCCTTATAAACTCCATATGAGTGCATCAACTCTTCAAATATTTCTTCAATAATTTTTACCCAACTATCAATAATATAAACATTCACTTAAATAATTATTTCTTTGAATTGAATAATTTTTTTAGGAAATTTATTCCAAAAATGGAATCTCTAACTCATTATAGAGAATCCAAGAAAATTAACATCATCTCTATAGTATTAAAACACATGGGGCACTATCTATTTATTTGTAATAAAATATTGACTTTTAATGATTCAGAAGTATTTGAATGATAGTTTATTATTGTATGATATCTTTCATGGATTCCTTTCATCATTTGAACATAAAATAGACCTATTTTTTATATTGACTTGTTCTAATACCACTACCTTCCCAGATTTACGTGGAAGATATATTTTATCAATAATAATTTTTTAATCCATATAATTGATTATTTGGTTTCTCTTATCAATTATAACGTTTTTATAGAGTCCTCTCAACTAAAAATTTAGGTATTATTACTTTCTTCCTGAGATAATCTTATACCTAGATATTAGTAATCCATGTCCCAGTATCAATAATTTTTTTTAGTATTCTATATTCTATAATATTTCTCACAAATATTTAATTACATGTTATTAAAGTATACACCTAGTAATTTTGAGTTATCAATATAAAATTCCAACATGCACCAATTCTACCATAATCATTAATGTCTTATTATTAATATTGTTTTTATTTAAAATAACATATCCATTTTTAAATAATCTCACATATGAGTACAATAAAGTGTAATATTAAGGATATCATGTCCTACTTTAGGTTTTAAAAAGTATTCCTGGGTTTTGTGGCTCATGTGGTGAATCTATTTCTATAAAAAAAATCATCTTCCATGGATAAAAAAACATATCATCTTCTACATTAATGTTGTATAGATTCTCTTTATTGAACATTTTATAATCACATTTTCAATATCCTTTCACTTAAAAATATATTTCCTTTTGGTTATATTTATTAAATTCTCCAAGTCATACATTTTTCTTACTCTATGTAAATTATTGTAAAAAATCAGAAATTACCCTGATATATACTCTCATCATGCGTTTTTTTACCAAATTTGGCCTTTAGGAATCCAATAACATTTAATAAGTAATCATTATTGAAACATAATACACATTAATTATCATATATAATTATTTTTTAATAATATTTTTTTCTTGAATATGAGAAGATCGTATGTTTTTAAGAATTTAATCAATGTATAGGTCTATTTATTTTAACAAATTACTCACTACTACATGATTTCTACTCTTTTATGATTGAAAAATATTTTTTTTATTAAAATCTATTATTGTTTGATATAATTTTATATCTTATAGATATAATAGACCCCTCATCTTGAAAATATATAAACTAATTTTTTGTTTTAATATTTCTCAATGAAACCTTGAGTTTTTACATAATTATACTTTGAATTTAACATAAAAAATTATTTACATATTAAATAATCAATACTTGACTTCTTGTCTATATTATTTAAACCAAAAATATTATTCATAAAAAATATACAAATAATATGGATTTCTTTTCATAGGACTTCATTTATTTTGTGATTTAGTTTCCACTTTCCTATAGAACACAAATTTTTTCATTCCCTATCTTTAAAAACCAGTAACACATAATTTATGGACTACTTTTATTTTATATTCAACTACTTTATTGGACGTTTTTATTTCTACCAAATCCATTTCCCTCTTAAAAGTGGGATATTGTGGCTTAGCTTTAACTATGATCAATTTTTCCATACGATCAATATTTATAATAGTTTATAATTCAAGATGATCTAATTATTTCCTTAGGAAATAATTAAGATTTTTTACATCCATATTTACTTTTAATAAAACCGATATAGTTCAATTTCTTAATGTCATATTATAATTCATGTAACTTTATTTATCCCTTAACTTTATCCTCATCATGATAGTTTTTTAATCATGCTCGTATATCCTTTTAACACATTATTTCACTATATTTATCATTCTATAAATGATTTGAGCATGATAATAAACATTTATCTTTAACTAGAAAACTTTCTTTTAGTTTCCCAGCATCCCAGATTTAAGATATTTAATTTTAACCCTATATGAAAATTTCTTTTATTTTAATTATTTCTAACAGATTATGAAATAGAATTTCATACCATTGAATGTATTTTTTTTATCTTAAAATGTTTATTTATTCATGATAAGCCTCTAAAACAACCGTGATCTCTAAAACACCATCAACATGAACATATTCTACATTACTTTTCTCTGAACATTATGGTTAATCTATGAAATACATATGACCTTCCTTGTAGAGGTATTTGAAATCATTAATATACTAAACTCCCATTTCTTTCAAGATAATGTTTTATTTAGAATGAAATAATTTCATATGAAATAAATTAATATTGGTAATCCTGTTATATTTCATATCCTTTTTATAATTCATTTTAGAGTCACAATCTTCATCATCATCTTAGAACTTGTTTAGGTCACATAGTAGTAAGTGCTATAACCTTTTTATTATAATCATATGAGTGGAAGATTCACTTTGAAATTCATATTTCCCCTTTTTATATTTGTGGAAATGAATTTAAACAATTCATCAATCTACTTTTAATCCATATTATCCTTAAATGTAATCTCATTCATTTATTTTATTTTCACCTAGTGAGAAATTTTATTTTCTACTTGATAATCCCAATATGTCATTATCTCATAAGTAATAAAAATTATATGATTAATATCATGTGAAATATACATTTTATATATTTCTTCAATCATTAAATACTTTGGATTTATGTGATTTTTTAATCATATCATGATTCATTTTACAATATTGAAGTAATTGAGAGTTTCTACAAGGTCATGCATAAACTTCACTATCAAATTGACCTCATAAATAATCAATAAATAGATTAATTAATGTGGACCCTCAGGTCAAGATATTAATTACAAAAAACCCATAAATGTTTATTTTAATACCGTTATTCCACCTTAATTTTTATACCCAAAATTTTCCCACATGCAATTAGAGGATTTACATGAAATCTCATTCACATAGATGGAATTGGGAAATGCTCCCATAAAGGACTGATTCTTTTGGTGTCAGTATCTTATTATGTATAATAAATATTTTTATAAATATCCAATCACCATATTGAACATATATCTATAAAATATAGGCATTCTTTCCATCATTACTAATGATAAAAAATTGTTTTGTATCCGATTCATCGATAATTAGATGTTTTAGACATCAGGAATCATTATTCCATTGGGATTCAAAAGAAATACCATGGATTCTCAAAAAAATTAATTTAATTACAATAATTGGCCCCATATAAGAAATTATTCCCTAATAGTGGTGTGAATTAGGGTATCAAAAAAGAAAAAATCATTTCTTAATGGTTACTTTTTAATGTTAGCCAAAACTAAACACTCTCATGAAAAAAATATAGAAGTGATATTACACAATGAGAATCACATTATTTTTAATTGTTTCAAAATCAATGGTAAATTTCCCAAAAGCATACATTCAGTGACATAATAGAAACCCAAAATAAAAAATAAGTGTAGAGTCTGTATCTATAATTAAGGATGAACTCACTATCCCTGTAGATTTAAAATAAAAACACGAATGAGAATGTGCTCATATCCTCACTAAATAATAACTTCACACTCCTATATGTATTTTTTTTATTTTCATGAATCAATTAAAGAATTTACACAATGATCATTGTAGTAATATGATTCACATTCATAAAACTTATTATGTTCATGACTTTATGTTTAAAAATTCAATTTGTAATAATCTCTATTTTATTATATATAATAATTTTTTCGATAAATGTGTTCGTGATAATCCTCAAATATTTAAATTATCATTCTCCACAGGAGAATAAATTTCACTAATTACTAGATAAAATCCCCAACAATTACTTCATCAAAGCCATCTATATTCATTATCATTTTTGGGAATGTTTTCTACAAAATTTCATTACAATCCGAGCAAATTTCTAACATATAAATCTCATACATCCATTACAAAAAATAGAAATTAATATCTATAAAATATTATAAAATAAATACATCTACTAAATAATGATCCCCATCATGCCATAATGCCTTCATTCATCTAAAAATAATGTTTTTGACTGATTTTGACTCCAAAAACTATTCTATGAATACATTATAGATTATATTTCAAATCCTATAATCACAATGTAATGAATATAACAATAAGGAAACTTAAAATCCATGTCCTCATTTTATAATGAAACACTTTACATTTAATCCATATATTTTTTCAATTTCAACAAGATTTACCATTATAGAGTATCCATATAATAATGATTATGTATTGTAGCATAATATTAATCTAGAAAATCCCAATATCTAGCCAATAATTTTTTTGTAATTTAATTAATAACTATGAAGTAATATACTAACCATGATTCCCAACATGAAAAAAATTATTATGGAATAATCTTGTGTGAATTATTATATGACTTTGAATCCCTAGAGTAAATCATCTCTAACTACCTCAAAACATCTCAGAACTCAATGCCATAAATTCTTGGTTATTTCTTGAATCTTCATAATGATTCATGTCAAAAAAGTAACACCCAAAATGAAAATAATTTTGAGAAAATATTTTATTTCAATAATTTTGAACATAAAATTTCACAGCCTTGACTACCATATATGTTTTTTGATCTCTACTGGTAATTGGAATGGTTTTCCATTCACTAATTAAAAATTTTGTATACCTTGTTGATATTTTAAATTTTATAGCATGTACAAAAATCATTTTATATTTTCATTATCGATTTCATCATTTTAGAGCCTTCTATATTATTGATGGTTTTTTTGAGTTCATTATTAAATTTATTTACATTACCTATAGTTTGGGGGTGGTGTGTGGTGATCATGTTATAATGAAAATTATGTTTCTCAATAAATTTCCATAATAAGTTATTTTTAAAATATGTTCCCTCGTCACTATTGAGTAGTCATAGTACTACAAAGTGAATAAATGCAGTCTTCTTTTAAAAATTTAATTACTTTAATTTATTATATTTTGTCATTTCAAATTCCACACATTTTTGAAAATAATTCCCATATATAATGATGTATATGTTTACAAAGGTATCCAAAAATGGTCCCATGAAGTTTCTTCATTTTAAATTTATCAAAACCACCTCAATAATTTGATTTTGATCTATCTCATTGGGTCTTATAATATTTTATTTGAAATTTTTAATATTAAACATAATAACATAATGTCATGTATTTATATAGAGAATAATATTAAATAATCAATATTAAATTATATTTTTTATTATTGTACTTTCCTATGATGTCCTATGGAAATTGATGAGTGAAACCCCATATATATTTCAATTCATTATGGATTTAGAAATACAGTGAAAAATAATACCATATATATACATATATAATAATAAGGTATCATCCAAAAAGTATCCCCCCACCTTATCTAAGAATATTTTATTTTTTATGATGTATAATATATATGATAATTATTTGTGTATAAGTAGTTAATTGAATAACCAAACCATGGATTTTCATTTACATCCACTTAAAACTAATAGTTATTATTAAATATATTATAAATTTTTAAATAAATGAATTTTCCTGTTGGGGTAATTATGGACTTAACAGTTAATATAAAATGACTATTTTAAACTCCTCTTATCACTGATTTATATATAAGTATCTTAATACAACATGATATAAAAAATTAATGAGTATTTTGATATTTTATATATTTAATATAAATAAGTATAAGTTTATTTTTTTAACCACTACTTTGGTGTACATAAAATATATTATTCTCATTTTAAAATCAAATACCACAACAAAAATCTATTTCTATACAATGATGTTGTAATTTTGTGCATTAATTAAGGGTTTTCCAGTATATTTGATAGACTAAAACATCTTATAAACTCCATATAAAAGTTATTCTCCCATTTTATATCCACTAATATCATACATTAGTTCAAAGGATTATTCTAATTTTTTTATGAATAATAATTAGTGAGACAATTAGTTTTTTCAATATCTTCTCTTACGATTCCCTAAAATGTTTATAAAATCATAAAAACCACTTCAATTAATAATAAATATACGGGTGTATATGATATTTATGTTGACTATTTTTTATAAATTTTTTAAAATTCCATGTGTCCCAAAATACTATTAATTATTTAAAATTATGTATGATCTAGTAATGATTTAATTACATTTATTAGTATTGGATAAAATTCAATTCCTTAGACATCTGATGGATAAGAAACATAGCTTTAATTACTATAAATTTGGATTTATCCTATTTTTTAACTACTATCTTTTCTTTAAAATATTAATGTATCACTTTGATATTATTTGTGAACACTTCAATTTATCATCAATAAATTAAAAAATCATACCTGAAGTTCTATAGGAACCCCTCTCATTGGTCATTAAATACAATTATTATACACCATTCAAATATAATGTGTGTATTAGTGATGAAAAAATGTCCCAAAAAGAAAACTGAATATAGTAATTCCTTATTTTTTAGGATCCACTAAAATCTAGTCATGGATCTTATATTTATCTAGTAATTAGTATTACCCCTTTATTTCATATCATTGAAAAATACGATCCATAAATGGTAGTAGGAAGTGATAATTTTTTATTTGTATACTTATTTTTATATATTAGAAACATAATCACTATCTAGTAATGGTTTGAGTGTGTATTAAATAATTATTTTCATTCTTGATCATTTTATACGTTTATATTATAGTACAACATGTAATAGACAAACCTAATAAGTATACCTTTTGGGTAGATAATTCTTACACTAATAATTCTAATATCACCTTGACATCTTATTTCATGGAAGGAGTTATTCATCATTTTGGTTATTTTAGCAACATCCTTGGATCCTCTAAAAGTAATTTATAGAAACAAAAGGTAGGTATAATAAAACTAATATTAAATATGATCCAAAATGTCCCACTTTTATATTCCTAACATCTAAGACAATTGCGTATTTTATTATTTTGTAAAATCTACATAAAATGTGATTTAAAATGTCCCATAATCTCTAATAATATATATATACACATTTATGTTGGTGGAAGTCACATAATCATTATATTTTCTGGTTTAATAATAATAGTTCCAACTCTAGATAAAAATACCTAGATAAATGTTACACCTAATTATTACCAGACCGTTCTTATACATTAAAAATATTTCTATCTTTTTGTATTTCAGTATCTCAATGTTCAATTTTCCATTTTTCTCAATGAGTTTCACATAAGTTAGTTTTTAAAATTCATCAATGGTATAGATGGTATTGTAATCCTATGATTCAGCCCCATGTTATAACACTTTTTTTTAGGACATATGTGATATATTCTTCCCCAAATAATTATAAATAATATTGCTTTATATTAGTAAAAATATTTCCAACAGATAAGAAAACTATTCTTGAAATAATATAGATAAATCATTCTTCCAACATCAACAAAATTAAAAAGTCGATAAAGAATATAAACTTCGCCAATTTCATAAACACATCTTCATGAATATTTTTAATCAACTACAATGATTTATCCCCTAGTGTCAATGAAACTTGTTCTGACTTTAAATATTATATCTCTATCTTCTTGAACTCATTCATGATTACAAAGTTAAAACATTCCCCAAAGTCAAACAATATCTTCTCAAAATCTAGTGATCATATAATAAATAAAATAAAAAACTTTTTGGATATAGAGTATTGAATGGTATATTTATTTCAACAAATAGAATTCACTCCATGATTAATTACATTACTCATAATTCCACCTATTTTTTTTATTTTTGAATAAATCCATAATAATATTAAAATAATATTGAACTTATGAAATTTATTTTATAAATTGAAGTGTTCCATTTTTTTTAATATTTCCTAGTAATTTTTTGTTATTCTATATTCACTTACCTCATCCTATATATAAATTTGAGGAGAAGTTTATAAATTTTCACCATTGATTTATTCTCATGTTATTTTAGATAGTTGTCTCAATATTTTTAGATACATTTATTATATCTTTACTACAACTCTCTAGGAACGCTTTGTCTTTATATTAATATTTAAAACTTACATATTAGTCCCTTATAAATTATTAGAAATTAACTATAAACCCTTTACAATTCACATGTATTTTTCCAAGGTCCCTCATCAATTATTCTTCTATATATTATCTAATAGTATATCAAGAAAATTTTTTAATAGATACAAAAAAAATTAATAAGTTGGAGGTTGATGTTTCCAATTTATAATTATTGATATATTTGTATGATATCATTATTCTTTATTTTTTGATTATTTTATCAAACATATATTGTTAAAAATTATACAAATGATATATTTTCTTTGTATGGTTGATGAACCATTTACTGTGGTTTCTAATAATTTGGTCTTAATGTTTATCATAGTTTATGGAAAGTATGTTTTTTTAGTGGTCAATGAACATTTATTATAATAAAATTTTAAATCAACATTATATTTCCACAAATAATATTGATTGAATGACATCTATTGTTGATTAAAAGTATTTTGAAAGGTATTTTTAGGTTATTTTACTTTGAAAATATTGGCTTAATTTTTTTTTGTTTTCTTTAAATAAAACATAGAATTCATAAAATGTATTTGGTTCTAAATATATCTTATAATATGGTGGTTTAAAAAGGGGTTCAAGATCTAATGGTTTAGTTACATGGAATGATTATAAAATTTTCCAAATTGCCTCCACTAGAACGATATGATTAATTATTTTTCCCCAATGATGGATTATTATTATATGTAGGCCTTGGTAACTTTAATGTACAATTAAATTTCTTTAGAGTTCATCTAAAAAAACTCTCGAGTGAATTCATGTGTCTTAAACATCGCAAGTGCATCAACTAAAGTTCCAATCATTACTCTATAATTGGACAATACTGTATAGTAAAATATTTAAATCTAAATCCAAAAGATAAATATAAGATGAGGTAAATTTTATATAACTTCTTTAATGTGATAACAAAAATTGAATATTGATTCATGACATTTTTGTACAAAATTTTGAATATCATTTCTTATTTTTATGGGCTATAATGCTGGAAGATACTTAACAAAAATTTTATTACCAAGAAGTACTCATGAATTTATAGAACGTTTTTAGATACTTTTTTCTACAAATTTTTCCTACCACTGAGAGATAATAATAGTGTACTCATCCTTACACATCATATGAAACCCCATTATACTTAAATGATTCATATACGTGAAGAAAACAAAACAGGTGGGATTATGAGTATTTAATTTTCAAACAACCAAATCGTTATAATTTTTGAATTTTTATCAGCATTATTAATTTGAATTTTTTCAAAAGTGTTCTCCCAATGATTTCTGTGTACCCTATGACAGAATATAGATCATAATCTATGATTTCTTTAAAATGTTAATATATATGTGGCGGATTTATATGATCTTGGATAGGTCAATAACCCTAGAAAAATATTATCCATTAGGATCATTATAATATTATATTTACACTATCTATTGACTAAAAAAAACCTCTGAATATCTGAATTAAACTTGATCTTTGAGTTGCATTCAAATATTCCTGATCACGTGGGAATGTTTTTCCTCATCACTCTTTGAATCCATAATGATAAAATAAATAAAAATCTAGAATAAAAAATTATCAAAATGAAAACAGAAATATCTAATTAAATTATAGATATAATAGATCAGTAGTTAAACATTTAATGTATCGTAATATTCCACAAAATTGATAAAAAAGTTGATGGGTGAATGAGATGTCGTTAATTAATTAGTTATATTTAATTTTGGAATTTTATAATTTCCCTTCCAAACACATTATCAATAAGGTATTGTATTGAAAATCATAAATGTTAATTCCAAAAATAGAAAGTAATCCAAGAATCAATGGTGTACTAGCTATCAGGTTAATTAAAATGGTTTCAATATTGTGATTTTAAAATCAATGAGATATATAATTTAGAAAAAAAAATAGGAAATAAATCAGTGGTGAATTTATATCCATTGATAGATTTTCAAAAAACATTTATGGTAAATTAACTTAGAAAATCCATTGGAGTTACTAATATCATTAGAAATAATTTTAACCATTAATACTTAATATATTATAACATTAGAGGTAAAAATAATTAAAATAAATTAATGTGAATAAAACTCATTTAAATTTTTAGAATAATAGTTTAATCTACTATCATGATTAAATACACCATAAAATATTTATTTTCTAGTATTATTTTATACATTTGGCCTAAGATAAAATAATTTATGAAATAGATCTATAATTCTTAATATTATATTATTGAATAAACATTATTTAATGGAAAATTTTTATTAAAACATTAAGGAAAAATCCTTAAAATCATAATCCCAATTAATTTAGTAGAAATAACCACTTGACTAAAAATTTATTTTTATGATTTTCAAATAGTCCGCTTTATAGTTTAGTAGTAACCAAAACATCACACACATGTTATAGATTCAATGAAACCAAAACATAGTGTTCAAAAATTCAAAATTCAAAAATTGACAACATCCAAGGAGACCTCGAGTCATGAGTACCCAAAAATGCCTATGTAACGTCGAGTCGCCTTCCATCATCTTCAACGTTGACGAAATCACCATACTATCATCACTGTCATCTCAAAAATCACACTAGTCACCAGAGAAATCACTACTGAACACCAGATTAGAACATTGACCATAAGAAGAACCAAAAGACATCACCAACATAGTCATCATCAACATATTATCACACTAGTTTTCCAAAGAAAACCTTATGTTTGAGTCCATCATTGCCACTAAAAATCACCCTAATAGACCATCAAATAAACTGAGATTGAACATCAAAGCTGGAAGAACCCTTCCACTAGGACCACTATAGCACCACTGGTTCTATATAAAACCATTTATTTATGATTTTTAAGTATAATAATTATAAGGGTAAATCTTGGGAGTGTATGAAAAAATTTTAAAGTGCATTTTGGATTTTCTACTGGTGTAAGTTTCGTGAAAATTTTGTTGATACCTACAACACTTACAAGAAACTATGAATAGTAAGACAAGGAAAAAATAGAAGGCACATGGGTGACTCATGGGTTTTCCAAACCATGCGGCTACCTAGTATAAATCTTCCACATTAGAAGCAGGATTTAGTCTTTTTGATGTAGTAGATCCATCACGTTTTGCAAACGGGGTTGTAGACCATGTGAAGAGACCATGTGGGGTCTTCCTTACGAAGAAGTAGTAGCATGGTTAGTGTATGGTTTATCAAACCATGCATATAAACCATTCGTTAGTCAAAACTACCTCTTTAAAAAGTGGATGTCACTCGGTTTTCCGTTTAAGACACTTATTTTTTCTCCTACGCCGCCCTAAATCGGGATATTGGTCTCTAAAAGTTTGGAGAACTTTTACCTAGATAATTGAAATTGATTTGGAACTTTTCCTTATTGCATTGATGCCTGATTCTCAATGTAATTCATCATTATTCATCATTCATGATGCATTTTCTTATTTATACTTCTCCGTTTCTCTTAGATTCTTACATCTACACTCACTATGGGATGATATAATGTTTTGGATTTCTAATAAGTTGGGATTTGGGTTTTTTTGATATGGGAAGATATATAAGGTGGGTATATGGAGATTTAACCAAGTTTTGGGATTTTTTGGGTTTTTTAACATTTTCACCAAAACTCTCAAGGTATGTGTCTTTACACTCGAATCATATTTCTAAGATTGACTGGATTAGTTTCAAATTAGTCCAATTGATTGAATTGTATTTCGAAATTATGGTGAAAATCATGATACAATTCTTATTCAGTGATGAATTATTCTTTTAGGTGAAATCGTAGAATTGAGGAAATTTTTTACGCATATTTCATTGGTTTCATGATTATACATGATGATTTTAAAACATGGATTTGATGGATTCTTGAAATGGATTGTTTGGAAAATGGTTTCTAATTAAACGTTTGTTTTATTAAAATGGTTTTGAATTGTGTTTTGGGAATATAGGTGTGTGTATTGATATTACATTAATGAGGCTTAGTTGAAATATGAACATGTGCTTCATGCCAAGGTGTAATGGAACATGAGATATAATTACGTTGTGATGACTTGGTAGAATGAGGATAAAGCACTCATGAGTATGTAATTGTCATAACAAAACATGAATGGTTTCAGAGTGAATATTAGGAACAACTTTATGCCAAATGCAACTAGTGAATGAGTTTTAAAGCATGGTTTGGTAGTTTTCTTGAAAATAGTTTTTTCAAGAAAATTGGTTGATATAATACTTTTTTATATTTGATTATAAATTTTTTTATAAGTTGTTTACATTTGTTTATAAACTATTTAGAAATTGTTTTATATAAACTATTTTATACAAATGTTTCTTACTCTTTTATCACAGTGGCATGAGTGGGGATGTAATTGGGATAAAGCTATTGAGTTTTAGTACTCACCCATACTTTGGTACATTGGTTCTTTCGCAGATTTCATTTACCTAAACATTGGAAACTGTAAATTATCATACTTATTTAGCACTACTTCATGATACTTGGGTTGTTTGATGAAGTTGGAGCATGGATCTTATGGATAATGGAGGCTTGTATTTGTCTTAGAGTCTTTATAGATTGTCTTATATTATTTACTTTGGTAATGTAGTCTTCTGCTGTGGTATTTGAGTTTAGTATGGTTTTGAAAAATGAAATGTTGAGTTGTCTTTCATTTCTACCATGCATCATATAGTTGTTTTTTTGGATGGATTTATGTGGTTAGTTTATTTATTATTAAAGGGAAAATCATCCCCCCATTATATTGAAGGCCTTCGGTATTTATTAATAACCTTTGACACCTTAGAGATGTCTCTAAAGGCCATGTAATGCCCATCTGCCCTATAAATCCGATGAGAAGTGGTGAGATGTTACATGTGGTATCAGGATTTGATCTAAAATCCACAGGAAACAAATGGTATCAATTTTTTTTCTGACCAAAATTCAGATTAAGATAAATCATACCAAACTATTATTTTCTTGGTGGATAAAGTAGTCAACACTTATATATGTATTGGAGTTAAATTTAAATAGTGCATATTCCTTGGGATGATATCAGAGGAAGGAGAAGGATAATCATGAAATGAAATATAGAGAATAAAAAGATACAACTGAACTATTTATGCTGAACTTCAACTTACCAAGGAGTGGGGAACATAAGCGATTTAGAGACAATTATAGGGTTTGGAATCTCATTATTATGGGTTTATCCAATGATATGAACAAGGAATCCATTAGAGGAAGGTAATCCCACTATGAGTGTATATTTAATTTTGTGTAATGATATTTTATTGGGAGGAATATGATTTTTTTTGAAAAATCTTAAAGCTGTTTTTAGATAAATTTTTTTGAAAAAGAGGATTATTATGGTCTTTTGAAAATAACTTGATTTTAAAAAAGAATGTAATGATATTTAGAAAATGGTTGAACATTGAAATGGATGATTTTGGAAATCATATGTGTTATAGTTGATGTCATATAATTTGAAATGTTAGCCCATAATTTGCTAGAGAGTGAGAAATGGTGTTTGAAATCTGTATAGAAAATAGAACATGGTATGGATCATTGAAACCAACTGGATGAAGTTGCATAGAATTTCACTTGAGCCATAAGTGAACCAAGAGTTCATTTAGTGTATCGTACAAGAATTTTAGGTTATGTACATAGGGAACTAGAGAGATGAGCCAATACATGTGGATCATTCCGTTGTGTTCTAGAAGTAGAATCTGCCCATCTTCTAGGGCGATTCTAAACCAAAAAAGGAAGAGGTGTGGGTGAATACGATGAATCATATATTTTATTTCATCAGCACAATAGCAGAGCAGAAAGTCAAAATGGTGATGCATTTCCTTGAGAATATTGCATGCTAGTGGTGGGTTCTAGTGATGTAGGATAAAGTAGATCAAGGACACATTTTTGAGGATTTTGAAGAACTTTTAATAAAAAACATATCCTCAAACATTCAAGTTTTAGAGAAAAAAGGAATTCTTCATCCTGGAGAAGGAAAATATCTCTATCACAGAGTATGTGGCTAAATTCATGAATTTAGTGTGCTTTTCACCAAAATTTGCTGCTAGTGCATCCTTGATGTTATGAATCTATGAATCAGAACTGAGACATGAGATTCTCCCAAATATTGTTTTTCTCTTTATAACTGACTACATAAATATCATTAATAGGGTGATGTTGGCTAAATGGGACATGTCAAGAGCTATGGGAAGAGGAAGAATGTTGATACCCATCAGAAATGGTTGGAACTATAATGATTAGTGCAAGATGAATAGGGTCACCTAATTCTAAGGTGGGAGTTTGAATCAGAATCAGATAGATGAATTAATGAACCTTCTTTCAAGACCCAGGATAAAAGAATGATGTTTCCAGTGTGGTTTATTTGACAACATGAAGAGATATTGTAAAACACCACTAAGAGCATGTAACAATTTGAACAAGATGGACATATTAAGTTCTATTTTTATAGTTTTCCAAGGTTAGGTTCTCAGGACATTTCTCAGGGGTTATAGAAATCGTAATCTTTGGTGGGGAAAGGGTAGAAAAATCAAACTTATCAGAAAATCAGAGCTATCCATGGTGATTCTAGAAACACCATGACTCCTTAGAAAGGGAAATATCAGAAAGGAAGAAATGAGAAAAGTGTAGGAAAAAAGCAATTATATAGAGCTGAGTAGTTGATTGTGGATGATCAGGCTAGACAATCTACGATGACATGTATGATTCATTTGAATTATTCCCTTATGAAAGTAATATTTTATACTAGTGTAATAAATTCCATTATTTACACTTGTGTTATTTATTTTTTTAGATTAGAACTTGAGATGATTCCTTATGGGAGAAAACATCAAACTTTTCATGGGGAAATAGAATTTAAGGCATTCCTATGTAGAGAATGATATATAACTATTGATGGAGCTGAACTAAAATGAGATTTATGTAATGGCCCTGACCTCTCCGGTCCATTACTTTGTGGAATTTTGGTGTTGGAGGTGTTCCGGGAGGCCAAGGGGACATATCCCCAACACTTTGCCAATTTTCCAGTTCTGTGAACTGTGTTTCCAGTTTTATGAACAGTAACAGATCAGTCTCACCGATCGGTCTGACAGATCGGTCTCACCGATCAGTTTCATAGATCGGTCTCACCGATCGGTCGGACAGATCGGTCTCACTGATCCGTTTCACAGATCGGTCTGACAGATCAGTGTGACAGATTGGTGTCACAGATCGGTGTGACAGATCAGTTTCACAGATCGGTTTCACAGATCGGTGTGACAGATCGGTTTCACAGATCGGTGTGACAGATCAGTTTCATAGATCGGTGTCACAGATCGGTGTGATAGATCGGTGTCACAGATCGGTGTGACAGATCAGTTTCACAGATTGGTTTCACAAATCAGTGTGACAGATCAGTTTCACAGATCGGTTTCACAGATCGGTGTGACAGATCAGTTTCACAGATCGGTTTCACAGATCGGTGTGACAGATCGGTGTCACAGATCGGTGTGAAAGATCAGTTTCACAGATCGGTTTCACAGATCGGTTTCACAGATCGGTGTGACAGATCGGTGTCACAGATCGGTGTGACATATCAGTTTCACAGATCGGTTTCACAGATCGGTGTGACAGATCAGTTTCACAGATCGGTTTTACAGATCGGTGTGACAGATCAGTTTCAGAGATCGGTTTCACAGATCGGTGTGACAGATCAGTTTCACAGATCGGTTTCACAGATCGGTTTCACAGATCGGTGTGACAGATCGGTTTCACAGATCGGTGTGAAAGATCAGTTTCACAGATCGGTTTCACAGATCGGTTTCATGTACAGTAACAGTGGGTGAACAGTGTTTCCAGACTCCTACAGTTTTGCCCCTTTTGACGTTTCCTTTGACGTAAAATTTACATTTAAATCCTTGTTTTTAAGGGCTCTTAAGGCCGATTCAAATGCCATAAATCCTTTATTAATTATTCCTAAGGCTTGGAATGTTTTACTTGGTCAAACCGCGTGGGTTAATGCGATCCGTTTTTAATGGAGAATTAACCGGATCTTAAACCGTCTCCCCTTTTAATCTTAAAAAGGGACGAGATATCATTCTCCCTTGTTCTTTCTCTTTGTTCTCGGCTAAGAGACGCTAGAACCTTTCAATCCTTTCCGTAGGAGTTGCACAATCAATCTTTACCCCGAGGATTGGTTTTGTTCTGTTTTGGATGCAACTGAGCCGTGTCGATCAATCTTCGATATAAGGTATGTTGTATCATCGTTCTTTTGGGGTTCATCTTCTCCTATCCTCCTTTCCATAATTATACCATGTATTCTCCAAGATTCTAATGGGTTTTCATGGGGTTGGTTGGTACTTCTGTACCGCAACATCCTCCGGTGGATGCAGTTGTCGCGAGGGGAGGATCGTGACCTGTTGTGTGGATAAAGAACCCGAGGAACTGTTTGAGGTAGGGGATTCATGGCTTCTCTAATTGTGTATGTGAAATCATAGAATTATCATGATTTATTCCTTTGGATCACAATGAAATTGACCTAATTAAATACTTGAACCAGATTAAAAGAATTGGTTGATCGCATGTTGTTGCTTTATACCGTGATAACGGTTTGCCTCATGTTTTCCTAGATATAGTGATATCTATGTTTCGTTGATTCGTTGTTTGTTCATGATAGAAATTGATAACGAACGTAAAGCCGAGATTAATTTTTAATTAATTGGATAAAGATAAAGAGGCATGTAAATTAATCTGGTTGTTGTCGTTGTTGTAGTTGTTCTAATTTGAGGATAATCAAATTATGGAAGTAAGTATGGTTATTTAATTGTGATAGCTTACTGATTAGGTATCCATGATTGGAACCTACGAATAAAAAATCTGTTAATTCAATATGGATTAGAGAACAGATTATGTGGGAATTTCTAAAAGGGTTCTGAGTTACCCTCTTGTTTGTTAAAGGGCCGAGAGCCCATTTTGTGATGTTTGTTTTTCTGCTGCTTGTGCTGTGATGTGATCCTGGATGGTTGTTGTGATATGTGGAGGCATGGAGACTTGTGGTTGTGGCAGCGGATGACGCCTAGTGTGGCGAGATGCATCGGTTTATGCATGTGGGTGTCGGGGAGGACACCAGGGGTGATGGAATGGGATGGATGTGGTTGCTGGTTGCTTGCGGTTTTCTTGAATGTTAATCTGCTTTACTTTTCCCCACTGCTCAAGGCAGCTGGTCTTGCTTACCCTCTTTCCGAAGGAGGCGAAGACACGCGGGGTATTCCACGTGCTTTCCGTGTTTAGCCTCTCGATGGAGGATGGGTCTATGCTCTTTCTATAGGCGGAAAAGACTCGACAGGTAGTATATCTACTCACCGTGTTGAGCCTCCTTTGTGTTTAGAAGCATATGATTTTTTTCTAGAATGCCTGGGAATGTGGAAAAGTAATTCTGTAAGGAATGTTTGATTAAATGGTGAAAATCCATGGGGATGGAGATGCTGGAATTTAAAGGTGATGCGAATCTTAAAAAGGAGCAGTTGTTTTTGAAAGTGATGCCATTTCAGTTTAATGTGGAATTCTTCATTCTTAATTAATGTTTAAAGAATTAATTAATGTACAGTGGAACTGATAAAATGAGAATGGAGTAATCTAATAAAGCTCTTCATTGTTTGTGTGCTTATAGGATACCTAGTCTTAGAAGTAGCAGCCTGGAGTCTGAGAGACGTTAGCTGCAGTTGTATCTAAGACTAGGTAATGCCCATAGTGTGGATGTGAGTTACTTATATATTCTGTACTTTTTGTGTTTCTATACGCTACTCCACCCTGTCAGTAAGGGCAACTAACACCCCCGGGATTCTGAGCCCTGGGGGGGTGTTTTTCCCAACATTCTGATGGGAGGTTGAATGGCAGACTACCCCCTTTGGCCCCGCTCTCTTCTCTTGGTAGATCTTTGTGCTGGTAGGCACAGTGGCTAGTTTTACCCATATATGTGTGTAGAGGGATGTGAAGGCTTGTGGTTATTTCCCACACATATATTCTGGATATAGTATCCTATGGACTACTATAGGTGTAACGTGTATAGTCTATAATGGCTTGAGGATCCTTACTCGGAGTATGGGCTGTAATGGCTTGAGGTATTATACCCGATGTATGATACACGTTATACGAGCTGTGGTGGCTCCCGGAAACTACCTAGTTACTTTAGTTGTGAAGACGGTGTGGTGCTTCGCCCAGGTGTCTACGGGCAAGCCTTTGTGGTGCACGAGGTGCAGATTGTGGAGCTTAGCCCAGGTGTCTGCAGGCAAGCCTTTGGAGAGAGATGCACAGGACGTATGTCGTTGGGGCAAAGCGGCAAACCAGTGGGGAAGTAGTAGCGGGGTACCCTTGATATTCTTTACTATATGCTATATTCTTGTATGCGTTACGTGGTGAGAGTAGCCATGGTGAGGTTGGGATCATAGTATACCTGTTTAGATAACGAGTTAGTTTCACTTGTTGTTCACTGGGATTTGGCATGCTTTCTTTACTTTTGCACGAGAGTCTTGGGGAGGATCCTACTGAGTATACTGTTATACTGACCCTATGTACATATAAACTGTTTTTCAGGTCACTTGGAGAAGGTTGGACATCAAGCTAGTTACTACTAGCTTGCGGTTGGAGGAGGAGCTGTTCGGGCTTGTGGTCGTTGTCGTTTTACTTTCTTTTGGGTACTTTTAGTTTCCCCCTTCAGTTGTAGTACTTTTGCATGACATTTCATATATGTACTTGGTTTCCTTTTATATTTCAGTTCTGAGTTGGAGTTGATTGGAGTCTATTCTATCTCTCTCTTCTGCATGTGTTCTCTTAGAGGGTAATGCCTCCCATTTGCGTGTGTATTATACCCTCGGTGCTAGTCGCCAACCCGGGGCCTACTGGAGGCGGGACTCGGGGGTCATTATCTCCCTTCTCACATTGCCGGCCCAGGAAGGGTACACTTTGTGGGGAGGGGGGCGTGACAGAGTGGCATCAGAGGTCTGGTTGAGGGATAGGATGGAGTTTGGAGTTAGGCACAGGTGAGGATGCATGGGATGGTAGGGCAACGGTGTCATTCATGTTTAGAAAGTGGGGTAAACATTGGAGACCAGCAGAGACATAGGCGTTCAGGGCCCCCTATGATCTGTTGCACGGACCTTTAAGTTTACGATGGCTACTAAACAAAGTGATACTGGTTTCAGGGTAGAGACCTAGGAAAGGATCATGCATCATTATTCTTTGCGCCTGTGTTTGAATGGGTAGACCTTGGGATAGGTAACCTAAAATTAATAAAACAAAATAATTAATTAATTAATGTTGAGTCTTCCATATTCCAGGCTTAGGAGCTCTAACGGTTTTTATTTTACAGGTATGGCTCCAGGTCGGCGTCCCCGTCAGGTTTGCGCAGAAGGTGCCCAGCAGGCTGTTCCAGCAGATCGCCGCCGGGTGGAGGTTGACGACGATGACACTTGGAGGAAGACACTCCGAGAGTTTCAGCGCCAGAGTCTATAGAAGTACGAGGGCTCTGTTTCAGATGCAGTCACAGAAGACTGGTTGGAGGAGGTCGAGATATGCTTCAGTTCGATTCATGCTCAGAAGGAACACTGGGTGTCCTTGGTTGTGACGATGTTGCGTGGAGAAGCGAGACAGTGATGGTTCTTGTTCCTCGGGGATCGTGAGGAGTCAGCGATCTCATGGGAGGAGTTTCGAGACAGGTTTAGAGTCGAGTTTCTTTCTTCGACTGCGAAGGCGTCCAGTCGCCAGGAGCTTCTTACCCTTCGACAGGGGAGCTCCAGTGTTTGAGAGTTTGGAATCCGTTTCAGGAACCTTCTACGATATGCTTCAGACCTGTTACCAGATGATGAGGCCAGGGCGAGGCATTTCGAGGAGGCTTTGCGTCCAGAGATCCAGCGCCAGGTCACCCCATTTATGATGAAGACATATCTAGAGGTGCTGGTGAGGGCAGAGGTTGTTGAGAGGACTTTGACCAGGACCGGATCGTCACGAGAGGGGAATCGTCATGATTCCTCACAAAGCAGAGTTGTGGTCCGGGGTTCCCGGTTTTCAGGACAGAAGAGTTTCCGTTCACCTGGGGGTAAGTCCCAGCCCTTTCCATCTCGTTTCTCCGGAGGCATCAACTCTCAGGCCTATGCAAAGGGATCAGGTGCTTGTTTTTCTTTTGGTGGACGTGGTCATCAGCTGCGAGAGTGCCCGACTTTTCAGAGCAGTCATCGTGCACCAGGCGCTCCACTCCAGGTTCCTCCGTTGAGGCAGTTCCAGCTGAGGCAGCAGCAGCAGGTTGCACCAGCTTTAGATCACCAGAGGGTAGATGGAGCAGGCAGAGGACAGACCCATGACGCTCCCCATCCTCAGAGAGCAGAGCGCGGCCATGGTGGTGGTCGTCATCAAGGTCAGAGAGGCCGTGGAGGTGGTCGTGGTCAGCATCATGCTCTAGCGTTGCCAGCCCCAGGCGAGCCAGACGTTGTCTGAGGTACCCTTTTCTTGTTTTCTACCTTGGTGTATGCCTTGTTTGATTCAGGAGCGACACACTCTTTTATATCCCCTACCCTTGTCCACGCTTTGGGACTTGAGGTAGACAGGCTTCCAGTGCCCTTGGCGTTGACTACGCCAGTTGGAGGTCGAGCTAGCTTGTTTGAAGTATGTAGAGACTGTGAGCTAGTGTTGGGGCAGCACCGCTCTTGGGGAGATTTCCTATGTTTACGAATACAACCATATGATGTCATCCTCGGCATGGATTGGTTGTATTCGGTGCAGGCTATTGTGGATTGCTACAGGAAGAAGGTCGTTTTATTTGATGAAGATGGAGAGAAAGTGGTGTTTGTTGGTGAGAGAGATCCTCAGATGAGTCATAGACGAGTTTCATCTTTATCATCCATGATGGCTGGGATGATGCTGAGTTCTTCAGAGGTTCAACAGCTGGCATTTCCTAGGGTCGTAGAGGAGTACCCTGACTTCTTTACAGAAGAGGTTGTATCCTTACCCCCTTGACGAGAGATCGAGTTTGGGATCGAGCTACAGCCAGGAGCGTCTCCTATCTCTATGTCTACCTATAGGATGGCCCCTTCTGAGTTACGAGAGCTACGTATTCAGCTCGATGGTCTGTTGTAGTGTGGTTTTGTTCGGTCAAGTGTGTCACCTTGGGGTGCACCAGTTTTGTTTGTGAAAAAGTCTGATGGAAGTTTGCGGTTGTGCGTCTATTATCGTCTCTTAAACAAAGTGACAATAAAGAACCGCTATCCTCTCCCACGGATTGATGACCTATTCGATCAACTGAAGGGTGCAAGTTGGTTTTCAAAGATAGACTTGCGGTCAGGATATCATCAGATGCGTGTAAAGGATGAGGATATCCCGAAGACTGATTTCCGTTGTCTTCATGGGCATTATGAGTTTGTTGTAATGACATTCGGCGTGACAAATGCTCCAGCTGTTTTCATGGGGTTGATGAATGCTGTGTTCCGTGAATTCCTGGACAAGTTTGTTGTGGTTTTCATCGACGACATCCTTGTATACTCCACACCTTCGAGGAGCGACCTGTGGAGATCCAAGACCACAAGGAGAAGGTGTTGCATGGTCGTTCTATCCCCTTAGTTCGTGTCTTGTGGCGACACGGTGGCATGGAGGAGAGTACCTGGGAGCGTGAGTCACAGATACGTGCTCAGTACCCAGAGTTGTTCAATGTTTAACTCCTTTCATGTAATGATGTTTCCTCTCTGGTTAGATCTTTCATGTTTTATTTATGTACCTTTGACGTGATGTTATGTTTGAATTGTTTGGGTATGGATTGTTTGTTCCCATACTCCCGGATGTCGTAGTTTTGTTCCAGATTTCGAACAACTCATGGTGGTTTTCCCCTGAGAGGTATCTTATGGGGTGGTTGTTCGGACCCCTCTTTTCTTCTGGGTTGGTTATTAATTCTCGAGGATGAGAATGTTTTGAGAGGTATCTAATGTAATGGCCCGGACCTCTCCGGTCCATTACTTTGTGGAATTTTGGTGTTGGAGGTGTTCCGGGAGGCCAAGGGGACATATCCCCAACACTTTGCCAATTTTCCAGTTCTGTGAACAGTGTTTCCAGTTTTATGAACAGTAACAGATCGGTCTCACCGATCGGTCTCACCGATCGGTCTGACAGATCGGTCTCACCGATCAGTTTCACAGATTGGTCTGACAGATCGGTTTCACAGATCGGTGTGACAGATCGGTGTCACAGATCGGTGTGACAGATCAGTTTCACAGATCGGTGTGATAGATCAGTTTCAAAGATCGGTGTGACAGATCAGTTTCACAGATCGGTTTCACAGATCGGTGTGACAGATTGGTGTCACAGATCGGTGTGACAGATCAGTTTCACAGATCGGTTTCACAGATCGGTGTGACAGATCAGTTTCACAGATCGGTTTCACAGATCGGTGTGACAGATCAGTTTCACAGATCGGTTTCACAGATCGGTGTGACAGATCAGTTTCACAGATCGGTTTCACAGATCGATTTCACAGATCGGTGTGACAGATCGGTGTCACAGATCGGTGTGATAGATCAGTTTCATAGATCGGTTTCACAGATCGGTTTCACAGATCGGTGTGACAGATCGGTGTCATAGATCGGTGTGACACATCAGTTTCACAGATCAGTTTCACAGATCGGTGTGACAGATTAGTTTCACAGATCGGTTTCACAGATCGGTGTGACAGATCAGTTTCACAGATCGGTTTCAGAGATCGGTGTGACAGATCAGTTTCACAGATCGGTTTCACAGATCGGTTTCACAGATCGGTTTCACAGATCGGTGTGACAGATCAGTTTCACAGATCGGTGTGACATATCAGTTTCATAGATCGGTTTCACATATCGGTTTCATGTACAGTAACAGTGGGTGAACAGTGTTTCCAGACTCCTACAGTTTTTCCCCTTTTGACGTTTCCTTTGACGTAAAATACATTTAAAGACTTATTTTTAAGGGCTCTTAAGGCCGATTCAAATGCCATAAATCCTTTATTAATTATTCCTAAGGCTTGGAATGTTTTACTTGGTCAAACCGCGTGGGTTAATGGGATCCGTTTTTAATGGAGAATTAACCGGATCTTAAACCGTCGTCCCTTTTAATCGTAAAAAGGGATGATATATCATTCTCCCTTGTTCTTTCTCTTTGTTCTCGGCTAAGAGACACTAGAACCTTTCAATCCTTTCTGTAGGAGTTTCACAATCAATCCTTACCCCGAGGATTGGTTCTGTTCTGTTTTGGATGCAACTGAGCCGTATCGATCAATCTTCGATATAAGGTATGTTGTATCGTCGTTCTTTTGGGGTTCATCTTCTCCTATCCTCCTTTCCATAATTATACCATGTATTCTCCAAGATTCTAATGGGTTTTCTTGGGGTTGGTTGGTACTGTCGTACCGCAACATCCTCCGGTGGATGCAGTTGTCGCGAGGGGAGGATCGTGACCTGTTGTGTGGATAAAGAACCTGAGGAACTGTTTGAGGTAGGGGATTCATGGCTTCTCTAATTGTGTATGTGCAATCGTAGAATTAGCATGATTTATTCCTTTGGATCACAATGAAATTGACCTAATTAAATACTTGAATCAGATTAAAAGAATTGGTTCATCGCATGTTGTTGCTTTATACCGTGATAACGGTTTGCCTCATGTTTTCCTAGATATAGTGATATCTATGTTTCATTGATTCGTTGTTCGTTCATGATAGAAATTGATAACGAACGTAAAGTCGGGATTAATTGTTAATTAATTGGCTAAAGATAAAGAGGCATGTAAATTAATCTTGTTGTTGTCGTTGTTGTAGTTGTTCTAATTTGAGGATAATCAAATTAGGGAAGTAAGCATGGTTATTTAATTGTGATAGCTTACTGATTAGGTATCCATGATTGGAACCTACGAATAAAAAATCTGTTAATTCAATATGGATTAGAGAACAGATTATGTGGGAATTTCTAAAAGGGTTCTGAGTTACCCTTTTGTTTGTTAAAGGGCCGAGAGCCCATTTTGTGATGTTTTTTTCCTGTTGCTTGTGTTGTGATGTGAGCCTGGATGGTTGTTGTGATATGTGGAGGCATGGAGACTTGTGGTTGTGGCAGCGGATGACGCCTAGTGTGGCGAGATGCATCAGTTTATGCATGTGGGTGTCGGGGAGGACACCAGGGGTGATGGAATGGGATGTATGTGGTTGCTGGTTGCTTGCGGTTTTCTTAAATGTTAATCTGCTTTACTTTTCCCCACTGCTCATGGCAGCTGGTCTTGCTTACCCTCTTTCTGAAGGAGGCGAAGACACGCGGGGTATGCCACGTGCTTTCCGTGTTTAGCCTCTCGATGGAGGATGGGTCTATGCTCTTTCTATAGGCGGCAAAGACTTGACGGGTAGTATATCTACTCACCGTGTTGAGCCTCCTTTGTGTTTAGAAGCATATGATGTTTTTCTAGAATCCCTGGGAATGTGGAAAAGTAATTCTATAAGGAATGTTTGATTAAATGGTGAAAATCCATGGGGATGGAGATGATGGAATTTAAAGGTGATGTGAATCTTAAAAAGGAGAAGTTGTTTTTGAAAGTGATGCCATTTCAGTTTAATGTGGAATTCTTCATTCTTAATTAATGTTTAAAGAATTAATTAATGTACAGTGGAACTAATAAAATGAGAATGGAGTAATCTAATAAATCTCTTCATTGTTTGTGTGCTTATAGGATACCTAGTCTTAGAAGTAGCAGCCTGGAGTCTGAGAGACGTTAGCTGCAGTTGTATCTAAGACTAGGTAATGCCCATAGTGTGGATGTGAGTTACTTATATATTCTGTACTTTTTGTGTTTCTATACGCTACTCCACCCTGTCGGTAAGGGAAACTAACACCCCCGGGATTCTGAGCCCTGGGGGGGGGGGGGGGGGTGTTTTCCCCAACATTCTGATGGGAGGTTGAATGGCTGACTACCCCCTTTGGCCCCGCTCTCTTCTCTTGGTAGATCTTTGTGCTGGTAGGCACAGTGGTTTGTTTTACCCATATATGTGTGTAGAGGGCTGTGATGGCTTGTGGATATTTCCCACACATATATTCTGGATATAGTATCCTATGGACTACTATAGGTGTAACGTGTATAGGCTATAATGGCTTGAGGATCCTTACTCGGAGTATGGGCTGTAATGGATTGAGGTATTATACCCGATGTATGATACATGTTATACGAGCTGTGGTGGCTCCCGGAAACTACCTAGTTACTTTGGTTGTGAGGACGGTGTGGTGCTTCGCCCAGGTGTCTGCGGGCAAGCCTTTGTGGTGCACGAGGTGCAGATTGTGGAGCTTAGCCCAGGTGTCTGCGGGCAAGCCTTTGGAGAGAGATGCACAGGACATATGTCGTTGGGGAAAAGCGGCAAACTAGTGGGGAAGTAGTAGCAGGGTACCCTTGATATTCTTTACAATATTCTATATTCTTGTATGCATTACTTGGTGAGAGTAGCCATGGTGAGGTTGGGAACATAGTATACCTATTTAGATAACGAGTTAGTTTCACTTGTTGTTCACTGGGCTTTATCATGCTTTCTTTACTTTTGCACGAGAGTCTTGGGGAGGATCTTACTGAGTATAATGTTATACTCACCCTATGTACATATAAACTGTTTTTTAGGTCACTTGGAGCAGGTTGGAGATCAAGCTGGTTACTACTAGCTTGCGGTTGGAGGAGGAGCTGTTCGGGCTTGTGGTCGCTGTCGTTTTACTTTCTTTTGGGTACTTTTAGTTTCCCCTTTCAGTTGTAGTACTTTTGCATGACATTTCATATATGTACTTGGTTTCCTTTTATATTTCAGTTCTGAGTTGGAGTTGATTGGAGTCTATTCTATCTCTCTCTTCTACATGTGTTCTCTTAGAGGGTAATGCCTCCCATTTGCGTGTGTATTATACCCTCGGTGCTAGTCGCCAACCCGGGGCCTACTGGAGGCGGGACTCGGGGGTCATGATCTCTCTTCTCACATTGCCGGCCCAGGAGGGGTACACTTTGTGGGGAGGGGGGCGTGACAATTTATCTATGTTAGACATTGATGTCTATGATGTAATATTAGTTATGGATTGGTTGATAAGGTTCAAGGATCACATTGGTTGTTTGATAAAACACAATTTTATTAAATAATTTATTTCTAATAAATGATAAAATTTCCTCACATTGTGTTAAATTTTATTTTTTAAAAAATATTTGGGATTAGATCATTCATTTGAAAAATTGATGGAAATTCCAGTTTTAACCTTTATAGATCACTGTAGTATTTCAGAGATACATATTTTTATATTTATTATTTTAACTCGAAATTTTGAAACATTGTTCCTGACTTAATTTTTTACAACTTTTGTTCATGCAATTGGAGTTAAATCGTGTATTTGGATGGACTAAATGGATCATTAAGTCGAAGTTGGGCCGAGCCCGCCAGATTGGACATCAGTTCTGTATTTGGGCGATACCATCATCATCCATGCTTTTATTAGGACCAAATTTTAAGAGAATCTCTCCAAACCAATTATTAAAAAATAATTATTCTTGAAGAGCACCTTGTTCAAGCTTTTTGGAGGTCAAAAGGGCGGTTCATGTTGGCTTAAAATATTTTCCCGAGATTCCCCATTCACACTTGAATCCACTTTGAACCTAGCCTCCAATCCACTCAATAAATTGGTTTTTTCTCATTTGGAGGGGTTGGGACGTGAATTAAGAGATTGAAGGACAAGGAGAATTGTTTTCACTCATATTATCCAACCATTGTATGAGGGGTGGCTCTTGAAGTGAGGATCCCCTCATCAAATCATTCTTATTCTCCTTCATCTTACAATGTTTGCATTTGTGTTATAAAATTCTCTATTCTTATTATATTTCTTCTCATTTCTTATTATTTTTTAAAATTTATTCTTCTCTTAATCTTCCTCTTTTGTCTTGAAATCAAAGAGTAGAAATGATATTGGGCTATACCTTTTCTAAATCATTACAAATGCAATCTGTTTCTATGATGGCTACACCGCCCATAGAAGAGTAGTTTTCTTAGCAATTGATCTACCTATTACCTTTTTCATTAATTTAATTTGAATCAATGAACTTCTGTAATTCATATAATATGATCTATTAATTGATTATTTAATTTTTATGAATCTAAGAAAGCAAATTATCGATTGACAAAAAAACACGCAAGATTGAGATTTGTGTAAATTTAGAGAGTGCAATCGTAATCGATAATAAAATACCATAAGGGATAAATTTTTAGAGTTAAAATATAATCTCTAAACTCAATTGATCATCATTTATAGAGTGGATATGTTCTATAATTATCCACTGAACATAAGGTAACATTATAACATCAATCAATGAAGGGTGTCACGATTGCATGTTCCGAAGATAGCCTAGGGTTTAAATAATTTCATCTTTGTGGTTAAGTTAACTCCCATAGGGTTTAAGGGTGAAAAAATTAAGGGATTATAATTAAGTTAATGTTAATTCAAAATATAATGTTAAATAATATAGTGAATAGGTAGAGTTATATCGATTATGCCTTTTAAAATATTTTCTAAAAAAACATCTCCTTGTTGGATCTTTTTAATCAAAGTTCATTAAAAAATAAAAACTATAAAAATATATAAAATATTATTCTAGAAAAAATATTCTATATTTATAAATGATAATCAAGACCCATAAATTAAATTAGTGTTTTTATTTAATTTTAATTTAGTTTCAAAATACCTTTAATATGTTTTTAAATTTACTTCCTCCGTTATGAGACGACCTTGGCCAGCCACGCTGCTGCACCTAAGTACTGTACAATCAAATATCATTGGAAAGCACCAATGATAGATCCTTTCAAATTGGAAACATTTCTAGGGAGGAAATGAAATAGTTCAAGACATTTGAGGTATTTTTTACATTTTATTCAATTCTTCTATTCTTTCTTCCTTCTTTACCCAATCTGAAGTTTTTCTTTTTCTTTTATTTTCTTATACTTGTTTTTGGACCATTAACTCAACATTATAATTTTTATTTTACTTTGGTCAACATTACTTCTTTTCATTTTTATTTTATTTATGAACTGAAGAAATCACAAATATCTTTTATATCTTGACCCTAAGATTGAACGTAACCTTCAAGCTCAAATCATACTTTCTCAGTCTACAGGAAGTTTCAACATTCAACCAGTTGGATAATTACTCCTCTGCAAGAGCATTGAAATTGGAAACACTTATATATCAAACATAAAATAAGAACCAATTGCTTAAAACAATAACAATTATCTTAATAGAACCATTCTATAGTTTAATGCACCTGATATTAATTATCAACTGATTTTCATTGCATACCCAAGTCTCGAATCGGACTTTGAACTAAAATCTGGGTTAATTCATATTTTTTCAAAGATTCACGGATTATATAGTGAGGATACAAACAAACATTTAAAATAATTTAATTTGGTTTTATCAACCTTAAAACCAACAAATGTCTCTAAAGATCAAATCAAACTAAAGGCATTACCATTTTCACTTGATGGAGCTGTAAAAGACTGGATGTATTATTTACAACCTGAGGATGTAACATGATGGAATGATTTGAAATTTCTTTTCTTGCAGTGATTTTTTACAGCATTAAGGACCACTTCCATTCATAAGGAGGTCACATGGATCAAACAAGAACAAAGGAAGTCAATGTATCAGTACTGAGAGTTATTTAAGAAGTTGCATGCAAGCGATCCGCATCCCCAAATCAGTGAGAAACTCCTCATCCAGTAATTCTACAAAAGAACCTCACCTATGGAGAGAATCATGGTGGATGTCGTGGATGGAGGGGAATTGGTGGATAAGACACAAGTATATACACATGCATTGACTGATAAAATGGAACAAAAATCCCAAAAATTTGGTGACTGGGGTTCACCATATATTAGAGGAGTACATCAAGTATGTACTTCTTCTCTTGAGAGTCATTTAAATTATACTAAGTTGAAAGAATTGACCAATATGGTGAGGTAGATTGCTCTGGATCAAAATACATCCCAACCCACTCCATCAAGGACTTGTGGCATTTGTACTAAGATAGGACACCCAAATGTCTGTTTCCCTTAACTATAAGATATAGAAGATTGTTCAGCGGTATATCATGGGAGACCATATCAGAAGAAACGACAACATCCACATCACCAAAAGAAGTTTGATTCCTTTTCACTAACATACAACCAAGGGTGGAAGGATCAATTATACATGAGGTATGCCTCTGAACAACAACAAAATCCCCCTTTCAATGAAACATCCCGCAACCTCCACCTTACCAATAGGGTTTCCAATAAATCCAAAGGAAATTTGAAGCTCAAGCATCAACAAGTGAAAAACAAGGGAATCAACAAACCAATATAGATTCTAAAATTGATTATATTTTAAACAAATTGTTATTAGTCAATAGAATGAGATGAAGAGTCAAGGTTCAGAGTTGAGAGAGTTGAAGACACAAATGAGCCACATTTCCACCACCCGCCATGAGTTGGAAAGTATGATTTCTAGAAATATTCCTTCCCAAACTACTACAAATCCCAAGGGGAATTTTAGTGTCATCACATTGATAATTGGGAAGAAAAAACTGATACATCTTCACTAATCATTCCACCGGGATTCACCTCAACTCCGGAAAAGCTCCATTCCATACCAACTAATGATAAATCCAAGGTGAAAGATAAAAGTAAGAAAAATATTGATGATGTTCCTCGTAAACCCCTTACATTTCAAAAAATAATTGTACAAACAAAGAATATGGTTAAGGAGATGATGCAGAAATTGTTTTGGACACATTCAAGCGTGTGGAGATCAAAATCCATCTACATGAAGCCATTAATAAAATCCAAAATTATTCCAAATTCTTAAAATAACTTTCTCCCAATCGAAGAGGGCTTAAGGGAAATGAGAGGATAAATCATGGAAGTAATGTTTCAACACTCATTACACCATCTATACCAATACCAAAATAGTACAAGGATCCAGGGAAATTCACCATCCCATGCACAATAGGATATTTTCACTTTTTGGATGCACTTTGTGATTTAGGAGCATCCATAAATGTAACGCCTCAATATGTATTCTCTTCTTTGTAGGTTGGTGAGTTGAATCCGACAAGTGTACTGGTGAAATTGGTAAATAGAGAAATAGAATATCTAATGGGATTCCTTGAGGATGTACTTGTCCATGTAATAGACATGATCTTTCCAATAGATTTATACATGCTTAAAATGGAGGACGATCAGGTAAGTTCACATGCTCCCATTATCTTAGGTAGTCCCTTCCTCAAAACTACAAAAAAAATCCTAAATGTCCCCGAGGTTACACTTTCCATGGAGTTTGGAGATGATGTTGTGATATTTAATGTTATGGACTCCATGAGGTACCCCTCAGAGGACCATTCTACATTTTTTATCTCCCATTTTGAACCATCAAATAAAAACCCCATGGAATTTGATTTACCTATTCCTAGGGAGATTATGAGTATTAGTTCTAGTTTTATGTCTAAGATCACATACACACCTATTTCTAATCCACAAAACTATCTTATATTTTAATTTTAAATGGATTCATATTTTGATTCTGATCATGTGAACTTTGATTATGATATGGCTATTGAATATGCTGATGGTTTTGATGCATCATTCTCTGATTTTATTGATTATTATTGTGGTACTAATGTTCATTGTGCACATATTTCAGTTCCTTTAATGTCTCCATCAATAAATAACCCCCTAAATTGGAACTCAAGCCATTGACACCTAATCCCAAATACTCAAACTTGTTAAGTTTTGAGAAATTACATGTTATCATAGCTAACAATATCTCTTTTGAACATAAAACAAACTTTTGAATATTTTGAGGGAGAAAATTAAGGCTATCAAGTGGTCCTTGGACGACATATCAGGTATTATCCCATCCATTTTTATGCATAAGATTATTTTAGAGGATGTGGCTAAATCAGTAAGGTAGCCACAAAGGAGACTCAATCCAACCCTTCTGGAAGTTGTTAAAAGAGAGGTTGAAAAATTTCTCAAGGTAGGTATAATTTATCCCATTTCAGATTCCTAGTTGGTGAGTCCTATTCAGGTTGTTCCTTATGAAAAGTGGTGTTAGTGTTGTTAGAAATGAGAATGATGAGTTAGTTTAAATTAGTGTATAAAATAGTTTGTGTGTGTGTATTGATTATCGGAAACTAAATCAGTCTACTCGCAAGGACCATTTCCCCCTCCCATTTATTGAACAGATACTTGAGAGACTAGTTGGGAAAACACACTATTGTTTCTTGGATAGATGTTCTTGATATTTTTAGGTTCTTATTGCTCTATAGGATCAAGAGAAGACCACATTCATTTGTCCATTCGGTATGTTTTCCTACCAGAGGATGCTATTTGGACATTGTAATGCCCTAGGTACCTTCCAGAGGTGCATGGTGAGTATTTTTTTCTGATTTTATTGAGACTAACATGGAGGTATTTATGGATTATTTTATAGTGTATGGGTATTCATTTGATGACTTTATCTCATGTTTGGGAAAGGTTTTGAATCATTTTATTGAGAATAATCAGGTCTTGAACATTGAAAAGTATCAATTTATTGTAGAGCATGAAATTTTCTTAGATCATGTTGTCTCAAAACATGTGATATATGTTGAAAGATCTAAGTTAGATATTATTTTATCCTTACCATATCCTTCATGTGTGTGTGATCTTATATCTTTTCTAAGGCATGTAGGATTTTATCGGTTCTTCATCAAAGATTTTAGTAAGATTGCTCTCACTATGTCACAATTACATCAAAAGGATTCATATTTTGTGTTTGATGATTCATGAAGGACATCATTTGATGATCTAAAGAAGTGTCTAACCACTCCACCGATCATACAGACCCTATGGTGTGAGATTCCTTTAGAGCTTATGTGTGACGCCTCCAAATTCGTGGTTGGAGATGCCTTATCTCATATGGTGGAGGGACATTCACATGTTATTTCCTATGCATTGAGGAAACTTGATTCATCCCAATAAAACAACACAACCCTGGAAAATAAGTTTATTGATTTCATATTCTCTTTAGATAAATTCCATTAATATTTATTGGGCTCTAAATTAGTTGTTTTTTCTGACCATGTGGCTCTGAGGTACCTCCTAAAGAAGCTAGATGCAAAGACCAGACTTATCTGATAGAATATCCTTCTTTAAGAATTTGATATTGAGATGAAGGATAATAATGGGTTACAAAACATGGTGGAGGACCACATGAGTAGGATAACACACACACTAGAGGCTACCCCCTTGGACCACGTACCACTTCGGGACACTTTCCCCGGTGAGCATCTTTATGAACTCTCAAGTAGGAATCATTTGTATATTGATTTAGTTAACTACCTTGTGGGCTCTAAAATTCCTATAAATTTAAAGAAACATCAAGTTCAAAAATTAAAGAGTGATTCTAGGTTTTTTGTCTGAGATAACCCCTACCTCTAGTGCTTGTGTAGTGATCATGTTATTAGGAGGTGTTTTCTTGATCTTGAGTTTGAGTATATTCTATGTTTCTTCCATACACTTTCATGTGGAGGACACTTTGGACCCCAACAGACATCTAAGAATGTTTTTTACTCTGGATTGTATAGTCTTAGTTTATTCCATGATGATCATGTGTTTTGTAAGTCATGCTCACATTGCCAACACACTGGTAACATTCTATCCGGCATGATATTCCCCAACAACCCATACTATTCTATGAGATTTTTGATGTATGGGGCATCAATTTTATGGGCCCTTTTCCTAGTTCATTTGGTTTTTTGTATATTTTGGTTACTGTTGATTATTTGAGTAAATGGGGGGGGGGGGAAAGGCCACTCAGACTTATTATTCTCATGTTGTTGTGTATTTTGAGAAGGTATCTATTTTTTGTAGGTTTGGAGTTCCTAAGGCTGTCACCAGTTATCATAGGACATAGTTTTGAAATCATAATTTGGATTCCCTCCTTATAAAGTATGGGGTGACATAGAAAACCTCAACATTATACCAACCCCAAAAAAATGTCATGGCTAAGGTTTCAAATCGTGAGTTGAAACAAATTTTGGAGAAAACCATGGAGCCGAAAAGGAAGGATTGTAGAAAGTGCTTGGATGATGCACCATGGGATTATAGTACAACATACTAGTCACCCATTGGTATGTCCCCATTAAAAATTGTTTTTAGGAAAGCCTATCATCTCCCCGAGAAAGTTGGGTATCATTCTTATTGGGCTATAAAGAAAAGTAACATGGATTTGGCCCAAGATGGAATCCAATGGAAACTGAAGATTCAAGATCATGAGGAGATTCGATTGTCTTTATATGAGAACTCAAGGCTCTACATGGAATGATCTAAATCATCTCATGAAAAAATGATCTAAAAAAGAGTGTTTCATGTTGGAGATAAAGTCCTTATCTACAGTTCACGCTTGAAGCTGATTCCTGGTATGTTTGGTTCTAGATTGTTAGGTACATATATTATATCTAATATTTTCCTTATGGTGTAGTGGGGTTCGCACAAAAGGACACTAGAAGGAGCTTTATAGTCAACAAGAAACGTTTTAATAAATACATTGAGGGAATTCCAACTAATGTGGTGGATTTTATCACACTACATGACCCCAAAATCACTTGAGCATATCTGGATGTTCATTACCCTTTCACTTTTATATTCTTTGTCTAATTTAAAATTTTACATTTTATGTGTATATATCATCTCATATATTCACATTGAAGAAAATATTGTATTTTACGTGTGTGTGGGGGGTGACATTTTTAGGGAGATATTGAGGATTTTCATTTGTGTATTTTATATGTATTTTATGTTATGTTTTTGGATAAAATTTTCAAAAACCAAAACAAAAAAGTAAATAAATAAAGAAACAAATAAATCATCTAACATTCTCATGTGAAACATATGGAAAATTATTGTTTTCAAATTTAATTGGTAGAATTATAAGCATGAGTAAGATTTCATCATAACGGGTTGATTTTTATAAAAATTCAAGTCATCGATGATATGAATGGTTGTGTCATTATAGAACCTTTTAGATTTTGATATCATTATTTTTTATATTTTTTCATGGTAAATTAGGTCATCGATTTCTACACAAAAAATTTCACTCAACCATTACTTGTAAAATTATTCCTACTCAATTGAAGGTATAGCCAAGTTAGGTAAAAAATACATTGGTTTATCCATAAATTTGTTTCTCTTCCGATCAGTTTCATTAATATATAGAATTTACATATGCGTGTGTATCAATTATCCAACTGTTGTATGCCCTAAAAAATGGGTTGTGTCTTGGAGAAGTCAAAAACAACTCTTCATTGACCTTTGATATTGTTATAACTATTAAAACTACTGTTGTGATGAGATCAAACATGGGTTGAGTGTTGAGTGTGAGATTTTTTCTAAGTGTAACTTAAAAAAACAAAAAAAAAATAAAATAAATGAAGGGAATGATGAAATGTACAACATATGGGGATATCTAGGTCAGGAGCTTAAGGTTTGAGTTTTGGGAATACTTAAGTAAGTGGGTCGTGAAATTAGATTAAAAAGGAATGTAGAATAGGATTGGTGAATTAAAATAAGTAAGAATAATTGTTTTAGTTGGCCTGAATATATTGAATAAAGGGTGGATTTAAGAGTTTGGAATGGTTAGAACACACACACGTGGAGAATTAGTGGCATGGTAGACCCATGACTTTATTCGCTATGATTAGTGTTATGAATCTTACTGGATGTTGTTTTTAAATTTTTTTGAGATAATGATTTTAAAATTTATTGATATTTACACATGAAGGGATTCTTACATTTCTTATATTTGCACTGTGGATTGAAAAATATGAATATTCATATCTTGTCATAGTTTTTTTGAATACATGATATGAAAATTTTCCCAAGAGTGAAAAAGAGTTAGTGTGGGGGAGTTAATAAAAAATCATTTTTATTGAATATTTTATTGATACTAAATGATAAAATTTCCTCACATTGTGTTAAATAGGTTTATTTATAAAATATTTGGGATTAGATCATTCATTTGAAAATTTGATGGAGATTCCAGTTTTAGCATTTATGGTGCACTGTAGTATTTCCGAGATAAATATTTTTATATTTATTATTTGAACATGAATGTTTTCAACTGTGTTACTGACTTAATGGGATGCAACTTTTTTTCAAGACATTGGAGCTAAATCATGCATTTGGTCAGACTAAATGGACAACGATGTCAATGGTGGGCTGAACCTGCCAGATTGAATTTCAGTTCTGTATTATAGCCATAACCTCTCCACACTTACTGGGATTAGGCTAAAATTTTGAGAGAAGCTCTCTAACCCAATTTTTCAAAAATCATATTACTTGAAGAAAAACCGGTACACGTGTTTTAAAGGTCAAATGGGCAGTTTAGGTTGGCTTAAAATATTTGGCCAAGATTCCCCATTCACACTTGAAACCACTTTGAACCTAGCCTCCCCTCCACTCAATAAATTGGTTTTTTATAATTTGGAGGGTTTGGGACGTGAATTAGGAGATAGAAGGCATAAAATAATTAGTTTCACACAAATTCACCAACCATTGTAAGAGGGGTAGCTCATGAAATGAGGATCCCCTCATCGAAGCCTTCTTCTTCATCATCATGTTGTAATGTTTGCATTTGTGTAACAAACTTCTTTGTTCTTCTGTTATTTATTCTATTTTCTTATGTTTTTTTCAAATTTATTATTCTCTTAATCTTCCGCGTTTTTATGGAAATAAAATAGTAGAAATGACATTTGGTTATACCATTTCTAAATATTTGCAAATGCAATCCGTTTCTATGATGACTATGTAGCCCAAGGAAGAGTATTTTTCTTAGTAATTGATCTAGCTCTTACCTTCTTCATTCATTTATTTTGAATCAATGAGCTACTGTAATTCAATTAATATGATCTATTAATTGAGTATTCAATTTATATGAATCTAAGAAAGAAATTGATCAATATACACAAAAACATGCGAGGTCGAGATTTGTGTAAATTGTGAGAGTGCGATCTTAATTGGTAATACAAGACCATAAGGGAAACATTTCTAGAGGTCAAATATAATCTCTAAACTCAATTAATCTTCATTTACAGAGTGGATATGTTATCTAAGTATCCCATAACCATAATCTAACCTAATAAAATCAATCAAAGAATGGTGTTGCGATTTCATGTTCCGAAGCTAGCCTAGGGTTTAAATAATTTCATATTTGTGGTTAAGCTAACTCCCATAGGGTACAAGGGTTAAAAAATTAGGGTATTATAATTAATTGAATGTTAATTTAAATTATAATTATAAATAATTGAGTGAGTAGGTATATTTAGATTTATTGAAACTTTTAAAATATTTTCAAAAAAATACCCCCTTGTTGGGACTTTTTAATCGAACATCATTTCAAAAAATACACAATATTCTTCCAGTAAACTTCTTATAGATTTATAAACAATAAAAAACCTCTATAATTTTAATTATTGTTATTATTTACTTTTATTTTATTTTAAAAATAACTTTAATTTGATTTCAAATTTACTTTCTCTTTTGATAGATGACCTTGGTCTGCCACTTTGGTGCACCTAAGTACTCAAAAATCACATATCATTTGAAAGTGACCATGACATCACCTTTCACTATTATAAAAGAACAGTTGGTTTTGTGACTAAGGGTAGTGTCAAGCATCTATTTAAAGAATACATGGGTTTAAAGATAAGTGCAATAGGATTATTGTCCCCCGTAGTGGAAATGATCTCTTACCAATCGACAGTGTTGACTTTGGCATCGATTGAAGAGATCATGGAAAATTTATTTCTAGAAGTCATAGATAAATTTCCTGATATATTTCCCAAGAACATTTAAAGGATACCACTTGTAAGAGATATGGGGTTTATGGTTGAACTCCTCCCAGGAACCAGTCCCATCTCACTTCAATCCTATCTGATGGAACCAAAAGAGTTAAGGGTGAAAAATATTTAGTTGGAAGATCTATAAAGAAAGGGTTTCATTTGACTATGCACATCTCTATGGGAATCACCAGTCCTGTTCATAAATAATGTTTATAGAACTCTAATGATGTGTGTGGATTATTTTAATATTATAAAACTCATGATATTTAAAATATATACACATCCATGCATTGATGATTTTTTCGATAAATTTAGGAGATCTTTTTGGCTCTCCAATATTTACTTTCAATCATGATATCATCAATTGAGAGTTTGGATGGAGGATATTCCAAAGAGAGCCTTCAGAAGTAGATATGAATATTTTGAATATGTGCCAATTCATTTATCTCTTATGAATGAATCAGTGGTATTTATTACATTCATTAATTATATATTTCATCAATGTCTAGATTTTTTTATTGGTGTTTGTGGATTACATATTGGTGTATTCAAGGAAAAGAGCTGAGCATGAGCAACACTTGGAGACAGTGTTGGAAATCATTAGAGGCCATCATCAGTAGGAAAAATTATCGATGATTGATTTCTGAATATAGTAGGTACACATAATAGGCAACATAATCTCTAAAAAATGTGTTTCTGTCAATCTAGGAAAGATAAAACCTGTTATCTGTTGAAATCTGCCAAAGGAAATTTTGAGATGTGAAGTTATCTTTGTCTAGATCATTATTGTTGTTGATTTGTTCATGAATTATCCTGTTTATATTATCCTTTTAAATCTTTTATAAATAAGAGTGTTCCATTTCAATGGAATGGGGAATTCCAAAATATTTTCAAGTGCTGAAATTTCTCTATACATCTGCACCGATCTCGATTTTTCTGGAATCGGGACATCAGTACATGGTGTATTGAGATGCTTTGGGATTTGGGATGGTGTGTGTTCTCATGGAAGGAGAACATGTTGTTTCTTATGGATCAAGACTATTAAGAGTTCATGAGATGAAATTCCCAACACATTAAATGGATTCACCTGTAGTTTTCCATGCTTTGATGACTTGGCGTCATTATCACTTTGGTGGAAAATTTATTGTGATAACATATCATTAGAGCATGAAACATATTTTCTCACAGCTGGATTTGAATCAGAGTGAAGAAACATGGATTACATCATGATTTTCAACATTAAATTGATTTTTACACTAAGTAATGTAAATTTGGTGATAGATTTATCAAGAGGAATGTCTTATGTCCAATTGGAAAAAGAAGCTTCAGATGAGTGGACACTAATTTTGTTCCTAACCGACATGAACATAGAAGGTGAATACCTAGGTGATTTTGTTGTTTTCTTTACAGTTTATATGGTTCCTGATTTGGAAAATATGGTTATAGAAACATGTACATATGATGAAAAAATGTATTTCTTAGAGTTTAAAACTCAATGGTGGGTAGATCATTAAGTGATGGAAACTAAATATGAGTTCAATTTTGAGGTTTCAAAATTGGATGGTGGTACATATGGATTGTCAAGAAAAAGTTCTTCATGCTTACCATCATTTGAGAGGTGTTGTTCATATCGGAATTTAGAAAATTTATAATGCATTAAAGGTGTAGTTTTGATGAATTTTTATGAAAAGTAATGTTATAGAGTTTGTCTCAAGGTGCTTAACTTGTCATCAAGCTAAAGAAGAACATCAGAGACCAGTAGGTATGTTGCAGTCCTTACTTATTCTAGTGTTGAAATGGTAGTATATATACATAGATTTTATTACAAGTATCCCATAAATGGTTAGGAAACATGATTCCATATGGGTAATAGCGGATCATTACACAATGTCATCCCACTTCATACATATTCATGAAACTCAGACGGTGGAGGATCTATCCCAAATCTATATCTAATATGTAGTAAAGAGACATGGCATAACAGTTTTGATCATATCAGACAGAGACCACATGTTTACGTCTCATTTTTGAAAATCTTTATATAAAACCCTTGAGACCCATTTGACTAAGAGTACGATGTATAATCCTCAGATGAATGGAAAATATGAAAGGATGATACAAATGTTGTAACGCATGTTGCGTGATTTTTAATGGATTTTGGTTTCTCATGGGAAGATCACATACCCTTAGTAGAGTTCTATTATAACAATAGCTACTAGGACATAATACATATGGCTCCTTTTGAACCATTTTATGGGTGCCCTTTTCATTCTCCAATTTTTTTTGGTAGAAATAGGCGATTCTTTAATATTTATTGTGATACTTGTTTAATAGGAAATGGAGAAGATTTAGTTGACCAGGTAAAGGATGCAGAAAACTCAAAGTCATCATAAATCGTATATGGATCATCGTTAATGGATATTTTCATTCATGGTGAGTGATCATGTTTTATTGAGAATATATCAAAGTATTGTAAATAATTATTTTTGGATGCAAGGTAAGTCATATAATTGATACATAGGACCTTTTGAGATAATAGAACATGTTAGAGATGTGGAATATCAATTGGAATTTGAACCATTGTTTAGTGAAGTGCATAATGTGTTCCATATATAATAATTAAAAAGTATTATCTTGATCCTGACCATATGATCATATGGTATCACATTGACCTATATCTAAAAGTTTTTTTTGATTCATGTCCCAGTGGAGATTGTGGATAGGCGAGAGAAATTATTACATGGAAAAAGCATCAGTGTTGTGCGGGTTTTGTGGCAAAATGGTCAGATTCAAGAAGAAACTTGGGAACATAAGATGGATATGAAAGGGAAATGAATAGAACTATTTCATGGCACTGATGGTTTTCTAAATTCTGAATACAAAGAGACCAATGGTGGGGATAATGTAGAACCCCTGATTTCTGGTATGTAACCCTTTCTTTTTTATGTTTATAAAGTATATAGGTGAATTTTGGGATAGTTTGATGACCATTTAATGTTATTTATGGGATTTTATATTGTTTCATGGGTGTTTCATGGTTTTTGGAAACCATGAAACACATATTTTAAACCATGTATATAAAGACAGTGGAAAAACAGAAGGCACATAGGTGACACATAGTTTGTATAAACCATGTAGTCCCTTAGTAGTAACTGTGATATTTGGAAGTGGGATTTGGTCTTTTAGAGCTAGTAGCATCAATACTGTGGGTGCATAATTTTAGACCATTGGAGGATATCATGAAAGGTCTTACTTAAGGTAGAATTAGGAGCATGGTTACAACAATGTTTATCAAACCATGTAGCAAAATCATGCACGAGTCAAAACTACAACCTTAAAAAGTGGATATCATTCAATATTCCCTTTAATCCACTCATTTTTTATCCTATGTGACCCTAACCTAGGATTTGTTTCTCTAAAATGTCTTATAACCTTTCCCAAAGCTAAATGGAATTGATCCAGAGCCTTTACATGGTGCGTTGAATCCCAATTCTTGCATTAAGGCATTGTTCTTCATCATTCTTGATGTGTTTTCTTTGTTCTACATCACCCTTCCTCTTGGTTTCTTAGATCTACTCCCACTGTGGGTATATATAAGGTCTTTGATGTTATATAAGTTTCTATTTGTGTCTTGTTATGATAAGGGAATATATCTAAGGTTGGTTTTTGGAGATTCAACCTGGTTTTGTGACATTTTTCATTCCATTTATCGTTTTCTCAAAAAATCTCAAGGTAGGTGGATTCACTCTTGACTCCTCTTGCTATCATTGATATGAATAGTTTCAAATTAATTTAAATGATTGAAATGTATTGTGAAATTTTGTTTCAAGTTATGATATAAATCCTAATCATTGGCGATTTATGGTGTTTGGTGAAATTATTGAATTTTGGAAATTTGCTATGAAAATTTCATTGGTTTTTTGGTTTTAAAATGATGTCTTTAAAATATGGATTTGTTGGATTTTATAAATTCCTTGTTGGGAAATTGGGTTTAAATAAAAATTTTGTTTTATTGAAATGGTTTTTTCATGTTTGTATTGTCATGGGTTTTTGGGCATACTTAGTGTGTGTATTCGTATTGCATTTACAAGGCTTGGTTGAAATATGGATCTGTTATCAGTGCCAAATGTGTAATGGAACATGAGATATAATTACATTGTGATGAATTTGTAGACCAATTAGAGACCTCTCATGAGTATGGAACAGTCCTAACGAAGCATGCATGGTTGGTAGTGTGAATATGTGGAATGGATTATTTATGGAAAATGGAGCTTGGGAAATGGTTTTAAAGCATGGTGTGTCTGTTTTGATGAAAATAGTTTTTTCTAGATAAATGGTTGATATAGAACTTGTTTATATTTGGATATAAACTATTTTAAAATTTGTTTGTATTTCGTTACAATTTATTTTAGGATTTTTTATATAAAGTATTTTATATAAATTTTACTAAATCATCTATCCTTGTAGAGTGAGTACGGAAGTCACTAGAAGAAAACCTACTGAGTTTTAGTACTCACCCATGCATTGGAACATTGGTTCCTTTATAGATGTCATTTATCAGTACATGGGAAAAGGTAATCTATCACACATATTTATCACTACTTTGAGATAATTGGGATTTTTGATGACGTACGAGCTTGTATCTTGTGGAGTATGGAGTCTTGTTTTTATCTTGGTGTCTTGTTAGCCTACCTTCCACTGTTTACTTTGGTTTTGTAGTATTATACTGTGGAACATGATTCTAGTACGGTTTTTATAAATGAATTGTTTGAGTTTTATTTCCTTTCTATCATGAATCATATAGTGGTTTGTTTGGTTGGTTTTATTTCGTCAGTTGGTTTATTATTAAAGAGGAAATTGTCCCCCAAATATATTGAATCCATTTTCCATTTATTTCCAGTATTTGGAACCCTGGGGATGTCTCTTAAGGCCATGTAACACCCTTCGTCCCTCTCAATCCAATGAGAAGGGGAAATACATTACAACCTTCATCATACGAGACAAACCAAAATCACTGACGATGTTCTCTAGACCACAAACACACCTTCCGCCCTCGCACCGAACATGAAAATATAGGTCTCACCTTCTTTAGATCGATGGCCTCTCGAGCACCACATCCCAATGCTTCTGATAAACACTATAGTATACTGACCTAGAGATGAGAGGTGGAATACAAAAACACAGAGCAAAAAGAAAAAAATACCATCATAGAGGGATGAACCATATGTGGAAAAAGTCAATCAAACAAAAAAATAAAAATCAAACAAAACACCAAATAAAAAATGAACCCCATCATAGTATGAAAAACCCAAAATACCAAAGGGTAAAGAACCATGATGAGGAGAAAATGAGTATAGAATCGACATAGACAAGAATGAGACGTCTTCCCTCCCCCTCTAGCACCATCCAATGATGGACCGAAACCTACATCTTGTCTGACCAAGATGGGGTTGAGCACATTGGGTTGTCCATCAAGAGAATATGAGGAGAAAAACATAGGACACCAAAACTAACACTAAACCAATCTCTTTGAAGCACCTTCTCCTAGAACCAAAGTGGAGGTAAGAAGAATAAGTGTAAGGAAGAAAGATGGGATATGAGAGGCATATGACATCCAAACCAGCAGTGATTCTATGAAAGGAAGTGGAAAGGGAAGACGCGACCAGGAAGAGTCGATGTAAACTGAAAAAGCAAGGAGTTCCATCACAAATGAAATAAGCCATGAAAACCCTATAAGGTAGGGGAAGGTGGGGAGGATATGTGAAGCCTTCTAGGAGAGTGGTGAGACATTTCTTATTTAACAACTTATCATGATCAAATATTCAATCATATTTTGGAAAAAAATTTAGCTATAAATAAATAAATACATACATAATTCCATAATTTAATTAAATAATACAATTATTTTATTTAAAAATTTCACTTCAGTTGAAAAAAAAATCTCATTTTAGAACATAAGGCTGACGTCCTTGAGTCACTACTATATCAATAATCTCACTAAATAAATTAAAATATACAAGTCAAAAATTTATAATCTAATAATTAAATAAATAAATATGCCTTAGGAAACCGTGGTATGGCGTTAAAACCATGAAATCATAATTATTAAATCAATTTTTTACCAAGTCCAAATTGACTTGAAAGATATCACCCCCAGAGAATATTCTTTGAAAATGTACCTCATAACCATATCATCCAAAAAAAATTATGAATAGTTTGGAAATTAATTCTTGATGGTTTCCATTATATGATGAAAACTAAATATCTTTGGGTCTTATGATTTAAAAAATCCCAACTAATCATATTCTTTAATATTTATAGAAAATTTTATAATCATCAAAAATTTGTCTAATTAATCACAATGACAATCAATTAAATTATTTCAGTTATAATTTCTATTTTATTACTGTTTCAATGTATATATGATTCTTCACAACAATTTTATGATCAATACCACAAAATTATTCTCAATATATATAAGCATTATAGTGATGATGATAACATGTCTTTTTTTTCAAATATAATTTATTAATGTTAATTCTTCTGTATTTATAATTTAATAAGAAAAAATTAATGTCTCATGATTTTCTTTTTCATGGATTATATTATTTATAATAGAAACTGATATGTTTTTTTGGTTCATCATATTAACATAAAATTAGAAGAAAACCCATATTTGTGTGATCTATCCTCAGTATAATCAAAATATATTTTAAATTTTAAGAACATAATTTTTTTACCTAAAATATCATAAGTGACTGCCTCAATATTTTCTCATTGGGGGATTAACTTGATGATAAGTATGAATATGTAGATGAAATTTTCCTACCTATGATGGATTATATAGATTAAAGGATAACCATTCGTAACAGGAGAACTCACAAACAATGAATGGGTTAGAGTTCCAAAAAATATATCTGATGAAAGGTTTTTTAATAATAATGGGAGATGTATAAATTATTTCATTTAAATGATGATTTTAATCACCACTGATCACATACCCCAACATTAGGGATCACATTTATTTTATAGGCCTCCTAAATGATTTACTTTTAATGTAGAAACACATCTTCCATATCCAATACAAAAAAAAGCATTACTTCACATTGGTAGATCCTTGTAATATTTTAATTTAACTTCATGAAGTGTCTAATCCACTCATAATGGATTAATAAGATGAAACCACCTAGGAGGTGTTATGGTGGTAGTGTTCTCTGAATTCAATGAATAAGTTAAGTTCAATGTTGTATTGAGTTACCACTTAACAATATATTTGTATGAATTTATACATAATACATATTAAAAAAATGCATATAATTCATTTTCACATAAAAAATACCCCACATTCACTGAAATAATTTAAAACATCATTACAAACTATACATATCTTTGTGAATTCATATAAAACATTTTCTAGATTGGTTTTAATCAAGATCTATTCATTTTGGAACAAACACAATGTTTAACATTTTATCCTTATCCATGTTCTTAAATTTGTGACCCAGTGGATATCTGTAGTACTGTAAAAAATTATGAAATCATTATTTTATAAATATACAAAAATATAAACATCCAGTAAAATTCTAGAACTACTATAGCTACTTATGTGTTTATTGTGATCTCCATCAAACAAACTCAAATATATTTATACGAAAATGTTCACCAAAATATATATCATATGAATCATAGATAAACATATTGAATACCTTCTTCCATGACATCAGGTTACCACTATACATGAAACATTATAAAAAAGCATATTCTGACTCACCTTTTCTTGATTATTTAAAATTTAATGACTTTGTCGATCAATACATAAAATTTTATTAATCGAATATATGAGAACATAAAATTTACCTTATCCATGTAGTTGACCATATCAAATATGAATCAATAAATAATTGACATGAATTATCTTAATATAATTCAATCATGTTACAAATATAATTAATAACCATATAGTTGGAAAAATCCCATCTTGGTTTCACTTTTGCTGATGATATGATAAAAAACATTTAAAAGAACCATTTTATTAGCTAAGCCTTTTTCATCTTACGTAATTAAGGTATCAAAGTATGAATGTTGTCATTATTGATATCTCAAAATACTCAATTGATGTAGATTTAAAACAAGAATAAACCCCTATGTTTATTGAAAACTACATGAAATTTAGGGACATATTATTTTGTAGGTCAATAGAATTAATATGTCTTTACATTCACCACATGAATTTATTTTTCATATATCCTATACTAATTCATTAAGAGTAAAAGAATCTATTCATACTAATATTAGAAAGTCATCAGAAGATATTATAATTTGTTTTGATCAGCAATTATGGATAACTAAAATAATTAATTTGAGGTGATATCATAATTTAATATTCATATACTATAAAATATAAAAAAAATTAATTAATTATTAATTGCGGTTTCTTTTATTATAAAATCACGATACATATAAAATAATTACAACCAATATATCATGAGTTTAACACTAATTTATTTTATTTAAATATCACATTATTTTCGTGGTAATGGTCTAATTAATAGATCATCTACATTATCCTTCATTCCATCCAATATATATTGACATTTCCCCTATAAATGATATCTCATATGAGTTATTTTTTTAAGGATATGTTTAGTCCTCTGGTTAGACCAGGGTTCTTTATCCTGAGCAATGACTCCATTTTTTCCATAGTATAGCTTAATCATGTCATTAATTCTAGGAACCACCCCAAGTTAAGAAATGATCTTATTAATACAAAAATCCCCTTTATATAATTTGATAATGAAATATACTTTCCCTCTATTATCATGTCTCTCATGGTTGGTTTTCTTGGAACCCTTCTAAAAAATATCCCCACCATTCTGAAAAAAAATGAAAAGAGATTGAGATGTCATTTTTTATTTACTGTTTGGGAAACTGGAATCACTATAACCATTTATATATTGAATATCCTCTCCTCCAAATACCATGAAAATAAAATTATTATTTCTTAAGAACATATGGTTGTTCTTGACAGTAAACCAATGACACTATTTGGGATTAGATTTATATCTATAAGGTATTCTATAATAATAAGTGACATGAGGCTGAGTTCACAACATGAAATACATGATAGATCATATGGATGATTAATGAGTAATCCCTTCCAACCTTTATAACTATTTTTAATTATCCTTAATCATCATAAGACTCATTCCATGTAATATTGGTAAAGACCCATTCCTGTAATTCTCTATAAATAACCACTTTATCACTTTATGACTATATGTGATTGAATAAAAAAAATTAATCTTTTATACCCATCTCTATAGATCTTCATACACAATATATTAGTATATTCTCCAATATATTTCATTTAAAATCATTTACCCAGCCAAATATTCATAGACTGAAGTGTCAGGATGTCATTTTTGAAAAGTTGTAGTTCCTATATACACAATATTATAAATAATACTATGATCCCACTAATACACTTAGACATTGAAAGATAATCTTTTTTTAATAAAAAAATCATTAATTACACTATCAAATCAAATATTACTAATAAAAAATCCTTAATTCAGTGTGTAAATGGATTGTTGAACCATTCATTCAATAAAATTTTCATTTGGAATTTTAGAAACGTCATTTTGAATCATAAAAAATCCTTCACCACATTACTATTAATTAAATTGATTTTGAAATCTATTTTATATACCTATAATCAAAATAAAATTATTATAAAAAATTATATATGAATGTGATTTGTCATTGCAATATGTTAAAAGGCATCCTTATAGTTAATACCATTATTTTTTGTCACATTTTTATACTAGGTGTCCTTTCTAAGTTGATACTCTACCATCCATGTCTATTTTATTTTGGAAAATAAACTTTCAAACTATAGGGATAACACTTTTAGGTTAATATACTGATTTATGAACATGGATAAATTACATAGATTCCATGCAAAATTCCATTTATTTTAACTATTTATTGTAATCAAAGCACTATATGGCCACATAGTATAAAGTTGGTTCATTTAATTTCCTAAGACTTTTCAAGTGTGTTGTGTTGTTTTAGCCTTTATTAAAAGTTTTTCTAAGTTATTATTTTTTAGGGTAAAGTATCTGGTAGCTTCTAGGTTTTTTTATTTATGAGAAATGTTTGGGGGGGGATATTTTGAGAATAGTTATGAGAAACCATGAAGCTTTACCCAAGTAACTGTATGGCCTATTAGAGAGGAGAAGTGGGTGGTTCACAGTTGGTATACAATTAGTGCTAACCATGAAAATTTTACATGTTAATCACGCATCATGAAACTTACGAAACATCATACTAGAATATTATCTACCAAACCATGTGGTTAGGTCTTGTGGGTTCTTTAAACAGGTAGTGATCCTTACATAGTTATTTTATAGTTTTGGAAAATAGTGAGACCAAACCATGGAACTGAGATACTTTAATCCAATTTGTTTATACATAAAAGCATCCTAAAACCCGTCATTATTCCTTTTACACCTTGACATATTAATACTACGTACTCCAATGGAAATTCCATGTGAATTATATCACATTAGAGAGAAAATATCCTTGATTAATAGATATAAGTCCTTGGGATTTTTAGGTATGCTACTTGAAATGTGGGCTACAACTAGAGGCATATAATAACAGTTTGGGAAAACCATTGTTATAGGTTTTCCAATCCCAATGGTTTAGTATATCCATTGGGATATAAAGACTATATAAAGCATATTATAATTGTTTTAGAAAATTGTAGGGATATCTAACTGAATACTAAGGAGTTTTTAAAACCATTGTTATAAAGATGGCTATAGAAATAGTTTAAAAAATGATGGTCTAGGAATTACAAAAATACCCATCTACAAGAGCACCCCTCATACCATTGAGTTCTTCATTTCATCCAAAATCCTAGCAGCATCATCCTTCTACATTTTAATTTCTTCCCAACCCATAGATATCTCTCATCTGTTACTTCATTCATTTCATTATTATTTAATATTAAACAGAAAAATTCCAAATCAATATGGTATTCTATAATTAGTCAATTTCAATTTTATTCAAGGTCTAAAACACCATGGCAGATTCTTTTTTTATGTTTATTTAATTTTTTTGATTCAATCTAGTTTGGTTCAGTTTGGGTTGGTTTAGTTCATTTTGGATTGGTTTATTACCAATTACTTTTTTTCATTATGATTTAGTTTATTTACATTTAGTATAGTTTAATTTTACTTGATTAAGGTTTAATTCAAATAATACTTGATCATTATGGTTGGTTATATTCAATTATGTTTGGTTCAATTCTATTCTATTTCTTCTTTATTGGTTTTCCATTATTAATGATTTTTTTTAGATAATATCAAGTCCCTATAGTCCTATGTAGTCCCTAACAAACCTGAATCAGATTTTTAGGAACTAATTTGAAGTAAAAACCTTAATTTGAAAGGAAAAGAACAAACTAACTTGACTATAGTCAAACAAAACAAAATAATACCGACTCATCATAAACTGAACTAAACAAAAACAAACTAAATGATACCAAAATATATAAAATTCAAGAATACTAAAATAAAACCAATCCCAAAAAATACTAAGTTTATGTGAATAAAACCAAATTAACCAGACCTGAACCAAACAACATTAAACTAAATAAAACTAAAAATATTGGAACAAATAAAATACTTGAATGAAAAGGATTTATATAAACCCAATCTAAAATGAACTGAGTTGACATTATCCAAATAATCCTAACTCAAATGGAATGAAATGGATCAAAATTAACTCTAACCAAACAGATCCAAATTTAATTGAAATCACATGACCTGAACAAAAAAAACCAAACTAAACTAATCCAAAGTGAAATATACCATGAGGATATAATTCAAAAGTAAATAAAATTAATTTAAATTAATTTATGAGGCCCTAATAAAACTAAATTGTAGAAAACTGACCTAACTAGACATGAAAATGAAAGAACTAAACCAATAAAACCATTACCCAATGAAACCTAACTGAACTAACAAACAATATCTATATCATAATTTAACTAACCTGAACAAAATAACTGAATTTAACATAAGTTAAATGATCAGGCCTAAGAAGACTTGAGTAGACCTGAACTACACTAAACTGCATCGAACTGAAATAAAATAAAAATAATTGAATTAAATTAAATATACATAAATAGAATTCTCTATAATTAATAAAAATGAGTAGGCTTGACCAATATTAAATAAAACCCTAATAAGAATGCACAAACCCAAACCAAATAAAAAAAATCCATTTAATATAAATCAATAAGAACCAAACAAAACTTAAACACCCATAAAAAACAAAAACATATCCAAATAAAATAGAAAATATAGTTTAAAATAGAATAGATGTACATAATTATCCAAAAATTACCCAAAACAAACCAGAAAAACTAAAAAAACAAACCCAAAGAAAAAGAAACAAAATAAACTGATGAGAACATAATCGAATTGAATTAAACAACTCCAATGTGAATATAAAGTAATTGAACGTATCTAAAAATAACCTAAACAACCAAAATTATATATTATAGATTTAAAATAAACCATCCCAGGAAACAAAACTTAAAAAAATTTAACTATACCAATACAAATTAAATGTTTCCAACAGAATATGTGTGTCGCCTGATGATTGATTACATGGGGTGAATTTTGTGTAATCATTCATGTTAGGTTCATTGTTTCTAAATTACTTCAAATGGTATTCTTCGTGGAACAAAAAAAACCCAACTATTATGTAACAATGGGGACGTGATTTCCAAATTTAGGTGCTTATTGAGGAGTTTGGAAAATGATTCAAAATAACTCACATTGGTCAGGAATATTTGAGGTCAGGATCATCACTCACTTTTGGGGGGAATTTTCACATACTTTGGGAATCTCATATAGATTTAGTATATATTCGAGAGTCCTATATTAATTCCCAAGTATGTCATGGGTCACCTCTGAATTAACAATCAATTATTATAATGTAAGTAACCTAGAATCATTTGTATGTATCTGAGGTTCTTCATCAATGGAGACATCTATCTATACATGAGGTTCTCCATCAATGGTATCCTATTATGTATTGATAAGAGATTATTTTATCCTTATTATTATAATGATTCTTTCTCACCACATAGTGGAGAATTTTTTAGTGCATCTTCATCCAGGGAGACGAGAGTTATTTTGATGTCAGGATTGGACCCGTGGATGGGCATCCTATGTATCCTTCTTAAAGGAATCAGAACCCTTGTATTTCAGTGCCACTTAATGAAACACATCATACCTTTTATATTCAAATGATCAAGGCCAAACCATGATGTTTAAATTCATGTGGCTTGGATGTATCATTGTAGGTTTCCTAGTTAGTGTTTGTGATGGACTTATGATGAAGCTTCCTAGGGAACCTATAAGGGATATGAATTGAAAGGCTTAATAAGACTCAATTGGGAAGGTGGCCAAGAGAGAATAGGGATGATTTAGGGTTGTTGGTTTAGAACATATAGAGGCTTTCTACATATCATATTTGGGTGTGATTCAAAGCATATAATGTTTTGTTATGAGGAACCATGCATATAAAGGTTCTCAGGTAATGTCTCGTTGGAGAGTATGGAACATTTAGTGGATTATGATCAGGCTTATTTTAGAAATGGATGCCTATGAAAGGGTCCATGATAGATGAATCATCTCATTGTGATTTAGATGATTTTTTGGGAGCTTACACATAAAGGGGATTTCCAAAAAAGGTGAGTATGGTGATATGATTGGCGCTTATTCATAAAGAGGAGTCCTAAAAGGTTGAATTATGGGGATTAATTCCAATAAAGATTCCCTAGATATGATGTCTAGGATTATACTAGGTAGGAGGCCCAATTCATCATTAGGGGATAACTCATAGAATGATTCCCATAGGTTTAGTTGGGACTTACATTAATAATGATTCCGATTAGTTTGGTTGGGACATACACCTAAAATGATGCCCGTAGGTTTAAGATCATGTGGATTTCATGATCACCATCAACTAATAAAAAAAATGAGTCATGCTCAGTGTGAGAAACAATAGGAAATAGGATAATTGAGAAACCACACAATCTAGTTTTCTGAAAGGTTGGATACATGACTTTTAGGACCCATTCTTGTGGAGAGGCTCTAAAGGAAGGTGAAAGAAACAACCAAAATAAGGCTATCTTCCAAAACATGCATATGATTATGTGTATGTCATGATCATGGCTATCCTACAATCCCATATGATTCATGATGAGTCATTCTAAAATTTGATAAACAATATTAAGAGAATGATTCGGAAAACCACACACCCACCTTCCGCTGGTGGAAGATGCCAAGGTGACAATACTTACCTCCCATTGTTATAGCCTAGACTAAAAGGGATTGAGAAAGTGATTTGAAGTTTCCACATCTTATCATATTTTAATATCCATGATAGTCACATTTAGTGATCTATCTGGTTGTGGTCCATGAGCTTGGAGACTAAAGAAAGAATGAATTAGCAGTGGTCGTGTATGAAAGGATAGGGGATTAATGTAGTGGCGATTCCCTAAAAGTGGTTACATAGAAGGAGAGGAGGCTCCCCTTCCATGTTAAAGGGAAATAAAAGAATGATTTTCACCTTCCCCTCTTGGAACCGGAGGCCCTTGGTATTAGATACTAGAAGGGGAGAAACTTTTCCACACTCATTAAGCCTAAGACCTAGGTGTCCCTGACAATACCCCTAGAGCAATGGTCCTAATGACTATGGGAATGAATACTCACATTCACCCTGAGGAACCTTCCTGTAAGGTATAAAAAGTGCGAGAAACCACATAACATAGGAATTCATAACCAAATGTTAGATACAGCTTTGTTTGAATTTACTTGTTTTTTAATGTTCATATGATTTGGAAGAGGTTTCAATTTTCTCCCTCTTTTAAAAGGGATAAAAAATAAGAGAGTTCATACCATGGATGGCTTGGAACTAGGCCTGAGTGGTGGCTCATGTAGGGTAGAAGCTTAGGTGACCTAATGGAGGTTCATATGGGGAGTATTGGGTGATTCAAGGGAGTCTCGCATATTGTAATAATTTACTACTGATAGAGCTTCACATAGGTGGTTCTTATCAGGGTTATGGAACTTTGGGTGATGAACCATATGGGAAACAACACTTGCGCGATGCTTTGATAAAGACTTCAAGGGTCTTCACATGTGTTTCTAGAAGTGTCATGAATATTTCCCTAGTTAGGGAAAGTGACCTCACACTAGTGTTTTTAAACCATAGGGAAGATGGATCCTCACAAAGGTGTTAAAAATTTTAGACCTTGGGAGAGATCAGGCCCCACAACCTCCCTATGTATCCCTTCATCAGGTCGTGGAGGGATACCTAGAAGGTTTCGGAGGGTCCAGGTAAAGGATTAGGGTGATCAGAGAATCATGAGATTTTTAGTAAGTTTCATCCATCCAAATTAATATCCTTATGGTCTTATTTATAGGAAAATATGGAACCCTAGGTGAAGGTGTTTCCATGCTTAGGTGTGTCACATCAGCTGATGTCTAGGCATCCTGTACACTGACACTACCTAGGGATACATGCGTGAAGGGAATTTGGTGGAGGATTAAATCATTGGCCTTCTTCATTACTCTTCTTCACTTCTCTTCATGGTATTTCCCTTTGACACGTTGTCATCCATGTGACAAAACATAGGGTCAATAACCCCCACCCCCCCTTAAAATATGATCTGATAAAAAAATGGAGGTTTCAATCCCAATGTAAAATGGATGAAAAGGGTTCATGGATTGAGGAGGTAATTAAAACAGGTCATCCACATAGGTCATAGCCCAGGTTGGCTTCATACGTATGTTGTGAAAAAGGGATTACACAACAAAAAAAGGACAACTGTTTCAATAGAGGGTCCCCGCGCCTTGATATCTCTAGTCTCTCCCCATTAGTGTTCCCTGCTAACCTTCTAGATAAGATTCATTGTTAATGAAATGTTCATCAAGACAATGTATGAACCTACCTATGTGATAATTTTTTCTAGGTGAGTGATATTCATGAGGATTCTTGGGAGAGGAAGCTACATAAGGTCACTTACACGAGGACCCTACTTGAGTTCAGTGCTTTTCAAAATTACTTCATTTCTACAAATTTTTATGAATTAAATTGTTTTTAATAAAAATATGGGTGCATAATTGTGCGTTCAATGGCCACCGGAAAGAATATGATTTCTAATGAAAAAGATATGATTTTCGATGAGGATATGGTAAAATATGTAGGTCCTGACCACTATGATGCTCATGAAAATACGCTACATTATCTAAAGAGTCATCTGAATAAGTATCAATATTACTACCTTAGAATAATTATCATCCACTTTATTGAAATTGTAATACAAATGAGTTCCTCATACCGGGTTCAATGAATTACACTCCTATCTCTTGATTTCAAGACTAAATGAACATAACTACTACCATCATTTGAAGAATGAAAGCATATATTAATGCCTAAACCTTCTCTATGACCTGTGTGATTCATCCTCACTAATGTGATATGGATTTTAAACAAAAAATGTTTGAATTAAATCCACACTGTTATCCATCTATCTTCCTTATATCCAGGACTGACCAGTAGAAGTGTTGGAAGTTAGACTGGGACCTTCGCCCAGGAGGGGGTGTTAGGCCTGAGTAGATGTGGGTATACTCGGTGATTTATACCTCTACAGAATTCAAAAAAAAAGAAACATGGTGTCCATATCTATGAGGATGTTTGGGATGGGAAAACACAGGCTTACAAGAACTCATAGACCATCCCTGAACTGATGAGATAATGGATTCATATGACAATTACTTTCACTTTATGCATGGTGAAGTTGGTATCATCTGGTGGGATGTCTACATGGTCTCTGGGGCTATGATCCTTTGAGATATTTCTGAAGAGTTCATCCAACTAAGGGTGAAGTGGGATGATTATGAAAGGAAATAAACTCTAGAACATGATATTATAAATATATAATGGGATATTAAGAAGAAATATTCCATCCTAAGGGGGGATATCCATCGTGAATCATGGATGAGTATAATTCTAGAGCAATGGGTAAAAGTCCACACTTTAAAACGTCGAATGGGGTGTCCCAATATGGAGAAGAGGAGAACAAATTTTACATTCTTTAAAACATTGGAAATGAGAGAGTATAACCAATGGGGGTATAAGACGAAGTCCATTGCACCTATGAAGACACGTCTCATAGGTTTTTAGCCTTATGGATTAAAATCTACTTGCTGCCTTTTCATCTTTAAAATGGTGGTGTGAGGCCATGGACATTTTTCAAGGTGGACATGTTAGTAAATAATAAACATGTAGGGGGAAAAATTCCCATCCTAGTAAAAATTCACTGATGTATACTATGTATTCATTTTGGGAAGTCCCTGTTCCAAATTGAAAGACTATTCTATGTATTATAGGGATTGGTCGCAACACACTTTAGATCATATTCCATGTAAGCTGGAGTTGATATTCTCAGGGGTTGGTTTTAACCATTTTTAGGTAATTTATTGTATTCAATCATTTTATTTTAATCCTAGAGAGACACTGATGAGGCTGAGCATGTACAACGAGTTCATTTTCTTCTTATATGAGGACCTATAAATTGGTATATTTACATATGAAAGAAAGGCTGACAACACACTAATATCATACATGATTTATTTTATGGATGACATGATGGTGACACGTATCGATGGTGGGGTTCAATGTGAGGCCTATCTCGCATATATATATTCACGCCAATTAACTTTCCCATAAAAAACTTTATACTCTCCTCCATGTTTCCAAAGATAAATTCATCCAATAGTAGCACGACAACTATGGATGCTTATAGCGATGGATCTGAATAAATTGGTAGTCAACCGAGATTTAGTTGATATATCCATAGGATTTACCTCATGGTATGTCGATTCATATATTGCATCATATCCTGAGGGGGTGTTGGTAGAACCCTTCCTTCGAGTCTGGACTGGAATAACTACAAAGTGTGGAACATAAGTAGAAAGGATCCTCCTACAAAATGTGTTTCCACTACATCCGAGGATGAATCTTCCCCTTCATAGGGTTTATATGATGAGGTTCCAAGTTCTCCGAAATGACCCCATGCATGGTTTAGTCCACTATCTAGAGTCAAAAGGGTAATTCAAATTCAGGTTGGGCCCCGAAAGTCTAGTCATCATTGTTGTGAAGAGACCTGGACTCCCTTTTCCCATACTTCAAACCAGACAGAGAGAGTTGGAAAGCCTGTGAAATTTAATATTATTAAATCATCTTCAAGATAGGTTGAGATATACTCTCAATACATGTGACTAGACACAGTCTAATTTTGGAAGAACATGCCTTCTGATGCAAAAGTTATATGGCTACTTATTTATGTTGGGATTCATATTCCAGATATTGGAGATTCTCAAGCCCCACCCATTCATTGTTTTAAGGAAAATCCCACTTAGGTGGGTATTTATATGTGGGAACATGAGATAAAATTTATGTGACTGATAACTAGATCATTTCCATGAGGTGGGTGTAGGACACGTTGAGATGGGGTGATGATGAAGGCATTATCCATTTATCATCCAAACAATTGACTGAGTATGTCGATGTCGAGGATAGAAGTTCTCAATTTTTTTATCTCTTATTCTGTTATTCATTTCCTTCATCCGAAATGAAGTACTATTTCCAAGGGGAAATCCCATATTTTTTTAGTAGGCTAGGGGAAAATTAGTAGAAATTTCACCACCAAAATATGGCCAGAATGACACCCCACTCAGAATAGATGAATCATCTCATGAATTAGGAAAGATATCCCTAGCCCAGTAATCAATGTAGGTTGAGATGGCTTGAGAATTTTCATTGATTCCTATAATACATGCCTTTGAGGAGGCTGGTTCTAGAAATATTTCAATTAAAAGAAAATATCCCTAGAAAATAAAATAATTGGAAAAGTGCCACTTGAGGGATGGTAAATTATTACAGTATCATTAATCATTTCATTATATAGAACAAATGTAGAAACCTTCTTTATAGTTTCAAAATATATTTCTCTCCCCTATTTGAAGGGGATCATAAATGAGCCTCCCAAGTATGATAAATATTATATGAAACAAGCATTGATTCATGGTGGTGAGTTGGTTCTGTTGATAGAATAAGTGTCAAGGGTTGATGATACATTATATTCTCCTACTGATGTAGAGAGGGTGGTGGATTCTGGTAATGTCAATTGTACATCACAAGGCATTAGAAGATAAATTTTGACTTTTATTCCTTATTATATCCCATTTTTATATCATGCACCATAGGATACTGCGATGACTGATTATGACCCAATGACTATCACTAATGAAGCTGTTTGGGGTATCGGGTCATCAGAAGTTGGTGTCGTATAGGGTCTCGAGCCAAATATTTTGGGTTTCCTCATAGGTGAGACATCCACATGTCATTGGAAATTAATACATTCTATGATAAATTGTGACATGATAGTTGAAGAAATTATAGAATATATTAAACATCCCAATACCTTATAAGAGTATGATGAAATTAATAAGGATTTAAAAGGATACGACTCATTTATTTTGTACCACAAATTTTTGTTCTTGATGTTTATATAATCTATAATTTAATTGTGTATCCTTGTATATGGAAAATGTTTTGGTGGTGGTGAATGATGAAGGATATAAATTAAATACCAATCGTAATATTTAGAGTGAACTGACACAGGTGAATTATTGAAAGAGAGAGTATTTATGAACCTCTTTGTGTGAGCTCTAAGAAGGACCAAGAGAGTGCCCCTACTCAAGAGACTATGACTTAAACTAATTAGGTCAACAATTTCAGGGTAGAGTCTACCCAATCCATTGACCTATTACTGGGTGAGTGTTTGAAAATTCTTTAATCATACCATACCACTTGTATTTGTTATCATTTTGAGGATAAAAATGAGTAGTATCTATGTTTAGAGCCATTAATTAATCTATCCTTGGATAAAGGATGACCCCCTATGGAAATGTATATGATACTGGTGGGATAAGATTCCACTATCCTATAGGGATAAGGGTAGGGTTCCTCATTGATTGATCAAATCCTAGAATACATTTCTCCCTTTCATAGTGGATCTAAGTCAAATTTGGACACACATAATGCCCTACTCATTACACTCCATTCATATTGGTGAGAAATATTGAAAATAATCTACGAGACACCATTTGAAGAGATTACATCATGGGTTTTCCAACTCTCATTCCTATTTGGTATACTAGGACCTAGAATATTTGATCACTGCATGATTCACACCACTGTGAATGAGATCATTCCCAAGCAGGTGTGAGAATATAATCTTCAACAAAACCCTATAAAGGTGAATCTTCTTGTCAACATTGATGATATACAAGCCTCATTATCATATCCAAAGGCCAACCAGGCTAATAAGATAGCATTATTTTAAAAAAAATATCAATGATAATACTATTTAAGTATCACACCTTTAGTAAGAATTGTATTCTACTCAGGGGGAGCTCATAAAACATCACCATTACCTAGAAGGGGACTAAGATAAAGGGTGAACTTCTATTGTGAAAATGGAGGATGAAATTTTCTAAGATGAGAAGTTTGAATCTATTTAGTTAGCTGTGATTTGACAAGCTACTGATAGGGCTTGGGTGGCTGTTCTTCAAATGAATATTTATTTTGAGGTTATTTTTAATGAGTCATGTAGACAATAGATTTTTAAGATTCTACAACAGTGTTTTTATCTCATAAATGAAAATAATTTTTTTTATAAAATAAATATGTCTTAATCCCTATTTTCCTTCTAAAATCATAACATAATGCTTATATTTATTTACAGAGAAATACATAGATGTGTAAGGTACATATAACCATAGTGATAAGGATGGGTAGATGCTCTAATTTTTTCCTAATACATGGGGCCTATGAAGTGGAGTTTGACTGTTGTTATGGTTATATGGATAACACTAAATAAATTCATCTCTTGTGTCATCAACAGAATTTTTACCTAAGTCCAATATGGAGACTTATCGGGAATGATATTAAATTTTTTAGGCCACCATTTATGGGTTTTATTCCTAATAGGTTTTGTTCTTATTTCCTTTCATTGCTCATTTTTTTCCATAACCACATGGAGTATAGTCCTAGCATTTCAAGACGCAACTTTTTAAAGATCTCCCTTTACGATTTTTCAATTGGGTGAGTAATGTGTCTATTTTAATTGGAATTTTAATCTCATAAATGATGGACTAGCAAGACTAGTGTTTTAGGTCAAATAGGCTCGACCATAATTTTTTAAATGATGACAAAAAATGGATTGTTGGCCATGAATATTCCTACATTCTTTTAATACTTGATAGGGAATTTTGAGACAAGATTTTTTTGTTCCAAAATATAGAACATGACATTCGATAATAGAGGATGTATCAATTGAGGATTAAGTTACCTATGGTTGGAAATCACATTTTTTTGAATTATTTATTAAAATTTGAATAGGGTGTGTCACTGTATAGTCAAATACTGGCATCCTTTAGGTGAAAGTACTAGTTTGTGGGAGACAAATGCAAAGAAAACTGAGCATGTTACAACATCTCAAGGAAAAGGAGTTATCCAAAATTATGAATATCTATTACTAATGAATGAAGTATGTTTATGGGTATTTTTATTTCTCAAGAGAACGATATTTAGTTTTTCTCTTGGAAGATATTTGATAATGAAGAGATCATATTTATTGGTTTTTTCCATGAATGGGAAAAAAATCCTACGTGATTTTTTTTGTGAAGGAGGGTACATTTTTAAAGTGACCAATGTCATGGGGATGACTCTTTTTGACAAGAGTTTAAGCATAATGTAGTTTAATATTTTGTGGGTATGAAATTATTCTAGAAATTTTAAATTCTTACAACAAGGAAATTCTTCTATGAAATTTAAAGTCATACTGAAAGGAAATTATGCGACGAAGTTTAATGTAGTAAATCATGAAAATTATGATTGGTAGTTTAAATTCATACAGAAAAGAAATTATTCTATTATTATTAATTTCCTATAGTAAGGAAATCTGAGGGATATAATTTAAGTTGTTTAACTTTGACTGAAAGGTTAATAATCTTCCCATTTCATTACAATAATTCATAAAATGTGCCTCCACTTTCAAGTATGATGGGTGGGGGGATATTTTAAACAATAATATAGGGATATTTGGATCCAATGAGTGGTATGGGAAAAAAGATATCAGGGAGATATATGAGCTCTCCCTTGATAAGAGTGTTTCTATTGATTGAAAAAAAAATAGTTTTTTGGGATACTTTATGCAAAGCCAACTGGTGCATGTTAGTACATAGTCAAATATTAGAATCTATTAGCTAACATACTAATATTGTTGGAGAGTTATGAAAATACAAATAGTTATTGTTACAACATAGTCTAGTAAAGGAGTTATCATGAATTATAACGTTCAATTAAAGGTATATGAAGTTACTTTGTGGAGATTCTAATTTCCCCCGGAAAAAAGTTAGGTTTTTAGAAGGTAGGTGCCTAAATATAGGAGGACCATTTTTAGTAAAATTTTCTTGAGAATTGGGAGAATATGTTAACTATGATGTTATATCCCAGTGATGAAAAATATGGTGATTTTAGTTTTAGTTCATATTACTAGAACAATAACATTATAAAAATCATAGCTGGTATGTGGCATACCTAACCAAGATCATTCCTGCGTATTTCATACATGTGGGAGGAAATTGTAATCCATGGCCTTCGGGGTTTTCAAAATTACAGAAAGGATATATGAAAAAAAAAATCATGGATGACCACTGAATGAATTTGAATCCTAGTTTATAACATAATTTCATCAATTTGTACATGGAAAAAGGGGCTTCTTCTAAGGTAGAAGATACTGCTGATTGAAAAACATATTTTGTGGGTTAATTTATGAAAATAAATCTAGGTAATTTTACAGCCCAATCAAATAGTGGAATCCTTTGGATAAAAAACCCAGTTTGTAGGTGAATTTATCCATTCCTAATTTTTGAGTGTTTCTAAATAGACATGAATGGAGTGATCAGGTAGTAGATATTCTATCACTGAAATATAAGGAAATATCATGGAGATATGAAAGTGCCCATGATTTGGAGTATGATGTGTGGAAGTAATATTTTTTGAGAAAAAATGAAAAATTTGGAATGATTTTGTCCATAAATGGTAAAGTACCTTGAATAAGTCCTACTCATATGTATAAGTGGAATCACTATTTACTTTGTGGACCCACTAATGATGTGACCTGAATTAAGATCTCTTGCATAGATCCCTGTTTGTACATAAGAGAGGGATAATTTTTACTTACTTTTTGACTGGAACTATTTCATGAGGTCTATTTGTCACTAGATATCTCACTGGAAAGATAACTTAGAAAAATATAGTATTTATATTATCACGTAGTTTAAATTAATTCATCGAGGACATTACCCATGTAGTTTAACATCATCCGGTAAGGATGATGGTGACTCGACATGAAAAGCAAGGGAATATTGAAGCTGGACATAAGTATAGTACCCCATAATCACTAAAATTCTTATTGAAACAAGAAACAAGTCACACGTAGTTCTAAAAAAGATTCACCATACTTAATGAGTCCATTAGTTGTGAAAATGGGGTTTATAATATGGGCTCACGCATTGGGTGAGAACCCACATTGGATTATATCATGTATACATGACTCATAAAAAATAAAATAGGAAAATTTTCCATATTGTGTTGTGGATGGGACCATTAATGAAAATTTGGACGTCACTGTGTATCTCATTGGAATGAGATTAAAGCCACACATAGTTTTTAAGGAGATCATGTAGTTTATTATCAGGTGATGAGGAAACATTTTGTTCCTTTTAAGGGATTTATTCAAGAACCATGATATCCCCAATGTGAATTGATATTCCTTAATATTTCTAGAAACTCATTTACCAAAACTCTTAAGCCCATGTGAGGTTTGCTTGATATGAGAAACATGGAGTTTAAATGGTTTCTTCCACCACACGAAAGAAATATAAGGGAAGGATAATGGTATTTAGATTTTCTTGGGGGCTACACAATGAAGTATGATCCAGTTTTCACTATGTTTTTGAATGATAATCAATCCACACATAGTTCTTGGCATCCCATGTAGTTTAACATCATGTGTTGAGCACGAAGATGAACCTTTAGGAAAGAGAGGAAATATTTCAGTGGATCCCAAGGATTGAAATATTGGTTTCACTATGTATCCCACTAGAATGAGAATCAATACATGAAGTTCTTGAAGAAAAGTTCTTTTTAACATCCTGAAACAATGATGAGGGCTACCATATGAGAAAAATGGGTATTGTGGAAAGATAAGGGGATATGACTATAGCATCACTACATATCTTTTTGGGGAAGTAATCAATCCACACATAGCTCAAGAATACAGTTCCCCACATCAACCATGTTCTATGATAGGTAAAAGGGGTCTTTGATATTCTCTATAATGATGTTTGGGACCTAGACAAGAGGTATAGGAATCACTACATATCTGACTGGGAAAAAAATGAAGACATATATAGTTCTTGAAAGCTTCCCTATATATCTTTTAATCTTACATAGGGAGTGAGGAATGTTTTTTGTAGCTGGACCTGGGATTAGATATCTAAGCATCTCTACAAATCCCATTGGAATGAGAATCAAGACATACATAGTTCTGGAAATGATCATGCAGTTTATATTCATTCAACATGGACGTTTTTGGTTTATTTATAATGTTTCGGTGAGGATGTGATAATGTGAGGGATTATACCCAAAAGGGGGATGAAGTGCAACTATGGATCCAAAATGATGTGTGTGGGGCTTATGAATGGGTTATTCCCTCCCTTTTTCCTCAGGTTTGGACAAAGAGGGCATCTCAAACCATTGAGGGGATAAAGGTATTTGATTGGGACATACACTCGATATAGAGGGCCATTTTTAAGGGACCATGTGGATAATCTACGTTCATGGTATTTTTGGGGCTTCTTAACAGAAAATGATATGGACTTTAAACAAGCAGATTAATTTCATGTAGTGAGGAAAAATGGTGTCTTGTGGTTTTAGGGAATACGAATTGGAACTTATGTCATATAATTTATTATTGTGTGATAAGGATGATGATTCCAGGAAATTTTAACATTATTCAAAATAGATGTTAGGTAATTCCTTTTATTTTCATGTGATGAAGACCAACTAAGATATATAATGAATTGCAGTTGAGAAGAATGTCTTGTGTTACAAGAAATATTTTTTTTATGAACCTTATATTGGATACGGTCTTAATGATCTCCCCATCCATTGAGATTAATTAATAAGCTTTGTGAGAGTGGGGACTATGTATGGTGTAGGGTCTTTCGCACATTGGTTTAGTCCTTGGAGGATTCTTTCTTGGTATCATTGGAGTTCTAATAACCAATACCAGTTATCCTTAGAGGAATGAAAGAAAGTGGACCTTATTGTTATTGGATTGTGTCGCCTGATTTTGATCGACCTCGATGAGATGAATAGTATGAAATATTTTTTCATCCAGTCGATCTAATTTTTCTAGACATTTCTGGGATTCCTCACATGTCGATAGATGGTCATATATGGGAATACAGAGTGATGGAAGTTGAAATTCCATGGATAGGACTACATCTATTTCATATAACACTGAGTATGGGGTCACCCATGTAGAAATACAAGTTTTATTATGGTAAGGCCATAAGGAATATATGATATTTTTAGGACATTTTTTTTATCTTTATCCACCATCTTATGGATTATGTTTGACCTTGTCCTTTTGAGGGCATCAATCTATCCATTAGTCATTCCATGGTATTTGGATGAATGGATGGATTCGATATTGTATTCCTTATATATCTTTTCCACAATATCAAAAGGGAAATTGTTTCTGTTGACCATCATTTTTTCATAAGGGTCACAAAATCTGGTAATTACGTTGTCCTTCAAGATGTTAAATTTTTTTGGGAAGTAAATTTCTTGAGGGGTATTGCTTCATCCCATTTAGAGAGGAAATCTGTAATAGTTAAGATTTATTTTAAATGGCTGAACATAGTTATATTTTATGTCCACATGATATATATTCCTAATATATAAAATGAACATGAATATTTGGTTGTATGTAGAAACTCTGAGGGTTTATGGATTAATTAGTCCTGAAATTTCATGGTGAACTCAGTGTAATACTATATCATCAAAGGCTAGAAGTTTCCAAGATCTGGGATTCATTTGGAAATATTATCTCCGAACTAGTGGGACCCACAGGCTCCCAAGTTTTCCTCTTTCATGTTGGAAGTGGTCTCCTCTCCATCAATAAAACTGAGAAAGACTTCATTAAATCCTTGTTTATAGAGGACCTTGTGGTCATAAAGTGCGATATTCATTGTTTGTTGTCATATTTTCTAATTCCTACATCTTTCTAATGATAGCACTCTATTTTATAGGTAGTCCATGATTGGTATCATCCACCTAGTGGTATGGCCATATAGTTTGGGGACATGAAAAACATCATTAGTATCTTCCGTTAAGATTTGAATAAATGTTGATACCATTTAGTGATGGCTAATGCTAATGACTTTTTTGTCCCAATTTGGATCCATAGAGTTGTAGCTGCATTCTAAAATGCATATTCCTATGAATTCTATAATTTTGGGACCTGATTCAATATTGGATTTGATGGGAACTCATGCATTAACCCCAATACATAGTCAAGAGGAAGGATTAGTTCTTCTTTTTTGATGCAATAATTACCATTGGAATGTTTGATTATGAACATTGAATCGACCATCACTTCCAAGTGGTTCGTTGGTATTTGGGGTTCCAGTCCTTGAACTACGATGAAGGAAGGATATTATACCTCATTATTAGTATAGACTTATAATATTAAGAAGTATTAAGTTACAACTTCCTTCATTGGGGAGGTAAGCAGATCCCTAGCCTGACTTTGTTGATCATTGGGGTTTCCATTATCCTCCCTGCAGGGCTCTTGGATGCACTATAAAAATACATTTTCTAGGTTTGGGACCACCTTTGAGTAGATAATATATCCTCAAATGGAAATTTATTATTTAACGATGTTGTTTCTGCAGATGGATGTTCTTAAAGGAAATCTACCAAGGAATATCCTTTGAATTCTCTCTACATAAAGAATTGTATACTAAAAAGCTACAGAATAACCTCCCACCATGCCAGACATCCTATCAATATCAGATGGATTCTGATTTATTTGAGTATATTATTATGAGGGACCAATTGGATATTATGTTATTGAAGGTAGGTCCTCTATTTCTAAACTATGGGTATTAATTCTATGAATCTCTTCCTGATATTGTAATAACGAGTCTTAGTGTCGAACATGGTTCAACTAAGATAATAATGTTTTTTTCAATCATAGTATTGTTCTTTTGTGCAGGGAAGGTTCCCAATGATTGTTCTAGGTCCAAACCATATAAAATGAGATAATTTAGCCTAAAATGTGGCATTAATACTTTTGGTATCAAGAAGTACTTCTTGAGGTTTTAAAATGAATCATAACATTCACTAATCCACTAATATGGGACCCCCTTCTTCATCTATTTGGTGAAGGGAAATTACTAGCCGATATGATTGGATGTGAAGTTACAGATGCTATCCAAGTGTCCTTGAATTCTTCTCAACTCCATAAGGATTAAAAGTTGTGATTTAATTGTATATATTTTATTTCATCGGGGTCTAATTCAATACCACGATGGTGTATGATGTTTATTAGAAACTTTCACGAGGTTACCCCAAAATCATATTTTAAGGGGTTTGTATTTAGGATATGTTGTTGAAGTATGTTGAAGTTGGTCTCTTGGTCATCCAGGTAGTTATAATGTTTTTGGGACTTAACTACTAGATCATCAACATATCATTTCAAATATTTCCAAAAAAGGGATTGATGATGCGATGCATGGGACATTGGTATGTGGAACCATAATTCTTCAAGACAAATGGAATTACCTGATAGCATAATACCCCATGGGGGCATTAAAGTCATTGGATTATTCATCTTATAGGGCCATCCAATGCTGTTTGTTCCTTGAATATCCATCCCTGAAGGATAGGGATTGATTACAATCTGTTACATCAATCAAGAGTTAAATTATTTGAACCGAGAATTCATCTTTTGGACAATGTCAATTGAGATATCTAAAGATAAAAATACTCTAATTTTACAATTATTCAACTTTTCTGAGATGATATTATGTTTCAATTTTAGATATTGAACTTCCTGGATGAATTTTTCTTTGATGAGCTTATCTACTTCATTGTAAATTTCGATGATCTGTTTAAGGTGTTCCCTCCTCACTGCCTATTTAAATCCTTCTTGGTTTTCTAGAAAAGCTAAGTATTGGATGTCCACCTCAGGATTGAGGCCTAGAATCTATGTGTAATTCCAAGTAAACAGATCCTGGTGCTTCTTCAAGAAGGATATATATACCTCTTGTTTCTTGAAATTCATTGGTTCACTAATCATATTTGGTCATTGATCATCATAAGTACAATGATTTATTTCTATTAGTTCTTCGATAGTGTTAGAGACACCTTCCTCAAATGTTAGATTTGTGTATCTATGGTCTTCTTCTTCTTCCTCTTCCTCATTATTTACCTATATCACCTCTTCATAGGATGTTGGTGATGAATAATGTTTCTCATAATTAGGTGAGGAGTCAAAACATGGATATCCAGAAGATGAAGAAATCATTTCTGGATAAATTGATGGCGCAATTCCTTTTAGAGCTCCAAAGGGGAGACAAGGGGTTGAATAGAGCATCTTCATTTTATTTCATTTGTATTATGGATTCAACCAAACCTAGATGATGGAATAGGGATGTGTTAAATCATGGGGGATGGACTGAATACATTTTCATCCATGCATTCATTACTTATTGGAGAGTTGAAAACATCCCCAATGCCATTAGACTCAGCTTTTACGTAAAAAATTAAAAAATTAATTAGACGTGTTATTGAGTTTAGGAAAACCCCTTTGATTTGATTGATGAGAACCATGTACTCTGCACTGATCTAGTTTAAAGGGTTAGCTAGAATCATCTCCATTCCAGTAGGGACACTAATTCGAGCAACATCATCAGTCACAGATCACATCCCTTCTCTTTGATAGAATTATACATATATATACTATTAATCAAATGATTTGAATGGATATTTGTAACCATTTGATGTACCAACTATATATTAAATAAATATTTGAGGCATTTATGGTATAAGAAGGGACAACCACGTGATCATGTTGCCAAGTTCTTCCCAGTATAACATGAAGGACCATATCTTATCTAAAAACCATGAATTCCAAGTCAAACATGAGATCCATGGACAAAGTATTCAGTTTTATTTCTTCAAGACTCATTTGATTATTCTTTTCGTAACCCTATAACATTAATGTGGAGGGGAACAAGTGAGATTCATTGAAAACTTTATGGTGAAGTGTCTGGACAAGAGTGACATTGAATCCTTAGATGCTTTCAATGAAAGATTTCTGGACATCAATGTCATTTATCCTTCAAGATATCTTAAAGGGTCTGATGTGTCACTATATGATGGAATAATCATCCTCATCTATGAAATAGATTAACATGTGGAATTCTTTAGGATCATTAGATACATGATATAATTCAGCAGCTTTAACCTCAACTTCAAATTCCTGAGGGATTGAAAAATCTTGTTTGAGTGCTTCAAAAAGAACTTTTAATAGACTCAAATCATCCAAAAATGAAAAATTGGATGAAATTGGGGCCAATTACTTAAAAACATACTTATGGTACTAAGGTTTATGATTACCATTACATGGAAATTTTTTACTGATGTTTTCAGGACAGAATTAATCGATGTGGATAGATCATCCCTTGGATCAATAGTTGAATGTTCATACGCTCTCTTTGGATTAGGTTGACTAGGTATGTTTGTATGTCAAGGTTTATTGGGTGATAATGTGTCCTAGAGTCAATCTTCTATGATGATAAAGTGAGGGAATACACTTTCATGTGTGGGGGATATCCTTTTTTAATGGTGATCTCACTGGAGAGTTCTTCCATGAGTTTCATCCGGATAGGTAGTTCGTGCATGGATGCAGATAGAGTAGTGGCTCCTGGCATGAACCTGCATTCCCATGTATCCTTAATTGTAAAATATTCTTCCCCCAGTTCCAAATCCAAGTATATGGAATTTGGGTTCATAATAACACTAATTATCAGAAAAGGGATCCATTAATTTGTTAACATTAATGGAACGGAATATCAACTCTATGTTTGATGGATATTATGTTTGGAAGGTTGACCCTTATTTTACCATTTTTCCAAGAAGTGCCCATGCTTTTAGGATGTCTAGAAAGAAGTTTTCTAAAGTTAAAGAAAACATTGGCACTGGTACATGCTCATCTTCTGAGGTATTATTCTTACTCTTCTGGCTATGTATCTTCATAAAACACTGTATTTCAAGGGATTAATAAGTTTAGGGAGTTGGATATGTTGTAGGGGATGAAATTAATGGAATAATTGGTTATTGAAATTGTGTTTAGATGATGAAATGAGTTAGGTTTATCTTCTTTCAAACAATACAATTAATGATCTTATATGTACCATTTCTATTAACTTCCTTCTATTCATTATGATCCTATTTATTAGTGGTAGAAACACATGGCCTTCCCATCTTTACTTGCCCATAGTCCACCATCTTTTTCAAGATGTATTTAATGATGAAATTCTCCTGGATGTTCTTCCAAAATACTTTATGAAAGGGGATATTTTTTTATATTTTCATCCTTATAATTTATGGGATTTATGGGATTTGAAAATTTAATCATGTTACCCTGAAATTTTGAGATGAAGTATCTAGGTATGTGGTCATTTTGAAAAGAATATAACTTGGTTTTCATATCCCCAGAAAGTTTTCACCTCTTCTATCTCTGATCATCTTGATGATTTGGTTATTGTTTCTAAGTATTTGGAGGTGGATTCACATGATATGGTGCAAGATTTAGGGAAGGAGTAGGTACCTGGGATTACATAAGTGTAATAGTAGCTGCCTCTACTTCCACAAATCTCTTTCATTGAGTGTATAAAATTACTCAAGGCATATTTTTGGTTTCTAGGATTTAGTGTTCAACTCTTTTAGGAATCGTGGCATGGTCCTAAAACCCTCATGTATATTTCACAAGGACAATTGGTGTGAATAACTCTTCATGATGGTTCACTATACAAATGGTGAACATGTATTCTTTAGGGTATGATAGGATTAAGATGTATGAAAATACTTTCTACTAAGAAATGAAATATAAGACCCCTTTATTCTCCTACTACTTGTAGTTTGAGAGGTAGAAGACTATTTTCCTCTATAGTGTCAATCTAAACTGGATTAGAAACCTCCGATGAAGGTCTTCCCACCCCGTAATTGATTGAGCATGGAAAATAGTGTACCACAGAAAGGGTAGTCCCTACTATGATAGCATGAATCACCTTAGTTTCACTGCCTCCTGCTTTTAATGTGTCCCCATGATGAGATTATACAAAGTGATGAAATGCACCAATTATTCTCCAGGTCTCTTGAGCCCTTAAAAAAGGTAAATTTATGGTTCCAAATGTTTTTATATGGATGATTTAGATGTATCCATTTTGGGTAAGTATTATTTTCCAATTGTATCGATGCACATCATTCCTCAATGGACTCTAGTCCACCCATTAGGGTAAAAATAGTTTTCGTGATACCTTAGGGAAAATCTGGTTGAGACAGATCCTGAGTAGGTCTAAGGTAATGTGGGGACATCTGTGGAGAAACTTCTAGTATCTTCCTTTGGTAAACCATAGGGGTAGGCTTTTAAGGACGTGCCTAACTCTATTCTGGTTGTGCACCTAATAGAGGGAATTCTAAATTATCTACTGTGTGATCCATGTATATTGGTGGTTTTTATCTTAGGTTGAGTGGGTGTTCCATATCCACTTCAGTTTCTATGGATAACCCTTTTTGGTGAGGTACACTTTATGGGAGTGCGAGTTGAGGTTATACTTATAGAGAACATCTGATAAGAAGGTTTCCTTAGATAAAAAATACATTGATTCTTCTAAATTATTTCATCTATTCCTTATATTGAAAAAACCCTTCCTATAATGAATTGGGATTAACCGCCCTGGGAGGTAGGTGATGCAGAATCTAACCCTTACCCTTTTCCTTGTTGGATTCCTTTTTAGGGGTTAATGATGGATTATTTGAAGGTGTTACAAAATTCAAGGCATGCATGTTGTTCTAGGTACACACAACCCCTTCAATTGTTTTAGTGTCTACCATATTTTGATCTAAAACTTCCTCCTCCAATTCCTCCTCCAAATTAGACTCATGTTCTATAAGGCCACCAGGGGTGGTATTAATGACATTCATTGATGCATAATTCATTAAAGATATTATCTTAGTTCCTTTTCAAGACTAAATTTTTATATTCCGTCAATGAGGTGTTACCCTATCCTCTTATGATTCTCTGATATCCATTTGGATGATGGAAATCTGAAGGGAATCTCGAGATAATTTAGTCATACACATTCCTAGTGTAGGTACCTGATCATGAGAAGGGGATAAATGTGAGGGTCTATTCAGTGTCATTTCTCCTAATAAGGAGAAGAATGAATTTATCTAAGGAGGGGGTTTCTGAGGTGACCCCCAAACCCCAAGCGATTGAGCTATTATCATTCCCCATTCACGACTCTTTGGTCCAGGTGTGCTGACCGGGGGGGGGGTTGTGTTAAAAAATCCCATAGCCTTAAATTCTAGGGTTTCTATTTCACTATTATGGATTCTTCAATTGCAGCTTCCGTTCTGATTCTATGGAGTTTTGTATGAACATGGGTTAGGTGCATCATTTGGTATTCAACTAAATAATCCAATTCTAAAGACCATTGCTCTGTTTCTGAAATTTCTATTATCTGATGACCGACTTCCTCTAGCCAGAAGTCTTTCTCAATATTTTTAGATTCTTTGCAGAAAATTCTCTCAATAGTATTTTTTCCTGTAGCCTGACATCAGTGAGAATCGGTTGGGAAATATTTTTGATTATCATATCATTGGTAGTGGAAAAAATCCATTTATTGAATATGGTGTTAATCTATAACATTGCATGATACCAAATTGGATGTATTTCCTTATCAGGGAGTGTGGTGAAATGTAACACTCCATGTCCACCCCATCCTATGATATGAAAACCATATGGGGAATCGCTGATCAATGGTCAAAATATTTTTAGTTCTATGAGGGCATTTGTTTTGAATGGATCGTTTATTTGTTTATGTATTTTATTAGTCTTGGGGTGCCACTAGGTCAATTTTTCATTTCATCTTTTATATTACCATGATTTTACATCAATATTCATTATATGAACAGTTTTTTATCTCATGTAAAGAAGATTTTTCCACATATTGAGGTGGATTTCATTCACAGAGTCTTTCTGAAACGCCTATTGAATGTTTTATTGAGGGATGGAAAAAGGAAATAACATTACTAGAATGTCACCTTTAGCCATATGTTTCCTTATATTTATTATTTCATCTTTTTCTTTTTTCTATAGATTCTAAAACCTAGTCTGACCAAAGTAGACATTTCAATATTATTTATCATAAAAAATGATTGTTAGGAACTTCCTCTATCATACTTGAGGCTATATGGACTAAGGGTGGTTTAGAGAATGATTGTCTCCTTAGGATGTCTTCTGGATGAGACATAATTTCACCTGAAAATGATAAGTCATCAGACTTGACTAAACATATTTTTCTATGTTCCTCATGGTTGGATGGCTTTATCATCACCACATCGCCAAGGGTATGACCCTTATGATGAATCAAAAAACTACTACGGAGATAACTTTATCTATAGACATCATCATAGGGAGGACTAAAATGGTTGATTAAAGTAAGGGGGAGACCCTCTTGATAATTTATCTTCTAGACACATGGAGGGTGTTTGTTAATATCATTTGGAGATGGGCAATCAATATCGATCATATTATCGTCGTGAAGAAATCATTTATAGTGAAGTGTCTATGGAGGACCTTTATAAGTACTGATACTTCACCTACATTTTAATAATGGTTTATTAGGATCTAGATCTTCCATAAAAAAGTGTGTGAGGGATTCAATAAATCGTGCAATAAGTACTAAAGGGGGAAAGATTGGCCCTTCATATTAAAAATTTCTCTCACAATTATTCTTTTTGGATTCCTTCTTTTGATTACCCAGGGACTCTTTTGGGGGAAATTGGGTTTTTGGTATGGAATATTTCTTAGTTGTCTCCCATGTTGCATCTGTAATTTTATTGCAGGCCTCAAAATTGTTTTATAGGGGTTTGTGCCTTGCTCATATTTTCCATTAGAATGGTCCAATTTCCTTCTATTTGAAAGGGTATGTGTTCCCGATAAGGTTGTATGCATGTCATGGTGGATTTTTTCCTTTAACCCTCCTATGAGGTAGCATAGTTGTGTGTCTTCTCTCGGTCAACCTGAAAATGAACCACCATACTTTTGGGGAAGGAGTTGTGTGTCTGCCTCTATGGAACTACTATTTTCACCATTATGATGTCCTAGTTGGTCTGTAGAATGTGGGTAGGGATGTTCATATGCCCTTTCACCACTGTAATAATATCCCTGGTGAATTTAGTGACCATAATGGGGATATATATACCTTTTATATCTACTGTATGGGTATTTTCATTCTATTGAACTCCAATTCCTACCAGTGGATACTGAATGTACTCGTATGTGGGGGAAGAGAGATAAGTATGCCCCCTATTTGTTATCAGGACTTTTTGACTATATTCTCTTGGTGATTCTAGAAAAAACCACTGGAATATTTTATTAAGGTAGTTATGTGTGTATTATTTTAGTTTTTGACAATACAAGGTCGGCATGCTTCTTTGAGTGATACCATACGAGTCTACTGACAGGATTGACTAATTCGTGTAGGGGTTTGTACCTGATCATGGATTACCCCTAAATTTGAATGGCATGCTTTTGGATATGTTTAGGTGTATGTTCATTCCCATGGTATGCCATCAAATTTAGTTGTTGGGCTAATTTATGTTCTTATAGTCTTGTTTGTAGGATGCCTTGGTTGGTGCGGGAAGGTGTATGTCCCTGATCTCCATGTACTATCAGATTTGAATGGTGGGTTTCTTTGTATGTTTCCAGGTGAGTCTACTAGTAGGATAGATTAAGATGGGATTATGTATTTATATTCTCATATATTTCCACCAAATTTTATTTGGGGGATACCCCATAGTGTAATGGGGTCTGTCCCTACTCCATATTGGCCAGTTTCTTCTTCTAGTGGGCCTTCTTATGCACCTGAGTCTAGATAAAATATAACAGAGTGTTGAGGATTTCACCCTCATCATGTTGAGGGTTGACATCCACATATAATTGGTGGTGGAGAATGATAAGATAATACCTTTAAAATGACCCATGTATTTTTTAGAAAATTACTTATGTGGCCTCTTTAACCACCTCTCTATGATAAGGGAGTTCTTGGTTGCTTTATCCAAATGATAAACTCTAGAGATAGTTAATTATGTTGATAGGTGCCTCATACTTATGGACCAATTAACTATGCTGGTTTTGGCGATTGGTGGGGCATCATGAGCTAGAGGGATTATTGAGAAGCCTCCATGGAAAGGACTGTACCATTATTGTGGTACTCCCCAAACAATGTGTTCGAGACCCAACATTGAATATGTTGGGTCAGGACGGTGTCCCATGTTTATATGAATACCTAATAAGTATCTTATCTAAGGAATATGTCCATAGAAGTTAGAAAGAATTCGTTAGTTTGAATGGATTTCTATTTATGGTTCCAAAAAATAGATGACAAACAAAAAGATGAATACGCCGTCCATGGATGGGATTCTTAGGTATCCATATGAAATTATTCAGAACCCACACAGTTTAGTGACGATTAATGAAAAAAATCATTCCATTTATGTTCATGTGATCAGGACCAAACCATGATGTTTAACATCAAGTTTCCAGGGCTTCTAGGAGAATGTTTCCTAGTCAATGTTTTGTGAAAGACTTATGTCGAAGTGGTCTAGGGAACCTAGAAGGGGTCTGTATTCTTAGGTTGAATAATTCTCTACTAGGAATGTGGACCAGAGTGAATATGGTTGATTTAGGATGTTGGGTTTGGACCTCAGGGAGGCTTACTATATATCCCATTTGTGTGGGAATCAAAGCCCTCGTAGTTCAATTATAATGACCAGTTCCTATACAGTCTCTCAAGTTAGGTCTTTTAGGAGACTATGTCACTTTGAGAGGATTATGTTGTGGATTATTCATGAAAAGGATACCATGTGATAGGTTCTATGAGAAATGTCATGAATCATGGTGATTTGGAGGCTTCTTCAGGGATTAAACCTAAGGAGGAGGCCCAAAAGGTGAGTATGGTGACATGATTGGGGATTATTCATAAAAAGGTGGCCCAAAATGTTGGATTTCATGGATTACTCACACTTATTACTCTATTAATAAGATGTTGGGGATTATACTAGGTAGTAGGCCCAATGTTTTAATGGGTGTTTACCCTTAGAAAAATTCCCATAGGTTCAGTTGGGACATACACGTAGAATGGTTCCCATAGGCTCGGTTGGGACATACACCTAGAAAAATGCCCATTTTTTGGGATCATGTGGATTTCTTGACCACAATCAACCTCTATGACTGCAGGAGTCATGGTCAGAGTTAGAAACAAGAGAAAAGGGACATCTAAGAAACCACATAATCATTCATTCCCTATGGTTGGATACAAGGCCTTGAGGACCACTGCTTATGGAGACCCTTTAAAGGATAGAGAGAGGAAGATATGAAAGATGGTAAAATGACAAAACATGTATCTAATTTTATAGATTTCATGATCATGGATATCTTATAATCCCAAATGGGTCATCAAGAGTCTTTATTGAATGTTAGAAACAATAGGTAATAAAAGATCAATAAAATAAAACACCCCCTTCCACTAGTGTAAGAGGCCATAGACACATCAATTCCCTCCCATCACTGTACCCTAGACATAAAGGGAGAGAGAAATGGATTTGATGGTCCCATATAACATCATGTTCTGATATCCTTGATTTTTTTCATTTGGTGATATATCCAGTTATGACCCATGGGAATGAATATTGAAGGAATAATTAAGTAGAAGAGGTATTACAAGAAAGGGTATGGGATTAATACATGGGGATTCCAAATAATGGGTTCTGCAGTAGGAGAAAAGGATTTCATTCCATGTCGATCTGAAAAGAAAGTGTGATGTTCACCCTCTCTTTCTAGAACTAGATCCCCAGGGTCTCAAAGACCATATGTGGAGAAAAGATTATTCTCCCTTATACCGGAGACCAAGGGGTCCCTGACACTGCCCCTAGGGTCAGGGTACTTGGGACTATGGGAATTTATAATCACATTCAACTCTACGACCCTAACCGTTAGATAGGATAAGTATACGAAACCTTTGACCGTATTAATACATAATGGGAGATACCATAGTTTGCCACTTTCCATTATTTTTCATGTTCTTATAATTCATACAAGGTTTTAACTTTGTCCCTATCAGAAAAGGGAGCTATATGAATAGAGGCTCTTCCATGGGTGGCCTAGAAGAGGGCCTCAGTAGTGGCTCATGCAGGGTGGAGTCTTAAGCGTGCAATGTGAGGCACACACATGGAAGCTTGGGCGAGTCAAGTGAGGACCACACATGGTATGCCTATGATACTAAGAGATCTTCATGAAGGTATTCATGCATGAGTTGAAAGTACTTTGGGAAACATACCACTAAGGAAATTAAAATTGTGTTAGAAATTTCTCAAGCAATTAGGGTCTCTAAAGGTGTTACCAAAAGTTAATCATGTATTTCCCTCTTTAGGGAAAGGGATCACGTGGTAGTGTTCATCAAAAATGGGGTAGAGTGATCCTCATGCAGGTGTTATGTGTTTTATAATCTTGGAGGACTTGGGTTCCACTACCCCCACCTTAATTCCATCTATTTAGATTTTAGATGGCTACATAGAAGGTTTCATAGGAACTGAGAAAAGTAATAGGGAGATCATAACATCATTAATTATTAAAAGATTTTTTTAAATCCAAATGAAGGCCCATGGGGTCATATTTATAGTAAAATATGGGACACTGGGTGAAGGTGCAGTCTCCCATGAGTGTATCATACTTGTTGATGCATAGGTACCCTGTATGTCAATGATTGTTGGGGGGTACCAGTTTGATGGGCCTTTGGTAGAGGTTGTGATCCTTATCCTTCCTCTTTTATATTTATATTTTTCTTTTAAGATATTCCATTTGACACCTTTTCATCCATGTGACAAAATGGAGTGTCCACACTGACCCCACCTGAATAGAACTGAAATGTAACAAATTGAATCAAACCATAATAAATAACATCAAACCAAACAAAATAGATTTGATTTGACCCAAAATAAAGACTAATTTTATTCAAACTATCCCACTTTGAATCAAACTATCCTTAATTGAAACAAATGAAGTTGAACAAAAGCATATACACTTGATCAAAAGACACACAAGCCCAACTGAATCAAACTAGGCCAAATAAATAAATACTCACATAACCTAACTCAACTAAATCCGAATTTAAATGAACATAAATAAATCAAATTTACCCAAAAAAACTAAAATGAATCAAATCAACATGAACTTGGCCAAATTTAACTAATATGAACTACTTAAAATTCCATCAAACCTAACTGAACATGAAAAAAATAATTGAAATAATTTTTTATAGTCATTAATTTAATAAAACCTAAAAATCCCAATAAAAAAAACAAAACCTAATGAAAAGAATTTTAATAACATAATCCTGACACAACCAGTGATGATGTGATCCAAAACAAAATAAACTAAACAAAAAAGAACCAAACTAATCCAATTTTAATAAAAATGATTCAAAACCTCTCAAAACAAACTGAACTGTGATGAATCTATCTAAAAATATCAAACCTGATTAAATTTGATGATTAATCTATTGCTTCAACATTACATGACTATCATGGGGAATATTAAAGAAAAAAACAATTTGGAATCTTGTATTTCAATATTCCTTGATAAAGGGGAGAGTTACCATGACACATATTTGAAGTTCCTTTAAGCCTCATTAATTTATTCAATAATTTAAAACTCATTTAAATAACACCCTTAGGTATTTATATTTCATAAAGAAAACTATCATAATAAATTCATTGACCCACAATGGATGTGGAAAATTATTTTATTCAGTTGCATATATATCATCATAAAATATATAATTCCTTAATATTTAAAATGGTAAATAACACAATGTGGGGACACAAAAAATATCATAATCAATATAAAAACATGTATAATACTTAGGGGGTTGGTTAAAAGGACCACATTTCTTATAATAGAAGAAATTACCTCTTCAAGAACCACCTTTTCATCACTTTGAAGGCATGCCCATGTGTACTGGTTATTTACCTCACACATGGGGTCCCTTTATCATGCCAAGAACTACAAAAAACTAATTACATTATTAATAATAAATAATCAATTTATTTTAAATTTTATAAAATACTAATTAAGTATCTAGGTATGAATACTTTACATAATATGGTTATTTAGAAATAGTAATATTTTATATAAAAATTAATAGAATAAAAATTAATTTATTATAAATTTTAATAGAATAAGAGACTAAATAAGAAATACAAATAAAAACAAAATTTTGTATATTATTATGTATAGTTATTACTCATTAATATAATTGAATTTAATATCCTAGTTCTATATTTATTGTATTTTGTTATATATATTATATTTTTTTTCTTTTATATTAGGATTCTCATATAAAATAGAGGGTCAGTTATGGTTTCATATAAAGTGAACAATTCTCATTTCCTTAAATATATTTTTCATTTGAATTCATTAATATTTAATTTTTTTTACTATGTGACATATACTGTTATATATTTATACATTAGAAATTTAATAAAATAGATGATGAATCTTTTGGAATGTGTTTGTGCACACATACTATGCATGTTTGAAAAAAATATTTCATATCCATACTACATTTATGTGGATGAAAAATTGATTTTCTTATTATGTAATGCAGTCTATAAATAACACGAATGGAAAGATATCATGTACTATTTTTATGAAGAATAAAATATCCGTAAGGCTTAAATATCATCATAGTTTTAGTTCAATGGGACATCGATGATTCTTACTAATAGATCTTCTGTATCGGAATAATCGTAAATTTTAAACAATACCATAGTGACTGGAAATCACTTAAATTTATGTATGGAATAGCTATTCTTAATGAATTCTGAGATGCTAACCATTCATTCTGAAAGGGTCATATAAAATATAGAAAGTGGAATATTTTTTACATTGAAACCAATTAAAATTGGAAGAAGAAAAATATCTTCATTGAGTATCCTTATAGGTAAACCAAATTGTTACACCATTACTCTACATTAATGGACATTGAAAAAAATATATTTGAAATGTGTAATTTAATTAGTCTCAATGTTAAGGGAAATAAAAAGGGGATTTATGATCTCTTCAAGACTTATTAGATTGGGGTATCAAACTTGAATTACGTCCTCTATGTATTTGTGAAAATAAATGGAAAGTTATGTGTTATTCTTATGGGACGGAGCTGAAAAAAATTACTTTTTGGAGGTAGTGTAGATTATTATACTTATAGATGTCTATTAAAGAAACTTATCAATAAGGGCCAATAGAATATGGTTAAATTTTAAATCATTTAAGACTCATGATTTTCACATACATCTGTAAGATTTTATTCCAATAGTAATACAGAATCTATTTTCCAATAATGTAAGTGTTGAAGTTATTCAATTGTGCCATTTTTATAGAGATTATTGTGATATGAAGTTTTATATGTCTTTCATTCAAATGAAATTGGAAGAGAAACCATTAATTTTTAATTTTGAGTTATAGAAAATATTTCCACCATAAATTTTCACTTTCTAACTACATATAACTATCATTCATCCAACCAAAATACTTCTTGGAGGATTTTTTTTATGAATCCAATTGAAAAGCAATTTGTGAACCTTGATGTATTATGTTTAGAACATGATTCATCTTTATGGTTTTATCAAGAATGATTACATGTATCCAGAATGTATGAGTTTCTATTCAATGTATTGGTCTAATGTGACTATGAAATCAAATTAGACAATTAGAAATGAAGATGCGTAGTATGATAATATTGAGCCTAGTTTTCCATCACATCCCCAAATAGGGGGAATTCCTATATCATATACATTTTCCACATTAATCCTTGAATAGTGGAATATGGCACATTGTATAGTTTTTTAACTATCATTTGTTCGATGACTTCATCAAGTAAATTGAACAGGTATATGTTATGTCATCTCATGTAATTATATATATCTTGTAAACTATTTCTATATATTTTTGTAGGTAACATAAATAATTTATAAATAGAAATCATAGTTATTTATCTTTGTGAAGGAGGGATACTTTTCATAGAAAATAGTTTTATTCTTTGTTGAAATAGAATGTAGAAGTATTAGTGTTTTAAATTAATAAAATTTATATTTAGTTAATTTTGATATTCCTTTTTATTTTAGGTATTGGTTTTTCATACTGAATCTATCACTGAGGATATAAGAGATTTGGAATTTAGTTCTAATTCAATGGTTCATTAATATAGATTAATTATGATTAATGAGTAAAAGTTTGTTATTATTGAACATGAAAACAAAACATGATGGTGTTATGGTAACTTAAACAATAGACTATTATTCTAGTGAATTCGATACTAGACCTCGATTTGAAGATGTATCATATTATGGATTCATTGTAGAAATACTAATATTGGAATATTACTTTCATGGGTGAGTCACTATGATGAAATTAAAATGGTCTGATTCAATGAAGTGTAATGGATCAATTATCAATTATTGTGGTTTTTGAGTTATTGATATGATTGAAACTCTTCCAAATGACGAGACATATATATTTATGTCAGGGATAAAATAAGTTTCTTTATGATAGATAATATGTGATCTAAATTTGTTTCCATTATTTAAGTAATACCAAAAAATATTTTTGATGATGGCGATGATGAAATCAACTCTATCCCCATTCACATTGGCCCTAATCAATTTATTACTTATGATAAATCAAATAATACAATTTTTCAGAGTTGATTATGATCATGAAGTCATGAAATGAAATATATAGAATCATCCATCTATTTTATGAGTACTTTAGGTTCATCTCAACTTGGGTTGTTAAGGTTGGTACTATTCAAATTTCTCTACTATTGGTTACAAATATTTTTTATCTGACATAAAATTTATGATAATTTTCAATAGATACTGGTTTCAGTTTTCTTTGAGTTTCATTTTAAAATACTAAATTGAACCATATTAGAACCTACCAATCCAAACAAAAGTGAAACAATTAAAGTGGATAAAAAAGATCCATTGAATTGAAACAAATGAAACTAATTAAAATTAAAATAAAAACCAGTTAAAATAATGAACAATCCAAAAAAAAATGAAAACAATTACCTAACCAAAAATATAAATCCTATTACCAAATCGAAGAAAGGGCAAATATCCTATTCAATTGATTAATATGAAAAAATGAACTAACCAAAATTGAATGGGATCAAATTAAAAAATAGAAAAATATATCATACTCATGTTAAACATGATAATTTGAATGTATTGATTTTTATATAACCTGAATTTTATGTTTCTAATTTATTCCCACTAAATATTAAATTGTTTATTTATATCACAATGTATCCTTTAGTTGGATTAAATATTTATATTACTTAATTAATCCATATCACATATTCTTTCTTCTTTGTATTACACATTATTTAAATATTTTTAATTAATTTCATATTTTTTAATTCATTAAATTAAAAAAATTGAAGAGATGTGAAGGAAAAGGATGTTAAACAATAATCGCTGAATGAGAAAGATATGTGTCCCTTCTTTGGAACCTATTGTGAGTATTTTATTTAATATATTTATATATACAGATATATATATATATATATATATATATATATATCAATAACATATAATATCGGGTTATTTTTTTACTTTTAATCAGGACCCACCACCCAATCAACCATTATTCTTTAGTGACACGAATGATACTATTCCATTGAGAGATAATATAAGGGGTGGTACTAGTGCTATGTGCAGCACTCACCATAGCTGACCACACCTAGTCCCATCCTCTAAAATACCATCTAGAAAACCTTTTAACCCCAAAATGTCATTAGTGGTGCCTAAGATATATAGTCCACCTACGTTTTCGTCACCATTTTCATTTTATTATAGTGTCCTATATTTATCCTATTTGATGATGGATCCTACTCCCCATCCATGTTTTAAATTTCTAGATATGTGTATGTCATATTATTTTTTTAATAGTCCCACTCCATATGTACAGGTTGATGTTACTTCAGATCCTAGGGATCCAATGGAACCCACTGATGAAGCTGCGTCGGGTATATTTATAGAAGCCTAGTAATATTTTTACCATAATATATTTTCATTATAATATATATTGATGTCGCACCCAGACTTCACGTATGGTATGATTTCAATTTTTATTTTAATTTTATAAGTTCATATTCCCTTTTTATAATTATTTAGTTGGAACTCGTGTCGAGCCTGATGTGTGCTGCTCTTCTTAGGCTGGTCAGTGAACCTTTGTTTGGAAATGCTCGATGTGTGGGAAGGGCACGAGCAAAGCCGCACAGCCTGCCCGACGTGCGACCAGACCTCCTTACTATTACCGTTTAAATCGATTTATTTAAATTTAGTTATTTTATTCTATTTTATTTTGTTTTATTATTTTTCTCTCCTTCATTTCTTCCCCCATTCCTCTCTATTTTATTTTATTTTATTTTTCTTTCTTCCCTATTCTATTTTATTTTAAATTTCTTTTCTTTTTATTTTATCTATTTGTCTTTTTTTCTCTCCCCTCCTAATTCTTACCCTAGCCGCCACTCCCCATTTTTTCATCTTCTTCTCTACCTTCTTTCTCCTCTCTTCCCCGCTGAGCCCCACCTCACCTATTCTTATTCTCTTCCCCGCTCGTTCGCCGCTCCCTTCTCTTTCTCCCTCCCTTCTCTTCCTCCCGCGGGCCACCCCTCCCTCTTCCCCTTTTCTCTTCCCCACTCGGCCACCTCCCTCTTCCCCTCTCCTAGCCGGCCACCCATCCTTCCTCCATCACTTCCCGGACCGACCAACCGGCGCCCCTGCTTCCTCTTGCCGGACAGCTGGCACAACCCCCTCCGCTCACCGGACAACAGCTCCGCAACCCCCTCCGCTCGCCGAACAACAGCTCCGCAACCCCCTCTGCTCGCCGTACAGCTGCCGGAACCTACTCCGCTCGCCGGACAGCCGTCGCGCCACCCCTCAGTTGTCATTATGACGATTTCCATGGTCAGGGGTATGATTTTAATTTATTTAATTATTTTTATTTGTTTAATTGTTAATTAATTGAGTAAATTTGTTTTAGTTGTTAATAAATTTATTTAATTCATTTTTTTAAGTGTAAATCAATTTATTTAATTTTTATTGAATTTTTTTATCTGTTAATTAATTAATTAAATTTGTTTAGTTGTAATATAATTATTTAATTATTTTTTTAATTGTTAATTAATTAATTTAATTATTATTGAACTTGTTTAACAGTTAACTAAGTTATTTAATTTCGGATTTTTATTGTTTATGGAACGATGATGTTTTACTGGGTTGGCATTGAGGTTGTTTGGTATACTATTTTAGGACCTTTTGTATGAATTCGTGTGGTGAGACCATTGCACAGTGTGAGTGTTGCGATGTATCACTTTTCAGACATACCTTGTGGTAGGTGGTTTCACATGCTTAGGTTATTTGATCAATTAGTCTCTTGTTTTAATTAAATAAATATGTCTTTTATTTAATTACTTCTGTGAGCTATTGGTTTTGGTTGGTAGAATTTGGTGTTTTATTTTTATTAGTGGCGTGTTTATGTTGTCTGGTTTTTACCGTGTTGTGCCTTTGGTTTTTGAATAAATGAAGCAGTTGAAATACGTTTCCTGTTACAGTATTAGTGTGCGTTCGAGTGAGTTTTAGAACTGATGAATGTGTTGATTTATTTTCTATAAAACTACTAAACCTATTTTTCGAATGTTTGATAAATTTTAGTTTGGTTCTTGGAATTGTGTAGTTTATTGGACTGGGCAGTTCTTTCACTTTGTATTCTATTTCTGAGGATCTTTGTTATGGGTAATACATTTTATGGTTATTTGTTTATTCATTTATATTGAATGTGTAAGTGTCATGGTTGAATTATTTGACATCCAAAGTGTATGGTGTTTGACTTAGTTAACATCCATCTGTGTTGTGTCTTGACTGTAACACCCCAAGCTTCTACGGTACGTTTCCCTTCGAATAATGCGATAGCGTGTGTTGTACGCAACCTCGAGTTCTAACACACACCACAACTAATTAAACTAGCCGTTGTGAATAGTAATACCTACTTTTTGAAATCATATATATTCTATATTTCAAAATGGACTTCATTTTTGGATTCGGAATATCAAAATTAGCCAAGGGTGAAATTTTGGTACATTTCGGATAACTTTCATATTTTGATGAATAGTGAAAATTTCTAAATTTTAATTAAAAACAACTTTTTTAATCAAAATAATTAATAGTGATAAATTATGAATTTGAGTGGTTTTAAAGTATATTTAGAATATATTTTTACCATTCAATTTAATGTTTATCATTGGACATAATTTTACAATTAAACCGAACATAAACAAGTGTCAATCTTTTGATAGTTATTATCTCTTAAAAACACGCTTTTTGTTTTGACAGCGGGAATTAATTTTAAATTAATTTCTGCCACTTCTGTGTTTTGAATTTAGGAAAATGGATTCCATATTTGGAATCAGGATGTTCAAATTGTGTAAATAGGTAACTTTTATTTTTAGACATTTTGAATAGTTACTGTGGTAAATATTTTATTTACCATGGTTAAAGGGTAAATCCGGTAAATAAGGGTTAAAAAAATAATATTATAATAATAAAAAATTACCCTAAAACGTGTCCTAACCTTATTGGTGGACACATACCCGACCATGGGCATCCTTTGGTCTATTTGGGGACCCCTTGGAGCCACTTGTATGTGGTAGGGACACTTTATATTAATAAAGTTAAAATAAAAATAAAAATGGCATAAGCTTACATCTTTTAGAAGAACAATTTTTACATAGGGTTATACATGTTGGATTTTCGATTATAAATATTCATTAGAAAGCTAAAAAGATTTCCTACATAATGATATTTTATTTATAATTTTTAGACATTATATAAGATATTTTATTTATGACACAATGATGATGTAGTAATTACTAAAATAGTGAAAAATAAAAATAATTGATCTTATAAATACCCAAATAATTATAATATGAAACTTTTAATGAATTAAACTAATTTTATATGATAATATGATATATTATGATTGATTTAATTGACTTTGTTCGAAGTAATCAATCTGTTAGGAGTTTCACAAAAATCAACTATTGAATAGTGTCAAAATTGACATAAAAGAGTTCTTAAAACAAATATTATATTATTAATTGATATTAAATTCCTAAAAATCTAAGGTTCGGCCAAGAGACTTATATTATGATAGGTTCCTCATTAATGGACCACTTGGGGGTCGCTTGGATGTATATAGTAAGTGTATTAACCATATTATATAAAAATACAAAGAGACATTGTAAAAGTGAAACTAATTAATTTAGAGTTAATACTTAAAGATAAGGTTAATATAAGTACCCAAACCTGTCTAAATTCTATTGGATGAGTTGTTTTCGACCTATCCTCACCTCATCCTTTGAATAGTCAACTTTGGAGCCTTTGTAAACCGAATATGAATTTATTATAAATTAATATTTCTAGCTTTTCCAAAGGTGCCCCTCACCCCTCTTATAAAAGGGCACTCCTCCTTCTCATTTCATCACACCTTCAAAGCCTTTTGGTTCGGCCAAACTCTGCCCAAATACTCTCCCAAAATCCCTCAATACAACCTAGAGGCCTTAGTTTGATCAGAAAGCCAACCTAAGGAGCCCTTTTGATCAAATCAAAAGGAAGAACCCGAAGAAGAGGTAATGATTTCACCACCCTTTTCTAAGTTCATTTCTTCTTCCACTTCTTCTTCCTTTGTTCTTACCATTCTGAAATAATAACTCCAGTATCTCACATATACTGTGATGTTATTATAAATATGGTACAATCATATTCAGTATTCTATCCACCCTTTGAATAACATGTCACCATACGTGCGTACGTACGGCTTACCGTCTCCACGTCGTGGTGTAATTGTTATTCAATATAATATTATTTGGATGGGTATAATAATGATGTGTAACTCATGTAAATAATAAATATAACATGTTAATGATTCTGTATATATGATATACCATCCATTTATATATTATTTTAATATCAAAAGAATGATATTGTCGCTCGTGCGTACGTACGGACTACCGTCTCCACGAACGCGATGAGATTCATTCTCCATCGTATCCATTCAAGTATAATTATCATTTGATGATTTAAAAATGATGTTTAAGGACTGTATATCATTCTGGATATGAATAAGATACAACAACCATGGCTTATGTAACAAAACATATAAAAGAAAATGAGTAAGTTAACTCCCGAAACGACGATAATTCTAAGATATTATTAACAAATCAATGTTAAAAGATCATATATGATATCATATTAATATATATGATTCTTGTATAATTTAATAACAACTATTTCACCATTATACAGGAGGTTAACCTACCCCAACCAAGGAAAAGTACAAGGTAAGGGTTATTTCACAATCTCTTCATTATCCGAGGTTGTTTATATATAATAATCTACTGGGATCTCTTTATCATCCACATCCATGTTTCTTAAAAATGTATTTCAAAACATTTTTACTATTTACAAGAATATGGGTTAAAGTCATTTATACCTTTTTTTGACTTTTTATAAGAGGTTTATAAAGGAATCTTTCCGTCGTTTTCAAAACAAGGTCCTTTTTAACCTTTTCGACAGAATTGAGGTAAGAATGTTTTTTTTAACTTATACGGTGGGTGCGGTTATTTTACGCCGTTATAAAATCTTCAAAGCTTTCCTTACAAGCTTATAAGAATATTTTCAAAGAAAATGTTTTATTTTATATGGATCTTAAATGATTTCAAAATAAAAGGAGATTTTTCTTTAAAAAGAATTTTGATTTCATCTATGTCAACATCCTTTGAGGGATTTTAAGATTATTTGAAGTTGATTTATTATGATAGCAAACTTCTATATTGTATTGAAGGTTTTGTGATATGTTTGACTGTGGATGTGCTATTTTTATACCATTCATAGTTTATTGTGAAAGTATTGACATTTCGTATGCTAGTTTTAATACGAATGTTTATGTTATGTTTAAACCTTTTCATATGGGAATGCATTGGACTTAATAAGTGACGGGTGGAGCCCGCTATAGCTCCTCGATGCATCGGTAGGTCTCATGAGACAAACTAGTGTCTTGGCACAAGGCCTTGACAAAATCTTATTTGTAGCCTTGGCACGAGGCCTTGGCTATGTGGTTATGATAGTCTGGCATTATGCATTCCAACATTATGAAAGTGGTTATTTATTTTTGCATGTGATTATTCGATTAGTGGAATATCCATGTGAATAAGTAAATGGAATTATTTCATTTTATTTATGCCATACCATGTTGAAAGTTCATGTTTAAAAGTCTTTTGTTTTAGTTATACATTGCCTTAAATGTTTATTCTTATTGATGAAAGTTTCCGCTATATTGTTATCCTTACTGGGCATTTGAGCTCACCCCTTTTCTATGTTTTATTTTTCCCAGGAAGTGAAGATGTAAGTTATGAATGACCTGCAGGGATATTATGAGGGGATTGTAGTGTGGACGGTGGAAACATTATGTTGTTGTAGTAGTTTTTGATTTTATGATGTAATGTAAAACTTATGAATATATCTAGTGTTTCCAAGGCTACTAAACCAATCGGTCTTTCTAGATTTGATCTTTCTTGTGATCATGCCAATGTTATGTAATAATGCACCGACTCTAGGAAACTAGGGTCGGGGCGTTACAGTTGGTATCAGAAGAAGTTTAGTACAAACCTTGGAAGCTAGATTTAGATAAACTCTGATTAGAGCATGTAGACCTAAGATGAACTTTGAGGATTAGTATAGAAGAACTTCCTAGAAATTTTGGTATTGTAGAGATTTTGTGAGTTTTCCGAGCAATACATCCCTGTCTGGATACGAGCAGGTAGAGGCGGCTCTGGCACAGATGTACCTAGGGGTAAAACCCGAAAACACCGCTTTGAGCTAGACTCGAACGGGAACTGGTGCACGACAACGGGCCTTGCTGCACTCTTGGTTACGACACTCCCGGGGGATATGCTTAGGATAACTCTCATTATCTTTACAAATCATTATGAAGGGTTTATGAGTATATACTTCCTCAAAGAAAAACATTTTAATGATTATGGATTATATCCATAAATAGTTCAATTTATGTTAAGTGTTTTATAAGTATGGGATTATGTATTTTGATTCATAAACTGATCTAGTTTATGCCATTGTTTAGAAATGGCGCCTAGTGGAAGAAATGGAAACCGTATCAATACGCGCACTCCATGTAGGGATTGCCCTCCTGCTCAAGATAATTATAGTGGGGCTGGTGATGCAACTGGTGCCGATCAGCTAATCACCATACTGGGACAACTTACTCAGGTTATGAATAATAACCTTACCCGTATGGAGCACCCTGATCCGCAGCGTGGAGGATCAATGTTAGATCGATTCATGAGACAACAACCACCAACGTTCAATGGGAGTACAAATCCCTTAGTAGCTGAGCAATGGATATTTTCCCTAGAGAAAATATTTCAGGCTTTGGGGAGTAGTGAAAGGGAAAAAGTTACCATGGCAGTTTACCGCCTCACTGGAGATGCTGATCAATGGTGGTCATTGATTCAAAACATGAAGGAAGATGATGAAGTATCAAACATGGAATGGAGGGAGTTCAAAGATCTGTTTTTAGAAAAATACTTTCCTCGCGACCATCGAGCGGATATGGAAAGGCAATTTCTGAGTCTGAGACAAAAGGAGGATGAGAATGTCACAAAATATGAGGCTAACTTTACAAGGTTAGCGAGGTATGCTGGAGATTATATTCGCAACCCAAGAAGTAAGATTGATCGTTTCTTTGATGGGTTAAAACCATTTCTCCGTCGAGCATTAGTCTCAAAATCCTTTTCATCGTACGAAGACATTGTCTCATGTGCTATCAAGACCGAAAAGGAATTCTCTAAGTCTTATGACTTTAAAGCAAAGCAAGAGAAGAAGAGACCTGCTGATCAATCTGGGAATGGAAATAAGGGGAAGAAGGGAAAGGTTGAATATCCATCTTGTGGTAAGTGCGGGAAGAAACACCCCGGTGCTTGCCTGAAGGGAATGGGAGTCTGTTACAAGTGTGGTGAAAAAGGCCACCAAGCTCATGATTGCAAGGGGAAGAAGGAAGCTACCAACGTTCAGTGATACAATTGCAGGGAGATGGGGCATTATGCAAATGCATTTCCTAAGCGTCAGGAGAACTTACCTCAGAAAAGGCCAAGGGATCAAGGCCAGGCTTATGCTATCACTACTGCTGAGGTAGAAACTCCGAAAGACGTGGTGGCAGGTAATTTAATGGTTTCCTCAAGTTTAGCAAATGCATTATTTGATTCTGGATCATCTCATTGTTTCATATCTTCCCAGTTTGCTAAGAAAATTAGATATTTCCAATTTGATTTAATAAGGGAGTTGTCAGTTAAAACTCCTAAGGGAAGTATCGTTGCAACAAAGTTTTGTGAATCAGTCCCCATTAGAGAACATAAATTTTCTTTATCTGCTGATTTCATCGTCATACCTATGATTGAGTTTGATATAATCCTCTCTATGGACTGGCTTTCGGACTATGATGCGAAGATTTATTGTAAGAAGAAAGAGGTTACGATTCTTGATGATAATGATAAAGAACACCTTATTTTTAGAGCAGAATCGTCACCACCTAATTCTTATTTAGATCCACCCCCAGTAGCTCAACTAAATTCAATTATTGGGGAGGAAGAGAATGAAGTAACTATCGGTGAGGAAAGGAATGTTCAAATAGAGGGTGTACCTGTTGTGAAAGAATTTGTAGATGTATTTCCGGAAGATTTACCTGGACATCCTCCAGAACGAGAAGTTGAGTTTTCCATTGATTTGATTCCTGGATCAAGGCCTATATCGAAGACCCCTTATAGAATGGCCACTGTAGAGTTAGTCGAACTAAAGAAACAACTAGAGGAATTGAGTAATAAGGGATTTATTCGCCCTAGTGTTTCTCCATGGGGAGCCCCTGTTCTTTTTGTTAAAAAGAAAGATGGATCTATGAGGTTATGTATTGACTACAGGGAGATCAATGCTATAACGATAAAGAACAAGTATCCCCTACCTCGTATTGATGATTTATTTGACCAACTGCATGGAGCTCAATACTTTTCAAAGATTGACCTTCGATCTGGATACCATCAGTTGTGTGTGAAGAAGGAAGACATTCCGAAAACAGCATTTCGAACCAGGTACGGGCATTACGAGTTTACTGTAATGCCGTTTGGATTGACCAATGCACCCTCTGTATTCATGGATCTGATGAATAGAGTTTTCAAGGAGTATCTCGATGAATTTGTGGTAGTATTTATTGATGATATATTGGTATACTCCAAAACCTATGAAGATCATGAAAATCACTTGCGCATTATCTTGAAGACTCTGAGGAGGCATGAATTATATGGAAAGTTTAGCAAGTGTGAATTCTGGCTTCAGGAGATTTCTTTTCTTGGACATATTGTCTCTAAAGATGGAATCTCTGTTGATCCTTCTAAGACCAAGGCAATCCAAGAATGGCCAGCACCTACGAGTATAACTGAGGTACGTAGTTTTATTGGTTTGGCAGGTTATTATCGACGTTTCGTCCAGAATTTTGCCCGATTGGCAAACCCATTAACGAAGCTCACACGTAAAGGGGTTAAATTTGTTTGGACAAAAGAGTGTGAAGAATGTTTCGAAGAACTGAAGAGAAGATTAGTCAATGCTCCTATATTGACTCTACCATCGGGGAATGATGGGTTCGTTATTTATAGTGATGCATCAAAGAAAGGACTTGGCTGTGTCCTTATGCAGAATGATAGAGTTATTGCCTATGCATCACGACAGTTGAAAATTCATGAACAAAACTATCCTACTCATGATCTTGAGTTAGCAGCTGTGATCTTTGCTTTGAAGATATGGAGGCACTACCTCTATGGTGAAAAATGTGAGATTTATACTGATCACAAGAGTTTGAAGTATATTTTCTCACAAAAAGAACTCAACATGAGGCAAAGGAGATGGCTTGAATTACTCAAGGATTATGATTGTACGATACACTACCACCCGGGGAAGGCAAACAAGGTGGCAGATGCTTTGAGCAGAAAAGACCATGGAGTTTTGAACATGATGAGAATTGAAAGGGATCCAATTTTCATGGATCTAGTGAAGATGGACATGGGAATAACCAGGGAAGGTGAAACATCAATGCTTTTTCAAATGGTTGCCAAACCATCTTTACTAGAAAGGATTAAGAGTTCTCAGACCGATGATGAAGAATTTCAGAAGAAGATTAAAGCTGTGAATGATGGGAGATTGAGAGACTTTGTGTATGAAGATGGAACTTTGAAATTTGGAAAGAGACTTTGTGTTCCCAATATACCTGATCTAAAAAGGGAATTGCTGGATGATGCTCATAGTTCCAATTTCTCTATACACCCTGGGAGCACCAAAATGTATAGAGATTTGAAGGAACATTTTTGGTGGGACAACATGAAGAGGGAGATTGCTGATTTTGTATCAAGATGTATGGTTTGTCAACAAGTGAAAGCTGGAAGGCAACAGCCTGGAGGAGTCATGCAACCTCTTCCCATACCGGAGTGGAAATGGGACAATATTACGATGGACTTTGTCATGGGGCTACCAAAGACTCCTAGAAGGAACGATGCAATATGGGTTATTGTTGATCGTCTTACCAAGTCAGCACATTTTCTTGCTATAAGAGAAGATCTACCCCTGGAACGTCTAGCAAGACTATACATTAATGAAGTTGTGAGACTTCATGGAGTACCCCTATCAATTGTTTCTGATCGTGATCCCCGTTTTACTTCAAGATTTTGGAAAAGTCTTCAGAAATCCCTGGATACTGAACTTCATTTGAGCACTGCTTACCACCCTCAGACAGACGGACAATCAGAACGGACTATTCAGACCTTAGAAGACATGTTGAGATCTTGCTCACTTGATTTTCAGGGTATGTGGGATCAATATTTACCTCTTGTAGAATTTTTCTATAACAATAGCTTCCATTCGAGTATACAAATGGCACCATATGAAGCGTTATACGGAAAGAGATGTCGTACACCAACCTGTTGGGATGACGTTGGTGAAAGAAAACTTGTAGGCCCAGAACTGGTGGAGGAAACGGTGGAAAAGGTGAAAGTAATCCAAAATCACATCAAAGCAGCTCAAAGTAGGCAGAAGAGCTATGCCGATAATCGAAGGAAGGATTTGGAATTTCAAGTCGGTGATCATGTTTTCCTGAAGGTATCTCCGTGGAAGGGAGTCATACGTTTTGGTAAGAAAGGTAAATTGAGTCCCAGGTACATCGGATCTTTCGAAATTCTAGAACGAATTGGGGCTGTAGCTTACCGATTGGCAATGCCGCCAAGTCTCTCCAAAGTTCACGATGTGTTCCACGTATCTCTGTTGAGAAAATACATGCCTGACCCAACGCATGTACTCACCTATGAGGAATTAGAACTGGAACCGGAACTGTCTTATTGTGAAGAGCCCGTCAGGATTCTTGATACAAGAGAACAAGTACTGAGAAACCGGACGACGCGTCTGGTAAAAGTTTTGTGGAGAAATCATAAGATGGAAGAGGCAACGTGGGAACCCGAGGAACTTATGATGAAGAACCACCCGAGTCTTTTTATGCAGTAATACCCTAGAAATTGCGAGGACGCAATTATTTGAAGGAGGGGAGAATGTAACACCCCAAGCTTCTACGGTACGTTTCCCTTCGAATAATGCGATAGCGTGTGTTGTACGCAACCTCGAGTTCTAACACACACCACAACTAATTAAACTAGCCGTTGTGAATAGTAATACCTACTTTTTGAAATCATATATATTCTATATTTCAAAATGGACTTCATTTTTGGATTCGGAATATCAAAATTAGCCAAGGGTGAAATTTTGGTACATTTCGGATAACTTTCATATTTTGATGAATAGTGAAAATTTCTAAATTTTAATTAAAAACAACTTTTTTAATCAAAATAATTAATAGTGATAAATTATGAATTTGAGTGGTTTTAAAGTATATTTAGAATATATTTTTACCATTCAATTTAATGTTTATCATTGGACATAATTTTACAATTAAACCGAACATAAACAAGTGTCAATCTTTTGATAGTTATTATCTCTTAAAAACACGCTTTTTGTTTTGACAGCGGGAATTAATTTTAAATTAATTTCTGCCACTTCTGTGTTTTGAATTTAGGAAAATGGATTCCATATTTGGAATCAGGATGTTCAAATTGTGTAAATAGGTAACTTTTATTTTTAGACATTTTGAATAGTTACTGTGGTAAATATTTTATTTACCATGGTTAAAGGGTAAATCCGGTAAATAAGGGTTAAAAAAATAATATTATAATAATAAAAAATTACCCTAAAACGTGTCCTAACCTTATTGGTGGACACATACCCGACCATGGGCATCCTTTGGTCAATTTGGGGACCCCTTGGAGCCACTTGTATGTGGTAGGGACACTTTATATTAATAAAGTTAAAATAAAAATAAAAATGGCATAAGCTTACATCTTTTAGAAGAACAATTTTTACATAGGGTTATACATGTTGGATTTTCGATTATAAATATTAATTAGAAAGCTAAAAAGATTTCCTACATAATGATATTTTATTTATAATTTTTAGACATTATATAATATATTTTATTTATGACACAATGATGATGCAGTAATTACTAAAATAGTGAAAAATAAAAATAATTGATCTTATAAATACCCAAATAATTATAATATGAAACTTTTAATGAATTAAACTAATTTTCTATGATAATATGATATATTAGGATTGATTTAATTGACTTTTTTCGAAGTAATCAATCTGTTAGGAGTTTCAAAAAAATCAACTATTGAATAGTGTCAAAATTGACATAAAAGAGTTCTTAAAACAAATATTATATTATTAATTGATATTAAATTCCTAAAAATCTAAGGTTCGGCCAAGAGACTTATATTATGATAGGTTCCTCATTAATGGACCACTTGGGGGTCGCTTGGATGTATATAGTAAGTTTATTAACCATATTATATAAAAATACAAAGAGACATTGTAAAAGTGAAACTAATTAATTTAGAGTTAATACTTAAAGATAAGGTTAATATAAGTACCCAAACCTGTCTAAATTCTATTGGATGAGTTGTTTTCGACCTATCCTCACCTCATACTTTGAATAGTCAACTTTGGAGCCTTTGTAAACCGAATATGAATTTATTATAAATTAATATTTCTAGCTTTTCCAAAGGTGCCCCTCACCCCTCTTATAAAAGGGCACTCCTCCTTCTCATTTCTTCACACCTTCAAATCCTTTTGGTTCGGCCAAACTCTGCCCAAATACTCTCCCAAAATCCCTCAATACAACCTAGAGGCCTTAGTTTGATCAGAAAGCCAACCTAAGGAGCCCTTTTGATCAAATCAAAAGGAAGAACCCGAAGAAGAGGTAATGATTTCACCACCCTTTTCTAAGTTCATTTCTTCTTCCACTTCTTCTTCCTTTGTTCTTACCATTCTGAAATAATAACTCCAGTATCTCACATATACTGTGATGTTATTATAAATATGGTACAATCATATTCAGTATTCTATCCACCCTTTGAATAACATGTCACCATACGTGCGTACGTACGGCTTACCGTCTCCACGTCGTGGTGTAATTGTTATTCAATATAATATTATTTGGATGGGTATAATAATGATGTGTAACTCATGTAAATAATAAATATAACATGTTAATGATTCTGTATATATGATATACCATCCATTTATATATTATTTTAATATCAAAAGAATGATATTGTCGCTCGTGCGTACGTACGGACTACCGTCTCCACGAACGCGATGAGATTCATTCTCCATCGTATCCATTCAAGTATAATTATCATTTGATGATTTAAAAATGATGTTTAAGGACTGTATATCATTCTGGATATGAATAAGATACAACAACCATAGCTTATGTAACAAAACATATAAAAGAAAATGAGTAAGTTAACTCCCGAAACGACGATAATTCTAAGATATTATTAACAAATCAATGTTAAAAGATCATATATGATATCATATTAATATATATGATTCTTGTATAATTTAATAACAACTATTTCACCATTATACAGGAGGTTAACCTACCCCAACCAAGGAAAAGTACAAGGTAAGGGTTATTTCACAATCTCTTCATTATCCGAGGTTGTTTATATATAATAATCTACTGGGATCTCTTTATCATCCACATCCATGTTTCTTAAAAATGTATTTCAAAACATTTTTACTATTTACAAGAATATGGGTTAAAGTCATTTATACCTTTTTTTGACTTTTTATAAGAGGTTTATAAAGGAATCTTTCCGTCGTTTTCAAAACAAGGTCCTTTTTAACCTTTTCGACAGAATTGAGGTAAGAATGTTTTTTTTAACTTATACGGCGGGTGCGGTTATTTTACGCCGTTATAAAATCTTCAAAGCTTTCCTTACAAGATTATAAGAATATTTTCAAAGAAAATGTTTTATTTTATATGGATCTTAAATGATTTCAAAATAAAAGGAGATATTTCTTTAAAAAGAATTTTGATTTCATCTATGTCAACATCCTTTGATGGATTTTAAGATTATTTGAAGTTGATTTATTATGATACCAAACTTCTATATTGTATTGAAGGTTTTGTGATATGTTTGACTGTGGATGTGCTATTTTTATACCATTCATAGTTTATTGTGAAAGTATTGACATTTCGTATGCTAGTTTTAATACGAATGTTTATGTTATGTTTAAACCTTTTCATATGGGAATGCATTGGACTTAATAAGTGACGGGTGGAGCCCGCTATAGCTCCTCGATGCATCGGTAGGTCTTATGAGACAAACTAGTGTCTTGGAACAAGGCCTTGACAAAATCTTATTTGTAGCCTTGGCACGAGGCCTTGGCTATGTGGTTATGATAGTCTGGCATTATGCATTCCAACATTATGAAAGTGGTTATTTATTTTTGCATGTGATTATTCGATTAGTGGAATATCCATGTGAATAAGTAAATGGCATTATTTAATTTTATTTATGCCATACCATGTTGAAAGTTCATGTTTAAAAGTCTTTTGTTTTAGTTATACATTGCCTTAAATGTTTATTCTTATTGATGAAAGTTTCCGCTATATTGTTATCCTTACTGGGCATTTGAGCTCACCCCTTTTCTATGTTTTATTTTTCCCAGGAAGTGAAGATGTAAGTTATGAATGACCTGCAGGGATATTATGAGGGGATTGTAGTGTGGACTGTGGAAACATTATGTTGTTGTAGTAGTTTTTGATTTTATGATGTAATGTAAAACTTATGAATATATCTAGTGTTTCCAAGGCTACTAAACCAATCGGTCTTTCGAGATTTGATCTTTCTTGTGATCATGCCAATGTTATGTAATAATGCACCGACTCTAGGAAACTAGGGTCGGGGCGTTACATTGACCTTGATGAGTAGGGTGACCTTTGAATGTTGAGCACAAAAGGGGAAGCCTGGGTACTTGGTGGGCGGACAAGACTAGCTTGCTAGTGATTCGGGAGTGGCCCCTTCTCAATTTCACTTTGTTGGATTGACGCTTGCAACACTAACTAAACCTTGGATGATGACTAAAGACCACTAGGTTATGGAGGTGTTTCCCTACTAGTGGCTCGTGAACAGGAACGTATGATATGGATTCTTTGGTACACCGAGACGTGAGGTTCTAGGTCCCCACCCAGATTTAGTCTCTTTAGGGCCCCTCACACTTTTGTTGCTCCTGTGCAATTATATACTCATAAATGGTTGATTGTGTGACTTCTGTGGTGTAAAAAGGTGAGAACATTTTTGTTTTCTTTTAGTAACAAAAACCATTTTCTCTATTTAAAACTATCTTTCTTTAAAAACTATTTACATTAAATTGTTAGTGTATTTATTTATTTTCTATAGTTTGAACCTGCAATCTTTTTTGGTCACCTAACCTTTACATAATGAATCTTTCCTCTGGTTACATCCTATTGAGCGATTTCTCACACCCTACTTACACCTTTGGGTGTAAGTAGATCTGATTATGTCTGATGCAGGGAAAGGAAATGGTTTTGAGAGCGGTGGTCCGAGTTGTTAGATGCTTCTTCAGACATGGAGTTGGTGGTGAAGGCCATATGGTGGTATCCCTCCATTAGGTGACGGTTGATGACTTGGTTTTTGGTTATACCTTTTTGGAGTTAGTTGTGGTTGGGTTGTAGTTGTTTTCGAGACTCACATTTGTTGTTTAAAGACTTGTGGTTGCAACGCTGTTTTTGAGTTCAGTTTACTTGTGGTTATTTCTGGTTGTTTATATGGGTAAATCATTCACAAAGTTTAAATTTGATACCTGGGAACTAGTGCCAGCCCGTGGGGATCGGGAACCCCCTTCGAGCCTTGCCGCGGGCTGGGTCGGGCATCAGGTTGATGGCGACCCGACCTAGTTCGTGAAAAAATGGCATCAGAGAAAGGTTTAGCTCTTTGTTTGTGTTATTTAGGATGAGTCTGGATAGACATGAGTTAGAACTTTCGGGGCTCAGAATTCTGGTTGCGAGTAGGGTGCCTAGCCATCACTCCTCGTGACAGACACTGAGTTACCATGGGATTTCTGGATGCTTGTTTGACTTCTTTTCTAGGTGGGTCGTCCAGGCTGCAGACTGTGCGTGGACACCAGGTAGGAAAGTAGAGTTTTGACACAGTGTTATTATTTCAAGTTTGGTTGACTGATGATTATTTATCTTGTTGAAATTTTTTTTCTCTTGTGATATGAGATATTGATGGTGTTTTTTATAACTGTTTCTCTTTGCAGCAAGATGCCTCCCCAGAGAGCTCCCATTCACCCTTGGGAGGAAGCCGGAGAGAGTTCTCCCATGCCGCTTGATTAGAGATTGGTAGTGGCCATTGTCTGAGCTGTTCAAGATTTAGGACAAGAGGCGACTTCTTCTCCTACCCCTATTCTAGCTAGAGGGGATCAATCTTGCTCCAAGAAGGATAGAGCTCAAGAGTTTCTGAAGAAAAAACCCCCTTCTTTCCGAGGTAGTTCAGAACCCCAGGAGGAAGAGGAATGGCCTGGTAAGATAGAACACATGTTTTAATTCCTTGACATGCCTGAGGAAGTCAGGGTAAAGTGTGCCACTTTCCAGCTAGAGGGTTCTAGTCGCAAATGGTGGGAATCAGTGATATAGGCTGGGAAACATGAGCATATGAGTTGGAAAGATTTCAAAGTTATCTTCAACGAGCAGTACTGTCCAAAGTTCCTGGCCTACGCTAGATCCCGTGAGTTCATGGATCTTTCACAAGGGAATCAGACAGTGATGGAGTATGAGAACCGCTTCGTTGAGCTAGTTCGATACGCACCTGAGATCGTTTCAAGTGAATACCTGAAAGCTTGAAAGTTCGAGAAGGGACTTCTACCGGAAATCCATTCTTAGGGTTTCTTATTCAAGCTGGGGACTTATTTCGAGGTGGTCGATCGTGCTTGCATGGTCGAGATTGACCAGAGAGGAAGGTTGGGGTTTTCTGAATCAGTGTCTGGATTTGGCAGCGGCAGTTCTTCAGAGAAGAAGAGGAAGCGTGATGAGCAGTGGAAGAAGAGTGGTGGCAGTTCAGGCCATCCCATCGGGCAGACTTCATCGGGGACATCCGATACGAGGTCGGTTGTGTGTCATTAGTGTGGAAGGGCAGGGGACATCTGATTTGTATGTCCCACCCCTCCCAGGACTTGCTACAGGTGTGGGATCATGGGGCATGTAAAATGATTTTGTAGAGTGATGTGCCCTCACCAGAGTGGGACTGGATCTGTGGCTACTGGGGGAGTATCAATGCAGTCAGAGCCGACCATGACACCAAGATCTTGGTTCAGTGGTCGTGGTGGTAGAACCGGATCGCCTTCAGGGCAGAGCCAGATTAGGGCAGAGCCACAGGCGAGCGATCATTCTCAGGCAGGGACCAGGCATCTGCATGCAATGGATCATTCACCAGCGGGATCTGATGCAGGACCTTCAACTGTTCGAGGTACCATTATGATTTCATTTTCTATATCTGCAGTTTTATTTGATATTGTTCTTTCGTTTTCTTTTATATCTGACCGTCTTGTGAACTTGTTGAGCCTCCCAACTGAGCTTTTATCTACTGGTCTTGTATCCTATGTGGGTCCCAGTATAGATGAATCAATGAAGACAGCTGGTCTTGTATCCTATGTGGGTCCTAGCTGTGATGTTCTTGTATCCTATGTGGGTCCCAGCTTAGATGATTCAAGTACTGGTCTTGTATCCTATGTGGGTCCCTGTATAGATGAATCAATGAAGACTGCTGGTCTTGTATCCTATGTGGGTCCCAGCTTAGATGATTCAGTACTGGTCTTGTATCCTATGTGGGTCCCAGTATAGATGAATCAATGAAGACGGCTGGTGTTGTATCCTATGTGGGTCCTAGCTGTGCTGGTCTTGTATCCTATGTGGGTCCCAGCTTAGATGATTCAGTACTAGTCTTGTATCCTATGTGGGTCCCAGTATAGATGAATCAATGAAGACCGCTGGTCTTGTATCCTATGTGGGTCCAAGATTAGATGATTCAGTACTGGTCTTCTATCCTATGTGGGTCCCAGTATAGATGAATCAATGAAGACAGCTGGTCTTGTATCCTATGTGGGTCCTAGCTATGCTGGTCTTGTATCCTATGTGGGTCCCATCTTTGATGATTCAGTGCTGGTCTTGTATCCTATGTGGGTCCCAGCATAGATGAAACAATGAAGACAGCTGGTCTTGTATCCTATGTGGGTCCCAGCTTAAATGATTCAGTATCTATGTCTGATCATCTCTTTCACCTTTTCGATGATGTGTACCTATGTGAGCTGAATCCTATTTTCTTTCCTGTGTGGATTGTGTTGTGCTATCCTGTGTGGATTACGTTTTGCTTTCCAGTTTGAAATACATATACTTTCCTGTGTGGACTAAGTTGTACTTGGGCTCGGAGGTTGGAGCGTATTGAAATTGTTGACTTAGGTATATGTATGGGATATACCTAAGAAATGTCAGTTGTTACTTCGTGATTGTATCTTTCCTTTGTGGTTTATCCTTTGTGGATTTTGGGAGACCTTCGGGTGTCTCGGGGTCCCTACTGAGTAGCTTATACTCACCCCTGCACGAGATATGCCCGCACTACATTGTGTTGGTTGCAGACGACGGACAGTGTTGATCGTGGTTGAAGCTTGCAGAGCAGGATGGTACATAGAGGAGGACCACTGGGCGGGACGTACTTGGAGCGGACGGCGGGACCCTAGGAGCAGTGGAGCTATCTGTACCCACCCTTCAGGTGGGATTTCCAGTGGAAAGCTCGGCGTAGCAGCTTTTACTTTTCAGTTGCTGCTTTCCCTTTTGAGTTGTTCTTTACTTTCAATTTGGGTTTGTATTCTGGCCCACTTACTTTCTTCACTTACAGTTGTATTCTTTTTTTACTTAGTGTTTACTTTTTTCCACTTTCTTACTCTAAGGTACTTGTTTACTTAACAAAGGAAATACCTTCCCTTTTTACCAGGATTTACGGTTTGGTGCTAGTCTCCATCCCCTGGCCTATTGAAGGTGGGCTTGGGGTAGTCACGACACGGGCCCCGAGGATGGGTCGTGACAACAATGGAGTTAGTGACACATCTGGGTAAGAAAAATAAGTAGGGTCTTAGGTTCCCATCATTCGCACACTCTATGTCAGGAGTGGAGATGGAGTCGGATTTCTAGGTCCTTGATATGGACCTGTTTAATGAAATCCTCGGCATGGACTGGCTGGTGCGCTTTCAAGTGCATATTGACTGCTATCGGCGCCGAGTCATCTATACGACACCAGATGGGAGTCCTCAGATATTTCATAGAGAATGGGACCATCAGTTGGGTCATGCGAGACCTCCACTCCCTGAGTTGGGAAACATTGATTATCATTTTTCATCGCTCGCACTGGAGGAAGATGGTGGTGTTTCTCAGGGCGGGTTACCTCGTGTAGTGGATGAGTTCCTAGAGGTCTTCCCAGATGATTTTTCAGGATTACCCGTAGAGTGGGACATGGAGTTCTCTATTGAGTTGGCTCTGGGAACACATCATATATCTCTTCCCTCATATTGCATGGCCCCCACCGAATTGATGGAATCAATGATACAGCTGGACGATTTGGAATCCAAAGGATTCATTCGCCCGAGCGTCTCTCCTTGGGCCGCCCCAGTTTTATTCACGAAGAAGGCCAATGGAACCCTCCGGTTGTGCATTGATTACTTGAAATTAAATAAGGTGACCATCAAAAATAAATACCCCATTCCTCGGGTTGACAATTTTTTTGATCAACTTAAGGGAGAAAAGTGGTTCTCCAAAATTAATTTGTGTTTGGGATACCACCAGCTCAGGGTGAGAGAAGCAAATATTTCAAATACGGCTTTACGAAGCAGGTATGATCACTTTGAGTATCTAGTCATGCCGTTTGGATTGAGGAATGCTCCTTCAATTTTTATGGCACTCATGAGTAGGGTGTTCCATTAATATCTCGACTCATTTGTTGTGGTATTTGTGGATGACATCCAGGTTTATTCGGGATATGGGGAGGAGAATGGGCATCACCTACGCATTGTTTTGGGCACTTTGTGGGATCACCACCTGTATACCAAACTCTTGAAGTGCACATTCTGAATTAGGGAAGTGAAGTTTCTGGGACATGTCATCTCAGAACAAGGGGTTTCAGTGGATCCTTAAAAGATCAGGGCAGTTATGTCGTTAGAGAAGCCGAGGAATGTGTTTGAGATCAGGAGTTTTCTGGGCCTAGAAGGCTATTACAAGCATTTTGTTCGGGACTTCTCGTGGATCGCCTCCCCCATGACTGCACTCACCTGGAAAGGGGTGAAGTTTGACTAGATCCCACAGTGTCAGGCATCCTCTGAGGAGTTGAAGTGGCGGTTGACTACCGCACCTGTGTTAACCTTACCAGAATCTGGAAAGGTCTATGTGGTTTATTGTGATGCTTTAGGTATGAGCCTTGGATGTGTTCTCATGAAGGATGACCATGTGGTGGCTTATGGTTCTCACCACCTCCGGCCGCATGAGAAGAATTATCCAACTCACGACTTAGAGTTGGCAGTAGTGATGCATGCCTTGAAGACTTGGCGTCACTATCTCTTTGGGGAGAAATTTCTGGTTTATTCTGACCATAAGAGCCCAACCTACATTTTCTCTCAGAAGGATCTCAATCTGAGGCAGCGCCACTAGATCGAGTACCTACAGGGTTTTGACATTGACATTGTGTATACTCTGGGTAAGGGTAATGTGGAAGCAGACACTTTGAGCAGAAAATTACCAGTGCAGGCATTGAGGAAGTCCAGTGATGAGTGGAATTTGATGGGGCTCTTCACCCAGATGCACTTAGAGGGAAGGGATCACATCAGAGGTAAATTCTTGGCTAGCATTCAGTTGAATCCCTCTCTTCTAGAGTTGATCTAGATGGAGTAGACTGGTGATGAGGTGTGTCAGCGATCCATGCAGTTTCTTCATGGTGGGGATAGCCCTTCCGATTGGTCTTTGTCTCCCGAGAGGATCTTGTGCTTCAAGGGCCGTGATGTGGTGCCATTGTCATTGAAGAAGGTGGTGATGCATGATAGCCACCAGTCTCAGTGGTCCGTCCATCCTGGTACCACCAAGATGTATTACGATGTTTCCCATCAGTTCTGGTGGCCAGGTATGAGATGGGACATAGCCGACTTTGTATCGAGATGCTACACTTTCCAGCAGGTGATAACAAAGAATTAGAGACCATCTGGCCTACTCCAGCCATTACCCATTCCTAGATGGAAGTGGTACAAGGTCACCATGGACTTCATTATTGGATTTACTCATACACCTTGGGGAAGGAATGCTATCTGGGTAGTGATTGACTGCTTGACTAAGTCAGCTCACTTTATCCTGATCAGAGATACAACGAAGGTGGAGGAGTTGGGCCATTTGTATGTTCAAGAGGTGGTCATACTTCATGGTGTGCTATCAGTAGTTGTTTCTGACAGGGACTCCCGCTTTACATCTCAGTAATGGTAAGGCCTCCAGAAGGCTTTGGGGTCATAGATTAATATGAGAACGACATACCATCCTCAGACCAATGGCCAAACGGAGCGGGCGAATCAGATTCTAGAACATATGCTTCGAGCCTATGTGATAGATTTTAGAGGCTCATGGGATAACCATTTGGGATTGGTTGAGTTTTCTTATAATAACATTTACCAGTATTCCATTAGAATGGTACACTTTGAGCCGTTCTATGGCCGGCCTTTTTGGTCTCCTTTCAGTTGGGCTAAGGTAGGCGAGACCTCACTCTTGGGACTGAGCCTTGTTCAAGAGAAATTTGAGAAGGTTAAAGTGATTAGGCATCGGTTGTTGACAGCTCAGAGTTGCCACAAATATTATGCAGAATGGAGGCATCAGGATCTTGAGTTTTCAGTGGGGGACAAAGTCCTCTTGAAATTGAACCCTCTCTTGGGTCACCGCCGTTTGGGGAAGCATGGGAAACTGACACCGAGGTATGTTTGGCCTTTCCAGATCACTAATCGGATTGGAAAAGTGGCTTATAGGTTACCTTTAACTTCTCAGTTGACGTCGATTCATGACGTATTCCATGTCTCCCAACTGAAAAAGTATAATCCCGATCTGTCGCATGTGTTGAATTGGGAGGAGTTGTTGATTAAGCCAGACTTATCAGTGTTTGAGCGACCAGTGTGGGAATTGGATTCCCAGGAGAAGGTGCTTCGTGGAAAGTTCATTCTCTTAGTTCGTATTCTCTGGTAGCATGGAAATTATGAGCACGATACTTGGGAGTGGAAGTCGTTGGTTGAGCAGGAGTACCCATTTCTATTCTCTAATCAGGCTTCGAGCTAGCTTTCTGAGGGAAGAAAGTTTTCATGGTGGGGAGAATTGTCACACCCGGATATCGTGTATGGAATGATTTCAATTTTTATTTTTATTTTATAACTTCATCTACACTTTTTATAATTATTTAGTTGGAATGCGCATCGAGCCTAACGTGTGGTGCGCTTCTTGTGCTGGTCAGCGAACCTTTGTTTGGCAATGCTTGACGTATGGGAAGGGCACGGGCAAAGCCACATAGCCCACCTGACGTGTGGGCGGACCTCTTTACTATTACCATTTAAAGCCATTTTTTTAAATTTAGTTATTTTATTTTATTTTAGTTTGTTTTATTATTTTTCCCTCCCTCATTTCTTCCCCCATTCCTCTATATTTTATTTTATTTTTCTTTCTTTCCTATTCTATTTTATTTTATCATTATTTTCATTTATCTCATTTTCTTTTTTTATCTCCCCTCCTAATTCCTACCCTAGCTGCCACCCCTTTTTTTCTTCTTCTTCTCTCCCTCATTTCTCCTCTCTTCCCCACTGCACCCCACCTCCCCTATTCTTCTTCTCTTCCCCACTCAGCTGCCCCTCCCTTATCTCCCTCCCTCCCTTCTCTTCCCCCCTCATGCCTCCCCTTCTCCTCTTCTCTTCCCTGCTCGACCGCCCCTCCCTTCTCTTCCTCCCTCCATTCTCTTACCCTAGTGGGCCACCCGTCCCTCTTCCCATTTTCTCTTCCCCGCTCGGCCAACTCTCTCTTCCCCTGTCCTAGCCGACTGCCCAACCTTCCTCCATCCCTTCCCAGACTGACCAGACGACACCACTGCTTCCTCTCACCGGTCAGCAGCCGCAACCCCATCCGTTCGCTGGACAGCTGCCGCAGCCTCCTACGCTTGCCGGACAGCCGTCGCACCACCCCTCCATTGTCATTCCGATGATTTCCGTGGTCGGGGGTTTGATTTTAATTTATTTAATTATTTTGATTTGATTAATTGTTAACTAATTGATTAAATTTGTTTTAGCTGTTAATCAATTTATTTAATTTATTTTTCTTAACTCATAATTAATTAATTTAATTATTATTGAATTTGTTTATCTGTTAATTAATTAATTAAATAAGTTTAGTTGTTAATCGAATTATTTAATTGTTTTTGTTTAATTGTTAATTAATTAATTTAATTATTATTGAACTTTTTTAACGGTTAACTAAGTTATTTAATTGGTGATGTTTATTGTTTATGGACAGCTGATGTTTTACTGGGTTGTCATTGAGGTTGTTTGGTCTACTGTTTCGGTACTTTTTTGACAAATTCATGTGGTGAAACTATTTCACAGCAGGAGTGTTGTGCTCTATCGCCTTTCGTACATACCTTGAAGTAGGTGGTTTTTCTTACTTAGGTTATCTGATCAATTAGTCTGCTGTTTTAATTAAATTAATATGTCTTTTATTTAATTACTTCTGTGAGTTGTTGGTTTTGGTTGGTATAATTTGGTGTTTAATTTTTATTAGTGGCATGTTTAGGTTGTCTGGTTTTTACTGTGTTGTGCCATTGGTTTTTGAACGAATGCAGTAGTTGAAATATGTTTCTTGTTATAGTCTTAGTGTGCGTTCGAGTGAGTTTTAGCACTGATGATTGTGTTGATTTATTTTCTATAAAAATACTAAACCAAATTTTCAAATGTATGATGAATTTTAGTTTGGTCCCTAGAATTGTGTAGTTTATTGGATTGGGTAGTTCTTGCACTTCGTATTCTATTTCTGAGGATCTTTTTTATGGTTAATACCTTTGATGGTTATTTGTTTATTCATTTTTATTGAATGTGTAAGTGTGATGGTTGACTTAGTGGACATCCTATGTGTATGGTGTTTGACTTAGTTGACATCCCGGTGTGTTGTGTCTTGACATTGATGAGTAGGGTGAACATTGAACGTTGAGCACAAATGGGGAAACCTGAGTACTAGGTGGGTGGACTAGACTAGCGTGCTAGTGATTCAGGAGTGGCCCGAGCCTAGTTTCACTTAGATGGATTGACGCTTGCAACACTAAATAAACCTTGGATAATGACTGGAGACCACTAGGTTATGGAGGTGTTTCCCAACTAGTTGCTCATGCATGGGAACGTATGATATGGATTCTTTGGTACACCGAGACGTGAGGTTCTAGGGCCCCACACAGCTTTAGTCCCTTTAGGGCCCCTGCAACTTTTGTTGCTCCTGTGCGATTATATACTCATCACTGGTTGATTGTGTGACTTCTATGCTGTAAAAAGGTGAGAACGTTTTCATTTTGTTTTAGTACCAAAACCCCGTTCCCTATTTAAAACTATATTTCTTTAAATATTGGTTTCATTAAATTCTTAGTGCATTAATTTACTTTCTATAGTTTGAGCCTGCAAACTGTTTTGGTCACTTATAAATTACATGTGGAATCTTTTCTCTGGTGCCAACATATTGAGAGATTTCTCAAACCCTACTTACACCCTTGGGTGTAAGTAGATCTGATTATGTATGATATAAGGAAAGGCAAATGTTTTGAGAGAGGTGGTCCAAGTTGTTAGTTGCTTCTTCTGTCTTGGCATTGGTGGTGAAGGCCGGACAGTGGTATCCCTCCATCAGGTGATGGTTGCTGACTTGGTTTTTGGTCACCCCTTTTTGGAGTTAGTTGTGGTTGGGTTGTAGTTGTTTTTGAGACTCACTTTTGCTGTTTAAAGACTTGTGGTTGCAATGATTTTTTTGAGTTCAGTTTACTTGTGGTTATTCCTAGTTGTTTATATGGGTAAATCATTCCCAAAGTTTCAATTTGATACCCAGGCACTTGTGCCAGCCCATGGGGATCGGGAACACCCTTCGGGCCTTGCTGCGGGCTGTGTCGGGCATCGGGTTGATGGTAACCAGACTTGGTTCATGACAAAATGGTATCAGAGGCAGGTTTAGCTCTTTGTTTATGTTCTTTGGGATGATTCTGGATAGACATGAGTTAGAACTGTCAGGGATCAAAATTCTGGTTGCGAGTAGGGTTCCTGGCCAGCATTCCTTGTGACAGACACTGAGTCACTATGGGATGTCTAGATTCTTGTTTGACTTCATTTCCAGGTGGGACGTACAGACTTCATACTGTGCATAGACACCAGGCAGGAAAGTAGAGTTTTAACACAATTTAATTATTGCAAGTTTGGTTAACTGATGATTATTTATATTGTTGCCAATTTGTTTTCTCTTGTGATATGAGATATTGATGGTGTTCTTTTATGACTATTTCTCCTTGCAGCAAGATGCCTCCCTGGAGAGCTCCCATTCACCCACGGGATAAATCTGTAGAGAGTTCTCCCACGCCGCTTGATCAGAGATTGGTAGAAGTTGTAGTCCAAGCTGTTCAGGCTTTAGGACAAGAGGAAACTCCTACTCCTTCCCCTATTATAGCTAGAGGGGATCAATCTAGCTCCAAGAAGCATATAGCTCAAGAGTTTCTAAAGAATAAACCTCCTTCTTCCTGAGGTAGTTCAGAACCCTAGGATGTAGAGGAATGGCTTGAAAAGATAGAACACATGTTTGAATTCCTTGACATGCCTAAGGAAGTCAGGGTAAAGAGTTACACTTTCTAGCTAGAGGGTTCCAGTCACAAATAGTGGGAATCAGTGATACAGTCTGGGAAACATGAGCATATGAGTTGGAAAGATTTCAAAGTTATCTTCAACGAGCAGTACTGTATAGAGTTCCTGGCCTACGCTAGATCCCGGGAGTTCATGGATCTTTCACAAGGGAATCCGACAGTGATTGAGTATGCGAACCTCTTCGTTGAGCTAGTGCGGTATGCAACTGAGATCGTTTCAAGTGAATACCTGAGACCGTTTCAAGTGAATACCTGAAATCTCGAAAGTTCGAGAAGGGCCTTCGACTAGAAATCCAATCTCAGGTTTTCTTATTCAAGATGGGGACTTATGTTGAGGTGTTCGATCGTTCTTTCATGGTTGAGATTGACCATAGAGGAAAGTTGGGGTTTTCGGGATCATTGTCTTGATTTGGTAGCGGCAGTTCTTCAGAGAAGAAGAGGAAGCGTGATGAGCAGTGGAAGAAGAGTGGTGGCAGCTCAGGCCATCCCTTCGTGCAGACTTCATCTGGGGATTCCGATACGAGGTCCGTCGAGTGTCATCAGTGTGGAAAGGTAGGGCACATCCGATCTGTATGTCCCACCCCTTCCAGGCCTTGCTACCAGTTCAGGATCATGGGGCATGTACAATGATTTTGTAGAGTGATGTGCCCTCACCAGAGTGGGACTGGATATGTGGCTTCTGGGGGAGTATCAGTGCAGTCAGAGTCGACTAGGACACCAAGATCTTGATTCAGTGGTCATGGTGGAAGGACCGAATCGTCTTCAGGGTAGAGCCAGATTATGGAAGAGCCACAGGTGAGCGATCGTTCTCAGGCAGGGACCAGACATCTGCATATTGTGGATCATGCACCAGCGGGATCTGTTGTAAGACCTTCAACTATACAAGGTACCATTCTTATTGCATCTTCTTTAGCTGCAGTTTTATTTGATACTGGTGCTTCATTTTCTTTTATATCTTCCCATCTTGTGAAATTTTTGAGCCTCCCAACCGATCTTTTATCTATTGCAATAGAGGTAGTGACACAGCTGGGTAAGAAAAATGAGTAGGGTCTTAGGTACCCATCATGCGCACTCTCTGTGTCAGGAGTCGAGATGGAGTGGGATTTTTTGGTCCTTGATATGGATCTATTTGATGCGATCCTCGGTATGGACTTGCTGGTGCGCTTTCAAACGCATATTGACTGCTATCGGTGTTGAGTGAGCTTTACGACACAAGATGGGAGTCCTTAGATATTTCCTGGAGAATGGGACCCTTGGTCGGGTCACGCGGGACCTCCACTCCCTGAGTTTGGAGACCTTGATTATCAGTTGTCGTCACTCGCACTGGAGGATGGTGGTGGTGTTTCTCAGGGCAGGTTACCTCATGCAGTAGATTAGTTCCCAGAGGTCTTCCCAGATGATTTTTCAGGCTTACCCCTAGAACGGGACGTGGAGTTCTCAATGGAGTTGGCGGGGAGAAGACAACTTATATCTCTTCCCTCATATCGCATGGCCCCCCACCAAATTGAGGGAATCAAAGATACAACTAGATGATTTGGAATCTAATGGATTCATTCACCTGAGCATCTCTCCTTGGGCCGCCCCAGTTTTATTCACAAAGAAGGCCGATGGGACCCTTCGGTTCTGCATTGATTACCGGAAATTGAATAAGGTGACCATCAAAAATAAATACCCTTTTCCTCGGATTGATGATTTTTTTGATCAACTGAAGGGCGAAAAGTGGTTCTCCAAAATTGATTTGCGTTCAGGATACCACCAACACAAGGTGAGAGAAGAAAATATTCTGAAGACGACTTTCCGAAGCAGGTATGGTCACTTTGAGTATCTAGTCATGCCATTTGGATTGACGAATGCTCCTGAAGTTTTTATGGCACTCATGAATAGGGTGTTCCACCAATATCTTGACTCATTTGTTGTGGTATTTGGGGATGAAATCCTGGTTTATTCGGTATTTGAGGAGGAGCATGACCATCACCTGCACATTGTTTTGGGCACTTTGCGGGATCACCGCCTATAGGCCAAACTCTCAAAGTGCACATTCTGGATCAGGGAAGTGACGTTTCTGGGACATGTCATCTTAGAACAAGGGGTTTTAGTGGATCCTTAGAAGATCAGGGCAGTTATGTCATGGGAGCAGCTGAGGAATGTGTTTGAGATCAGGAGTTTTCTGGACCTGGCAGGCTATTAGAGGCATTTTGTTCGGGATATCTCGCAACTCGCCTCCCCCATGACTGCACTCTCCTGAAAAGGGGTGAAGTTTGAGTGGAGCCCACAGTGTCAGGCGTCCTTTGAAGAGTTGAAGCGGTGGTTGACAACCACACCTATGTTGACCTTACCAAAATTTAGAAAGGGTTATGTGGTTTATTGTGATGCTTCAGGTATGGGCCTTGGATGTGTGCTCATACAGGATGACCATGTGGTGGCTTATGGTTCTCGCCAGCTCTGGCCGCATGAGAAGAATTATCCGACTCACGACTTAGAGTTGGAAGCAGTGATGAATTCCCTAAAGACTTGGCTTCACTATCTATTTGGGGATAAATTTGTGGTATATTCTGACTATAAGAGCCTAGCATACATTTTCTCTCAGAAGGATCTCAATCTGAGGCAGCGCCGCTGGATCGAGTACCTGCAGGGTTTTTACTATGACATTGTCTATACTCCAGGTAAGGGTAATGTGGTAGCTGATGCTTTGAGCAGAAAAGTATCAGTGCAGGCATTGAGGAAGTCCAGCGATGAGTGGACTTTGATGGGGCTCTTCACCCAGATGCACTTGGAGAGAAGGGAGCACATGAGAGGTACTTTCTTGGATATCATTCAACTGAATCCCGCTCTTCTAGTGTTGATCTAGTGGGAGAATCCTGGGGATGAGCTGTGTCATCGATCCATGCAGTTTCTTCATGGTGGGGAGAGCCCTTCCGATTGGTCTTTGTCTCCCGAGATGATCTTGTGCTTCAAGGGTCGTGCTATGGTGCTGTTGTATTTGCGGAAGGTTGTGATGCAGGATAGACACCAGTATCAGTGGTCTGTCCATCTTGGTACCACCAAGATGTATTACGATGTTCTTTGTTAGTTCTGGTGGCCAGGTATGAGACGAGACATAACCAACTTTGTATCGAGATGCTACACTTGCCTGCAAGTGAAAGAAGAGTATCAGAGACCATCTGGCATACTCCATCCATTAAACATTCCAACCTGGAAGTGGGAAGAGGTCACCATGGAAATAATTATTGGATTTCCTCATACAACTCGGGGTAGGAATGCTATCTAGGTAGTGATTGACTACTTGACCAAGTCATCTCACTTTATCCCGATCAGAGATACAGCGAAGGTGGAGGAGCTGGGCCATTTGTATGTTCAGGAGGTGGTCAGATTTCATGGTGTGCCATCAGCAGTTGTTTCTGACAGGGACTCCCGCTTTACATCTTAGTTTTGGGGAGGCCTCTGGAAGGCTTTGGGGTTGCATATTATATTGGTAATGGCATACCATCCTCAGATCGATGGCTAGACGGAGCGGGAAAATCAGATTCTGGAAGACATGCTTCGATCCTGTGTGATAGATTTTGGAGGCTCATGAGATAGCCATTTGGGATTGGTCGAGTTTTCTTATAATAACAGTTACCAGTCTGCCATCAGAATGGTTCCCTTTAAGGAAATCTATGGCCGGCCTTGTCAGTCTCCTTTGTGTTGGGCTGAGGTAGGCGAGACCTCACTCTTGGGACCGAGCCTTGTTCAGGAGACATCTTAGAAGGTTAAGCTGATTAGGCAGTGATTGTTGACAGCTTAGAGTCGCCACAAATATTATCCAGACCAGAGGTGTCGAGATATTGAGTATTCAGTGGGGGACAAAGTTTTCTTGAATGTGGCCCCTCGCTTGGGTCACCACCATTTGTGGAAGCATGGGAAACAGACCCCGAGGTATGTTGGGGCTTTCCAGATTATTGAGGGGATTGGAAAAGTGGCATACAGGTTACCTTTGCCTTCTCAGTTGATGTTGATTCAAGACATATTCCATGTCTCCCAACTGAAAAAGTATAATCCAGATCTGTCGCATGTGTTGAATTGAGAGGAGTTGGAGATTGAGCCAGACTTATCAGTTTTTGAGCGACCAGTGTGGGTAGTATATTATTAGGAGAAGGTTCTTTGTGGAAAGTCCATTCCCTTATTTTGTATTCTTTGGCAGCATGGAAATGATGAGCATGATACTTGGGAGTGAATGTCGTGGGTTGAGCAGGAGTACCCTTTTATATTCTCTGATCAGGCTTCGAGCTAACTTTCTGAGTGAAGAAAGTTTTCATGGTTGGGTGAATTGTCGCACCCAGACTTCGCGTACGGTATGATATCAATTTTTATTTTAATTTCATAAGTTCATATTCCATTTTTATAATTATTTAGTTGGAAAGCGCATCGATCCTGATGTGTGGGGCGCTTCTTGCGCTGGTCAGCGAACCTTTGTTTGGCAACGCTCGACGTGTGGGCAGGGCATGGGCAAAGACACGCAACCTACCCGATGCATGAGCGTACCTCCTTACTATTACTGTTTAAAGCCATTTATTTAAATTTAGTTATTTTATTTTATTTTAGTTTGTTTTATTAATTTTCTCTCCCTTATTTTTTTTCTCTCCCTCAGTTGACGTCTTTTCTATGTTGCCAACCAATTGAGAGATTTCTCACACCCTACTTACACCCTTAGGTGTAAGTAGATCCTGATTATGTCTGATGCTGGGAATGGAAAAGGTTTTCAGAGCGGTGGTCTGAGTTGTTAGCTACTTGTTCTGACTTGGAGTTGGTGGTGAAGGATGGACGGTGGTATCCCTCCATCAGGTGATGGTTGCTGACTTGGTTTTTGGTCACCCCTTTTTGGAGTTAGTTGTGGTTGGGTTGTAGTTGTTTTTGAGACTCACTTTTTTTGTTTAAGGACTAGTGGTTGCAACACTGTTTTTGAGTTTATTTTACTTGTGGTAATTCCTGGTGTTTATATAGTAAAATCATTCACAAACTTTAATTTGATACCTGAGCACTTGTTCCATCCCATGGGGATCAGGAATGCCATTCGTCCCTTACCGCGGGCCGGGTCGGGCGTCGGGTTGATGGCGACCAGACTTGGTTCGTGACAATTGATATAATATTTGTTTTTTATTTCATATCTGGATCTGCCACTAGGTGGTGTGGGAGTGAAAGAACATGTGTGGTGTGGAAATAACACATAGAAATGATGGTTGCGTAAACTATGACAATATTATGATTGGAATAATTTGGTGAGAATTTAGGAGTTTTATAGAGATGCTTTCTAAATACATTAAAATTATTACCGTGAGGCCACTCTCCTAGAGACACCTTCTATATGAAGTAAAGGATATATATTGGGCACAAATGTTTTTATGAAAATTCATTTTATTTAATTTTATATTATTATTATATTTATAGGAATTAATATTTTTGTTTTAGCTTCATTATAATTTTTCATTATTATGAGGCTATGAGGACAGTACGACTCATGGAATTTGGTGTACCATAGAGATCATATAAGCACGAGTTGTATAGTGTCTTGTGTGCTATAGCTACTATTTATTTATAGGATACACCTATCATGAATGAGGTACCATTATGATATTATCATGAAATTAATATTTATTAGAAGAATACTGAGTTCAAGGAATTAATAAAAGTTGAGGTTTTTGAATGAAAATTACCCTACCTTTCATTAATACATAGTTTTGTATTACTGAATTTTTTTAAGAATATTAAGTAAGAAATAAAAAATAATGATTATAAAAATTACATCCACACTTTGGTGTGGACAATGATTCCAGACCATGAGAGGAATCATATTGGATGTTCATTTATAATTTTTCGAAATAAATAAATTTATGAAATAAAAAATAAATAATTCTAATTTATATGGATTTATTAGAATTAAAAAAACTAAGTTGAATAATTTTGTAGTTTGGGATATGTTAAAGGTAGATTAATTACAATGAAGTGTGAAGTGGTGTTTAATATAGAATATTTTCTTATTGAATCATATATACCCTCTTAATCATGTTTTCATGTTATATATGTTGGTTAGGATACTAAGGGAAAAGAGAGCGTGGTTTCACTAATGATTTCCTTCATTTCTCTTTAGGACATAAAATTTATTTTATTTCCCCATGATTCATTCTATTTTAAACTGGTCTAGATAAATGACCTTGTATAATTAATTTTATTTTTGGACGTTTAAATATTTTAACAAAATTTCAGGATTATTATATTATGTTTGGGAGAATTTCATGAAATTTCTTATTTAGATTATTGTAATTTAGGGGCTATTATTTACTCTCTCTCTATTCTTTCCACCTAAAAACTAATTAGCCAACAATTATAGATATAAATTTCTATCTATAACTTTATATTACTACAAATCTCAAAAAATAGATAATATCTAAATCATATTTAATAAATTTCTTTTAAAAATATCTTGTGTAGCATCATTTTATGTATAGAGTAATTACAAAACCAATATAATTATTTTACTAAAAAATATTGTAGAAATATTTTTATATTATAGTTATGTATCATAACAAATTTTCTTAAGTAAACATTGGTAAGCACTTTCACTATTTAACAAAAAATGAAATTTCATTTAATTATTATGCATCAATGTAATCCAATAAAAGAAAAAACATAACTTATTTATACCCAATAAATTTCTAGTCAAACATCCAACCTGGTTATTTCTCTTATTCCCACTATTTACCATAGGTGGCCCCCCTTAGGTGCTACACTAATCAAAACACACAACCTGGGTGTTTATCTATAATTTATTTCGACATGCTAAAAACTCAGGTTTCATTCCGAGCCTAGGAATTATTCCCTTCATGGGTTTAATTTTACTTTACACCATGGGGTATACTAGGTAATATTTCTTTCTATGGTGGTGCACCTACAATAAAATTTCATTCTAATTGAACAACACTATATAATAAAAAGGATCACTATATTGTATATAATATACATGGGATGATCAAATATAAACCATGACACAACTACTTCAAGCTACACAATTGAAGCCTCATTGTTCATTAACATTAAATAAATAAGGGAAAACATCCACTATAATAGTCAAAATATGGATGAAGTTATGGTAATAAAATTATGAATTTTATTTAACCCATGTTTCATAACTAAAAAACTATTCAATAATTATAAATGAGAACAATAAATTATACTTATTTAATCTAACTAATGTGACTGAGCATTTAGTTCATATTTTATAGTATTGAAAATATCAAATTGTTACGTTGAACATATTCTAACATCACAGTAATAAAAAAATTGTTTGTATGAAAACCAATTAAAGAGTATATGACGGATAATATCCTCCTAATATGAAACATTACTAACAATAATTAAAATTTGAGATGGCCCATATCTCTTAAATAAATATGGAAGCAACATTTAGTGTATATACACACTTATACTTTTTTTATTGACACCATTTTCATATAAGTTCAGAGAATAGAGATGGGTTTTTTCCTTATCACCATCAACATTGACATGTAGTGATCTAATAATATTTTAACCCAATTTATTATGAGTATGCCTAGGTATTGTTAAATCTTTTTTTCCTTATGGTTAATGGTTTCTTCCCATAACACTATGAAAAATAGTGGTATTTTCTCACAATTATCCAAGATATTGGAAGTTATAATGAATTCATTTTATAAGTGGCCAATAATAATATTTCTACTATTCTTATTGATATTTGAAAGTTTTAAACTCACTTACTTATATAGTAGGTGGTATTTATTAATCTTAGGAAATAAATAATAATTTATATCTAGAATCAAATCAAAATGGTGGAAGAAAAATTTGGTCAACCTTTAAAGACTATTAATAGTCATTTAAAAAAATAGAACAATGTGAAGGCCCTCATATAAACATAAACCCCTTCTATAATCAATGATTGATGAAATGTAAAAAATGAAGTAGTTGGGGACTATGAGATCTCATTCCTATTATTTATGGGCATCCATTAGATGATGGTATCATAGGTGGAAAATATTATGTTTGTTGTCTATATGGATGAATTTTTCTTTCAATAAAATCTTTACCTACCCATGAACAATAAATTGAATGGACCCAAGGGTTGGGTGTTTACAATATGAAACTAAAAAATATGAATCTTCAAAAAATAAATCAAAAATATTTATAAATTCATGAAATAAACCCAATTGAATTTATCCAAATCTGATTATAATGAAATATAAAAAATTAATCAAATATTAAAAGAATCAATGTAAACTAAAAAAAACTTACAACGAACAATCCAAAGTGAATAAAATTTAAACCAACCATGATAAACTAAATTGATACAATTTTACATAAAACAAAACAAACAGAAATAAAAAAACTAAAAAAACAACTAGAATAGAATTTAATTGTACTAAATCATAATGAATATTACCAAAACCCTACCCAAATTATACACAAAAATTGAATCCATTAATAAAGTATTAAATTGAATTAAACATTAAAAAAATTCAATGTTATTAAAATAAAATATAAGAATCACTATCATAAGTTTAATCAATAAAAACTGAATATACATGACTTAACTAGCCTAAAATCAATGAGAATTGAATGAATATGAAACTACAGAAACTAATAATGAAGACATGAAACCAAATTATTGAATCAAAAACCAACCAATACAAAGCATAACTAAATTAATAATGAATAAAAATATAATAACACCAAAATAAAATGACTAGAATATAATGAAACTAAACCGAACTAACAAGAAGAGAAACCAACATGAAAAAAACCTACTTGTACTTGTCTGAACACAATTCAGAAAAAGAGAATAAAAAATGAAAAAAAAACCTCAAAAAAAACAAATAATTTTGAATTTAATTGACTTGAAATAAATAAAATGAAACGTATCATAAGTAAAATAATATAATGTTAAATATACAAAAAATAATCATATTAGGGATTAATAAACTAAATCAAATTGAAATGAAATGCTATAGACAAATATAATTGAATAAAAATAAATAAAAGCAATATAGAATGAACTAAATTTACTTATGATAAACACAATAAGTTGAACATAATGGAATGGTACATCATTCATATAAATTGAATTTAATTGATCCAAATTGAATTGAATTGATCCATTCATAACCAAATATATTTTAAAAATAATAATTAAAATTATAATGTGTAAAACTAAATAGGAACAACATGGAGAAATGAGTAAACTTACATACTCTCATTCTAACAAAAAAGTGACATTATTTAACCAAATTAATAACAAATAAAATATTTTCATTTATATTTTTAATAAAAGAAAACACCCATATTGACTATACATTGTCTTCGATATCCATCAAGTAAAATTTTACATTTTTTCCTTATTTTAACCCCCTTATAATTAAATCATTGAAACATAAAAATCCAAATATGAGAACAAGTAACATTTATTTCAACTTTCCATTTTATCATATTATACATGTATTTAATATTGATTAGTTATTTTCAAAAAATATATTCCTTTTCCATTATACTAAAATTACATTTCCCTTATATTCATGGAAATAATATATACAAATAAGAATCCTTAAATTCCAATTTATTTTTCTTTATCAAATCATTATTTAATCATATTCTCAATTCGCCCAATTTATTATAAAAAAATATAATTTGTAATCCAACTCCTATCACATTAACACAAAGTAATAATTCAGTATTGAAAAAAAAATTATAATTGAGTATATCCATTTGATGTTGGTTATGAAATTAATTATTAATAACCTATTTTAAAATATGGTTATCTACATTCAATGTCATTTTAGAGGTTGGTTTTGAATATTTAAGGGTGTGTGCCTTGAGATTTTTTTTCTTGAGATGAAAGAAGAAATATGGAAGACTGATAAATGAACTGACATAGTAGAGGATTTTAAGGTTAAATTTGTTGATTTTAAATTTTAATAGTTATTTTCACAATAAATAGTCCATTTTAATTTATAATAGTGTTATTTCAAGGACCATGATGAGTACGAAGATTAAAACATTGGGATAACCTATAATTTACATCAGGTTTTTAGATATGTGCACCATAGAAGAGTATAATGTTGACTATGGGAGATTATTGTTCTGACTAGATATTGGCTAAGTTTAGGTTCCAGTTTTTGTATCCAAACTTAAAAAAATATAATGTACATGAAACATCGGATCAGAATAAGGCAGAAGTGGAAAAAAAAGGACATACATGATCATGAATAGAATCAAAAGGAAGATAATGAATTTATGAAATTTATGTCATTATTATTTCAATAAATTACACATGATACCACTACAAATTATGGTTAAAATTTGTTGAAGATTCGTATGTCATATAGTACACTGGGTATTAGTCCTAGTGTTGGTCAGGATAATGATATTCCTGGCGATGGAAGTGGAAAAAATGTTGGTGAGGATGATGGTGATGATCATGGTGATAATGGTGATAGTTATGGTTATGAGGAAATTATTTATCCTTTACATTTTTACTGATAATTATGAAATTTGATGTTTTATGGTTAGTTTTGAATGAATATATGTGATGGTTTGAATGCGGGTTATCACTCATTGAATGTATAAATTGGTTTCTTTTGTTATCATTGTTTTTATATTGGTTGGGGATGTTTCATTGCAGGTAATTAACCATGGTGGGGTACTTTTATGATTTATGGTGGATTTTAAAGGATGGTTGGGTAGGGTGGGGGTGTTGTTGTTGTTTGAATTTTGGAGGGGGGTCTATACCAATGGTTTCATCAGAATTGTTGATAAATTGACATTAAATTATACATATACCAACCATTAACTGAAAAAAAAATTATTGGACTATTCCAACAACCAATTATCAATCATTTTGATGAACCATTAGTATAGTTTATACCAATAGTTCTATATCCTATACCAATGGTTTTTAACCGTGGGCATAGCTAATAATTCTTGAAGTTGTATGTGATCATTTTTCATTAATTCTTCTGAATATTTCTGGATCTTCTCTATTATCCTTAGGGAAGATAATAAATTAGGATTTCAATTGTCAGTTATTGGAATAATGACATGATAAAATGTAATTTAATCAAGACATTTGAGGAAAGGAATGTAGGAATTAGATTCTTTATTGATAATTCTCAGATTCATAATGGTTTATTCATTACGTTGGATGTCATTTAGTAACTCCAAATCAATAATATCCATTGAAATGCTTTGAATTTTATATCACCACACTTAAATTCCCATTTAGTGACTTGGGACATGTACTAAGGATCATAGGTGTGTGATCTTGTTTTAGAAGGAAAAACATGGGGTTCAGATTTGATATTCTTAAGGTAGTAAGTTTCTTACCATTCTAAAGAAATTATATAAAGCTTTATGATATGAAATTATTGTGTGTGTGTGGAATGTGAAAAATATCTTGATAACACATTATTGTGTGTCCATGTAGACCATGATACCACTCTTGATATGATTTTCTTATTCGCATGAGTGTGTGTTTGTGGCCCATGATATCTCTCTTAATATAAAATGCTTTTGCGTGGTTGTATGACATGTAGGACTTATCTTGATATGAAATGCTTCTGCATATGTATACCTTAATAATTTCCTTTCTATGGTTTGTATATGTGTATACATGTGTATCATATAGACATCTTTTATTGGATATCAAAGTTAAAGGTGGATCATTCAAGTCTTGGTTAACCCCTTAGTGGGGGAGCATATGTGGTGCGACGCTTGAAGATTTTGGTGTGGTCTTGAATGATATGTCTCAGAGAATTCTAGACATGAGCTCTAAAGATATAATAGTTGATGGGCATGACATTCTTGTGTTCTGACTAGAGATAGTTAGTGTGGAAGGATATCATTATGGCCCAACTGATGATTTCTGGTGGGGCATTATGGCATTAGGGAATGACCTGAGGCATGATGACCTTAGTGCATGCTCTGATGAATATTATGGTCTTGTCTCTTGTTTTAAGATATAGGGAAACATGACTTAACGTATCCTACATAATATAGTCAAATAATGTTCGGTGGGGATTCATGGCATCCAAGTTATCATACAATGACCGTTCATGTGATAGTTTACTTCTGAAATTACATTTATATCATCTAATTCACTTATACATAACTACTAAAATTATGTTACAGATGCATTGGTGGGGTTATACTGGGTTTTATACTCACATTCTATATGGACATCTTGGTTCACATGCTAACTCATTTTACCTTGATTTCATAAGAGGGAGGAGGCCATTCTTAGTGATGTTTTACATGAGGAGAAGGTTGTACAAGGTGATGTCAGAGAAGATTCTGGGATCCTTTCAAAATACCCCACTTTATTCATTTTATACTTATTGATTATATATTGTTCTAACATATTTGGGTATTCATTTATAACTATTTGTACAAGATATTGTGTGTCATATTTGTATACCATGGGTTGATGTTTTTGTTATTTCTTCTATATTCGGTTCCACTGATACTCTAATTATTGTTTTTCATACTATATAATCTAATTTTTATTTGTTTCCAATGGAATAGTCTCCCAATAATGGGACTTAGTCCCTCTCTAATGGTCAATAAACCCTTGAAAATTTGGAAAAAGACATGAGTTCATGAGACCCTTTGTCCAAGACTGGGCAATTTGGGTTATGACGTTAAAAAATGGTATCAACGACCTTTTTTTATTTTGAATAATTATTTAGTCATGCTTTATATGATATATTATGTTGTTTTCAGTTTTTAAATAACTCATTCCTAGGCATATCCAACCCACAAATGAGGGATGTTTATGTTTCCAAGGGTGGGATTATTTTTTGGTTACACATTGAAATATTAATCTATTTCAATTTGAGTAATGCACATGACTATGATGTTATGATTTATGAGATTTTCTCTTGACTAATTTGTAAGAGTTAGTGATTTTATTAATCTTGGATAGGAATGTGGGTTCAAATTTTTGGTTTTGATTTTCCCATGATTGATATATTATTAAATTTATTAAATTCCCATAATAATATATTTGGTAATTTTTGAAACACATTGTTGGTGAAGTTGAATTAATTTAGGTTGAGTATGTTTTATTTTGTTATGTAGGTATATAACTAACTTATAGGTATTCATATAATATACCTGATCCTTATCTTTGTAAATAAGTATTATTTTCTATGTGTTATTTCATCCTAGGAATGTCATCTATTTTTTATGATTTTAACGTGTATTAAAAAATAAAATTAACATGGTATAAAAAATTTTAAAAAGTTTTCGAAGAGATTTTTCTTTTTTAATGTTATTTTGAAATACATTATGAAAATATTGTAATAATGAAAAGTGGTTTTGTTAGTTTTTTATGTCTTGTCTGAAATGAAATTTTGTATTTTAAAAGGCATTTGAACTCATTTAGTCTATGAATATGGTGATGTTATTTTTCCTTTTAATAAATAGATCCAAATTTCTAAAAATATAGATTATTTTTTATTAAATTTATTGGAATTACAAGGGGATTTGTAGTTGAGGGATATCAAATGTTTTGAGAATGTTTTCCCAAAAGGTTTGGTTGAATTTGTGACATGGTATGGAATTTTCATAAGGAATTAATGGTTTGGATCAGTGATCTATGATTTTTAAAGGCCCATTTAGTCCTTTTAAACTAAATATTTTTTATGATAATATGTTACCATCTTGAATGTACACTGCTTATTATGTTTAAAGTTAATTTTGTCTAAATTGAATCATTTTATTTGTTTTTATTGGCCTATGTGATGGGGTTCTGAGTATGTGGTTTGGGGTAATATCCTCCCTTAAGAGATGTGATCAGAAGTGGTTGACTATTTTGGCTTAGATATTTTTTATTGAAGTGGGAACTCAAAATATTTAGGTTTTCTTTGAATGTTGTCTTGTAGAAGGTGTTTTTCTCTCTCAACAGCGATTATAGTGGATTTATAGGAATATAGTGATTGTGAAAATAGTGAGTAATATGTGAACCCATTTTGGAAGAGATTTTGGGGTGTTTTATGGGTAGGGACCAATGGTTTATATGGGTTGGTGTGAGATGTACCTCCGGACGATCAAGATGTGGAGGTAGATGTGAGGGTAGGACTAGTAGTAGCTTAAGGATGCTGGTTGTTCTCAACAACCATTGATTTGTTACTGTTTAGTGGGATGATCATGTTTCAAAATCAATGTGAGGAATCTGAGAAGGGATTTCTCCATACGTTATGTTGATAGAGGGTGGAAAATTTTTAGGATATGTGATTAGTGGTGAATGTCCATGTTCATAGAGACCTTAAGTTCCGATACTAAATTGGTATGGAACAAATAATTTTTCATTTTTAGGAAATGTAATCATTATAATGTGTGACCTAAGTGAGTTTATTAGGGAATTGGATTTAATTTGGAGATAAATTTGGAAATAATTGTATCAGCCAGTAGTTAAGGTGATACTGACTATAGTTGTTCATGACATGAACACATTATTCATTACATGAAGTGGAAACTTAGTTGGATTCATAAGATGATTATTAGAGAGTATGTTGGAAATTTCATCTTATGGATTCATCTTGTAAAGAAATTTTAGGATATAGAGTGAGATGATACCATTATTTTTACCTTGGAATGGAAGAGAACATGAAAGACATGTTGGTTTAAATTTATCACAAAAGGTGCAATTCATATAGAATCAGTCTGGAATGCCTTTAGAGTTTGGAGTTGCATGGTTCAAGAAACCATGGGTTTTCATACGGATTAATAGATAGTGGACGTAATGAAAACTTTTTTTATTGTAAGGAATTATATTTTTTATGGAATATTTTTAGAGCCATGTTATGAGTCAGCTTAACATTCTAAGTCCCGACGAGGGTCGATATTTATGCATTAAAAACTATTCTATATATTGTATCATGCATATGTATTTAAATTGTAAATAATGGAATAAAAACCAAATATAGTATAAGATCAGAAATATTAGACAACAATAAAATATGGAAAACTCATTTTACCCGAGATATGACATAATAGTTTTTCACATATGGTGTCCAACATGAGTACCACCCTGGGAGGAATAATAATTAAATAAATTAATATATATATATATATATATATATATATATATATATATTTAATTTTTATAATTAAAGAATAAAACTAATCATATCCTATATAATATATATTTGGGAAATTCTCTAGGTTTATCCACATAAGAATATATGTTTAGAGAGGAGACATTGATGGATTATTCTCAGATGATCATGGAATGATCGTGGGTTGGAAATTGATATTTCAATCATAGCTTATGGATCTCTTCAGTGATTTTGATGTGGAACCATTATTCCTTTGTGATCAATACAAATACATTGTGAGATGTTGTTTTATGGATATTTATGTATGTTTGTTAATTTCATGTAAAAAATGAGTCAATAACTCTAAGAATATTAATTCAAAGATAGATGGTTGATTTATAATAATTGATTTATATTTCTATGGTTTGGAATTGGGGATATTGATTATTGTTTATTTCTTGGAACTTTAATTATTTTTCTAGGTGGAAAAAATTGATGCCAGGATAAATAATGATTGAGGTTCATTCATCTTATTGTGTTTTTTATTTCCTCAACTATTATATAAAAATTCATCATTGGAAATTTCTTTGACCACTGGTTTAAACAATACCCGATGGAGAATCCATGAACAATCATTATTTGGTTCAATATATTGTCACCATGGGTTTATTTTCATGATAAATGGAGTGATCGAGGTGCGATGATGATAATAGATGATAAAAGGTGGGCCAAGAACAAATTTGGATATCCCAGGTTCACATTTATTAGTATTTAGATGAAATGATGTGACATAAGTCTTTTACTGATATGATTTGATGGAAGAAATCATGTTATCAACAACAAATATGATTATTAGATCACAGAACTATGTTATATATACTACTCCGGTGAATAATCGATGGTGGCGATGTTGTGAGTAGAAGATGATTTATGGTTATGAATTTATGGGAAAATCCAAACTACATGATGTGTATTATGAATAATAGAAGTTGGGTATTCCCCCTATAGTTCTAGGATTTAAACATAGAAAAAATGTGTCACTTGCCAATTGTACTGTGTCACAAACCATCTTACCCATGGTTAGTGGATCATCATTTACACTTTGGTTACATGGGAAAAAACATGGCCAGACACATGGGAACAACTAGTGTAAACAGACATAGAATTATACTCAAACACAACTCGAAACATGGGCATGACCAAAGTACATGAGCATGAGCCAAACTACATGGGAATGAGCCAAAGTCCAATGAATGGTAAGGTGGAACACTGACTGACATAACAATATTTACAAATTTTGTTTCTAAAAGAACATTTTATGTGTTTTTAGAAATTCATACCACATGGTAATGTAAGACAGATGTTGTTCTATATTTATTAATACATTCCTTGTATACCTAGTAAATTATGTGTAAATTCCTCAGGGTAGGTTGAGGCCCTTATACTCTTTAATATGTTACAATATTAGTTGGTCATGTTCCCTTGGTTCATCGTGATGAGGGTACAACGATGCATTATGTCCCAAGTACATGATGTGATACACTTTAGTTTATTAGTCTCAGATAGATTTTAGGAATTCATCCATGTGACTTGGGGTGAGACCCTCCATCATTTTTTCAGCTTTCCTAGGTGGCGTTTAAGGGATCAACATGATCAACATATGCGATCATATAGTTCCCTAATTAGTTGGTTATTCCATGTAGGATCTTGTGTACCCCAAAGGGAATGGATGTGATTCCCTATATTTGTTTCGAGATATTTGGAGATCCAAGGAGTAATTCCTTGGTGAGTATTGATGAGAATGGACTCTCAGATGAGTACTATTACTAATATCATGGCTTTAGGTGTAAGTTCTCTTAGAAGATAATTACCATGAATCTTTAAGAAGGATCCTATGGAGGGATGTATGGTTGATACCTATTTGATAATTGTTGTATTTGATGAGTATATATAGGTGATATTATTGAAATATTTTATATTATTATTGACATTACAATGTGATGTTGAGATGAATACTCTCTTGATGATTTATTCATTGTGATTTTAGAGTGTCTTTTTTGGAACATTTATACTCTCCTCTATAAGGGGTTTTCCCGCATAGGTCATATCTTATAAAGAAGACATGCCATTTGATGGAGTCCTTTTTGTACGAGAAGTAGGTAGATCATAGTGAGATAAAAGGACCATAGATCATTCCAAGTGTCACATTCTCCAATAGACCCCTATTTATTAGCATGTTAGACTATTTTATCAGTTTTAGGTGGGATTAAATTTAACCTTTTATTCTTTCCAGCACTTGTTCTAGATTTTATGCAGGATAGATGTTACACATGCATTTAGGTATTAGTTGGGTTTTAATTTTTAGCATTGTAAGATAATTTGGATATGCGTTCATATGTACTTGTGCCTTTTTCTGAGGCCTCCCATTTATTTGATACACATACTTTATTCTGGTCACCAACCCCTAGAATATGGTTTGTGTTCTTGGGGTGTCACACTAGGCATGTGACTGGCTAGGTGGGACCTAGTAGGTTGGGTCATGATAATGGACTTTCAGTGAGTATTTGGCGTTTACATGCAATTATGGTGGGAAATTTCTTCATGATAATTATGTGTTCCAAGAATTTTATATAATGTGTAAAACCGTTGTGAACTCCCCTAAAAGAGAAAATAATGAGAATATCAAAATTCCATTGTGGTTTATTCTCCTAGATGAATGTGGTGGAGTATAATTTAGTTTCTATTGAATTTGTGTCATGTTTGTGAAGATGTGTGGATGTCCATGGTGGTTATTGATAAACATTGGATGAGCAATATCATTCATAAAAAGGATAGCAGTTGTGGGGAAACATTATATGTGGAAAATGAGGACTTTATTTGGATGAGTTTGATTTTTTAATGGGGGGTTGTTAAGAATAACTTGGTGGAGTGAGGTTGGGGTGAAGATAAATCATGTCAGTTATTTTATAAGTGAACCTATGTTTAGCACTGAAAATCCATGGGAATTTTGTGTTAGTAGTTGGGATGTCTTATGGAGTTTTGTTGGAAATATAAATATGTTTTCATATCCCTTAATTATGGAAAATGTGTTTGTTAAGTGATGTTGATGAAGGATCCTCTATGATATGTAAGGGATATTGATCTGTTAGTCTCAAAAGGCAAAGAATTAATACATTGGGTTGGGATTACTACATATGGTGGGTATTATTAAAATGTTATAGCAATATCATGATGGTATTATATGAAAGGGTAAAAGTCCAATATCTATATGCATAATAAAAAGGTTTGACAAGAGGTTTATGTTTACAATGGTTCAAGAAGAAAATGGTAAATATTAGTTATAAATTAATACTACATCCAATGGTTCAATAATGATGGTAGAGGTAATCAGTTAGTCTGGAAGCTTATGGGTGGAGGATTAGTCAAACTAACCTCTAAAATACTACTATAATGTATGTTGGTGAGGTTTTACAAAAAAATATTCGGTCATTGATGTATGTCCAATGCATGAGCAGAGATTCTTTTGTGGTGTGAGTGATGATCATTATGTATAATGCGGGCGATTTGGCATGTCAAAGACCATGAAATGTGGCAGGGGAAACTATTTTTGGGAATTTATTATGGGTTGTAGGATCAATGTTATGGTTTTCAAATTTTAGGAATGCTCATCTGTGGGGAAGAACCTTCATAAAACTTTTTTTCGTCACTAATACGACCATATGAGGCCATGATATGTCATTGTACACGTGTTATGTCCATGTGAGTTGATTAGGTTACAAATTTTCTCCATTTTGTTTAGTGATATATGTGTTTTTGATAGTTTTTGGAAATGATTGTGAGTTTCAACATTCTCTTATCATTTTAATATGAACATTCTTGTGCTTCATTTTTGATGGAATGTCTTTCTAAAAATCAGGTGTTGTGTATAGGTGAACCAGACCCATGGGTATAAGGGCTTATATATATGTATGTTATTAATAATCCATGTTTCATTAGTTGACTATTGATATACATGTGTGGGTATCAGTTATAGGTGATCAAGAATGATCTGGTGAAACTGACATAAGAAGTGAGTCTTGGGTCATTAGGTGATCTTAATGATGGGAGCTAGCATGGTTAAATAATTAATCATGGGATTAACTATGAGAAAACTCATAAAAGAATGTTACATTGGACACATAAATACTTTGAAATTTAATAAAATTTAGTGTTGTGGATGTTGATAATGATAAAGACATGGTTTATGTGTTGTTATAAGAAAATATAGGTTAAATATATGGTTGGTTAGAAAAAATATGGGTTATTGGTAGTTACTTCATTTCAGAAGAGTCCAAAGCATATTGTTAATTGAAATGAGTGAAGTGATATGATACAAGTAGCACCTCTCACTCAAGAGTGTGGTTTCATGGAAAAATATATAATTGATATCCAGAATGGGAATCAGAAGTGTTAGATTAGTGTCCTGAATTATTTTATCAACACCTCGAGATGCACTTCTCAATGATGATAAGTCCTTATGATGTGAGATTGTGATGGACTCAAAATTTCCAAGTACATTATTCTTATTTTCATCCTTTTTATAAAATCATTATTGAGTTATTGTTTTTTTGGGAAAATATCATGTAGATTTTTAAGGGTTTGGAGAGTTTTAGAAGTCTTTAACATGGTGTAATGTTTGAAAAAAATTAGGGGAAATCATGTTTCTTTCCCTATGTGACTATGATACCTATTTAGAGTAGATTAATTGGTGGAACATGATTATATAATAGTTAAATCTAATGATGAAACATTTCCTTGGTAACCATGTAACTTGAAACCAATGTTAAATCATATTTGGCTGATGGTTTACCAATTCTATCTTCAAGACCATGTGGGTTCCTTGAAGAGGCAGTGAGCCTCTCTTAGATGGCTCATATTTTGGTAAACTAGGTGACCAAACTATTCATGTGGGATTATTTAATTAAAAAATTATTATTTTAACATACGAACTCTCGAAAACCACTCATTATTTCTCGTACACATTGGGAACTTGATCATAGGGACTCTAGTGTCTATTATTAATGAATTTATTCCCACTAAAGAAAAATTTTATTAGATCTGAATATGTTGGTCTAATGGATTTCAATGTAAGTGATCATTTTCCACCATTTTTCTTATCATAACCTCTCTAATACTAGGAAAATTCAGTAGATCTGTACTATCATGGTATGGTCTAGGTATTTTGACATGTTATAATGTGATTCCTTAATGATTTTTTAGGAAAGGATGGTGTAAATATAGGTTTCTCATTATTTTACTCAGATTCATCTAGATCTGTTTACTATGATGAATCTAATTTGGAAGGACTAAACCTATCCTAGACCTTTAAATGTAATTATTTTTTTGATCTTCACTCTTTGATAATCATGTGGTGACTTTGTGATCGTTATAGGGATCATTGGTGTGTGACATTAAATTAAATGGTGAAACATGACATTGGGTTATAATGATTATAGGATAGAAATTTAATTTCTGTGTTCTAAAAATTTATTGAACTTCCTGATAAAATATTCTTGTGTGTGTTTCCTAAGAAACCTCTCATGATATTACATGCTTGTTGGTCCCTGTGGATCATGAAACCACTATTGATTTGACATGTTTGTGAATGTTTGTGTGGCTTGTGAGGCCTCTCTTGATATGAATTGATTAAGCATACTTGAATTACCCATGAGAACCCTCTTTATATTAAATTAATTTGTATATATATACCATAATATATTTCATTTTATTGATTTTTTTATGTTTATATATATATAATGCAGACTTCTAGTTTCGGGTATCAACGTGGCTGGTGAACCCATCATAGAATGGTCAATACATTATAGAGGGAGCATGTGAGATGATAAATGAGATAATTATTATGGTTTCATGAATTAAATATTTTAAGGAATTAAATCCTTTATTTAAGACATGAATTTTGATGGTAGTAATAATATCTTTATTACCTGACCTAAGATAATAAGTGGGGGCAGGCAATCTTTGGTCCCGACCCCGGATAGATGGTGGGACATGAGAAAAATGTGTCATGAACTAATAGATGATTGAATTATGAAATATTCTGAGAATAATGATGGTCCTGTACATTATTCTAATATTTATGGTAATGAACATAACTTCTCCACTATCATGAATCCAGAACAATTGTGGAAACCCTATTATTCCACGATGACCTAACATGCATTTTTTTACTTGTGAATTTACATTCTATTCAACACATACAATTATATATAACTAATTTAATTATTTAGAATAATTTATTATTTCTCTATACTAAGTATTATAATCACACCATGTATTGTCATCTCATTATTCATATACACTTCTTTGACCTATATTTCATATGAGGGTAGAGGCCTTGATTAGGGTAGTTATACTAGAGGAGCATGTCATCCTGGTCCATGCATGGATAAACTCCAGTATCCATTGTAGATATTCATAATTATTTATTTTATCCTTGTTTATTTTATATGTATTTATTTCATGTGGTTATTTCTTTGTGATTCATTGTACATTATATTATATGTGATATTTTTATATCATGGGTTGATGTTCTTGATATTGTGTCCATAATTTATTTCACTATAACTCAGATTATTGTTTCTACTATTATATACTAAAATTATTATTTGTCACAGAGGGTATAGTCTCCACAAGGGTCCAATTATTCCCTCACTTTCAATTATTATCCTCTTGTTTACAGGGACACACACAATAGTTTATATGAACCTACCACAAAAATTGAGTGATTCAGGTTGGGGTGTAGTAGATCATATCCTATGAAAATTAAATAATCATTATTTTAAATAATAGATTCCCCTATCATGAGTTCTAAAATAATCCTTCCATACCTTGTAGGTTTTTTTAACTTGAATAGATTATTCTTCAAAAAAATCTTTAGGTAACTAGATCAATTTCTATCTCTTGAACATATACTATTTCTTTGTCATAAACTTCTCCAAGTTAAACATTCCTCCAACTAACTCCATGGTTGATAAATCCATTATCATGGAATATAGAAAACAAAGGCATAAATACTTTTTACTTAGTGGGTTTATTGAAATAAAAACTCTCATTCCCTTCAGATAATCAATATATAATAATTTTTGAAATTTAGGGTCATGTTTATCAGAATCCAATTGATGTGAACATGATTTAAAGCATCAAGTTATCATAAAATTTATAGAATGAAATTTCCCACTCCATATATCATATAGAGTCTTCATGAATTATTCAGATGAAACAAGGTGTAGTAGAAAAGTAGTAGACACTAGGGTATAACCCAATAATGAAATTGGAAGGTCACATTGACCCAAAATTGATTGAATTTTTTATAACATTATACAATTACACCTCTCAGATGAACAATTACATTTTGGTGTTATGAGATTGGTGATTTGTAAAACAGCTCCAAAATCCATTAGATGATCAATTAATTCAAATCTCATGTATTCTACTCCACATACTGATCGAGGGATCTTAGTTCCCTTTCCCAATTGATTCTATACATCATTTTAAAACTCTTTGAAATTAGAAAAATTTTAATACTTCTGATTACTTACATACAAATATCTATAGTGACAAAAATGATTGGTAAATGTAACTTTTTACCTAAGACACCACATGCTTTTGAAATCATTAGTCAACATACATCATTATTTTAAGATCTAAAATCCACTATAACATTCACACATTTTATTAAAACGTTCTTTGGTCATTATACCTAATATATCAGATTTAAAATTCTCAAAAGATTCATAATTGAATGATTCAAATAATATATACCTATAGATTCATTGAATTTGTTCCCCATTTATATTCATGGTATGATAATTCCAATGATATATGGAATTATAATCAACCCTAAACATTTTATTTTTAATGTTATAAAAATTATTTCCCACATTTATAATGTATAAATCATTTAATATATTACCAATTCCATAAAATAATTATTTATTTTATATTTAAAAATAATTTTTCTTGATAGTTAGTGAGAATCCAATCTTTTTCAAATAATATATCAAAATAATATTCCTGTTTTTAGTGAGAACTTAATATCAGTTCTCTAATTCTAGTATTATATACCATGATAAAATCAGATCATAAGTGAGGACTTTTAATATAGTAACTCTTTATTTATTATCGATATAGATATCTACCTCACACTTCATAAATTTTATCTCTTCTATAATTACATGTTTATCATTACAAATGTTTAATACACACCAAGTATCTAATAACATTTCCTCAAAGTTATAGAAATTTATTTCTGTAAAATTCAAATTTATATTTTGAGAATGATTCTCTTTGAAACAAATTCTCAACACCAGATTCCAATATCTAAGTGTTTTATAGACCATACATATTAGCGATCTCATTATGATCATCATAAAGTATTCCAAAATCAAAAAATAAGATATATCAGTGAGTTTGAATAATGTTTTATAACTTTTCATCGCAAACATTAAATGAAAGTAATTATACTAAAATTGGGAACCCCATACATTATATAAATTTTGTGATCCAAGATCCATATTTCATAATGCAATGTTTATTATTTAGTATTACTCTATTATATTAACTATTTAGGTAGTGAATCATCCAAATCATAAATATTTTATCACTAGACAATTGAGTAGGAATCCCTTTTCCCAAATATATCATAAATAAATACTAAACTCTATTTCTTTGGTATCGTTCCTAAACGTTTCCCTGAAAATTATCACTAACAGAAAACACCATGTAATGGTTGAAAAAGAAAATATAGGTGAACCTTATTTTGGTATAAATTACCAATGGATGATATAGCTTCACCCATTAATTTATTTCCTTAAATAGGATAATCATAAGTCTCTATGATTTTGATGAACCTTACCTGTAGGATGATCAAGGACTTGATAATATTCACTTTTTAATGAACCGTATACTTTTTTTTTGTGGGAGTTTTCATTTTAAAAGTGTTACCAAATTGATATAAATCATATTAATATTTAATTTAAATCTATTTAATTCTATGACCTATTTATCTTCTTATGTTTCTTTATATGCATTACAAAGAAGATTTATTTTTGGAACCCCTATTCTGACTAGAAAAATAATGTTTTCACACCTCATTAATGTGTATTTATTTTCCAAAACTTCACATTAGGTTAATTTACCCAAAATTAGAAGCCACATATATTCGTACATATCAAAATTCATATTATGAATAAGGTAGACTAACATATCATGTAAACTCATAAATTTATGTGAGAAAGAAAATCTGAACATGACTATGTATGGAGTGACAAATATCCAACCCATCACCAATAAATAAAAATAAAAAGACTCTTGTTTTTGTGTAATATGGTTTCATGTATCCATACACATAGATAATTTACTAAATAGATAATTAAAATCATGATATAAATAACCCAATATCCATAAGATATATTAAAACATTATTCTCAAACTCATTACTCTAAATAAAAATCATATTTCATGGAAAATGAAAAAATGAATTTTATGGAGTCACACATATAATAATATTCAAAAATATATTTCCTGGAATAAATTTATAATATAAGATATTAAAACCTAAAAATTAGGAAAAGTGGAAGATACATTTCTTTAAAATTATATATATTATTTTTTGAGTAATACATTAATGAATGTAACTTGAATCACTTATAATCACCCATGTGAAACATTCTTAAAAGAGTAACATTTAAAAAACACAAAAGATGCATAATAACATAGTACTAAGGGAAAAATAGTTAAAATGAGAAAATATAATAAAATTATAATTTATATTTTAATTAAATATAAATTTATAGTTTACTAATGAATAATAACCAATATTTTATTTTTGATTAACATAAATACATTAGTTCACACTTCATTTTACATATATTCATTTCTTTTATCTCTAATTTTTATTAAAATCTTCATTCTTTTGATTTTTAAAAGTAAAAATATGTTTTGCATGTATATGGATAGATTGTATATAATTTTTTGGTGGAAATAATAAAGGCACCAAAAATTAAGAGTTTATAGTTATGAGGTATAAATACTTATTTGATGAAATATACTTATTTTTAGTCATTTTAATCATAGATCATTTTTATTAAATTTATTAACATGAAACATACCCATAGATACCCTCCTTGAATCAATAATGAAAATGGTAGATCCACCTCATGCCCACATATAATTGGACAGTTGTTGGTGACTAGGGTCAAGAGTTCATAACACTCAAACTGAAGGGACTTCCACTTAGGGAACATAATGGAGGGTGATAAAAAATTTAAAACATCAAACCACAAATAATAATGAATACATGATATTCTTGAATCATATCAATGTAAGATTGTTGAATGATATGAAATAAAAAACACTAAAACTACCACTAAAAAATAATTTGACCCTATAATGGTGGAAAACATAAATCCCAAAAAACAATGTAGATTATGAAATTCAAATATAACTCTTAGGTCCAACAAAAAAGACAAGGGACTAAATAATCAATTATCAAATCCTTCACCAATTAAATTCTATAAAACTTTACACAAAATTATAGGTGATAATTCCCACAAACACTGTAGTCCATTCTTAAATAGGTTGATCAACAAAGTCAGTATTTTAAATAAGTAACAAACAAGAAAGTAAAATCATGATATATAGTCATAATTTCACTGTTATTACCACCTATGTGAAAAATAGGTTAATTATTAACTAGGAGAATACAATGTCATATAAATTTTAAAGTCAAAACATGGTGTGTAATTCATTATTATAAATATATAACCAATCCATGAAGAAATAATTGTAAAAAATAAAAATAAAAATGTATATATAATTTTATACATTTCGTAAATTATAGATTGGGATTCCATCTACCAACTCCAACATGCTTGTTCTCATACACCCAATGACTTACATACCACCACTACGCAAAAATCTAAACTATTCTACATCCACATCCATAAATAGAATAAAACCTATTAATATAAATGAAATATGAAATCCAAACCAACCAATGGGGTGAAGGGGGAATGTTATGATGGACATCCAATTAGTCCATCCATTTATTAGATGTGGGGTCATACATTAAAAATTAACCATTAAATTAATTTTTTATAGTGAATGGTTCATGAAAAACTGAAATAATATAAATTTATACTAAAGATAAACTCATATTATCCCATCCCAAAAAATCATACTACATTATAAATCATCCTCAGACTAATTTAATTATCATCATCTACGATCATATCATATAGTAACTCATCACACTCACAATGTCTAGTCACTCGTTCTAATAACATCATAATTAATAAACCACATAAAATAACTCATATGAAATTTGGAACATTATATCACAACACTACGCACAAACTTTTTTAATACCTTAAAAAATGACCATTTCCATGTCATACCCAATGTTTATATGATGAAAGACATTAATATATCGATAATAAACCAACATGTGTTCAATTATATACTAACCAGTTAAATGATATAACCTTATGTGGAATCATGTAATTGAATTATATCATAAAATTATGTCATATATCTCATAACATCACCATAGACAATTTATTTACTAGTGAGACTCATTGAAGAACTATTTGTGCATCAATGTAATTATAAAATTCCCTAAAATTTCCCAAAAGAATTGAAATACACATATTATATTATAAATGATTTCATTTTTTAGAACACTAAATCACTCAATAAAGGTAACTATGGAATTATACTCATGAAAATAAATAAAATAGGGACCTCAGAGGTTTTTTACAAGGAAATTCAGTATTAATTTTGGTAACTCGGTATTTAAATTTCCAAAACACAACTGAATGATTTCAAATTACCTGAACATTTCACTACCATGATATATTTGAAAAAAATAGGTGATATTAATTATTAATATTTTAAGAATATATACCAAACCAAAAATCCATATTTTCATAATTGTTTTAATGAAATTTAATAATTATGCAATTATTATTATGGGTGGGAGGTGAATTATATATGGTAGAGAGGGGAAGAAAAATTTATGATGATTTTGTGGTATACATATGCCCTAATTCACAATTTTATGTGTTGGGACTAGATAAAATGATCTATTTAATGTAATTAAATAATCTGAATAAATTTTACACCTTCTATTAGTTCAACATTCTTGGACATGCCACTTAACCAAAAAACAAAAACCCCCAAAGGGTTAATATATTTAGAATATTTTATAGACCAAGTACCACATATCATATGATCTAATGATGTTATAATTTACCTCGAATATTGCACTTTTTAGACAATGAATTGAAAGAATCTCTCTCTGTATAGTTCTCCAACTATTGTACACCTGATCATGATTATTTATTATACCCCCACCACATATCTTCTCCAACCACCGTCGTTTAATATTCCTCAGTTATATCTAGAAAGACCACCTATTCCCCATAATATGTCCTCTAACCCAAATTTTGATTCCCTTGGATAAAATCCCCTCTCTTTACCATTCTTTTTATATTTTATTACAAATAAAATTGGTGGTTATTATTTAAATATTCAATGTTTTCTATTGAAAAATCATGAGAGGATTCTTGGTAATTGTTACGAAAATGTTCATGTAAGTCAATTGGAATGAAAGGTTAATCGAATGGCCAAAACTATTCATGCAAGGGGAGGAATAGTTTATATAATAATATTTTTTTTATAAATAAAAAAATCATCTATAAATTAGAATGAATTAAATGGAAAAAATATTAAATGAGTCAAATAATAAATTACAACCTTAAAGAGTTCCTCCTTCTCTTCAGTTATATAATAAAATAAATATTGTAAACAACATATCTCGATATACATTATTTTAAGGGATTTTATAATTTCTCAACTATTTGTGGATAAAAATGAGCTCATGATACATTCAAATCCAAATTTTAATTTTATTTACCCTTAAATGAAACAATGTTTCATTGTAAGTACTAAAATTATATATTTTTAATTTAATTTAAGGTTTAGTATATATTTCCATAAAAATTGTTCATAGTTGAAAATGAAAATTCTATTTTTTGGTCATACAATTACCATAAATTCCCCTATAATTTTTCAAATTTTAAAATGATGAATTTCCATTCCACAGAAGATATTTCTTAATAATTTTGGAAGAACACTTGTTAAATATAGTAATAAATTCCAAAACAAATTAAGAATACATATATGAAATAATTATTTACATAGATCACCAAAAAATAAAAGTTAATCCAAGGTTTATATTAAGTTGACTATTACTATACACAAATCCTTAAAATGTATTGATTTTTTAATGTTTCGGGGGTCACTTATATATAAGGTTCATTATCAGTTTGAAAATAATGGATTATAAGTAATGTATTTCTATTAGTGTATAAAATAAATATAATATAACAAAGAAAGAGACCACCATCAAAACATGGGTGCAAAAATGATGAAAAACCTGTACTTGACCACATAATAATGAATGTAGATGTAAAAAAAATTATACATTAAAGTTATTTCATAGATAATAAATGATACATCGATATCACACCTTTCTTTAATTAATCTTTTTACATTAACATTAACTTTTTAGTCATCCGATTATATGAGTATTCAAACATTTGACAATATATTATTTGTAAATCTTCTTAACAGGATCAAGAGAATAATTAAATAACTACCAAATAATATCTATATTTCATTTAAATCAATTTTATAATATTCAAATATTATTATATCACATTTTCAATTACCTTTTTATTTCTTACTAGTCTTGATGATTATTGTGCAATAAAACACTTTGACTATATTAATATGATATTTTAAACAAAAAATGGTTTCAAATTAACTAAATATATTAAAACTAATTTTATTATTCATTTCACCCATCCATTCATATTTAATGAGAAATTTAATTTTCTTTTGAATCAATAAATAATTGAAAATAAACACCCATGTGAATATCTTGGAGTCTCATAAAAATAAAATTTATAAATCATGTCTTGGGTGTAGAGTCTCAAGTTAATTTATTGTAGTCCCTATATAATATTATATGATATTAAAATAAAAAAATAACTTAAATATATTTATTTTTATATGATTTGACATGCCTATATAACATTATATGATTTAGTGGAGTAACTTATTATTCGACTTAGTTCACTAGAACTGACTACAAAGTATTCTATGATCAGATTTATTCCTTGTTTTTAATATCAATTAAAATATTATCAAATAATAATTATTCTTATTTGACATATAGTATGTGATAATGTTCTAGGTGTAATATTTTCAATTAAAGTTCTTAGTAGTTACCCATTATAATAATAATCAATAATTTCCTCTATAGTACTTTTAAAATATATATGTTCTATAACTAGATAATATCATTTTATGAGACAGAAATTATATACTCTATTTTGTGTGGGGAATTATTTTACATTAAGGCACATTATCAGGGAGTTTGACCTTGTAAATTTCTAGTGTAGAGGATTTTGAAAGCACATCCTAGCAGTAGGAAATCCACATGTATATATTTTATTAGATGTTATTTTCTAGTGATGTGTGTATTGATCCGTATAATTTAATATTTTTATTAACAGAAATTATTAGTCACATGTGTAGTTGGGTTTTGGATTAGTGGTAACACCCTCTCAATCCTACATAAAAACGGGGGTTCAAAACCCATTGGATGCAGGAACTGTAGCAGTACAATAGTGGACTGTAGCAGTGGCAAGCGCTGTAACGGCGAAAGGTCACTATAGCGGCGACATGCGAACTATAGCAGTGGAGGGAACTGTGAGGTACTGTAGGAAGTGGGTACTGTAGCATTACTATTCACAGAATGGGTCTTGGGCCAAAAATTTGGGCCTACAGGCCATGTAATGGGATAAATGCCCAATGGGCCATCCGACTATGTAATGGGTCTATCTCTACCCAGTTAAAAGAGGTATTTGATTTTTTTAACTATAAATAAGGCTTTGGCCCCAACCTTTAAAAAAATTATTAGTCACATGATTTTAAATATTTTTGAAAACCAAAATGATTAATGTTATATCTGATGTAGGATATATTATTTGTGTCATGAATGAGATTGAAATATCAAAAAATGTGATAATTTTTTTTTACCTTATTTCCTGTAAAAAAAAAGTTAATATCTGATTCCATTTGATGGGAATGAAATAACCAAAATAAATCCAAGGACATGGTCTTCTATGGGTAGGTCTAATTTTAGAATGTCAAAGAAAGATACATCGAGCACATAGGTTGGTGACACCAATATTCAACCTTATTGATTAGATATATCATGATAAAGGGATAGTATAACATACTTTTCATTCATATGAAGTTATATTTAATTGAAATACTTACTTATTTATCAATAGGTACCATTTTGTGTTGAAATATATTAAACATGGACATTAGGAGGCTCCACCTAATTCCATTGAGAAAACAGACTTGAGGGTCATACACTAAGTGCATCTAGATCCTCCTTTAAATATTAAATACTTTTTATTATTTCACATGTTGAATAATTATTATTCTTTAATGTTGTTTAATTATTATACATGTTTTCTTGATCACATATATTAATTCACTAGCTATTAAACAGAATATTTTTGAATATAATATTTAATAAATATTTATTGTACTATTTTTTGAGTATAATAGTAATTTAATTTCATATTAGGGAATAATTTAGTGATATTAATTTATTTAAAAAATATTCATTGTTCTGAGCCTGATAAATATTATGGAGTAATGGATAAGTGGGAATATATGTATGATGAGAAATAATATACTTTAAATTTATTTTGAATAAATTTTCAATAATTTATTGAAGAAAATATATTTAATTAATTATCTGGCTTTTCACATATCACGATAAATATAATTATTTTTGTAGACATGGGGTTCCATGGGTGTTATCGAAAAATAAGGGATCAAGTATAATTATTTGTTTTCAAAACCTAGTACTATTTAATACCAATTATATTATTTCAAACTCTAATATTATCCATTGGTTTTTGTTTTCCATAATGAAACTCGAAGAATCCTATTAAGACCTAGAGACATCCTCTCTAAAAATGCTTTCAAAAACGGAGAGTGATCCTCATCAATCAATCCTCTCAGTCTTAAAGATATCAAGGAGATTCCTTATTTGGAGTGATTATCATAGAAATCCTAGATAAACAAATCAAGTGTTATGATATAACTTTATTTCACTTAGAGAATATTTTCACATCGCTCAGATGATTTTAGTGCATGCATTGATCACCACAGGAGGGAATCAAAAAATTATTCTTATGATGAAATGACCAAATGATATACATGAATATGATTCATTAAAAAAGAAATAATTCTTTACAGTGAATTTATTTAACTATTAAAATTAATTATATGTCAATATGTGATGTTCATGAATTTAATTCGAGTGTTCTCATGTCCATTAATATTTTATTCAATTTCGTTTGTCAGAGTGTTCTTTATCATGTACATAACTAGTTAATCATTGATTAAGATAAAAATATGAGTTGGCCATTCCCTACTGGACATTTCTCTATATATGAAATATTCAATTTCATTTAAATCAGATATATAAATTTTTTATGTTTTTTAAAAAAAATGATTTATTTATTCATTGATTGTTATTTTTCATTTCTATTTAATCATTAATTAAATTTTAATTAGGGGATATCCGTTTTTTATTCATAATTATCAAAAGTATAATAAAAAAATGATTAATTATAAATTTTTTTGATTAAATCATTTGTTGGTGCCAAAGATTCTAGATAGATAACATAATAATGCATTACATGTATCTTGTAGGTACACATCACATACCTAAGTTTAATTCACTAAGATTATTCATCAATTAATTCACAACATCGTGAATTTATTTCTCATGGTGTGTAATTAATAAACATAGTGTGTTTACTAGTCTATCCCAATTTTTTTTCCAGACTACATGGTTTTCAACTGGAATATAAGACGAATATTACATTAGTCAAAGATGGCCCATGTATTTTTTACACTACATGTGTAAATGATAACCATGTATCAGAGATACCACATAGTGTTTTTCCTATATATATTTAACATACTCCATTAATATCCATGAATAGATGAGTCACCCAGTATTGAGGTGTGTTCCACAAATAGTCAGTGAAGAACTATACATGACCTATAACTAGATAAAACAAACCACTTATATTACTCGATTATAAAGAATTTTAAAATAACTTTTATAATTTTTAAACCATATCAACATTTGTTCTATGTTTGAATTATTTTACTCTTACACACCATGAAATTAATTTTTTATATATTAAATATATAATTATATTTTTCTAAATATTATTAACTAACTTTTTTTATATATCTGAATATAACAATTAATCTACATAGATTAAAACATAACATGCTATATATATAACATGTGCATTTGTATCATTTATTTCATAGTATAAACAATGAAATTATGTTATAAAACACGTATTAAACATACCATAAGAGTAAAAAATATATTATACCATACACGCATGTTAGTTAAGAAGGATACTTACCATTTACCTTAACTATACATGGTTTGTTCTAGGATAATTTTAATTTATTCATATAAGTTTATTTAATATAAATAGGGATGATAATCTCAACAATATTTGTATGAGAAATAAAAAAAATTAATCGAAATAACTAAAGAAGATAATTAATTGATTTAACAATTTTTATATTAAACATGAATTATTAATAATTAATTATATTTTATTAACTTAATTATATATTTCATGTATGTGGATGATCCTGAGCATAAAATATAACTGTTTTGTGGTTAGTTTCCTTTTGTTATATTATTTAATTAAATTTATGGTTTGTGTGTCATATCCCCTCTCATTTTTTATGTGTATTTGATCCCATAATTCAATTTTATGTAAACCCCACTAAATCAATCCTTAGGTTACCCTCACCTCTATATGAGTAAAATAGTATATAATAGATAGATATCCTAGGGGAGTGGAGGTGGGTGATGTTTGGAGGTGAGGTGAATCTCAACCCAGAGATACATGGGAGGATATGTGAAAATAAGAAACACAAACCAAGTCATGGTTAAAGGTGTTTCCCTCTAGGTTGACTATAATTTTATCATCCATTATATAAACTAACTGTTAGTAAAATATCATGACCACCCCGCTCTTATTATTTTATTTCATCCATGATTCATGGTTAATTACATTATGGATGTTTCATAGTGACCACGTTAATTAATTAATTAACAAGAATACAAGATAGAAGTAAAATAAATTGAATTATGTGTAATCATTTTCTAATACATAGTTATTCAAATAAGAAAATACACTCAATATCCCTAAGCATCTAATAAAGATAAAATTTGAATCATACTAATATATATAAAAATACCTTAATTATATGTATTACTTCGGAGTATCCTTCCAATAGATAATATAAAATATAAATATAGTTCAATGTTCTTGGATAGAAAAATTTGGGGCACCATTAATAAGTAGAAAAATCCAACTTGTGTTTTCAGTTGATATATCATAGTACATTTTAAGGGTTTTTATCCAATGTAGGACATGGTGTGTTTGAGAGTAAAGGGTTATTGGAATCTAAATCAAGGATTTAAGGATTAAAGAGTTTAGTAAATAGATCAAGGAATATTGAGTTAATGAATTTGGTAATATTATTCTTACATAAATCCTTTAAAATAACATATCCTTCCAAATTCTAGGTCCCAAGTAGAAGAATATAAGTAATTATCGTTATAATCTCCATGTAAAAAATATTCTAAAACTAATGGTTACATATATTGAATTTTAAAAAAATACTAGGAGAATAATAAATTTATTATTTAGTATCTTATCTTATTAATTAGATAAAGTACTAATTTCTACTCATCTTCATTGTGAAAGTGGAAACTAACATAAATTATAACATATCACTACGATCCATACTTGATAAGGATAACATTCTCAATGGAATTAATTTCCCAAAATGGAAAAGGGGATTTTTCATTATTCTATATTGTGAAGGGTAACTATATGTGTAGGAAAAACCCATTCCTAATTTTCTTGGGAAGGATTATATTGAGAAAAAATTATCATTATATGTGAGACATATGGATGATTCCACAGATGCCCAATGGTTCATGTTATCATGCATGTCAAATAAGATTCTAATGAAACACTAGGTTACTAATGTGTATAACATGATATATCACATTCATGATCTCTATTAATATAATGGGATATAAAAAATATATGATATACTTAATTATTTTTTCACTTGAAATATTGAATATATGATGCCTACTAGGCCTCATGTCTTCAAAATTATAGGCTACATTGTGAGTTTAGATTTACTGGGTATTAAATTCCTTATTGAGCTGCACACAGATCTCAACCTTTCATTGCTTCCAAAATAATTCTCCATTTTAATTATTAATTAGATGTTTAGAAATATCAATAAGACACTTTTTTTAACTTTTTACCCCATTCTCTATGTTGACAAGGACATAGGGAGTAAAAAACTCACAATTCTTATATTGAAGATGAAAATGAAGAATAAGGAAATAGATCCTAGGATTATTACCATGTATAAAGCTATCAAGAATTTTATTTACAAGAAGAATAATATCTTAAGGTAGGTGATGAAAATATACAGTATTTTTTATATGTGGTAAGGTAGGACACTGGAAGAAGAATGATACCCCGAATAAAGATTAAGAAAAAGTTGAATTTTTTATCAAGTGTAGTCATTCAATATCTATACATTAGATACTAGATAAAAATATTTCTGTTTATCAATATATATAAATAATAAAAAAATATATTTTGAGATATTTTAATATGATAGGTGGGTTTTAAGATTACAATGTATCATGACTCGATGCTGTGACAATAGGAGACTACCACCTTTTATTTCCATCTAGAATTATTTTGGTTTTAATGAACTCTTTTTTAATTCCCTGTGTTACAATGAACATCATGTTATTCTCTTACGTTCAAATGGATGGATTAATTTTCATGTTTAGAAATAAAGAATTACTCCTTTATAAATACAACCTTTTTATGGTTTTTAATAACTAAATAATAGTCTTTACTTATTAAATTATAGAAACGAAGTATTGTCAATATATATCGAATCATGTTTTCATGAATCATATTACACATAGACATTGGATAAATTTATTTGTAATAATAATTAGAATTGTATAAATAATATCTATCAATATGGTTATTTTACCGATTTTTAGATTGTTACACTTCAATGATGTCATTATTTTTTTCATGAAAAATGACATTACAACCATTTTGTAGCTTGGGTGAAAGGGACACATAGCTTCTAGTATTTGTACACAGTGATGTTTGTAGACCTTTTCTAGTATAAAATTTCAGTGGATATTCATATTTAATAACATTTACTAATGAATTAATAAAAACTTCATAAGTCAACATGATGGGTTATAAGTCCAATTCATTTGAAAAAGTCAAGGCATTCAATAATGGTTTATAAAATCAACATGGTAAAAAGATAAAGAAACTTTAGTATGATCAAGGCATTGAATATCTTACACTAATAGTTTATCAAATCTTCATAGTGATGTTGAATTCTATCTCAACTCACCTGATATTATACAACGTAATGGAATGGATTTAGTTTAAGTATAAACAAAACCTTGCTCGATATTTTATGGTCAATGATGATTTATGTATATCATAAATTATTCTTTAGGTATATTCATAAAAATATATAAAATAGGCCCTAAACAAGGTACTAATTAAAGTTTAAAATATAATTCCCATTTAGTTATGTACTGAAAAGAAACTGGTTTTGTCACATACATGTGTATTAGGATGCGATACTTTTTTCAAAGCCATATTTGGAGAGAATCTGGCACCCCGAGGGATGAAGTGTAAATTTATAGGATATCCCAAAGAAACCAAGAGATATTACCTATATTACCCCTCATACATGAATGTGAATATCATTATAAAATCCATATCTCAAGAGATGGATCACATACTAAAGAAGGATAATGGAGAAAAAGATTGATTTCGATCAAGTTGATTCTCATGATACACAAGATTTGTTATTAAAAAATATTATATAGGTATCCATGGAAGAATTTGTTCCTGAAACTTAACTACTTCATATGTACAAGAGAGCTAAGAGAACCAAAATGAAATAATTTTCTAATCATCAAAGAATGTGAAATATTATGGTTGGAAAATAATGAACTGATCTCCTATAAAGATGTTGTAGATATATATGAATCTACAAGATGATAAGAATACATGAATTTCGAGATGGAGTCCATGAATTAGAACTATGTATGTGTTCATGTCGATCTTCTTGTTGATGTAAAGCCTATTGGTTGTAAATATGTATTCTAGATTGTATGAATTCTAGATTTCAAAGAAATATTATGATCTGAATACGAATAACCATTAAATAATTCCTTATCTTATTACAAGTATGAGTGTCATGTGAGAGATAGTAGAGAGAAGGATGTTACTAGTTGCCACTAGTTCAAGTAGGAGTTCATTCCAGTCAGTTCCCTTTGACAAACATTTATGTACTTTCTGATTACATGAATTCATTATTTTGAATATATGTAAATATATTATAAAATCATATTTTGTTCATCTACATGGCGTAGTATGTCATAATTTCATAAGATAAATTTATGCACTTAAATTTCAAAACAGTTCCCCACTATGATAAGAACCTTTAAGTGAATTGAATGTGTTTCCAATATATATAAATATATTTTATAGCCTGCTATTATCATTTTTGATAACAAAAATGATATATACTATTAGTGTTAATGACTCATAGGAATTTGATGAGCTTTCCCATATTGTACACCCTTTGTAATTTGTAGTGAATGAGAATATGTGAACACAAACTTCCTATTTGAAATAAAAATATATTTGTGTCATTGGGTATTCCTATATATATATATCTGTGTATTGATCCATAGACTTTAATAATATTATTAATTGTTATTTTTATCATTTACTTTCATGTATTCATGAAAACCATGATAACATATGTTCAATGAAAATTAAGATATATTGGGTGTGTCACGAGTGATATTACATTAATGAATTATGTGTGAATGTATTTTTCCCCTCTATTATTTAATGAAATTTTAGATCTTATGCCCTTTTATTGGAATTAATAATCCCAAAAAATCCATTCCCATGATGTTATGTAGGAATGTTTAATTTCAAAAAGTCAAACAAAGAGACATTGAGAAAATATAGGTTGATGACACTAGCATGGAACCTACTTGATTAGAGATATCATGATAATGGGAATATATTCCACATTATGAATTATTATGTGGTTATATATAATTAAAATATATACAATTATTTGTATTGGTTACTTAGTGTCTTACTATACACTAACATTGGACATTGAGAGGATCCATATATTATCACTGAGAAAGAGGCCTATAGGGTGACATACTATGTTAGTACAAAATATAAAATAAATATTTATTATTATTTATTATTTAACTTGTTGAATAAATATTATTTTCATTCATGGTTTAATAATTTTTCATGTTTTCCTAATCACACACATTCATTCACTTGTTATTTAGGAGAATATTTTTGACCAAAATATTTAATATATATTTATTTTTTATTATGTTAATATAATATTTATTTATTTTTATATTGAAGAATAATGATGTGATATTTATTTATTATATTAATTTTCATTATTCATGGATAGATTAATCTTATAATGGAATAGTGGACTGAGTTTAATGTTATGATGATAAATAAAATATATTGAAAATTATTTGAATAAATTTTAAAAAAGTTATTCAAGAAAAATTATTTAATTATTTATATTTTTTATTTCATTAAATAATTTTATTATTACGGTAGAAATGGGGATCCCTAAGGATTAAGGAAATAATAATGGACAATATGAAATTAATATTTTATAACCCTATAACTATTTTAACACAGTTATATTACTTCCAACCCTAACACTAGCCATTCAATTTTCCAATGTACAAGGACATCCAATGAATCGTCTTAAGACCTAGAGATCTTATTTACATGACCACTCATATAAACAAAGTCTGATACTCTTCTACCACCCCCCTTGATTCAAAATATATTGAGGTGATTCCTTTGATGTCATTCATGTGAAAATCATAGATGAACAACACATGAATTATGATCTTTCATTCTATCACTCATAGATTCATACAAAGGGGATTAGAGGTTTGGGGTGTATGTGTAGATCATTTATGGATGGAATTTACGCTAGATTACAACATTTAAATATTAGTAGAACTAAGAGATATCAGATTAATCAATGAAGAAATAATTCATTACAAGGTAATTATTTAACTACATAAATTAATTATAAAAAATCATTTGATGATATTGTGTTTGGTTATGGTTTTCTCATGTCAATTAATTATTGACTCAATTCCATTCATCATGATGTTCTTATTCATGTACATCCTAGATTAGTTATTTATTACAAAAAAATCATTGTTGGGAATGATCTACAAGAACTTCCCCTATGCCTAGAATCTTCACATATGAAATGTCATAACATAAAACATGATTAGATCAACTCCATTATCACAGATCATCCTTTCCTCATATAAAATTTTATCACATATCCCTATACAAGATAATATGATCATATCACCTTTAATGATACAAATATATTTTATGCTTTGTTTTTTATAAACACATATCATATAAAATTATATATTAATTCAATCATACATAATTTTAATGTCAGAATTCTTAATTTTCAATTTTGTCTTATGATTTTTATTCCTTAACACAACTTTTTTAAAGAATATGATATAACTCAAAACACTACAACTCTTCCTATTATATAACCATATTCACATTATAATAGGTTATGATATCAACCCCTTTACTAAAAACTTGTTATAAAATAGAGGGAAACATTATCCTGGAGATATCACATCATGTTATAAGATATGAAAACTGATATTCCCATACAAACCATGAAATTATATGGTTTTATATCAACAATTCATAAGAAGAACAACCAATAATTCCATTTTAACAATTTCATTGTAGGTTATTCTTTAACTACGTTATATAATGAAAATTTTATTCACTATAATTCATATTATATGTTTTGGTATCCACAAAATTCATCATAATGTATTAAAAATAAAGATGATCAAACTAAATCCAAGATGACAAAAAGTTATAAATCTTAAGGATAATGTAATAGAATAGGATTATAAAAAATTGATAATTATATAACCGATGAGTTAATGAATTCCCCCTCAAGGTTTTTGGTCAATTCCCCCATTATAAATCTCCCAATTTGGTAGTAAATTAAAAACATTCAACCTAGATACTTGTTTATAATTTTTAGAATAAATTTAAATATTAGTCAAAAATCTTCAAACCGCTTCTATGCCTATGAAAAATAAATCACTATAAAAAATAATACTGGTTAACCAAATTTCAATTTTTTATATTGAAATTTCATATTCCATTCGTCACATGTGTTTTCATATATCAATATTTAATTAAAATATTTTTCTAGACATGAAAAATCACAAGGATACTGAAATTTCCCAAAACGAATTTTAAAAAATTTTAAAGATAATATTTAATATATATCTTATAGATTCATGGTAAGTAGTAGTTTTTCGTAAAATTATAGGTGAAAAAAAAGAATTGTAACATCATAGTTTAAAATATAATTTAATTAGAATCAATATAAGTGATGTTTCTATTTATTTATATTTATAATTCTCATTATTTTATGAATTTTTTATCTAATTTGACCAACAAAACATTAAAATTTTTTATATTCAAAAAACATTTCAAATATAATAATTTAAAGAATATATTATAACTTTTCGAGTCATATATCAATATATTGTTGAAACCTGAACCCTTATGGGAAGGAAATTGTGTCTGTTACTAATTAAAGTAACACGATTATAAGAAATAATGCCCCTGAAGGACCAAGAGTTTAGTATTCCTGTTAAACTAGATACATAAATGTGAAAATAATACACTAAGTACAAGATATTTTTTTTCTTCTAAATAGACGACTTTGAGGATAAATTCATTCCATATATGTAATACCTTTATATCTATCATAGAATAGTTATTTGATTCACACGGAAGGAAACCTAATAAGGGTGAGCTCAAATGATCAGTAAGGGTAAAGTTTATCATAATATAATTAATAATAAATTAATGAGAATAATCAATGTGTAAAGGTAAATAACCAAAATAACATGACATGTAATCAATAAACTGAGAAGGAACTCCATAAACATTATTTCAAGGTAATAACTAGAAACACATTCCATTCAAATAACTAGATAGGGAAAAAAATATGGAAATGTAAGAAAACTAAAAAATATTCCATTTTATAAATGAACAGTCAATGAAATATATCCATAGATATGTCGATGAAAAATATTAAGGATGAATAAAAACTAAAACTAAATAAGGGTAATGTTTCCATAATGGACATAATGTTTTAGGTACATGAAATCCTATAATGTCAAGACATTTTATAAGATGGTTTAAAATATTCTATGTTGTGCAACTAATTTGTCTCATGAGAACATGTCTGTGCATCGATCTTCTATATAAAGTATGATCTTCTCTCATAATTTCCTGTACAAATAGTTTCTCATATCCAATAATCAAAATAAATAATATTACTTATAAAATATCTATATTTAATAAAGAATATATAATTACTAATTTCCCCCAAATAAAAAAAACTATCAAATTAGACACCTTATTTAAAATAGTATACGATTTAGGTGATAGTAATATCGATGATAAATGAAATGGATAATTTGGTGAAACATAATGTTCAATGTTCATATGAGATTTTATATCTTATGGGAGGGAAAAATAATCCAAGGAATTGAATGTGAATACTATCCTTATAAAAATCAATAATAAACTATATAGATAAAGAATAAAAACTATATCAATAAAATTAATCTCAAGTGGCATATAAATAAAGGGTTATTGTTTTGGAGGAATAAAAATACTATTAAAATATCTTTTAAAACCATTGTTGAGAAATATATAAGTTTATTATAAATAACCTTTGAAACACCATTTCCTTGAAAATAGAATTTGAAAATATTTTTTTAAAAAAAATAAACTATTAAACATGAAAAGGAAGAATTAATTAAATGATGACAGTTAGACCCATACATGCCATATAAGTTAAAAATAACATTCCTTTTTCAAGATTAATGTTAAGAAAAATGCATTGTTTAAAAAGAGACAAGAATATTACTTTGAAAAAATTAGTGAAAGAATAAAAAGGGGAAAAATATATTTAAAAATAAATCATTTTTCAAAACATTTAAATAAAACATTCTTTATATAAGAAAGGAGGTTCTCTGAGAAATGATAGAGACAAATTCTGGTTTTCTGAGAATCATTTTCTTAAACATATTGAGTACCAAATAGTAAAGAAATGGTACTAAAACATAAAATTGTACAATAATAACTAGAGTATAATAAATGAAAGGTTTTATTGAAAAATGGAAATATAATTTCCTTGAATTCAAATACCATTTAAAGATCATTATGGTTAATATTTAGAAACATAATATCTAAACATTCTAGAGTGTCCCATACAACATTGCAGCACTTTAAATGCTTAACCTCATGAAGGAATAATATTGAATAGATGTTTTATATACAATGAATATAGTTTCATTCCTGATATAATATATAAAAATGGGAAATTTATACACCACACAAAATAAATTTGTGGTGAACCTGAAATTTATCTCACATATGTAAGAATGTGAGATGAAAGTCCATTACATTGAGTTTCTTTTCGGGTAAACATACATTAACTACATATATAACAATGTTATGATATTTTTATACTTTATTGAGAAAGGTTTTCATGTTTATCATTACTATTATTTCACTTTTTTACTATATTGTATACAAATTCTTAATCAATTATGTTTAAATCTGGTGTTTTGACCAAATTTAGTTAATGTGTCAAAAAAAACTTTTGTATGTAAACTACGGTCAAATGGGTAATTATATAACATCACCATAATAATAATAATTTCATAATTATTATATTTAAAAATTAATTATATTTTTGAAACCAATCATTAAATATGGTTATGAAAAATGAATCAACATCATAATCATGGAAATAGTAGACCGTACATATGCTTGAGTAACTTTTCCATTTTTAAATGATAGTTATGGAAAGAAGGTCGATAACTATATATAATTATTGAAATTTCATTATATCATAAATACCATATTATTTAATCATACACAATTATATAGATAATTCTTGGGATAAAAATGGAATCACAACATATCGAGGAGGTGATAGTCCACACATCCATGAGTTAGGTTATCACCCTTTAAGTGAGTGAAATGGTAATTAAGATAATGGTATATATTATATTTACAAATTTTAATTTTTTCATGAATATAATGTAATTTTTTTTCATGTATCAAGTTTTTAATTAAGACCATCCATTAAACATTCAATAGATCATGTGAATGAATCACATCTCTTTGAGGGTGTGGTTGTCCACACTTCCACAAAGGATCATATCATTTTTACACAAAAATGGATTATACAAAGATATGTATTTTAAAAAAATTAAATAAGATTAAATAAATAATAAATATTACATATGACATAAATAAGCATAGTTTCCATCATAATGGAAACCACAAGAGCTGGTAAATGAAAAATGAATAATCATCGTTTCGTGAGGTAGTTGTTCACCATACACAGAAACAATATGTTCGTTACCCATTAGATAGAAGTATGTGTAAGTGTAGGTATAAAACTTAATAAAAAACCAAAAAGTATATCTGTGATACAGTTTTCATCATATAGGCATTATTTCAAAATGAGTTGAAGGTTTTTTGGAGTAAATGAAAGAAAATAGGTCGTTGGAAAACATTTCCTTAAAATCAGGAAACTCATTTTGGTGTATACCTAAGGACTTACATGGAAAGATCTATACCCCAAAGGGAGGATTCAAGTAAAGAGTAGGGATGTTTGGTAGATATTTGGGAAGATATTTACTAAACCTTAATGGTTTTATAGGTTTGATGAATGGGTAGAATTGGTGGCCTTTTTAGTATTGGAAAAAGAATGACATGGTGTTTGGAAAAAAATTTAGGTGTAACAACATTTTTAACTAAATTAATTAATTAAAAACCACCTAAAATCACATATTTAAGGTTCATGGATGTTTTATGTCTTGAAAATGTGTGTTGCAAAAGTGGCTAGGTCATTTGGGCCCCAAAGTTAAAGGTTTAGTCAGATATTAAGATTAATTTTTCTTTAATAATTATAATTAATTTTAATCATTTTCACTAATATATTTCGGTCAAAAAATTGTTATTATTATAAATTATAAATTATTATATATCAAAATATATAATACTTTTTTCTAAATTCCAATCATATTAGTGACAAATTTTTATTAAAATTTAATCCCACAGACATGACGATAATGCTGGGTTTTTATGTACAAAATGTCAAAATGTTTTCTTTGTTTTTATAATCATTTTCAAAGTGAAATAAATTCCAAAGAAAAAAATTTTACTAATTGAAAAAATATTTTCTAATTTTAATTTAAAACCAATTAAAATTAAAATTTATATTATAAATAAAATAGATGAAATAGTAGTTTTGAACTAAAATTCAGTATTTCTATTCATTAAAAAATGATATGTTTATAAAAAAATAAAATTACCCCTATAATAATAATTATGTTTCTATTTAAATGATGTAGTTTATTTTTATCTATTAAAATAATTAATGTTTAAAAATTATTATTTAATATGGGTTCTCTATTAAAAGGTGATAAAATTTCCTTTATAAAAATATTGGGTTTTCTGTGTAAAAAAGATTTTTTTCCAATCTTATTCCTCTAAAACCTAATGGGTGAATATAAAAATATTATGGAATAGATAACATATATATTTCATTAAAATCATTCTTCTATTTTAGATAATTTTATGTATTAAGAAAAATCTCATTTGGATGCATTAAAATAATGACATTTCTTTTTTATATTCGATTGGTTATTATTTTCATTTTTATAGAATTGGAAACTAATTAATTAATTTTATAATTTTATGAACAATATATTTTCATAATTTAGTTAATAATAATAATATGTACTTACTTAATGGAAATGTTATGTCCTATTATATTAAATAATAATATTTTAATAATACTTTTTATTTTGTAAAACTATGTCTTGTGGGTAATGTAAGATATCATGAAATGTCACTCTTGTGTGTAATAGGTGCTATTGAAGAAGGTAACTCTTGCGTGTGACATAACCTATCAAGGATGGTCACTCTGGCATGTAACATTATCTAACTCATTGTCGTGTGCATTACATTCTATATTATATATTATATCTCTTCAAGATAGTAAATATGTTATAATGTATTAGGTTAACATATTCCATTTTTACACATGGTGTTTAATATCATACATGATTTTGAATAAAAATTTATACATTATAATTTCAGGGTGTTACATTCTCCCAACATTAATTAAATTTCAGCCTCAAAATTTAAACTTTATCTTGGTTATATATTGTTTGATATTTCTTACATTGAAAACCACATCAAGACAAAGGTTCATTAAACATCATCTGGAAAAGGTAGAATGGGAAGTAAAAAAGGTCTCACGAACTACCATATGAATAGGAATCTAATTATGATAAAATCTATGGAAAGTCATAATAATTACTTGGGGGAAATCATAAATATTTATTAGGAGTGAAGGAGGTCATCAATCACAAACAAGTTAATGATCAATATAATGTTTATGTACTTAATGCTATAAATCATTGATGATTTAAGAGACCATCATTTCAATAGAAATTAAGTTTTTGGGAAAACATTTCATTTTTAATTCATTTCCCAAATTTCGGGTAATTATTGTACTCACCAAGAATATAAGGAAATATCCTTACATTATAGTTTTCAATTTCATATGAACAATCCTAACTTTTTAATGTCCTTAAATAAAATTTAAATTTATTCCTTTACTCAATGAAATTAATTACCAATAATAATTTTTAATGTGATAAACACTTAAAAATTTAAAGGATCACAAGGACTATTAAAGAGTGCCATGTTTAACTATTAGTCATTAACTATCTTATAAAACCAGTAAGGTTCATAGATTAAAAATTAATCCTAAAAAGTTATTCTACTCGTTTAGTTTTAATATTTATTCATCAAATTATTTAACTAAATACAATGAAAAATTAAATTGGACATTTTATAGATCAGTGTTTGGTGTGAAACCCCTATCATCCTTCAAGAATTGGTTCAAAACCCATGTCCTTTCCAAATTTGTTTGTTTTTCACCCAACATTTAGGTTATCCTTTTTTAAACCATATTAATATAATTTTTATAATAAATATAATGGACATACATGAAATATCCTTTTAAAAATGGCTTTCAATACAAACCCAATACATAAATACTTTATCCACTCATTTTCACATAGAACCTTCATTGGTCTTGGGTTTATCCCTAATATAATTAGTTGGATTTCAAAATCATGACACCTTATATTCAACAAAAACCACATTAGGTTTAATCTTGGTCATTCAATATGATTTTCTATTAAAATCCTAATTTTTTTTATAGAAAATATAAATTATCTTTAGAATATCCCCCAGGAGTATCAAACTAGGTGTGTTGTAAGGCCCATTTTTGTGTACCAGGTTACCCCGATTCGAGCTCAGAACAACTTCTCAGAGTTATAACTCTTTGGTACATATGTTCTAGAACCAAACCAACTTTTAGTATCCATAAAAGGTTGTATTTCTAGGAAGACCCATATAATCTCTGTCAAATCATAATTATCAGATGTTATTCTATAAATATGCATAAATTTTACCTTAGGGTAATGTTCCCTAACAAATTCTTTCTTGAATATAGTTCCCATGTTTGGTACTAAACTTTCGTTTATACCAACTATAGCGGCCCAAACCTAGATTTTCTAGAGATGATGTCTGCTACTAATTACATTGGAATGATTACAAGGAATCAATCCCCGATGACCCCAAAGTTTATAAGTCTTGGTAAACTAGATACATACATGAGAAAGAATACACTAATTCCATTATTATATTTTTCTTCAAATAAAATAACATTGAGGATAACTTTATTCCATCTAGTAAATCACTGTATATCTTTCTTAGTAAGTTTCTTGGATACTTGGGGAAGGAATCATAATAAGGGTGAGATCAAATGCTCAGCAAGGGTAATGTATATCGTAACAGAAGTGATAATGAATTAATTAGAATAATCAATATGTTATTCTAAATAACTAAACAGACATGACATTTAATCAATAAACTAAGATGGAAGTTCCCAAACAATTTAGAATGGTAATAACTAGAAACACATTCCATTCAACTAACTAGATAATGAAAAAATTAAAATGGAAAGGTAATAAAACTGTATCACATTTCATTTTATAAATTATCGAAAAATGAAATGTATCCATAAATATTTCAACGCAAAATATTATGGATGTATAATCAATAAAACTAAATTTAGTTAATGATTTAATAATGGACGTCATGTATGAGGAACATGAAAACCTATACCATTAATACCTTTCACAAGATAGTTTAAACAATTATAATTTTTGAAACTAATGGTTCTCATGAGAACTTATTTATTCATCAAGGATCCATATAATGTTTGGACTCCTCCTGTCATTTCCTATCCAGAGAATTCCTCATATCTAATAATGAAAAAAAAATAATATGCTTCATAAAATATATATATTGAATAAAGAATATATAATTTTTAATATTTCCCCATATAATCAAATAACTATCAATGTAGACAGTGTATATAAAACGGTAAATAATTTACAAAATAGTAATATCCATGATAACTGAAATGTAAAATTAAGGGGAAATTCCATGTTCAATGATCAGACAATATTGAATATTTCAAGGGGAATAAAAAATTATACAAGGAAGTGAATGTGAATATTATCCTTGTGTAACATCTTAGGTAAATAAAAAATATAAAATTTTCATATTTATTAAAATTTGTGAATTTAATATTAATTTTACAATAAATAGGATTCTATGTTTGATGGCATACCGACTGCGAAACAATGGGTTTCTTTCAAATCTTATATTTCACATAATGTTGAGACATATGAAATAATAATAATATAACACTATTTTAAATGGTAGTTAACACCTAGCTGTTATATGAGAGAGAATGGACAAAACTAACTAAAATATTAATATACATGTTTGTTAAATGTTTTTTATTTATCCAATAAAAGATAGAGACTTAAAATGTTAATGAATCCAATTTTAAGTGTAAATGCTCTAATATTCTTTAAATGGTTGATTTACCGCCTTTTGATGAAGAACCCTCTTTAAATCTAGTTTTGGTCACTTTTATAGGTTCTATTTGACAAAATAAAATTATTCTTTAGAATCGGGACATCAAATTTTTTTTTGGGTAAATTATTTTTATTTTTATGATAAAATTCAATTTTTAATGAATATTGAAAAATACTGTATTTTAATTCAAAAATACATTTTAATTTAATTTATTTATATGTCTATAATATATTTTTATTTGGTTTTAAAGTGCAATTATATAATGTTATTACTATTTAAATCAATTTTGTTCATTTTAAGTAATTTCACTTTAAATTGGACATAAATAAGTGTCAATACTTTGATAGTTATTATTTCTTGAAAACACCCTTTTAGTTTTGACAGCTAGGAATAATTTTAAATTAATTTCTACCACTTATGTATTTTGAATTTGGAGAAATGGATTCCATAATTGAAATCAGGAGCTCTAAATTTTGTAAATAGGTAAATTTTATTTCTAGTCATTAGGAATATTTACTTCAGTATAAATTTTATTTACCATGGTTAAATGGTAAATCTGGAAAATATGGGTAAAAAAATATTATAATAATATTAAATTGCCCTAACACGTGTCCTAATCCTATTGGTTGATACCTTTTTGACTATGGACATCCTTGGGTCGATTTTGGGACCCCATGGAACCACTTGGGAGTTATAATGACATGCTATATTAATTAATTTAAAGTAAAGAAAAAAATGAAATTATCATATATCATTAAGTAAATAAAATTTTACATTGGGTTATATAAGTTATATATTCAATGATAAATATTCATCAGAAATATAAAAATATTTCCTACAACATGATATTTGTTTGATAATTTTTAGACATCAAATAAATAAAAATATTTATGACACAATAATGATGCAGTGTTTACCCCATTAATGAATGATTTAAAAAAATAAAATTAAAAAGATTAAAACAATATAAAAAACATGTAAAATTATTTTTATATGATTTTATTTCAAACATGAGTAATCTTATATTCTTTTTTATTGAGTTTTGAACCTTTAGAAACCGAAAATCATTATATAATAAAATAATATATTTAAATATTCCTAAAGAGCCCCTCCTCCCCTTATAAAAGACTCACTTATAACCCCTTCCTCACATTTCTCAAGCCCATTGGCTCGTCCTAACTCTGACAAATTAATATCCCTACATTCCTATCCTCCTTCTATAAGCCTTACCTTAGGCCTAATTCACTTTAAGTAAACCTTTTGGTTCAAATAAAAGGGAGTTACCTAATTTAAAGGTAACATTTTCTCTTATGTTCTGTTGTTTTATTTTACTTCTCCAACCCCCAAAACTCTTTTTATTGCTTTATTTTTTAAAACAACCAATATAATCTATATACTGGGTTTTTTTATTATAATTACATGAACTACACTTACACAAACCTCCATCTAATGGGTAAGGAACATACTGTTTCTGTGGACGGGAAACTACTACCTCATTAAACAATGATTGTTAAATATTCTACGACCACCACTAATGGTGGCCATTAAGATGGAACTGTATTTATATATGATATATATATTATATTTTTATTGTTTCTATTCTTCTATATTTTTATTTAAATAATACATTTATGGTTTCCATAGTGGGTAAATACGATAATTTCATTTGAGGAAGTGCGGGCTACTGCCCCTCAAAGTGATACGACTCATTCATTCCATACATGGAAGGTATAAAGGATAGAGTTAATGAAATTATATACTATATTATATAGAAATTTTAATATACCTATGAATCATTATGTTTTTATTCCATTAAATATGAAATATAAATGAAAGTAGTGTTCATGCGTACGTACGGCTTACCGTGTCCAAGAACGGAGTATTTCATTTCTTATCTCCAAATTCTATTTACTATTTTAAATAAATATATATACAGTATATATATATATATATTATCTATGTTATCAAAATCATGAATATCATCTGGAGATAATAAAAATATGATCACATGGACAATTTTTTATTATAGGAATTTCATTTTTAACTCAAGTTCTGAACATCGACAAGATGTCTGATATGAACTCAAATAATAGAATAGTTGTTATAGAAAAGTAATAATTGATATAAAAAATAATAAAATAGAAAAATGTTCTTAATCAATTAGAAATTAACTTTAGATTATTATTCAGTAGATTAAAGAATGACTGAGTCAAGTTGGACGTGAGGTAAGGGGTTTCTTATCTCAGTTTTAATTCATTGAGATTTACATGGTTGGCCACTTATTTATTGCATGTGGTGTATTGTGTACCGCCATTTTATATGTATTAACATGATTATATTTATATTCATGGTATTCTGTGATTCATTTTGTGGTTATTAGCCATTTTTCTTATGAGTCAATTGATTGCTACGGGGAATGGAATTTTCATCTCACTTTTTTATTCCCGCGAGATTCATGCATTATTTTCCACCATTACCTTTTGTGTTGTCTATTTACTTACCATGATTGTATTCATTGTGTAGTATACTCTAAATTATGTGTATTTACATCTTCATTTTATGATCCTTTTTCATGTGGTGTATTTTTCGTATGCTACCAAATCGGTAAAGGGAACCTTTCACCCTCCTCTATTTAAAATACTTCCTTTTGTTATGTATTTTAATTTAAATATTCTTATTATTGGATATATTATTATATATCCTAATTTATATAAATTTTATGTCTAAGTGATGTGATACCCTTTTATATCTCATCAACTCCTTTTCTGAAAATTTAAGTGACACTGTTAGGCTGTCGAATTTTTATAAGGGAACTTCTTAACCCAATTTCAATTCAGTGGGTTAAACCTCTACTTCTTGATTGTGTCATGCTATAAATATGTGTGAATAATTTCTGATTTTTTTACACTTAATATATACTTATATTAGGTTTATTTATTTTTTTCACAAATATTAATGTTATTGATTTATCCTAAATCTAAGGATACTGTCTTTATATGGGATTTCGTCTAAATTTACATTCCATTGAAACTTCATTGTTGTTAGGCACCAATTCACTTTTATATGGCGTATATACTATAATTTGGAATATTATATCATGAATACCTTTTTTATCATGATATTATAAGTTTTTGATTAAATGTTATTCCTCAATTACTTGTATTCAATAATCTCTCATTTGGATCAGAACTCCTTAACTAAAATATTGTTTTTAAAAATTTCTTTTTCTAAATCTTTCTCATTAATGTACATGTTTTGAATTTTTTTTAAGGATTTATTTATATGGACATTAATATTATAAAATTTTTGTACCTTTAAAATTCTCAAAGTGGTATGGGACACATTGATTCAAAAATATATTTATTAAATGTTTTAAATGGTTTTTGAAAATGGTTTTATAAAGCATTGATTATGTCAATATCTTGAAATGATATATTGTGATTGAAATGTGGAAGTTTATATTTCCTTTATTCTTATTTTATGTGTTATGAATATATTATCATTATTTGGCATTGTTTACGTATATAGGTGGTTCCGTGATAAACCATGGGCGGGTGAGCCCGAGATAGCTCTCCAAGGAATTGTGTAACGTGACAGAGGTAAACGTTAATGTTTTTCCAAAGAGATTTATGGAATAAGATATGATGGGTATTCCAACATAACTCATTATGTATCTATGTTATCTACAATGTAATTATGTTTTGAATGCCACAAGTTACCATTATGATTTATTATTTCTGTTTGATATTCATAAATCTTATGATTTGATAAGGTATATTATGATTAGTATGGTTTCATTGAATTGTATTTATAGATGGGATAATGTTTTCATTCCTCATTTTATAACCCTTACTGATATTTTTATGATAATAACATGTTTTTTAAATATTTTCCACAGGAATTAAAGAAGAACAGGGTCAAGGTCGGGATCAATGAAAATTCATGCTCTCTAAAACATGGAACTAGACATTTTTCTATTTAAGATTTTTTATTTTATGAAAAACTTGATACTGAGTAGTAGTGTCTACGTGTAATTTTGAAGTTGATATATAATAGCCATGGAATAATTCTCTAAAACTCTAAACCTAAAAAGACCCTCAATGCGAATTATTCATTTAATTCAAGATTATGTAATGTTTTAAGGATGGTTCCTTATAGTTGGTATCATAAGTCGGTTTAGAAAACTATAGGGATTAATATTTTTTATTAGACACATGGTTAGTCCCTATGTATATTATTTCTATTAAATCCTTGTTTAATTAATTTTTCAGATCATGGAAAGTCAGTTACAAATTGAAGGAGGAGGATCTAAAATGACATTCCTATCTCTTCCTAATGACATGCTTGCAGAAATTATTGTAAAGTCATGTCCAGATGACTGTGAAACTTTTTCTAGCATACAACTCACTTGTAAGCTATTGTTTGATATATCAAACACCTCCAATTTACCTCAATATCATCATGGATCATGGGTTGTATTTAATAAAATCACATTTTCCCAATACTCTTATTTTTTCAAGATAGGTAAATATTATCAAGGAATTTTTAAATATTTTACTTATCACACGATTTTGAAGATTATTATGATTTTGAAAAAGGTGCTGAAGAAGGAGACCCTTACGCAACCTATTTATATTTTCTATTACAATACAATCTCTCAACATAAACTAATGATATTTTAAAAGGATAATTTATTGAAAGTTTCAACTCAAATTCAGTCCCACTATTTTATAAAAATCATGTGTTATCAGATGTTTTGAAATTATATGTCATACATCATTATTTTCTGAAACTGTTTCTCTGTGAATTCCCATATGACCTAAGTTGTACAATTTGTATTTGGATGAAGGAATTAAATGATTTTTAAAAATCTGTAAATAATTTTTGAATGCATGAACCTTCTACCTATGTGAACAAGATGATGTTAAAACCATATGGACACTAGAATTATGGTATGATGTTCTTTCTATTGGGAATAGTTTTATTTTATCATATGGTGGTGAAAAAATTGAAAATATATAAGATTTTTAGGTCTTAACATTGGGATGAAAATTAAAGTAATAAGAAATCCTTTGAGGTTAAAACAAGTTAGGGTTATTTTTGTGTTCTATAAAAAGGACAACCCGTAAGATTGGTGACAACCCGTCGCTTCCGGAAAGGCTGCATGAATCAATCCAACAACCGAAAGGTGATAGGTGTGCATCACCTACCACTTTTCTATGTGATGTCCCTGGTCTGTATTACTTATTCTTTAAAGTTAAGGGATTTTATGGAATAATAAGAAGTTAATTTTGGGAACATGTGTTTTATCAAATGAATATCCTTAATATAGGAAAATGATTTGGTGATTAAGTGATAATGGTTATTTTAGAAGAGGTTTTCTATTTTGGAAACATTATATGCTTAAATGAAATAGAATACTATTAGATATCATTTGTGGAGTAATGGGTGGAATTTTATTTTGGAAGAATCTATATTTTTATTGTAGACATATGAATATTTTTTTTATTTATGGAAATGATTAACCTATAATGGAGAATATGTGATTAGGTTAATTAATTTTCAGTATGAGTCATTAAGAGTTGCTGATGTTATTTGGAGATAAATGTTAAGATTACGCTTGGAAGACTATGTGATTAAATCATTTATAGATATGGGGTTCAATCTTAGTTTGTATTATTTGACTAATTTTATGTAAATTTTTTTATTGAATGGCATTTGTTGAACTCTGGATTTTTTGAAATATTTTAGAGATTAAGTGTAGTTTTTTTTAAAAAAATATAATACTTTTTGAGATTATCTGATCTTGTACTAAACATTCTGGTTTGGGTTAATGTCTAAAGGCAAGGGAAAAATATAGTTCATCTTTTGTTGATTAAGTGATTCTCTATAAGTTTATTATAGCTCTTTCAATGTGAACAATTCTGTAACATCCCAAGTAATGAATAATAGATATTTTTATCTATGTCTAATAATGAATTAGATAGTGTTTTAGAGGCTTAAAATGAAAATAAATCCAATCTTAAGCATGGAATACACTAATATTCTTAAAAGATTGTTTTACTGCCTTTTGATGGCAAACCCTTTTTAAATCAATCTTTTGACAATTTTATAATCTATATTTTCCAAAATAAACATATTAATTATGATTGGGACATTGAAATTTATATTGGATAAATATTTGGTATTTTTCTGACAATGTTCATTTTTTAATGAATAGTGAAAAATACTGCCTTTTACATCAAAGCTCCTTTTTCATTTAATTTAATTATATGGTTAGATTTTATTTTTAATTGGTCTTAAAGTGTAATATGAATATATTTTTACCATTTAATCCAATGTTGGTCATTAGGATTAATTTCACTTTGAAATTGGTCATAAACTAATGCCAAACTTTTCATAGATATTGTTTCAAAAAACCCGCTATTTGTTTTGAGAACGGGAATTATTTTTAAATCAATTATTGAAATTTATGTGTTTGGAATTTGGTAAAATGGATTACATATTTGGAATCTGAAGGTCCAAATTATGTATTTAAGAATCTTTTTTTGGACATTATTAATAGTAACAACAATAATTATCTTTATTTATCTTGATTAATGAGTAATCGGGTAGTTAAGGATAATAAAATAATATCATAATAATAAAAAATGACACCAAAATGTGTCCAAAGGCTACTGGTTGTCTCATGGACGACCATGGGATGCCTTGTGCCAAACTTGGGGGCCCCATAGAATCCGTTTTGTGAGAAAGTGACTTTTTATCTTTTTATTTTTTAAAGAATGTTAAATGTAACAAAGAATGTATCACCTAAGTAAAATATTTTTAATTTTGTCTAAATAGATGATATTTTTGACAATAAATAGTCATTTGAAAGATAAAAATATTTTCTACATCATATTATTTTTTTTATAATTTTTAGACATTAAATAAATTAAATTATTTATGACATCATAATGATGCAGTGATGACCTCATTATTTGACGATTTAAATAAAATGGAATGATAATGTAAAATCTAAGACCTACACATGTCCAAAACCTATTGGTTGGGTATATTTCAAACCCTTATCACCTTATCCTCGAATTATATCAATATGGGACCTTTAAAATCCGAAGCCCATTTGAAAATAAAGTAACATTTCTTTACTTTCCAAGAGTGCCCCTCCTCTCCTCTTATAAAAGGCCCCCACCTCTACCTCCTTATCCACACATCCAAAGCCTTTGGATCAGACAAACCCTGCCCATTTTGTCTCTCCACTTCCCTATATTACTCTTTGAAGCCTCACATTGGGAAGAATTCTTCCCAAGGAGGCCTTTGAGCTCAAACCAAAGGGAGTTACCCGATTTTAAGGTAATGTCTTCACTTGAGTCCTTTTGTTTTATTTTGCTTCTCCAACCCCCTAAACTCTTTTTATTAATTTCTTTTGTAACAACTCCAGTATATTAAATATACTAGGATGTTTTTTATAAGAATGATTCGAGCTACACTTACACACACCTACATCTAATGGTTAATGAACATACTGTTTTCGTGGATGGAGAATTTCTGCCTCCCAAAACGATGATTGTTCAACATTATTTTAACACCTTCAAAGGTGGAAATTAAGATGACACTATATTTATATATGATATATAATATGTTTATGTTTTACTTAAGCTTCTGTATTTTTCATTTTAGGCATACCTTAATGGTTCCCATTATGGGTAAACGCGATATCTTCATTTAAGGAAGTGCGGACTACTGCCCCCTCAAAGTGATTTGATTCGTTAAATACCATATGTGGGATGTATAAAGGATGGAGTTATGATATTATATATGATATTACACTGGAATTATAATATACCTTTATATCATTATGATTCCATTCTATAAAATATCAAATATAAATGAAAGTAGCGTTCATGCGTATGTACGGCCTACCGTCTCCATGAACGGTGCATTTCATTTCTTACCTCTAAATGATTATGTAATATTATAAATTCATGCATGTACTGGATATATATGACATACATGATATCTACATCATGAATACCATTCTGGATATAATGGATACATGAACAACTTGTAATTATAAAGGGCTTATTTTTGACTCAAGTACCAATGATCGTTAAAACAACTGTTATTAACCTAAATAATTACATAGTGTTCATGACATGGAAATAAGTGATATAAAAGGAATAATGTACTTGAAAAAGGTTCTTAAACAAGTACAAATTAACTCAAGTTTATTATTTAGGGGATTAAAGAACGACTGAGTCAAGTCAGACCCGAGGTATGGGACTTCGTCTCAATCTCCTTTCATTGAGGCATATTTTGTTTTATACACAAACTTCTTTTATACGGTGTATAAACTCCTTTTAATTTTACGTTTATTCAAAAGGAATCTTTTTTATACGAAGTGTTTACTAAACAACAAAAGGGAATGTTTTTTTGTCATACGTATGAGGCGACAATGACTTCTCCGCCGCCGTGACCATTATTTTAGTTTCAGCTTCCTCTACAAGCCATACTTTTTTTTAAATGAAAAATAAATACCATATTTTATTTTTCTTTTATTTTGGTATTTAAAATGGTTTTGATAATGTTTTTATTATATCATTGTGTTTGATATCTTGTGATTGAAATGTGGAAATGTTATGCTTCCTTTATGTACGATTTATGTGATGCGATTATGTTATGGTTCTTGGAAATTATTATGAAGACGGGTGGTTCCGTGATAAACTAAGGGCGGGTGAGCCCGATATAGCTCTCCAATGCATTGGGTAACGCGAAGGAGTGAAACGTTAAGGTTTCTTCGAAGAGATTTAGGGAATATACTGTGATGGGTATTCCAAACGTAACCAAAAGGGTTACTCCCTACGTAAGAATGTTATGAATGCCTCAAGTTACCTTTATGTCTTATGATTTCTATGGTTTATTCATGATTTGATAAGGTATGTTAAAGTGCTTATGTTTTATGGGTAATGTATGGTTTCATTCTTATGTATATATGAACTCATGTTTCCTTTCCATATTTTTTTATATAACCCATACTGAGCTTTTTATGCTCATCCCAAGTCTTTTTTGAAATGTTTTTCACAGGTGAAGGGAAAGGTACATGATATGATGATAGTGTCAAGGAAGTGTCAAGAAAGAATCCATGTTTTATTTTACATATGTTCTGTTGATGGGAAAAAATGAATACTTTCTTTATGTAACCACTTTGTTTAATTGTGGAATGTAATGCAAGTTTTATGATCTGATTCTCTAAAACTCTAAACCTGAAAAGATCCTCAATGTGTAATCTTGTTATATCTCAAGATTATGTAAGGTTTAAGGCTGGGGCCTTATAGTTGGTATCAAAGGTCGGTTTAGATAACATTAGGAGTTAGAATTATATTAAATGATTATCCAAAAATAATTTTTTTTTTGAAATTATATAGCATTTGAAGATTACCATGTTGCTTCATCTAAGACATGTTTGTTCAGAATGGTTTTCCACAGGGGAAACAGGGAAGCAGTGTTAGGAAGGCATACAGAAGGAAATAACCTTCCGAATCAGCATCCCGAGATGGTCGGAAATGGAACTGAACAGTTTTTTGTAGTAATGGCACAGTTGACTCAAGCGATAAATGGTGGTGGTATCCATGCACGAGATCAGCCAGATCAACCGCAGAGGAACATGTCAGTGGTGGAACATTTCATGAGGCAACATCCCCCATAATTCAGAGGATCATCTGACCCTGTGTTAGTTAAAGCATGGATTAATGCACTGTAGAAGATTTTTGATGTCATGGGGTGTTCAGACAATCAAAAGGTTAGTCTTGTTATTTACCGTTTGGAGGGTGAGGCAGATCAGTGGTGGTCTATGGTTAAAAATATCAGGGACGCCGATGAGATTGATGCTCTTGACTGGGATTAATTCAAAGGTATGTTTCTTGAGAAGTATTTTCCTAATCCTGTTCGACTTAGGATGGAAAAGAAATTTGTGGAATTGAGGCAAGAGGAAGACTCAGTGGCTGCCTATGAAGAAAGGTTCACTCGACTGGAAAGGTATTCTCCAAATTTTATCCGAGACCTTGATAGTAAAATCAATCGTTTTTACTCAGGATTAATGCCAAAATATCGAAGGGCATTAGCTTCTCATGAGTTTAAAAGTTATTAAAAGCTTGTTCGATGTGCTAAGAAGGTGGAAATGGAGTTTTCTGATGATCAAGTGCTCTATAACAACCACCAGAATAAGAGACCGAGGTGGCAGAAGAAAGGTAAGAATTATTCAAAAAAGTCTGATGGTAAGAAAACTAAGTTTCCAGTTTGTGATAAATGTGGCAAAAGGAATGCTGGGGAATGTCTTCTGAATTCTAGAAAGTGCTACCGATGTGGTAAGATGGGACATAAGGATCGTGATTGCACTAAAAAAGATCAAGGTGAAGGTAAGACCAAATTTGATTTACGGTTAGTGAAATGTTTTATGTGCAATGAGATGGGTAACTATGGAAACGAGTGTCCGACAAAGAGCATGAGGGATGGGAAGCAGTTATACTACAAGCAGAAAGGGGTGGTGAAATCCTTTGCAACTACTTCAGAAGATGTCGGGCCATCAAATGAAGTTGTATCAGGTACTTTGTTTGTTTTTTCAGATTATGCGAGTGTGTTGTTTGATTCGGGGTCTACACATTCTTTCATCTCTGAAAACTTTTCTAGTAAAATGGGAATACCACCTCAAGAATTGACTCCTGAACTAGTGGTAAAAACACCTGGGGGAAATGTTGAGGCAAAAAGAATTTATAAGAATCTTCTTATCCTTATCTGTGGAAAGAACCTACTTACAAACCTTATTGTTCTACCTCTAGTAGAGTTTTATTTTATCCTGGGTATGGATTGGATCTCTATTTACCATGCTAAGATTGACTGTAGAGCTAAAAACTTTTCTTTTCAGAAAGACTTTCAGTTTGTGTACAAGAATGAACCCTTACTGTTGATAACATATCAAGAGGCCGAGAAACTTGTAAAAGATGGAAATGAATGTTAACTTGCACATATTGTTGAAAACAAGGGAACTGTTCAGATTAATGATGCGCCAGTGGTAAATGAGTATCCTGATGTTTTTCCTGATGAGTTTCCTGGAATAATACCAGATCTGGAAGTTGAATTTACTGTTGACTTAGTTCCTGATGCTAAGCCAATTTCAAAACCCCCTTATCGAATGGATCAAGTTGAACTTTTAGAGTTAAAGAAACAATTGAAGGAGGTATTAGATAAAGGTTTCATTCGACCTAGCACATCACCATGGGGTGCTCTTGTCTTGTTTGTTAAAAATAAAGATGGCTTAATGAGACTTTTCCTTGATTATAGGGCCTTGAATAATATCACTGTTAAGAACAAATATCCTTTGCCTCATATAGATGATTTGTTTGATCAGCTCCAGGGAGCTCAGTATTTTTCAAATATTGACCAGAGATCAGGGTACCATCAGCTGAAGGTAAAAGAAGCAGATGTTTCGAAGACTGCGTTTCGTAAAAGATATGGCCATTATGAATTTGTAGTAATGCCTTTTGGGCTAACCAATGCACCTGCTGTATTCACGGACTTAATGAATAGAATTTTCCATGAGTTCTTGGATAAGTTTGTGGTGGTTTTCATTGATGATTTTTTTGTGTTTTATAAAAGAAAAGAGGAGCATAAAAGACATTTAAGGGTTATCTTGAAAACCTTAAAAGAAAAGAAACTGTATGGAAAATTCAGAAAGTGCGGGTTTTGGTTGCAAAAAATTTCTTTCCTTTGTCACATTGTTTCTAAAGATGGGATAACCGTTGATCCTACAAAAACAAAGGTTGTTGAAGAACGGACAAGACCAACAAATGTAACAGAGATTCGTAGTTTCCTTGGTTTGGCAGGCTATTACCAAAGGTTTGTTAGAAATTTTTCATGGTTATCTATTCCAATGACTATGCTAACTCGGAAAGGTGTTAAGTTTATCTGGACAAAAAAATGTGATGATTGTTTTCAGGAATTGAAAATAAGATTGGTGAATGATCCAGTTTTGGAACTACCTTCTAGGAATGGTGAGTTTGTTATATACAGTGATGCTTCATTGAAAGGACATGGTTGTGTCTTAATGCAGAATGATTAGGTAATTGCTTATGCTTCACGTCAGTTGAAAACTCATGAGGTAAATTACCATACACATGATTTGGAATTACCTGCTATTGTTTTTTCTTTAAAAATTTGGAGGCATCATTTGTATGGAGTAAAGTGTGAAATATATACCGATCAAAAAAGTTTAAAGTATATATTAACTCAGAAAGAATTGAACATGAGACAAAGGAGATGGATAGAATTAATCAAGGATTATGATTGTACAATTCATTACTATCCAGGAAAAGCAAATAAAGTGGCTGATGCTTTGAGTTTAAAAAGTAATGCTTCATTAGAAATGTTTCATTTGGAACGTGATCCTTTGGTTAAGGATTTGATGAACTTTGGCATAGAAGTTGTTGGTACAGGATGTTATTCTGTTTTGTTTCAGGTATCAGTGAGATCATCTCTATCAGACAGAATCAAGCAAGCACAGAAGCAAGACAGTGAGTTGCAGAAAAAAGTAGAGCAGGTTCAGAAGGGTAATTTTCCTGAATTCAACATTGATAATGATTGCGTTTTTAGATTTGTGAAGACATTGTGTGTGCCTTGTGATTCACAGTTGAAGGGAGAGTTGTTATGTGAAGCTCATAGTTCTCCGTTTTCAGTTCATCCAGGAAGTACTAAGATGTATAGAGATCTTTGGGAGTATTACTGGTGGGATGGAATGAAATGAAATATTGCTGATTTTACTATGAAGTGTTTCACTTGTCAGCAGGTTAAAACAGAGCGGCAGTTACCAAAAGGGATGATTCAGGCTTTACCAGTGCCAGAGTGGAAATGGGAGAATATATCCATGGACTTTGTTGTGGGATTACCGAAGACATCTTGAGGTAATAATGCAATCTGAGTTATTGTTGATCGGTTGACCAAATCTGCTCATTTCCATACTATACGAGATACTTTTTCCCTAGATCAACATTCCCATTTGTATCTTAATGAGATAGTTAGGTTACATGGAGTTCCTCTCTCCATTGTATCTTACCGTGATCCCAGGTTCACTTCTATCTTTTGGAAAGGACTTCAAAAGTCGTTGGGTACTGAATTAAATTTTAGTACAGCTTTTCATCCTTAATCAGATGGGCAGTCAGAACGAACATTTCAGAACATGGAGGATATGCTACGAGCTTGTTCGATGGATTATTAGGGGAGTTGGGACCAACATCTTTCTTTGGTTGAATTTTCATATAATAATAGTTTTCATTCTAGTATACAGATGGAATCATTTCAGGAATTATATGGGAAGCGGTGTCGAACTCCAGCTTTCTGGGATGAAGTGGGTGAAAGGAAGTTGATGGGACTAGAATTGGTAGAATAGTTGGCAGAAAAAGTTCAGCTGATACAGAAACACATGAGAATAGCTCAGAGTAGGAAGAAGAGTTATGCAGACAACATGAGGAAGGATCTCTCTTTTGATGTAGGTGATCATGTTTTTCTCAAAGTATCACCATGGAAAAGTGTGATGCGATTTGGTAAGAAATGAAAGTTGAGTCCAAGGTTCATTGGACCATATGAAATTCTGGAGAGAGTTGGATCAGTTGCTTACCGAGTGGCTTTACCTCCGAGTTTATCTCAGGTACACAATGTTTTTCATGTTTCGATGCTGAGAAAGTACATGCCAGATCCATCTCATGTTTTGAGTCTAGAGGTAGTTCAGCTGGAAGAGAACCTATCTTAAGAGGAACAACCGGTCCAGATTCTAAACCACATAGAGCAACTGTTACGAAATAAGGTGATTAATCAGGTAAAGGTTTTGTGGAAAAACCACATGATGGAAGAGGCAACATGGGAATCTGAAAATGCAATGAGGGATAAGTACCCCCCATTTATTTGATAAGTAAATAAATTGCGGGGACACAATTTTCTAAAGGGGGGAAGGATGTAACATCCCAAGTAAGTAATGAATAATAGATATTTTTACTATGTCTAATAATTAATTAGATACTGTTTTAGAGGCTTAAAATGAAAATAAATCCAATCTTAAGCATGGAATACACTAATATTCCTAAAAGATTGTTTTACTGCCTTTGGATGGAAAACCCTTTTTAAATAAAAATTTTGAAAATTTTATAATCTGTATTTGTAAAAATAAACATATTCATTATGATTGGGACATTGAAATTTACATTGGATAAATTTTTAGTATTTTTCTGACAATGTTCATTTTTTAATGAATAGTGAAAAATACTGCATTTTACATCAAAACTGCTTTTTCATTTAATTTAATTATATGGTTAGATTATATTTTTAATTAGTATTAAAGTGTAATATGAATATATTTTTACCATTTAATCCAATGGTGGTCATTAGGATTAATTTCACTTTGAAATTGGTCATAAACTAATGCCAAACTTTTCATAGATATTGTTTCAAAAAAACCCGCTATTTGTTTTGACAATGGGAATTATTTTTAAATCAATTATTGCAATTTATGTATTTGTAATTTGGTAAAATGGATTACATATTTTGAATCTAAAGTTACAAATTATGTAGTTAATAATATTTTGTTTTTGGACATTATGGATAGTAATGATGGTAATTATCTTTAATTATCTTGATTAATGAGTAATCAGGTAGTTAAGGATTAAAAAATAATATCATAATAATAAAAAATCGCACCAAAATGTGTACTAAGGCTACTGGTTGTCTCATGGCCGGCCATGAGATTCCTTGTTCCAAACTTGGGGGCCCCATGGAATCACTTTTGTGAGAAAGTGACATTTTATCTTTTTATTTTTTAAAGAATGTTAAATGTAACAAAGAATGTATCACCTAAGTGAAATATTTTTAATTTTGTCTACATAAATGATATTTTGGACTATAAATAGTCATTGGAAAGCTAAAAATATTTTCTACATCATAGTATTTTTTTGATAATTTTTAGACATTAAATAAATTAAATTATTTATGACATCATAATGATGCAGCGATGACCTCATTATTTGAAGATTTAAATAAAATGGAAAGATAATGTAAAATCTAAGACCTACACATGTCCAAAACCTATTGGGTGGGTATAGTTCGAACCCTTATCACCTTATCCTTGAATTATATCAATGTGGGACCATTAATATCTGAAACCCATTTGAAAATAAAGTAACATTTCTTTACTTTCCAAGAGTGCCCTCCTCCCCTCTTATAAAAGGCCCCCACCTCTACCTCCTTACCCACACTTCCAAAGCCTTTGGCTCGGCCAAACTCTACCCATTTTGTCTCTCCACTTCCCTATATTACTCCTTGAAGACTCACATTGGGCAGAAGTCTTCCCAAGGAAGCCTTTGAGCTCAAACCAATGGGAGTTACCCGATTTTAAGGTATTGTCTTCACTTGAGTCCTTTTGTTTTATTTTTCTCCTCCACCCCCCTAAACTATTTTTATTCATTTATTTTGTAACAAATACAGTATATTCAATATACTATGATGTTGTTATAAGAAGGATTCAAGATACACTTACACACACCTACATCTAATTGTTAAAGAACATACTATTTCCGTGGATGGCGAATTTCTACCTCCCGAAACGATGATTGTTCAAAATTCTTTTAACACCTTCAATGGTGGACATTAAGATGACACTATATTTATATATGATATATAATATGTTTATGTTTTCCTTAAGATTCTGTATTTTTCATTTTGGGAATACCTTTATGGTTCCCATTATGGGTAAACGCGATATCTTCATTTAAGGAAGTGCGGACTACCGCCCCCTCAAAGTGATTTGATTCGTTAAATACCATATGTGGGACGTATAAAGGATGGAGTTATATTATATATGATATTACACTGGAATTATAATATACCTTTATGTCATTATGATTCCATTCTATAAAATACGAAATAGAAATGAAAGTAGCGTTTATGCGTACATACAGCTTACCGTCTCCACGAACGGTGCATTTCATTTCTTACCTCTAAATGATTATGTAATATTATAAATGCATGCATTTACTGGATATATATGACATATATGATATCTACATCATGAATACCATTCTGGATATAATGGATACATGAACAAATTGTAATTATAAACGGCTTATTTGTGACTCAAGTACCAATGATCGTTAAAACGACCGTTATTAACTTAAATAATTACATAGTGTTCATGACATGGAAATAAGTGATATAAACGGAATAATGAACTTGAAAAAGGTTCTTAAACAAGTATAAATTAACTCAAGTTTATTATTCAGTAGATTAAAGAACGACTGAGTCAAGTCGGACCCGAGGTATGGGACTTCATCTCAATCTCCTTTCATTGAAGTATATTTTGTTTTATACACAACCTTCTTTTATACGGTGTATAAAACCCTTTGAATTTTATGCTTATTCAAAAGGAATATTTTTTATACGAAGCGTTTACTAAATGACAAAATTGAATCTTTTTTTTGTCATACGTATGCGGCGACAATGACTTCTCCGCCACCGTGACCATTATTTGAGTTTTGGCTTCCTTTACAAGCCATACTTTTTTTAAATGAAAAATAAATAACATGTTTTAATTTTCTTTTATTTTGGTATTTAAAATGTTTTTGATGATTTTTTTATAATATCGCTGTGGTTGATATCTTGGGATTGAAATGTGGAAATGTTATGCTTATTTTATGTATGTTTTATGGGATACGATTATGTTATAGTTCTTGGGAATTATTATGAATATGGGTGGTTCTGTGATAAACTAAGGGTGGGTGAGCCCGATAAAGCTCTACAATTCATTGGGTAATGTGAAGGAGAGAAACGTTAAGGTTTCTCCGAAGAGATTTAGGGAATATACTGTGATGGGTATTCCAAACGTAACCAAGAGGGTTACTCCCTACGTAAGAATGTTATGAATTCCTCAAGTTACCTTTATGTCTTATGATTTCTATGATTTATTCATGATTTGATGAGGTATGTTAAAGTGCTTGTGTTTTATGGGTAAAGTATGATTTTATTGTTATGTATATATGAACTCATGTTTCCTTTACATATTTTTTTTATATAACCCATACTGAGATTTTTATGCTCATCCTAAGTCTTTTTTGAAATTTTTTTCACAGGTCAAGGGAAATGTATATGATATGATGATAGTGTCAAGGAAGTTTCAAGAAAGAATCCATGTTTTATTTTAAATATGTTCCGTTGATGGGAAAAAATGAATACTATCTTTATGTAACCAATTTGTTTAAATGTGGAATGTAATGAAAGTTTTATGATCTAATTCTGTAAAACCCTAAACCTGAAAAGATCCTCAATGTGTAATCATGTAATATCTCAAGATTAAGTAAGGTTTAAGGCTGGGGCCTTATAAAGTCATTTTGAATACTCATCATTTGGAGAAAAGATGAGTTTGTGGTAGAAATCTAGTAAAGTATGAAAGTCTACATGAAAAGTAAGTATGTTTAAATATGTTCTTATTCAAGATCTTAAATAAATTATTCATATTTATGGAAAGTTAATTAAAAATAAAAACATTGTCCGTTAACTTTTCTTATTGGGGAATCAATTTCTATTTAACACATCACAATTATTTGATTTAATGGTGGTTAGCTTTCTCTTAATCACGTTTTTTGCCACTCTCCATCAAACCTTGAGGGTTTTATTCTCTTCCATATCCATGTTTTCCTACATGGAATCCTAGTATGGGATATATCACGTGACCTTTGTATTTATCTTTCTTTTTATAAAGTGATAATTTTATTGACTCTTTTTGCATTTTGGGACTTTCACCGAAATTTCCAAGCCCAATTTTAAAATTGCGAGGATGAAATTCCTCGAAGGGGGAATGATGTAACATCCCAGATAAATAAATAATACAAAATTTTCATATTTATTTAATTTTTTGAATCAAATAATAATTTTACATTAAAGTGGATTCTATGTTTGAATGCATACCCGATATGCAACAATGGGTTTCTTTGAAATCTTATGTTTCACGCAATGCTGAGTCATACTGAAAAATAATAATATAATATTAATTTAAATGTTAGTTAACGCCTAGCCATTGTATTGGTGGGAATGGATAGAACTAACTAAAATACGAATATACATATTTGTTAATTTTTTTTACATTTATCAAATAAAAGTTAGAGGCATAAAATGTAAATGAATCCAATTTTAAGCATAAATGCTTTAATATTATTTAACCTATTTATTTAACACCTTTTGATAGAGAACCATCTTTAAATATAGTTTTGGTCCTTTTTATATGTTATATTTGACAGAATAAAATTCTTCTTTAGAATAGAGACATCAAAATTTACTTGGGGTAAATTTTTGGTATTTTTCTGATAAAATTCATTTTTAATAAATAGTGAAAAATACTAAAATTTAGTCCAAAAATGCCTTTTAATCTAGTCTATTTATAAGGTTATATTATCTTATTAATTAGTATTAAAGTTTAATTATATTAATTTTTTACTAATTAGTTAAATTTTGTTCATATTAAATAATTTCACTTTGAAATTGGACATAAATTAGTGTTAATATTTTGATAGTTATTATTTTTTAAAAACACCCTTTTTGTTTTGACATCATGAATTAATTTTAAATTAATATCTGCCACTTCTGTGTTTTTAATTTGTAAAAATGGATTCCATATTTGGAATTAGGAGGTCCAAATTGGGTAAATAGGTAATATTTACTTTTAGACATTATCAACATTTACTTCAGTAAAAATTTTATTTACCATGGTTAAAGGGTAAATTTGGTAAACAAGGGTAAAAATAATAATATAATAATATTAAATTACCCTAACATTTTTCTTAATCCTATTGATTGATACATTTCCGACCATAGGAATCCTTGGGTCGATTTTGGGACCCCATGGAACCACATGGGAGTGATAATGAAACATTATATTAATTAATTTAATGTAAAGATACAAATGGCATGAACATATATATTTTAGTAAATAAATTTTTACATTAGGTTATATAATTTATAACTTCAACTATAAATATTAATTGGAAATATAAATATATTTCCTACATCATGATTTTTTTTTAATTTTTATACATCAAATAAATAAAAATATTTATGACACAATAATGATGTAGTGTTTACCTTATTAATGAATGATTTAAATAAATAATATTACAAAGATTAAAAAAAAATTTCAAAACCTGTCCAATTATTATTGGATGATTTTATTTAGTATAGGAGTCATATTATCATAGATTTTAATGAGTTTTGGACCTTTATAAACTGAAAATCAACATATAATAAATAATATTTTTGAAAATTCCTAACGAGCCCCCCCTCTCCCTTATATAAACACCTCACTTATAACACATTACTCACACTTCTAAAGCCCATTATCTCCTCCAAACTCTACCCAATTATGCTCCATACATACCTATCCTCCTCCTAGAAGCCTTACCTTAGGCATAAATCACTTCAAGTAATCCTTTTGGTTCAAACAAAAGGGAGTTACCATATTTAAAGGTAACTTCTTCTCTATATTCTTCTGTTTTATTTTACTTCTACAACCCCTAAACTCTTTTTATTACTTTATTTTATAAGAAAAATAATATTCGAAATATACTAGTTTGTTTTTATTATATTTATTATAACTAAAATTACACACACCTCCATCTAATGTGTAAAGAACATATTGTTTCTGTGGACAGTGAACTACAGCCCCACGAAACAATGATTGTTCAATATTCTCCTACCACCTCTTATGGTGTCCATTTAGGTGTAGCTGTATTTATATGTGATATATATTATATTTATATTGGTTCTATTATTATTTATTTTTCATTTATAGAATAACTTTATGCTTTTTATAGTGGGAAAATATGATAATTTCATTTGAGAAAGTGCGGACTATCGCCCCCTCAAAGTGATATGACTCGTTCATGCCATACATAAAACGTATAAAGGATGGATTTAATGAAATTATATATTATATTATAATATAATTATAATATATATAAGTATAATTATGTTTTTATTAAATTAAATATGAAATAGAAATGAAACCAGCATTCATGCGTACATACAGCTTACCGTCTCCATGAACTGTGTATTTCATTTCTTAACTCCTAATGTTATGTACTATTATAAATACACATATATACTGGATATATATGATATATATGATATATAAATCATGAATATAATTATGGAGATAATTCAATTTCGACCACATGGAAAATTTATTATTATAAAAAGTTCAATTTTAACTCAACTTCCTAACATCGACAAAATGTCCGATATGAACTCAAATAATTAACTAATTGTTATAGAAAAATAATAATTGATATAAAAGGAAAAATTTACATGAAAAATTTTCTTAATAAAGTATAAATTAACTTTATTTTATTGTTCAGGATATTAAAGAATGACCGAGTCATGTCGGACACGAGGTAAGGGGTTTCTTATCTCACTTTTAATTCCGTTAGATTTCCATTGTTCGCCACTTATTTATTGCTAGTGATGTATTGTGTAATTAAATTTTATATATATTATATTTATTATCATTTATTAATGGTATTTTGTGGTTCATTTTAGTGGTCATTAACTTTTGTTCATGTGACTAAATTGATTGCTACGTGGTAATGAAATTTCATCTCACTTTTTTTATTCTTGTGAGATTTATTCAATATTTCCCACCATTTACTTTTGTGTTGTATATGAACTGAACATAATTGTATTAATTGTGTAATATACTATAAATTATTGGTATTTACATATTCATTGTATGATCCTTCTTTCATGTGTTGTATTTTTTGTATGTTACCAAATCGGTAAGGGAACCTTTCACCCTCCTCCTTTTAAAAGACTTCTTTTTGTTATGTATTTTAATTTACATATTTTTATGTTGGGATATGTTCTTATATATCCTTGTTTCTATAAATTGTATGTCCATGTGATGATATACCCTTTTATCTCTCATCAACTGATTCTCTGAAATTCTATGTGACGCCGTTAGTGTCTCGATTTTTTGTAAGGGAACTTCTTAACCCAATTTCAATTCTTTGGGTTAAACTTATATTTCACGACTATGTCGTGCTATGAATATGTGTGAATAACCACTGATTTATTTACACTTAATTTACACTTATATTAGGTGTATATATATTTTTTACACATATTAATGTCATTTATTTATCCTTAATCTAAGGATACCGTCTTTATAATGGATTTCGTCTCAATTTACATTCTATTGAGATTTCATTGTTTTTAGGCACCAATTCACTTTTATATGGTTTTTATACTGTCATTTGGAATATTATATAATGAATACCTTTATTCTTATGATATTATAAAGTTTTGATTAAATTGTCTTCCTCAATTATTTGTATCAAGGAATCTCTCATTTGGTTAAGAACTACTTAACTGAAATATTTTTTTAAAGATTCATTCTTCTAAATATTTCTCATTAATGTCCATGTTTTAAAAATTGTTTTTAAGAAATTATTTATATAGATATTAATGTTTTAAAATGTTAATACCTTTAAAAGTTTCAAAGTGGTATAAGAAACATTGATTCAAAAATCTCTTTACAAAATTTTTTAAATGGTTTTTGAAAATGGTTTGATAACGAATTGATTGTGTTAATATATTTAAATGATGTATTATGATTGCAATGTGGAAATGTTATCTTTTCTTTATTCCAATTTTATGTGTTATGAATATGTTATGACTATTGGGAACAGTTTACATATATGGGTGGTTCCATGATAAACCTAGGGCGGGTGAGCCCAAGATAGCTCTCTAATGTGTTGGGTAACATGACTAAGGTAAACGTTAATTTTTATCCTAAGAGATTTAAGAAATATATTGTGATGTGTATTCAAAAGTAACTCTCTATGTAGTTGTGATAACTACAATGTAAGTATGTTTTTTATGCGATAATTTACCTTTATGATTTATGATTTCTGGGTGACATTCATAAATTTTATGATTTCATAAGGTATGTTATGATTAGTATGGTTTCATTGAGTTGTATTTACTGATGGGATAATGTTTTATTTTATTATTTTATAACCCTTACTGATATTTTTATGATCATCCTATTTTTTTGAAATGTTTTCCACATGACTTAATGATGAATAGGGTAAAGGATGGGATCAAGGAAAATCCATGATGTATAAAACATATAACTATACATGTTTCTTTTTAAGTGTTTTTAATTTATAAAAAAATTGATACTGAGTGGTAGTGTCTACGTGGTATTTTCATGTTGATCTGTAATAGTCATGGCCTAATTATCTAGAACTCTAAACATTAAATGATCCTCAATGTGAATTATTCATTTAACTCAAAATTAGGTAATGTTTTAAGGTCCGGTCCTTATAGTTGGTATCATAGGTCATTTTATACAACTATAGGGATTAAGAGTTTTCATTAAGCCCATGGTTAGTCCATATGTCTATTATTTTAGTTAAATCCTTTTTTATAATTTTTTCATATCAAGGAAAGTCGGTTACGTACCATATAAGGTAAAAATAACATTTCTTTTGCATGATTAATGTTTAGAAAAATGCATTGTTTGGAAAGAGACCATAATATTCTTTTGAAAACATTAGTGAAATAATAAAAAGGGAAAAAATATCTTTAAAAAATAATTCACTTTTTTAAAACATTTAAATAAAACATTCTTTATACAAGAAAGGAGGTTCTCAGAGTAAAAATATAAACAAATTTAGGTTTTCTGAGAATTATTTTCTAGAACATATTGAGTACCAAAAAGTAAAAAATGGTACTAATACATAAAAATGTACAATAATAACTAGATTATAATAAATGAAATGTTTTATTGAAAAAATGGAATTATAATTTCCTTTAATTGGAATACCATTTAAAGATCATTATGGTTAATATTAAGAAAAATAATATCTAAACATTATAGAGTGTCCCATACAACTTCATATCGTTTTAAATAATTAACCTCATGAAGGAATAATATTGAATATATGTTTTATATAAAATGAAGATAGATTCATTCTTGATATAATATATAAAAATGGGAAATTTATACACCACAAAAAATAAATATTTGGTGAACATGAAATTTATCTCACATATGTAAAAATGTGAGATAAAAGTCCCTTACATTGAGTTTCCTTTTGGGTGAACATACTTTAACTGCAGATATAATAAAATTATGATATTTTTATACTTTATTAAGAAAGTTTTTCATGTTTAGAATTACTATTATTTCTATTTTTTACTATGATGTATACAACTTCTTAATCAATTATGCTTAAATCTAGTGTTCTAACCAAATTTAGTATATGTGTCAAAAACAACTTTTGTATGTAAACTATGGTCAAAGGGGTAATTATATAACATCACCAGAATAATAATAATTGCATATTTATTATATTTAAAAATTAATTATATTTTTGAAACCAATCTTTAAATATGGTTAAGAAAAATGAATCAACATCATAATCATGGAAATAGTAGACCATACATATTCTTGGGTAACTTTCCAATTTTTAAATGATAGTTATGGAAAGAAGGTAGGTAACAACATATAATTATATAATTTTCATTATATAATAAATACCATATTATTTAATCATACATAATTATATACAGAATTCTTCTGATAAAAAAGGAATCACAACATATCGAGGAGGTGAAAGTCCACACATCCATGAGTTAGGATATCACCTTTTAAGTGAGTGAAAGGGTAATAAAGATAATGGTATATATTATATTAACAGAAATTTAATTATGTCAGGAATATAATGTATTTTTCTTCATGTATCATGTTTTTAATTAAGACAATCCTTTAAACATTCAATAGATCATGTGAAAGAATCACATCTCTTTTAGGGGGTGGTTGTCCAAACTTCCACAAAGGATCTTATCGTTTTTACACAAAAAAGGATTTTACAAAGATATGTATTTTAAAAAAATTAAATAAGATGAAATAAATAATAAATATAACATATGAAATAAATAAGCATAGTTTCCATCATAATGGCCACCACAAGAGGTGGTAAATTAAAAATGAACAATCATTGTTTCGTGAGGTAGTAGTTCACCATACACAGAAACAATATGTTCATTACCCATTAGAGAGAAGTGTGTGCAAGAGTAGGTATAAAACATAATGAAATAATCAAAAAATATATTTTTGATACTGTTTTAATCATATAAAAATTATTTCAAATTATTTGAAGGGTTTTTATAGTAAATGAAAGAAAAGAGGTCGTTGGAAAAAATTTTCTGAAAATCGTGTAACTCATTATGGTGTATACAAAAGGACTTACATGGAAATATTTATACCCCAAAGGGAGGATTCTAGTAAAGAGTAGGGATGTTGGGAAGATCTTCGGGAAGATATTTACTGAACCTTAATAGTTTTAGAGGTTTGATGAATGGGTAGAAGTGGTGGCTTTTTTTAGTAATGGAAAAGGACTCACATGGTATTTGGAAAACAATTTAGGTGTAACAACATTTTTACCTAAATAAATTAATCAAAAACCACCTAAACTCACATATTTAAGGTTCATGGATTTTGTATGTCTAGAAAATGAGTGATGGAAAAGTGGCTAGGTCATTTGGGCCCCAAAGTTAACGGTTTGGTCAAATATTAAGTTTATTTTATTGTTAAATCCTTATTTTATAATTTTTTCAGAACAAGGAATGTCAGTTACAAATGGAAGGATGAGGATCTCAAATTAAATTCCTATCTATTCCTAATTACATGCTTGCAATAATTATTGTAAAGTCATGTTTAGATGATTGTGAAACTTTTTCTAGCATACAACTCACTTGCAATTAGTTTTTTGAAACATAAAACTCTTCCACTATACCTCGATATCATCGTGGATCATGGGATGTATTTAATAAAATACCATTTTCTCAATATTCTTATGTCTTCATGAAAGGTAAATATTATAAAGGAATTTAAAAATATTTTTGGTTATCACAAGATTATGAAGCATATTATGATTTTGAAAAAGTTTCTGAAGAAGGAGACCCTTTCACAACCTATTTATATTTGTATTTTTTAATATAGTCTCTCTGCACAATACTATGGTATTTTAAAATGACCATTTATTGAAAGTTTCAACTCAAATTCGGTCCAATTATTTTATAAAAATCATGTGCTATCAGATGTTTTGAAAATACATGTCATACGTGATTATTTTCCAAAACTGTTTTTCTATGAACAACCATATCACCCAAGTTGTACATGTTGCATTTGGATGAAGTAAGGAAATGATTTTGAAGGATATATAAATAATTTTTGAATTCGTGGACTGTCTACCTAAGTGAACAAGATGATGATGAAACCATATGGACACCATGATCAAGGTATAATGTTCTTTCTATCGGGAATAGTTTAATTTTATCATATGGAGGTGAAAAAAATGAAAATATATAAGATTTTTATGTCCTAATATTGGGATTAAAATGAAAGGTATAAGAAACCCTTTGAGGTTAAAACATGTTTGGGTTATTTTTGTGTTTTATAAAAAGGACAACCCATAAGATTGGTGAAAACCTATCGCATCTAGAAAGGCCACATGAATCAATCCAACAACTGAAAGGTGACAAGGGTACATCACCTACCACTGTCTTATGTGAAGTCCCTGGTCAATATGACTTATTATTTCATGTTAAATGATTTTATGGATCAAGAATAAGTTGATTTTTGGAACTTTTGTTTTATCAAATGGATATCCTTAATATAGGAAAATGATTTGGTGATTCAGTGATAATGGTTATTTTAGAAGATTTTTTCTCTTTTGGAAACATTATATGATTAAGAGAAGTAGAATTCTATTATATCTCATTTGTGGAGTAATGGTTTAAATTTTATTTTTGAATAATTTATGATTTTATTGTAGACATATTCTGATTTGTTTTATTTATGGAAATGATTAACCTATAATAGAGAATATGTGATTAGGTTAATTAATTTTCAGTATGAGACTTTAAGAGTAGATGATGTTATATGGAGATAAATGTTAAGATTAATCTTGGAAGACCATGTGATTTAATCCTTTTAGGATTTGGGATTAAATCTTAGTTTGAATTACTTTGAATAATTTTATGTATAGTTGTTTATTGAATGGTCTTTATTGAAATTTGGGAATTTTTTGACAAATTTTAGAGATTATGAGTAGTTTTTTTTTTGTAAAAGATTATCCTTTTTGGGGATTATATAATCTTGTACTAAACATTTTGGTTTTGGTTAATGTCTAAAGACATGAGAAAAATATAGTTTATCTTTTTTGGATTATGTGATTCTCTAGAAGTTGATTATACCGCTTTCAATGTGAACAAGTGATCTTGAATACTCATCGTTTGGAGAAAAGATGAGTTTTTCCTTAGAAATATAGTAAAGGATGAAAGTATACATGAAAAGTAAGTATGTTTCATTACGTTATTATACAAGATATTAAATAAATTCCTCAACTTTATGAAAAATAACTTAAAAGAAAAACATTTTCCATTAACCATTCTTACTGGGGAATCAAATTCTGTTTAACCCATAACAATTTTGTGATTTCATGTTGGTTATCTTTATCCTAATCATGTTTTCTACCACTCTCCATCAAACATTGATGGTTTGGTTCTCTTCCATATCAATGTTTTCCTACATGGAATCCTAGTATGTGCTATCTCAGGTGACCTTTTTATTTCTATTTATTTCTTTTAAAGTGATATTTTTATTGAATTTTATTTTATGGATGTGGGAATTTCAATTATGTTTCCAAGCCAAAATTTAAAATTTCGAGGACGCAATTCCTCAAAGGTCGGAAGGATGTAATAATCCAGGTAAATAAAGAATATAACATTTTGATATTTATTAAAATTTTTGAATTAAATATTACTTTTACATTAAAGGGGATGCTATGTTTGATGGAGTACCCGATATGCAATAAAGGGTTTTTATGAAATCTTATGTTGCACACAATGCTGAGTAATACTGAAAAATAATAATATAACATATTTTAATAGGTATTTAATGCCAAGATGTTGTATTGAAGGTAATGGAAAGAACTAACTACAATATGAATATACATGTTTGTTAAATGTTTTTACATTTTCCAATAAAATTTAAAGGCATAAAATGTGAATGAATCTCATTTTAGCAAAAATAATTTAATATTCTTTAACATGTGGATTTACCACCTTTTGATGGAGAACCCCCTTTAAATCTAGTTTCTTTTTACTTTTATATGTTCCATTTAAAAAAATAAAATTCTTCATTAGAATTGGGACATCAAAATTTACTTTGGGTAAATTTATGGTATTTTTTTGATAAAATTCATTTATAATGAACAATGATAAATACAGTATTTTTGTTCAAAACTGACTTTTAATCTAATCTATTTATAAGGTTATGTTATATTTTTAATTGGTTTTATATTGTAATTATATTATTTTTTTACTATTTAATTTAATGTTGGTCATAGGAAGTAATTTCACTTTGAAATTGAACATAAATAAGTGTCAATCTTTTGATAGTTATTATTTCTTTAAAACACACTTTTTGTTTTGACAGTGAGAATTAATTTTAAAATAATTTCTTCCACTTATGTGTTTTGAATTTGGAAAAATGGATTACATATTTGGAATTAGGAGGTCCAAATTGTGAAAATATGTAATAATTACATTTAGAAATTATGAATATTTACTTCAGTAAAACTTTTACTTACCATGGTTAAAGGGTAAATCTGGTAAATAAGGGTAAAAAATTAATATTATAATAATATTAAATTACCCTAAAAATTGTCCTAATCATATTGGTTGATACAATTCTGACCATGGTCATCCTTGGGTAGATTTTTAGACCACATGGAACCAAATGGGAGTGATAATGACACTTTATATTAATTAATATATTAGTAAAGACAACAATGACATAAACATATATCTTTCAGTATATCAATATTTTCATTAAGTTATATAATTTATCTCTTCAACTATAAATATTAATTGGAAATATAAAATTATTTCCTGCATCAAGATATTTTTTTTAATTTTTGGACATCAAATAATTAAAAATATTTCTGACACAATAATGATGGAGTGTTTACCTTATTAATGAATGATTTAAATAAATATGATTATAAAGACTATAAAAATATTCAAAACTTGTCCAAATATTATTGGACGATTTTATTTAGAACATTATTCATATTATCACAGACTTTAATGAGTTTTGGACATTTAGAAACAGAAAATAATTATATAATAAAATAATATTTTTAAAAATTCCTAAAGAGTCCCTCCTACCCCTTATAACAATACCTCACTTATAACCCATTCCTAACACTTCTCAATCCCCTTTGATCCTCCAAAATCTTCCCCAATAAGCTCCATACATCACTATCCTCCTCCTAGAAGCCTTACCTTAGGCATAAGGCACTTCAATTTATCATTTTGGTTCAAACCAAAGGGAGTTACCCGATTTAAAGGTAACGTCTTCTCTTAAGTTCTTTTGTTTTATTTTACTTCTACAACCCCCTAAACTCTTTTTATTCCATTATTTTATAAGAAAAATAGTATACTCAATATAATAGTTTTTTTATTATATGTATTCAAACTTCACTTACACACACCTCCATGTAATTGGAAAAGAACATATTGTTTCTGTGGACAGTGAACTACTGCCCCATGAAATGATGATTGTTCAATTTTATCGTACCACCTCTTATGGTGGCCATTATGGTGTCACTATATTTATATGTGATATATATTATATTTATATTTTTTATATTCTTATGTTTTTTCCATTTAAATAATACCTTTATGCTTTCCATAGTGGGTAAATATGATAATTTCATTTGAAGAAGTGCGTACTACTGCCCCCTCAAAGTGATATGACTCATTCATGCCATTCATGGAATGTATAAAAGATGAATTTAATAAAATTATATATGATATTATTATGTAAGTATAGTATAACTATGTATAATTAGGTTTTTATTCCATTAAATATGAAATAGAAATGAATGTAGCGTTCATGTGTACGTACGGCTTACCGTCTCCACAAAGGGTGCATTTCATTTCTTATCTCCAAATGTTTTGTACTATTATAAATAAATATATATACTGGATATATATGATATATATGACATCTAAATCCTGAATATCATTATGGAGATAATTAAATTCTGACCACATGGACAATTTATTATTATAACAAGTTCATTTTTAACTCAACTTCCGAACATCGAAAAAATGTCCAATATAAACTCAAATAACAAACTAATTGTTATATCAAAGTAATAGTTGATATAAAAGGTATAATAAAATTGAAAAAGGTTCTTAATAAAGTCTAAATTTACTATATTTTATTATTCCAGAGATTAAAGAACAATCGTGTCAAGTCGCACACGAGGTAAGGGGTTTCTTATCTCACTTTTAATTCCATGAGATTTCATTTTTTCGCCACTTACTTATTTCATGTGATGTATTGTGTACTAACATTTGATATATATTATCTTGATTATAATTTATTCATGGTATTCTGGGATTCATTTTGGTGTTTATTATCTTTTGGTCATTCGACTCAATTTATTTCTACTTAGTAAGGAGTTCTCATCTGACTCTTTTTATTCCCGTGAGATTCATGCTATATTTGCTACCATTTCCTTTTGAGTTATGTATATACTTCCCATAATATTATTCATAGTGTAATATAATCTAAATTATGGGTAATTAAATCTTCCGTATATGATTCTTCTTTCATGTAGTGTAATTTTTTTTGTTACAAAATCGGTAAGGGAACCTTTCACCCTCCTCTTTTTAAAAGAGTACTCTCTGTTATGTATTTTAATTTATGTATTATTATCTTTGGTTATGATATTATAAATCCATATTTTTGTAAATTTTATATCCATGTGATGAGATACCATTTTTTCTCTCATCAACTCCTTCTCTGAAATTTTAAGTGACGCCGTTAGGCTGTCCAATTTTTTTAAGGGAACTTATTAACCCAATTTCAATTCTTTGGGTTTAACTTCTACTTCATGATTATGTCATGCTATGAATATGTGTGAATAAACTCTAATTTTTTTACACTAAAGTTCACCTTATATTGGGTTTATTTATATTTGTGACTCATATTAATGTCATTGATTTATCCTTAATCTAAGGATACCGTCTTTATAAGGGATTTCGTCTCAATATACATTCCATTGAGACTTCATTGTTTTTAGGTGCCAATTCACTTTAATATGGTTTATATACTGTCCTTCGAAATATTATATCATAAATACCTTTATTCTCATGATATTATAAGGTTTTGATTAAATGTTATTCCTCAATTATTTATATTTAGTAATCTCTCAAGTGGTTAAATACAACTTAACTAAAATATTGTTTTTAATGAGTTATTCTTCTAAATATTTCTCATTAATGACCATGTTTTAAAAATGGTTTTAATGATTTCTTTATATGGACATTACTATTTTAAAATTTTAATAACATTAATAGTTTTAAATTGTTCTCAGACACTTTGGTTCAAAAATCTATTTATTAAATGTTTTAATGGTTTTTGAAAATGATTTGATAAAGCATTGATTATGTCAATATCTTGAAATGAAATATTATGACTGAAATGTGGAAATGATATCTTTCCTTTATTCTCATTTTATGTGTTATGAATATATTAGGATTATTAGAAATTGTTTATGTATACGGGTGGTTCAATGATAAACCTAGGGTGGGTGAGCCCGAGATAACTCTCCATAACATTTGGTAACGTGACAGAGGTAAACGTTAATGCTTATCCTAAGATATTTAGGGAATATATTGTGATGGATCTTCCAATGTAACTACCTATGTAGCTGTGATAGATACAATGTAAGTATGTTTTGTATGCCACATGTTTCCTTTATAATTTATGATTTCTGTGTGATATTCATAAATCTTATGATTTTATAAGGTATGTTATGATTAGTATGGTTTCATCGAATTGTATTTACTGATAGGATAATGTTTTCATTCATTATTTTATCACCATTACTAAGCTTTTTATGCTCATCCCATATTATTAAAATGTTTTCCACATGACTTAAAGATGAATAGGGTCAAGGATGAGATTAGGGAAAATTCATGTTGTCTAAAACATAGAACTATACATGTTTCTTTTTATGAGTTTTTATTTTATGAAAAAATGGATACTGAGTGGTAGTGTCTATGTGTAATTTTCAAGTTGATATGTAATAGTCATGTACTAATTCCTTAAAACCCTAAAACTTAAAAGATAATTAATGTGAGCTATTCATTTAATTTAAGATTATTTAATGTTTTATGGTCGGGTCCTTATACCTTGGATAAATCAATAATAAACCATTAATTGTACGAATAAGTATGGAATTAATAAAACAAATCCAAATTGGAGTAAAAATAAAGTGTTGTTGTTGTTGGTGGATTTAAATACTATAGAAATATATTTTAGTAGAATTCTTGATGAAAACATACTTTTATTATAAAAAAATTTTAAAAAAACATTCATTTTAAAATAAATTTTGAAACTATTTTCCTTAAAAATTAACCTTTTTATCATGAAAAGAAATGATCAAGGAATTTATTGTGTGTAGATCCATACAAGCCATATGAGGTAAAAATAAAATTCCTATTACAAGGTTAAAGGTTAGAAAAATGTCTTGTTTGAAAAAAGATAAGAATATTCTATTAAAAAAAATTCAAAATAAAGAAAGTGTAAAAATTTCATTACTAAATAAAATTTATAATAGTTATTAAAACATTTTAATAAAACATAATTCTTAAGAGAAAACAGGTTTCCCGACTAGAGAGAGAAACAATGTCGGGTTTTCTTAAAATCATTTTCTAAAAAACATTGAGTACCAAAGAGTATAAAAATGGTAATAATTCTTGAAAATGGTCATGAATACCCAGAGGAGATAAAATGAAAGGTTTTATGGAAAAATGGTCTTATATTTTCCTCGAATGGAAATACCACTGAATTATCATTAAAGTTATTGTTGAGAAAAATAATCTTTAAACATTCTAAAGTGTCCCATACAAATTTGAAACATTATAAATCATAAAACTCATGAAGGAATAATATTATATATAAGATTTAAATACTATGAATATAATGGAATTCCTGATATAATATATAAAAATGAGAAAGTGATACACAACACAATATAAGTGCTGAAGATTAAATTTATCTCATTAATGTTAAAAGGGGTGATAAAAATCCATTTCTTTAGTTTCCTTTCGGGGAAATGCACATTAACATCATGTATAATAAACCTATATTAATTTTTTTTTTACTTTTTTGATAACATTTTTAATTTTTATAATTACATTTATTTCATTCATTACTATATTTTATACAATTACTTAGTCATTTATATTTACATCTGGTTTTTTTTGACGAAATTCGGTTTACTTGTCAAAAACAACTTGTGTAGGTCAACTATTGTAACATCTCACCCATTCCCACTGGCTTGAATGGGTGTTGAGATGATACATGGAATTAGGAGACATTCCCAAGGTTCCAAAGGATTGAAATAAGTATCGAGAGCTTCAAGAACAATTGGGGAATGATTTGTCTTTAGAACAAAAGATGACAACCAAATGAGTCAAAACCGACCATTAATATCTGATGCATGTCACAACGTAAACTCATACAAAACTTTAACAATATAAAACCATAAAAAAATCCAAAATGATAATAATTCTCAAATACCAGTACAAGTCAACCACAATAATTTGTAATCAGTGTACCAAGTGGAATACTAAACAAAACAACTCAAAGGAAACCATGAAACAACTTATATTGCCACACCAAGCACCATACTCCAAGCACCACATTACCACTGACACATCATGATGAGACACTAGAGAAATGAGATTATTTAACTTTACCTATTTCCTATAATACAATATCTACAAAATAACCAAAGCTACAAAGTAGGGGTGAGTAATAATACTCAGCAGGTTTTCCCCAATTGACTTATCTACACATATAGTTATGAAAAAATAAGTTAGCATAGTTTATATAAAACTATTTATATAACCATTAAATAGTAAAAAAATTAACAACAATCCTAACACATCGTTACCCAAATAAATTCAACCAAATCAATACCATTCCTAGTAAATCACACACACATTTTATTACCGATTTCATCTTTCATGTCTACATACATATATAAACCATACACACAATTATGCCACACGACAGTTACCATACAAATAATTCATGAAATTTTTGTATTACATTAATAGCAGCACATTCATGGCTAACCTGTCTCTTCCATGGAATGTCACTTCATTCCCATCACCCTACCCTTTGATGATGGAACTTTCATGACCATTACCTTGATGGTTCTACATTCATGACCACCATACTTTCAATGCCTTCCATTAAACATTTAACAAGGTCACAAACTAATTTCAATCAACAATTATCAAATCATATCTCCCATCAATTCTCAAACCACCAACACCTGGCAATCATTTATTACAACATCATATATACCAAAATTTATCAACAATTATGTCATGTGAACAATTAACATCCAAAAAACCCTTTAAGACAAAACTATTCAATAATTTCACATTTTATTGAAAACACTATTATGGAACATTCATGCCCAATATCATTTCAATTAAAACCCCATTTTATTAAAAACCATTTTCTCAACCTATTTTCCATAAAACAAACCAAGCCACAAATTTTAAAACCACTATTTTAAAATCTCACACAAAGAACATTTCACAAAAATCCACCATTATTTCCTAAATCCAAAAATCATCACAAATGGGTTTCCAAGAATGTTTTTTACATCATAAAAAAACCAATTTCAAGAAAAATAAATTAATTTGAAATTAAAGACTTTTAGTTCTATCAAAATTAAGATCAGAGTGAAGCCACATAACATAGGGATCTGGAAAAATTGACCCACTGCACAACCGGACACCGAATCCAGGTATAACTTCTAGAAAACCTTTTTACACCCCATTAACTATCTTAGAAAAACAACAAATCATCACCTTAGGGAAAAAACCCTAGATCTACATGTGACCGATGTAGATCTAGAAGACCGATAGAGAGAGAGAGATGTAGATCTTAGGAAAATCAAAATCAAACCATGAAAAAGGTTTATTGGAAGAGAATCATCTTCACTAAACCTTGAAAAACATTTTATTTTCTTCCAAAATGGGTGGGAGGGCCCCTATAACTCTTGAGAACAAAAATTCACTAGTGAGGCTCGAGTGGGAGTAAGAATGAATGGTTTATGAAAAATCACGACTGATCCAGGATTTAAAAACCCATTTTTTAATGCCGTATATGGTTGGCTTGCATGAGTAGGAAAACAATGTGCTAATTTTTCACAAGCTACAACCTCAACAGGGACCCCGTACAACCTCCTTCCATTGTTAGACTAACAATTCAAATCCCACTATCCCATGTTTTACAGATACCTAGTTATGTTTCATGGTTTCCCCTAATCATGGACAAACCGTTTTCCCTTAAAATAAACTCCAAAAAATCCAAAAGACTTCCCTAAAACTCCCAAACATTACCAAAAAACATTAACCTCATCAAAGTCCATAAAAAAGGGTTACATACCTCAAATAGGGTGTGCTAAGTTCTCCCCACCATTGGCATTTCTATCCTTGTAATGTAGAGAACCCTCCATTTACTAAAAGAGTTTGGACCATTGATCAACCATCTCTTTCTCCTCCTCCCATGTCTCCTCCCAAATATTTCCTTACTACCACAAAACCCGAACTAGATTAATGAGTTTACCCTGAAAGACTTTCTATTGGATTTCAAAAATCCACAGTGGCACATGAACCAATGGATCATAATGGTCTAGCTCAACATGATCTAATCATATCACATGGTCAGGATTTGACTAATACTTTTCAAATTAGAAGAATGAAACACATTTTGCACCACACTAAACTGTGGTGGCAAGGCCACCCTATATTCCACCTCTCCAATCTACTCAATTATCTCAAATTGTAAGAACCCAGTACTTCCTTTGAGGTACAAGATTCTTTTTTCTTTCAACTTTTGAGTCGTTTTTGAGAAAACGGGTAGAAAATCGGCAGTTATAGAAATTTTAGGGTTACATGTTGTGTAATCCTATGTACACACGGTGTACCCTTTGTCGTTTATGGATGAAATACATATCGGGGGGAAATTTATTCTGGGTAGAAAACATTAACCACGTACACATCGTTTACTCCTTGTACACACCATATAGTCTAGCTGTATATAGGGGAAATACATGGTGTGTGGTTAAGTTAGTTAGGAAGGGAAGAAAAACAAAGTACATGTTGTTTAATTCCTAGTATACACCAGGAAGACATGTCTGCAAGATTTAGAAAGTAAGTTGGCATAAAGTGGCTACCAAATTGACAGTTAAAGAAACCACATGGCTTGTAGTGTTATGTAAACGTCGTGTATTTTTATTTTCTTGATTAAAATAGGGTGTAGACTCATTTTGAGGTTCTGGAAAGAACCTATGAACCCCAATCAGTCAAACCTTCAAACCCTTCCCGTTTATTCATCCGAAGTCAGATTCGATCGCCATCATATGCGTTGGAACACACTCTACAAGGCCTTGATTCTTCTTGAGTCATTATTTTTTTTTCTAAAACACCTTATATGTGTTTAATAGGTTTTGATTCTTTTGTATATATAATTTTATTTAGACCTAATTAGAGTTTGTTACTGGAGGCGGATCATCATACGTGTATGAGGTAGGTGGTTCATACTTCATTTCGTGTTTTCGTGGACTTTTTTATGGCGTGACCTTTAGTGTGTATTTGGGTATTTTGAGAAGGACCCTATTTTATCAATAGTTTAATGTTAAATTTAATACGAGACTCATGGGATGCCTTTGTGTATGCCTTGCGCTGATTTTTCTTAAGTGAGGCCGAGCGAGGGGTTGTTGCTCAAATGGGGAATTTTGGTCAAGTATGAAAAAATATTTTTAAAATGAATTATGATGATTAAACCACTGAATTTAGATTTTTTATGCATGAATAAATGTTTCAGAGGCTTTCAAGACCTTTGTACTGGTATGGGAAAACACATGGATAGTGAAATTGAACTGTTTAGTTTGTTTTCCTATTTTAAACTGATTCATTGATTATATATGTAATTGTTGTATTGCATATGCTAGAACCCTTTGGGTTGTGTTGGGCAAGGTCTGGATATTTCTTGAGTGATGTTGATAACAGGTTGGGATTGGATTGGATTACATTGGGTGGATGTGAGAACAAGATTAGGCATCTTGGATGTTAAGATTGAGGTAGTGAGAATGTCAGGTTGGGCATAGCCTGAGTTACTTAGATGGGAAGGCCATCAAATTCTAAGTGTCTTGGTCACAAGGGAACGAGGTTCCAGAGACCTTGTGTCTTGGGTACTATTTTGGTGATTACCGCTCCCTTGTGATTTGAGTAGTGTGGACACAACGATACTACATGATGAGGTGGTTTTACCACTTGTGTGTGAATTCCATACAAGGCGTGTGGGCGTGTAGCCCGAGTAGAAACGTTTTACCAAGTACACATTGTGTACTCCCTTTACTTGCTATATAGTCTAGCCGTGTATGGGGGATATTTATGGCATGTAGGTAATTCAGAAAGGAAGAGAAAAAAATGATGCACACATCATGTACTTCCTAGTACACACTGTATAGTTATGTCAGCCAGGTTTTGAATGTATATTGGCGAAAAGTGGCCGCCAAATGAATAGTTAACGAAGTCAAAGAGCGTGTAGTCCTAAGTACAACCCATTTATTTTTCATGTTTTTTATATAATAGGAAGTAGCCTCGTTTTGAGGTTCCAAATATAACCTTTGAACCATAATCATCCATACCTTTATTCCCTTCCTATTTCTTCATCTGAACTCCAATTCGATCGTCATCCAATGCATTCGAACCCCCTTGGTAAGACCTCGATTCTTCATGACATGTATTCATGATTTTTGTTCTAAACCATGTTATGTGGTTCTGAATGTTTTTGATTCTTTTGTAGATCTACCATGATTTAGACCAAATTTTCGGTTTTTACCGATGGAGGATCATCGTACATGTATGAGGTAGGGGGTACATACTTCATTTCGTGTTTTCGTAGACTTTTGGGTGGTGAATCCTTTAGCGCATATTTGGTTATTTTGAGAGGGACCCTATTTTATCTAAAGATGCATGTTAAATTTATTTTGATACCTGTGGGATGCATTTGGGTATGCCTTGCACCTATTTTGCATGATCGAGGCTGGGTGAGGGGTCATTGTTCAAATGGGGAATTTTGTCCAGGCATTCCAAAATGTTTTTAAAATTAATTGTGATGATTAAATGACTGAGATAGATTGTTTAAGCATGATTAAATGTATCAAAGGCTTTTAAGACCTCAATGATGGTATGATAAAACATATGTCTAATGAAAATAAAATGCATAGTTTTTTCTGTTTTAATGTGAATCTTTGATTATATATGTAACTGATAAATTGCATTTGCTAGAACCCTATAGGTTGTTTTGGGTATGGCCCTGATATTTCTTTTGTGATGTTGATCATAGGTTGGGCATGGCCCAGATTAATGTGGGTTGTTTTGACCATGGGATGGGGCATCTTGGACGTCGGGATTGAGGTAGTGAGACTGTCAGGTTGGGCATGGCCCAGGTTACATGGATGGAAATTTCATTAGATTCTTAGCGACATGGTCGGAGGGGCACAAGGTTCTAGAGAGGTTGTGGCTTGGGTACAATTTTGGTGATTACTTCTCACCCATGATTTGAGTAGTGTGAATGCAAAGATACTCCATGATGATGTGTTTTGACCACTCCTGTGGGTAGAGGCCCCCAATAGTTGCAGTTTAGGTACTATTGGTTTGTGGTTTCTTGTTGTAGAAAGCCACGTGGAAGGAAAGAAGCCTTCTGAAAGTAGTGATTAGGCTATCAGGTTGGGGGATAAGGATCTCCATGATTAAAGTTGTGGTTTGGGATACTTTATTTGAGGGAAGACATCATTGTCCCTCTCGTTACTTTATTTGAGGGAAGACATCATTGTCCCTCTCGTTACTTTTTTGAGGATATAAATTGATTTTCCTCCATGTTACTTTTGATTGGGCGTGGCTTTGGGATTTTGGTAACATGGGACATGAGGTGTTAGGAGGAATATGGTGTTGGGTTATATGATCGTGGTGGAACCAGAGGGTTCACCTAGGGTTCGTGACAACATGGGTACTTGGGCCATTGGCCATGAACTATATCTACTTTAAATATTTAGGAATTAGATGAAGCAAGTGAAACTCCATGGTGGATGCTGAGAACTAGTGGATGTTGTTTTTATTTATAACATTACACTTCTTACTTTACATAGAGTCGCATGCTTACTTAAACACTTATACTATGTATGCACAATCTAGGTGGTATCCTACTCAAATTCATCTCACAACTTAAACGGGCCCTTCAGAATGTGTGTAGACTACATGGATTTAAATGAAGGTAAAAGACTAGCCTCAGGAGCTGGATCATAGTACCATCTGGCATAGAGACGAGTATGGAACTTCCGGTCATACCTAGTTGGAGTTTACATGTTTAGTTTCCATTTTTTTTCTATATCATCATGTTTACTTTAATATGTAGAAACTGTTGGTTATCTATTGGTGCCATATATATATATATATATTGAAATGTATGACCAATTATGGATGCATTATCTTAGTTTAGTAGTTGTTTCAATTGATCTCTAGCATGCTGTCTATTTACTATCTGCTATTATTATTTGTATTTTTCGTCCATTGTTTATCTGCTATTGATTGTGCTTCCACTCTGCAGGTCTTGTTTGAGTTTTTGGAGTCGTTTATTTCTGCAATATTTTATATAATATTGCTCATACTAGTACCATTATTATCCTATGAGAGGTTATAACCTCCCCACTATACCTATCAAACCCTCACTGCTAGTCGGCATCCTTTGGCGTTCGGTGAGCTACGCCTAAGGTAGTAACACCCGACACATTTAGGACTACTTGAGTGACTTTTCGAGTCCAAAACGGTACACAAATGGAACAATATACCTCTTAGATATATTTCCATGCTTCCCAAGATGAAAATGACCCAATCATAGATAGATTATCAAGAACACATGATCACCTACCTTAAACATCAATTGTCGTAAATGATGGATGTGATTTCAGACATCTCTAAGATGGCTTCATTATCTTCTTGGTCAACATAATCTTCCCTATTGTCTCTTGGACATGACCCATCCCGACAATCGACATCTCACCTATTTCCACCCAAGATAGTGAATAATGACATGAAAACCCATACAACACTTTAAACAGAGTCATATGTATAGAGGAATGATAAGTTCTATTACAGGGTAACTCTACCAATGACAAGTGCTCTTCCCATGAGCCACAAAAATCCATCATAGATACCTGTAACATATATTCTATGGGTTTTATCTTCCTCTAGGTTTACCCATATATTTTTGGATGATACGTTGTGATCATCATCAATTGATTCCTAAATCATTACTGCAAGGATTTCTTGAAATAATACGTGAACCTTGGATATCTATTTGATACAATCAGAACTAGTATATGATACCAATTTACCACCTCAAGGATATTGATTTTCGGTAGATCATCCACTATAAGAGATTCACAAATTGGTGTTAAATGGGATGACATTGTGAGATGATCCACTATCACCCATATGGTATGATGTTTCTTATCCATTATAGAGAGGCTAGTAAAAAAATAAATCTCAATATGCTCCTACTTCCACATAGATTTAGGCGATGACTGCAACAAACCTACTAGCTGCTAATGATCCAGCTTGACTTTCTCAGAAGTCAAGCATCTCAAACAAAAATCAGCTACTTTCCTTTTCATACATGGGAAAGAGAACATATCTTTAAATGTGTTATAAATTATATAAATTCCAAGATGGAAACCCATCTAAAATGATGATAGGCAGCGAGAAGTAGATTCTCATAATACACAGATACGATTATCTGATTATGAAAGAATAATACTAAATTCCTATCTAGTTTCGAATGCTTGATGGTGTCCCCAACTTTGAGTTTTGACCCCCTATCCACACACACTAAATCAAGAACCTCTGCCTTTGTGATCAAACCATCCAAGTCAAGAACCCATGAGATCAGACAGAAAACCACTCCATCACCCCAACCCTCACATTTCAATCTTGATACTGATGCATCAAAATACAAGACATACTCTTTCCCTTGTTCTGTAAAAACTATAATTGGTAATGATGTAAGGTTACCCTTCATCTTTTCAAAATATTTATGACACTTCACATCCCATTGAAATAGAAAATTATTTCATTCCATATCTATCATCGGGGAGGCCAATAGTGAGAAATCATGAACAAAATGGAGATAGTAGTTAGCTAGACCAAGGTAAATCTATATCTCAAAAAAAAATTCGGTTTCAAAAAACCAACAGCCTCTATCATTTCTAGATCAACTGAAACACACTTCTCAGAAATCACATGGACCCAAAATAGAACATCCAATATCCAAGACCAAACTTCATCAATTTGGCATATAACTAAAAATCTCTCAATATCCCCAACACTATCACCATGTTTTTATCATGCTCCACAATTTTCCTAGAATACACAAATATATCATCATTAAATACCACTAGAAAATTACCCAAATATTTCTAAAATGTCTTACTAATCAATGCCATAAAAAACACTAGTGCATTCATCTGACCAAAGGGAATAGCGACATACTCATAATGGCTATTTCTCTTTCTAAAATATCTTTGTGAATATACTCCTTCCACATCCACAGTTGATGACATCTTGATCCCAAGTCAGTCTTTGAGAACCATAGATCTACCCTCAATAGATCGAATAGTTCATCAATTCATGGGAGTGGATATTGATTTATTATCGTAACTTGGTTAAGCTAACGATAATCAAAACAAAACTGAATAGTTCCATTCTCTATTTTAATAGTCAAAAACAACATTGCCCATAAGGACATGCTAGTTTGGATGAACCGTTTGTTTTCTAGATCCTCTAACTATAAATTCAATTCCCATTATTCTCCTGGTGCCATACCACAAGACAGATGTGAGATATAACTAGTCCCTGTAAGGATATCAATCTTAAAATCCACTTCTCTTATGAGTTTCAACCCTAAGAATCATTTATGAACGATGTTCATCAAATGATCAACCACTACCGGAAAACTACTTCTCTTAGCCTATTCCACTGATTCCAATGAAAAATCCACCAAGTGATATGATATCATCCCAACATCTGGTTATAATAAGCCATTTGTACCCAAAATCACATCTTTCTCTCCTCTAAAGAGACGTTTGATGTCGTCAATTATCATGAAACTCATTGTTCATGCATAACCGTTTATGTGGGACATAAACATTATTAACCTATCCATACCCTAGATTATATCATATCTATCCATATCAAGAAATGATAAGTCCCACATCAAATCAACCTCATTGAAAACTATACAAAATGCTCTAACAAAGAAGGCTCAACACCCTCTTTTCCCTAGGATATTTACATGTTTTTTTAAAAAATAATTATTTCCACACTTAATCTCAAAAAACAAAAATCAATAAAAGCAATGAAATATTTAGAGGTACCCGTATCAGACAATGATCTAAAAAATGGAATTTAAAAGAATCATACCTCTCACTATGGATGGTATTGATTGATCATCCATTACAACTTCCATAGATCCAAACACCATTTGAATTGCCAAAATATCATCTTTATTCTCTTGTTGAGGATTCATGGTATCCCAGAACCACCATGACTAACTCAACTCTACTAATGAGGAGTATGATTCTGCCCTGATATCATCATGGTGTGGGATTCCTGTGACCATTACGGTGTGTCATGAACTCCCAACCTCAGATAATTGAGACAATAACACTAAATATATTCCATATTATTTTAGTTATGACATGATCGAGGTTATGCCACACAATACCATTTCATGAGACCTACTGAACCATCTTGAAAACATCCCATCATAAATTTGGTTCGAGGAGGAATTTTTAACAATCTACTGGTCTGATTTGTATGAGTTCCACGTTGTTGATAAGAGGATTACCTCTTTACATTTCTCTCAGTGTTAGTCTTTTCCCTTCCCCTCATGAAAAAAAACACACTTCCATCACCTAGATTTACAATAGTGACTAATATTGTAATGGAAGTATCTGGTTTCAATCCTAACTGAATAGTTTGAAAATATTGAATGATACATTGGGCCAACTATTTGTTCACCTGTGATTGAGGTGAAACTACATTTTTAGTAGCTTCCTCTGATTGGTCTTTACGATGCTTACACAATGCCATTTCTATTAATACAATAACCACCATAAGTCTCACTCCCTTGGTAAGAAAAATATTACATTTTTAAATTCAATTATATTGAAACTTTCATAAACAGGCTTTCTACAAGTTCACACTTTACATGTTTCACCACTTTTGAAAAATACAGAATGTTTTGAAAATTGACCCATTATCAAGATACCAAACCTATCATATTTTCAAATTCTCACTTTTTAAATAATTTCTAGATGTTTAATAAATCTATATATTCAAATAAAAACATAAATCATTATGCCAAAGAAGTACTTATCCTAGTGGGAATTCATTTTACCATGAATTCCATTCCCATCTCAATGGATACACACATGAAAATGATATTTTCAATTCCTATAAGTGTCTCCAAAACAATTGTTTTCCCAACTCCCTAGTAACATGAATTATTGTATAAAAGAGTTTTCAGTGTCCTTTTATTCTATACATTTCATATTCCGACAATACTTCACCTTTTGACCATCCCAACTTAAGGAATAGACCAAGAACAGATGCAAACACCATAATGAACAATCAACTACATGTAACCAAGCAACATGGATGTCACAGACCGAACAAAACTATACCACTTGTAACATCTCACCCCATTAAATTATCTTGATAGGGTAGTGAGATGCTACCTAGCTTTAGGAGATGATCCCAAGCAACCAATGGATGGTAATAAATGTTGAGGGATTCAAGAACAATTTGGGAACAATTTTCCCTGAAAAAATAAAACCAACCAAACAAGTGAAAACTGTCTAGAACTCCATGATGCATATCATAATGTAAGCTCATACAACACTTTACCAAGATACAACTGTAACCCGAACCAAAATGATAATAATTCTAAAAGACCCACACAAAACTCAACCACAATAATCTATAATCAGAGTACCATGTTAAAAATTGAACAAAATGACTCAAAGGAAACCATGAAACCCTCCAGAATGACACACTAAGATCCATGCTCTAAGAACAACATTACCACCCTAGCATCATGATGAGCCACTAGATAAATGAGATGCTCTACCATTACCTATGTCCTGAAATACAACATCTGCGAAATCACCAATGTGACAAAGAAGTGGATGAGTTAAAATACTCATTAGGTTTTCCCCAAATGACTTCTATATACACACCAATAGAACAAAAGAAGTTATCATAGTTTATATAAAACCATTTATATAACCATTAAACAATTCAATAATCAACAAAAATCCAAACACATATTTACCCAATAAAAATCTCCTAAATCACAACAATTCCAAGGAAGGCACCCAAAAATTTCATTACCAATTTTCTCTTGCATGTATGAATACATATCTCAACCATAAAAACAATTATGCCACCCAACAATTACTACCCACACAATTTATGAAATATCTGTGTTATTTTAATGGAGACACCTTCATAGCCATCCTGTTTCTTCCATGGTGCAGGACTTCATTCCCATCACCCTCCCCTTTAATGATGGAACATTCATGAACATCACTGTGATGGTGCTACATTCACCACCAACATCCTACTAATGCATTCCATTCAATATTTACCAAATTCACAACAAAATTGCAATCACAAGTATCAAATCATATCCCGAAAAAATTTCCAAACCATAACCACATGATAAAAAATGATTACCACATCATATAGACCGATATTTATCTATAATTTTGTCATGTCAAAAATTTGCGTGCAAACAACCCTTTAAGACAAAACTATTCTGCGACATCATATTTTATTGAAAATGAAATTTCACCAAATTTTTTCAAAATCTCATTTAAATAAAAACAAAACATTATTAAAACAATTTTTCAACCCATTTTCTATAAAACAAACCATCCCTATGATATTAAAATCACCATTTTAAAATCTCACACAAAGAACAATTCACAACAATCCCCTATTTTTTCCCAAATCCATAAAGCATCACAAAAGGGTTTCGAAACAATCTTTTCGCATCATAATCACAAACAATTTCAAGAAAAATAAATTAATTTGAAATTAAATCCATGGGGTTCAATCATAATGGAGATGAGAGTGAATCCACCTACCTTAGGGTTCTTGTGTAGTTTACCCACCACACAACCTCACACTGAATCTGGGTAAAACATCCAAAAAACATCTATAGATCCATTTTCCTATCATAAAAAATGCAAAAATCACCATCTTAGGAAACAAAAACCTTAGATCTATGTGTGAATAATCTTGATCTACAAAATAGATTGAGAGAGACAGAGATATAGATTAAAGGAAACCCATAAAGTAACCAAGAGAGAAGGATTACTGGAAGAGAATATCCTTCACCCACCCAAAAAACCCTTTTATTTACTTTAAAAAATGGATGGGAGAGCCCCTATAACTCTTAAGAACAAAAAATACCAAGTGATTCTTGAGTAGGAGGAAGATTGGAGGGTCTAGGGATATTCTTGAGTGATCCTAGATTTTAAAACCATTTTTTAATGCCGCGTACTATTAGTTTGCATAGTTAGGAAAATTGCGCACTAACCGTTTTCATGTTACTACCTCAATAGGGTCCCCACATGGCCTCCTCATACTGTTAGACAAACCGGGGGAATCACACTATCCCAAATGCATGGTTACCAAGATTTTTTTCCATGGTCTTCCCTAACCATGCTCAAACCATGCTCCCTTAAAACAACCTCTAAACATTTCCAAGCCTCCCCAAACTCTCCTAAACACAACCAAACAACATTAACAACAGAAAAAGGCATAAAAAGGGGTTACATACTAGAAACTAAGGGTGCTACAACTATGGTCAAAGTGGTAATTATATAATATCACTAGAATAGTAATCATGATATAGTTATCATATTTAAACATCAATCATACTGTTAAATCCAATCATTAAATATGGTTATGAAAAATGATTCAATGTTACCATCCTAGATATGGAATCCCATACATACGCATGTGTAATTTTCCCATTTTTCAATGATTATTATAGATAAAAGGTAAGTAACAACATATCATTACATAATGATAATTATAACATAAATACCATATTATTTAATCATTTATATATATATATATAATTATTGTGATGAAAAAGGAATCACATCATGTCAAGGAGGCGGTGATCAACACATCCTTGAAGAACGTTATCACTTTTTTAGTGTGTGAAAGGGAAATAAAAAAGGTATAAATTATATTTATTGGTTGTTAATAATGTCATAAATAAAATATAGTTGTATGTTAGGTATCATTTTTTTAATTGAAATCATTTTTATACATTACATAGAACACGTGAATGAATCACATCTCTTTGAGGGGGCGGTACTCCCCACCTTCGCAAACTATGTTATCGTTTTTAGAAAAAATGTAATGCATAAATATTTGTGATTTAAAAAAATTAATAAATCTTAAATATATAATAAATATAATATATAAATCAAATAAACATTGTTTTCTTCAAAATGACCACCATGATTGGTGGTAAATAAAAAATGAAAAATCATTGTTTTGTGAGGCAGTAGTTCACCTTGCACAGAATCACTATCTTCATTAACCATTAAATGGAAGTGTGTTTATGTGTATTTATAAACCTTAATAAATCAACATAAAATCATATTTAGGATATTTTTTTTCATCATATAAGAATTACTTGAAAATAATTGAAGGGTTTTTGGAGTAAATTAATGAAAAGAGATCATTAGAAATCATTACCTCAAAACAGGTTACTCAATTTGGTGTATACCAACTGGATTCCATGGAAATATTTATTCCAAAATGGAGGATTCAAGGTAGAGGGAAGGGATATTGGGAATCTATTTGGGAAGATATTTTCTGAACCTATATGGTTTTAGAGGTGTGAGTAATGGGGAGAATTGGTGTCCATTTAAAGTGGAGGAAAAGGACTCACTTGGTATTTTGAAAACCAGTTTGGTGTAACCATGTTTGTACCTAAAAAAGGTAACCCAAAACTAAATAAAGTCAAAAATGGAAGGTTCATGGATTCCTTACTTACATAAAATGTATGTTGGATAGGTGGCTAGGTCATTTTGGACACTAAGATAAATGTTTTGTTGTATATTAATCTTAATTTTTCTTGAATAATTGTAATTAATATTAATCATTTTTCTGTAATCTATTTTGTCAAAAATTAGGTATTATTAGAAATTGATAATTATTTTAATTCAAAATATATAATCCATTTTTATGAATTCTAATCATATAATAGATAGAATTTTATTTAAATTCAATACCACAGGAAGGACGATAATGTTGGTTTTTAATGACAAAACCTTTGAAAGTTTTCATTTATTTTACAATTAATTTAAAATTGAAATTAATTAAAATGACCTAAATTTTATTAATTGATAAAAATATTATATTGTTAAACTTTAAAACTAATTTAATTTATAATTTATCTTGTAAATAATTTAGATGAAAAGCTGTTTTGAACTAAAAATCAGTATTTGTTAGGTCCACAAGGCTGAATACCCTGAGAGGGGGGTGAATCAGGGTATGACTAGTTTAAAATTAATCCCTGTTCTGATATTGTTTCGCTATTAAGAAAAACAATCTTCTCTCACTTTCCTGTTGCATAATATAAAAAGAAAGTAAAGCAAGGACATGACAAAACAATTTTTACTTGGTTCACCCACACTGGGCTACGTACAAGGAGAAAACACCGACAAGTTGTCAGTCATACCAAATTCACTAAAAGCGCACTGCTGTTTACAGAGTTCGGGATAGAGAACTTCTACTCCTAGGCTCACTGCCTATACAAAATTTAGGGTCATCTCACAACTTTCCCATGGGTCACTCCCTATTTCTCTCTATCTGGATCACTACTGGTGGAGATGATCACATTGTTTCTCTTCCTTTGCTCACTGCTCCAGAAAGGATCCAATCACAGTTTGTAGACCTGTAGGTCTCTTAATTTAAATGAAAGAATGCATCTTCCTATATATGTAGATGCTCTATTGAAGTCCAACTTTCACCCGTAGATGAATCTCACTTTGCACCGAAGGTATCAAGAAATCTTCCAACATTCACACAACCCTGAATAACCGCCGTGAATCAACCCTTACATGGCATGCAAGTCTAACCTGTCATGCAAGTTTCAGTGCACAGGTCACAAAGGGCGCACAGGTCCACCTCAACCACCTACATGACACAACCTTCTTCGTCTCCAAACATGTGTGACTCACTTCCGTTTATTCCCAAACCAATATTGGCGCACAACTACCAACTGGAGCATAACTTCGAACACTGGCTCACATGTCCACCTGCGCGACCACACGCTACATGCACGACTTCCACACCTGCGTGACGAGAGCTCTGATTTCTCTAAGTGTTGAACTCTGTTGAAAATGAGGAGGGGTGGTCCAGTATTTATAGGAATTTTGAACACCCTACACGACGGCGAGGAAGGATCCCCTCGGCATGCAAGTCTCGGCGCACAGGATTCTTCCCCTGCAAGTCACTTGTGTGACCCATTTCCAAACATGCGTGAACCTCTTTCCTTTTCCATATATTGAAGTTATGATCTTGAAAAACAATAGGCGCGCAGGTTCTCAAGCATCCAAGGCATCGGCGCACAAGTCTCTTCACAGTGTGCAAGTCACCTGTGAGATAACACCAATACCTACGCGACCCTTATCCCTTTTCCATATTTTGATGATCTGAACTTGAAAAACATATGGTGCGCAAGTTTCCAAGCCTCCAAGTACACGACCCAAAAGTCCCTTTTCCAAATACAAATTTTCATTATTTTTCGATTTTCAGGACCAAATAATTGGCAAACACTAGAAAACGGCGGCACCTTGTATCTGTTCTTTTTGTACCGCCTCCAGATCATCCATTCCTTTGTCGATGTTCTTGAATCAAACATAGATCATTGACCACAACTCTTGAACTCGACATTCCACCATGAAATTCCCTTTGTCAACAAATTTGTATGTCATGGATTTCTTTGTCAACAATCACAACACAGATGTCCACTTTGTCAACAAACACAATCACCTCAAAAATGCTTCAATGATACCTTGAGGGATTTTTTCCCAATAGGATTTTTAACTCAATATAAAATATATCACTTTTTCCAATAAGGGAATATTTTAGGAAAAAGTGAATTTTTTGTTGGTAAGACGTTTTACAAAATTATATGTACCTATCACAAAAGTTTTGGTAAAAACTCTATCACTAATTTTTTTAGACATATGAAATATTTTTTTGCAATTATAATTACTCCAACAGATAATATATATGTTTTTATAGTGTTTATCAATAGGTTTTAATGAAAAATTTTTCCATTGATAATAATATCACAAACATATATTATTTTTTATAAATTAAATTTGAATAAAAATTATAAATATTTATTACTTGTTAAATTTCATATATTCTTTAATACGTTAGTTTTCATTTTTAAACTGAATATTATTGTAACACATGTTCAAAGATTAAAAAAATTAATTATATTAACAATGAAATTTCATAAAAAATAGAGTATCACCCTGCGCAAGATCCCCCCAATAGGATCTGCCGCACCCCTCCCCTCAGGTGACCCATCCATGTCTTCTATTCAACTATATCTCTAGGGACCCAACCATCCCAATGACACATCCATGCCATCTAGTCAGCTCCATCTCTTCTGAATAGCTCTAGCTAGAAGCAAGATTAACTTTGATTGGAAATAGAGGAGGATTTGCTATAATATCATGGACATCCTAATCCACCAACATGTTCTTAGGCCCAAGATGTTTCTCATACTCTTGTAGCATCCATCCATGGTATTTTGATATCAACCCACTTTAATAATAAATAGATAGAAAATCTATACTTCACTAAATTATAATAAAAAAATAGAAACTCAGATAGTACTTCAATATGTATATTCTATATAGAAACTCAAAATATTAATAAAACATAAACCCATGCTACATATCACATTCCTCTAGAATACATCCATGATATTCAAACATCATCCCACTTCAGTAATCAACAATGTCATAAATCTACACAAAATATGTACTTCACCAAGTTATAATAAAAAAAACAACAAGTCAAGCAGTACTTCAAGTTGTACATTCAAAACAGAAAGTCGAGCTATACATTCCAAATAGATACTCATGATTTACAAAAAAAACAATAAATATAAACGCTAGCTTCTTATAAAAAACCATTTAATTCATTGATAATCATAAGCATTCAGAGTATTTTTTTTTCAAAGATAGACATAATCTACCTTTTTAAATTTAATAAATATGACTAAAAACTTATTAAGGAAGATATTAATCAGACTCTTCTGATTAAATTTTTAAAGATTCATTATGTCCTTCTTTCATATTTAGTTAAAGCTTCTATAATTCTCATGGTGGCCATTGTGATGGACACTATTGGATTCCATTATTTATTTTCATGTAATTCAATTATGTACTTTCATATAAATTCACTATAATATTCGATCATATTTTATTTTTCCATGTAATTATTAATTTTGGTTGGTTTTTTATGACCTTTTTTAGGTAAAAATATGGGTAAACCTAACTTGTCTTCAAAATACTAAGTGATTAGTTTTCCTCCACTATAAATTCCATCACTTACCCCAGTCCTCACACCTCTTAAGTAAATAAATGTTAATAGAAATTAATTTTTATATTGAAAAGTTTCTATCAGTTTACAAATCTTATGATTCTGTACATACATTCATTATGTGGAAAAATAAAATTTGATAGAATTATAATATATTAAAATGTTTAGTCTATCTATAATATAATAGAATCTAATATTATTATCATTAGTAAAATTTTGAAGGATCATTATTAAAATAATATTATTACAAGACTGAAAATTTGTTACGCTAATAGTCTCATGAAAACTTCTTTGTTAAATGAGCGATATTTTATCCTTGAGATAATCACTTCACTATCCAACCATTCTATTATGTTATTTAGTTCACCAATGATGACTCTAAAAAAATTAACGGATTCCAATTTTTTTTCAATGCTCAGTTTTGTTTTATAAAAATCATTATTTCCATTATATTCTTATCATATTATCATTTTATAATATTATTATATACAAATAAGTACTTTTTTCAATATGCGGTGTATATTATACAGTTTTAAAAAATAATTTTTTCATTTTCCATTTTCTTCTTAATATAAATTTCAATCAAGATTGTTTTTATTTTATTTGGAATATTATTATTATCTTCATTACCTTATCTCTTCTTTTCAAATATACAATCAAAACATTAAACGTCTATAAGTTAAATAAGGGGATATTATTATCCTATATATAGGTATTATATTTTATTAACATAATCTTTCATTTGCATCTTACTTTTCATTTTCGAAATAGTTTTATTCATGAATTTGTCACCAAATCTTACATAATTGAATATTCCATTGGATTTATATGGTAATTCATATCTTTTGTCCTCATTCACATATTTTTATACAAATTTTTATTTATTCCCCACTTTTGAACAAATTAAAAATGTTTAAAAGAAATATTAATATTATCTTTATCTCACTCGATTATTTTTGTGAGATATTTAATCAACTCATTTTTTTTATTTTCCTTTTAGTCTTCTTTATTATACATGTTGTTATGGGATTTTAGACTTATTTCTTTTAATTACTTATTCGAATAATTCTTTTTCATAACAAGTTTTTCATCCATTCCCATTTAATATTCCATGGGGATACTTTATAACTCATTAAAATATACTATCTCAATATATTTATCCTCAATAATAGAGTCCATGGGAATAAAATTTCAGTAATATCTTATTAGTACCTTTTTTCAAAAAATTGATATTGATGATAGTTCCTCATAAACCCTTCATAGATTGAAAAATATAATAAAAATTATTGATAAGTGAATCCACTGATTCTAATGGTGTCATGTTGAAATATTCAATCATTTTCATTTGGAATTATATCTTTTCTTCCATAACTTTTGGGTCACCTCATATATATTGTATAGTTTGTCCCATATAGAATTAGAACATTTTGATTTAATGAATATAAAGTAAACAAAATTAAAGAGAGATCCCATAAATATAATTACCAATTATATATCATTATATATATATATATATATTACTTTCTATTTTTTATCAATATTGTGAAAAGTATTTAAATATAAAAATTCCATTACAAACTTCTAAATAATCATTAATTTCATTAATTATGAAATAATTCAACATTATAATTTTCCATAATAAAAATTATCCACATAAAGTATTTGAATTTATTTTTAATTATATGTTATATTTATACCCTAAATAAAGAAATATACTCATTCGAATTTCAAAAAGACATAACCTTCATGATATGACATTAAATTTTAATAGAAATTATCAACATATCAATATTTAAGTGTAACTATAAAGGAGGGGTGAATTAAAATAATGAAAAATGTAAAATTTTAAATCACTATAGAATTAAACCTTATAATTTAAAGGGATACATTTCTGAATATTTTAGGAACACTTATTAGATTCAGTGATCAAATAAAAATGTAATCAATCATGAAAACATGAGACAAGAATTTACCAGTTTCATCTTAAAATAATCATTTATCCAAGGTGTATAGTTACTTCCCTAATCCCATAAAAAATAATGAAACTATATTTATTTATTAAAAGGTATGGGGGTGCCAAATCTACTTAATTTTCATTTCATATTTTTAATTAATGGATCTACAATACCCTTATGTATTAAAAATTATTTAATTTGATTGTTTTTTATTTTATTAATTAGTAAATGGTTTCAAAATAGGATAAATTTAAGTAGTTATTATTTTTTACCATATATAAATTAATTATGGATAAAATTTGTTATGTATATATATATATATATTTTAAATAAATTTATTCTATTTAAATTGTAGAGATAATACATATTGGATATAATGGGAATGGAAAATCATGATAAAAGGATTTAGTGAATTACTATAATCACTATATAATGAATGGATGGTCTAACTTTGGCCTTTGTTGAACTTGCTTATATCATAAAATTAGTAACGTTACATTATATTTTAGTGTGCCTATTAGATATCATTTTAGGACCACCAAAAGTCATGTTATCCTTACAAAATTTTTTAACCAAGGAATGTTTATTGGTATTTGGGGCATAATATTTAAAAAAATGACGGTTAGTCATCCCCCCTATGGGTTGTTCCTCTTGGACTCAGTATTACCTCATTCCTTTATCATCCTCTAATTATAATTGTTTGTCTATTAAGAATACCATTATTATAGTGGTATCACATTGAAAAAGGCAATTTAACCACATTATTCATTCATTCATTGATAACTTTCATCTTGGTTAAATTTTAAGAATCACAGTTATAACAATCAATATGGAAATTGTAAAAGACATTCAAATAATTATAGATAATTTCTCAATTAATCAGAGTGAGTGTTTGTAGAGTAAAAACGGTAATTAGATTAACAAATCTGTAATATTTTTAGAAAATTTGTGATTGGTTAGATATTTTTTTTGATTACATAGTATTTTTTCAAACTTATATCAGTTTTATAAAAGTACATAAATGTTTTTTAAATATAATGGTTTTAGACTTGTTTTTAGGAGTGGATTAAATTTTATATTTATGGTCATATATTTATTTTATATTCACCTAGTGATGCATTATGTTTTTTAAATTTGAAATAGACCCAAATTAATTCTAATATATTGACTAGAATTTAATTAAAATTAAAAAAATAATCAATGGGTAATTTAATTACTCTAGACGATTATAAGTTTATGATAGTTTAAATAAAAAATTTATGGTAGTATAGATGGTCAGTTCCCAAGGTTGTTAATTATTTTTCAGAAAAAAATATTATTTAAAAACCAAATAAAAACTAGTAATACGGTTAATATGGGTTGATTAACATTAAATGACTTCCAAGATGTTTGTGCGGAAAATTATAAAAGTGAAAAAAAACACTCAGAAATAGAAATAAGAAAAATTTTGTGTCTAAAATGATGAAATTGTTGCTATAGACAAAATTATTATGAAGAAGTGATAATAACTAGTACCCATGAGATTAATAATAAACAATATAATAAATATACCACAAAAAACCGAGAAATATTGAATAATCAAGCCGAATGGAAGGGGAATGTGATTGGATTATATTTTTAATTATTTTTTTGATTTTCAATTATTACACATACATGAAAAATTATTTCAATATTTTGTGATAATAAACTTATCCATTCACTTGAATGACGAAACATCGGTTGAATGGATCATATAGTCTCCTAACAAAACAATCCACTAATCTGTGAAATGACGATACCAATTTTACACCAAGATATCCATATCAGTTAATCCTAATATTATACCCTCATTGATTTATTCAATAATTTGAAGGATTTATAGGTGACCAAATAGTGACAAAAATGAATCCCTGAATAGTTATCATTGCATTCTGATGTTTCAAAAAATGATCACAACTCAAAGAATAGAGGAAAAGTTAGCCTCTAACATTACATTGAAAATGAATGCAGTTATATTAATAACAATAAAAATATCATTTCCATGTTTCAATTTTATAAAATATCATACATTCATTATAAAAATATTTCAATTAGTTCAAAAAGAACATTGAAAGAAGAGGAAAGTAAAGAAACAATGGCCAAAAATAAGTTCACGGTTGGAATAACTTCAACTCCTCTAATGCTCTACTTATTCTTCATCCCACTATTCTAATCTTTTAATTATTGATACTTATATCTAGAGTTTTTTCTCACTTATATCTTAACTTCACTCTCATATCTCTCCCCTTTACTAGATTATTATTAACTATAAATTATATTATGTTTGACAATAATAAACTTTGAGCAAATCATCACTACCCCTAAAATTTTACATGGGATCCACATGAAAATTTCAATGTAAAAAAAAATACTACCTTATGATGAAACTAGCTGAGATCCTAGAATCAAATATAGTTATTATTATAATTCCAATATATTAGAAACACATATTTTATTTACAAATAATCTCAATGAGAAAATTTCAGTGGTTTGGGATTAATAACAGGAGTACTCAAATCTTTCATAATATCCGATGATCACCTTCCCCTTGATATTTTTTTTAATATTGGAAGACAACGTGAACAATAATAAATAATTACATTGATACACTCTTCACTAATTGGGAAATTTCCCATGTTTCTTAGTTTCCTTTTATTTTTTTCAATTTCTTACCTTTTGAATTTTAGTGAACCCATGAAATTAGATTTGTTTTTTATAGGATTTAATGTATCATTTGTCCAAAAAGAATTACTTTAATTTGAATGAAATTTTAGTATGGACTAGATAACATTCCATAACACTTAAACCATCCTTATGTAAATTTTATCGTGGTGATACTACCCTTATAAATCATCAACATCCATTGACAATCTGACCACCTTCAAACATTGAACACACATAGAAAGTACTTATCTTCTTCTCAACACCCCAGATCACAATTTAGTAATATATAGGGTCAATATTCAATAATATTGAATACTATAACATGAATTTACTCAAATACAAGGTTTTATTTTTCATTAAAGCACTCAGCTGCAACCTGATGTAAGAATTTAAGGCATCCTTTATTCTCACAATAACAATATGAAACCTAAGAAAAATGAATAAAATTTAATTCAATTCATCTCATTACCACATAAAAATAATATTAATGATTACTTATCATATTTTATTTATTGTTAAGTACAAATCTTCATCATAGCTCTGAATCAGAGTAGTGATCAACTTCCCCAATATAAAACCTTGGTTTTTAATTTTCTTTCTATTAGAGATCCATCATTCTCAAAATTCATCTCAAAATGATTTGATGAGTTTTGTTTAATAATGGTGACATGGATGTTGGTCTGGTTCAATTCAATTTGTATTGAACAAGTTTGTATCATCTGTATTTATCACAAATTTTTGGGTTTGGTCTTTTTCTACTTGTTCTTTGTTCATTTCTTGGTGGTATTTATCATTGTTTAAGTTCTATGGGTTATCTTACTTGAGCATCTCCTAGGTCTGGAGGTTCAATTAACATCACATCCTAGTGCTGGTGTGCAAGGGAGTCCATATATCTTTAGAATATAGTACATTCTTTGTGGCCTAACATTTACCTAAATGCTAATTTTTAGGTTTTATGATCCTAATAATTAATTGACTTTAATCCCGTATTCTTTTCACATATGGACTCAGGTAAATGATGGTATCAAAATAAAGATTTTGTAGGGTGAGGTTCATCTTACGAACATGGTGATAATCATGAAAATTTTATATTCCTAAATCTAATGTTCCTTTTAAACATGGGGACCATCAATGTGGGCCCCTTATATAAAAGTTTAGGATCAACTTCCAAATAGTAGGTCCTCAAAACTAATATTTTTCTTAAACATGGGGATCATTTTCAAAATGTTAGGTTATCAGAAAAATTTTCCAATTAAATGTGGGGATCTAAAATGTGGGTCTCACAACATTACTAAATTCTAAAAGAATTTAGTTATGATTTTTCTTATGGTCACTATAACCTAGGCATAATATCTTTAACACTTTACCAAATTTTATCAAGGGTCATAAAAAACTGTAGATGTAAAAAATATTTAAAAAAAAGTCATCAAATTTTACACATGATTAGTCATTTTAATTTTCAATTAGAAGAAAAATAATTACAATAAAACAATTATAAAATTAAAATCAAGGAAGTGTGAAATAATTAATTTTATAATTTAAAATCACAAGAAAAACCTCATCCATCAAGAAAATGTTTACTAAAAAATAATATGAAAAATAAGGAATTGAAAAATTATCAAATTATCACTGGAAAAATAATTTAAATATGACTTAAAAATAAATATATTTTTTATAAAACCACCCAAAACATATTAATAATTCATTTAATATGAATTTAAAAGTGAGACTAATTTTTTTCATATAAAGGGATGGAGAAAATTGAAATAAAATAATGCTATATCAAATCCCCTCAATCCTAATCAATTTAATTCCAATGAAGTTTAATTAATTTTTTTTTATTTACAATGACTCTTAAAAAATATTGATCTTGTTCAATATAGTGACCCATACTTATTGTTGATACATATTATATCATAATAGATCAGTATTAATTCCATAACATTACAACTTACATCACAAATGTATAGGTCTAGTATCTTTGTAAACTAGGATACAAAAAAATCATTCTTACAAGATCTACATCATCACCCACTATGTTTTTCCTTACTATAACCCTTCATATCCATATAATACATAAAATAATTCTTAAAAACCAAGGGAAATGAAACATAAGAAAGTGTGATCATTGATCCTCAATAAGGGTAAATTAAGGAGACATTAATGATGACTTAAATATAAAATGAGTATATGGGTATGAGAACATGAGAATAACAATTCAAAATCATACCCAACATATCATGTAACGCCCCGAACCCAGCTACCCAGAGCCGGTGCATTACTTCGTAACATTGGCATGATCACAAAAGATCAAGTCTCGAAAGACCGATTAGTTTAGTAGCCTTGGAAATACTAGATACATTCATAAGTTTTACATAACATCATAAAATGAAAAACTACTACAAGAACATAATGTCTCCACAGTCCACACAATTATCCCCTCATAATATCCCTGCAGGTCATTCATAATTTACTTCTTCACTTCTTGGGAAAAAAATAAAACATAGAAAAGGGGTGAGCTCAAATGCCCAGTAAGGATAACAATATAGCGGAAACTTTCATAAATAAGAATAAACATTTAAGTCAATGTATAACTAAAACAAAAGCCTTTTAAACTTGAATATCATCATAATATGGAAAAAGTAAAATGAAATAACGCCATTTACTCATTCACATGGATATTCTACTAATCGAATAATCACATGCAAAATCACTAACCACTTTCATAATGTTGGAATGCATAATGCCAGACTATCATAACCACATAGCCAAGGCCTCGTGCCAAGACTACAAATAAGATTTTGTCAAGGCCTTGTGCCAAGACACTAGTTTGTCTCATGAGACCTACCAATGCATCGAGGAGCTATAGCGGGCTCCACCCGTCACATATTAAGTCCAATGCATACCCATGTGAAAAGGTTTACACATAACATAAACATGCATATTAAAACTAGCATACAAAATGTCAATAATTTCACCATAAACTATGAATGGTATAAACTAGCACATCCACAGTCAAACATATCACAAAAACCTTCAATACAATATAGAAGTTTTGTATTATAATAAATCAACTTCAAATAAGCGTAAAATCCATCAAAGGATGTTGACATAGATGAAATCAAAACACTTTTTAGAGAAATATCTCTTTCTATTTTTGAAATCGTTTAAGAGCCATATAAAACAAAAACTTTTCTTTAAAATATTCTTATAAGCTTGTAAGGAAAGCTTTGAAGATTTTATAACGGTGGAAAATAACCGCACCCGCAGTATAAGTTAAAAAACATTCTTACCTCAATTCTGTCGAAAAGGTTAAAAAGGACCTTGTTTTGAAAACGACGGAAAGATTCCTCTTATAAAAAGTCAAAAAGGGTATAAATGACTTTAACCCATATTCTTGTAAATAATAAAAATGTTTTGAAATACATTTTGAAGAAACATGGGTGTGGATGATAACGAGGTCCCAGTAGATAATTATGTATAAACAACCTTGGATAATGAAGAGGTTGTGAAGTAAACCCCTACATTGTACTTTTCCTTGGTTGGGGTAGGTTAACCTCCTGTATAATGGTGAAATAATTGTTATTAAATTATACGAGAATTATATACATTCATATGATATCATATATGATCTTTTAACATTGCTTTGTTAACAATATCTTAGATTTATCGTTGTTTCAGGTGTTAACTTACTCGTTTTCTTATATGTTTTGTTACGTAAGTCATGTTTTTCATGGATAGGTTGTATCTTATTCACATCCAGAATGATATCATGTCCTTAAACATTATTTTTAAATTATCAAATGATAATTATACTTGAATGGATACGACGGAGAATGAATCTCATCGCGTTCGTGGAGACGGTAGTCCGTACGTACGCACGTGCGACAATATCATTATTTTGATATTAAAATAATATATAATTGGATAGTATATCATATATACAGAATCATTGTCATGTTATATTTATTATTTACATGAATTACATATCATTATTATACCCATCTGAATAATAATATATTGAATAACAATTACACCACGACGTGGAGACGGTAAGCCGTACGTACGCACGTATGGTGACATGTCATTCAAATGATGGGTAGAATTATGAATATGTTTGTTCCATATTTATAATAAAATCACAGTACATAGAAGATACTGGAGTTATAATTTTAGAATTGAAATAATTGACAAAGAGGGAGTGGAAGAAGAAAGAAACATGAAAGAGGGTGATGAAAATGTTACCTCTTCTTCGGGTTCTTCCTTTTGATTTGATCAAAAGGACTCCTTAGGATGGCTTTCTGACTAAAGTAAAGCTTCTAGGATGAAGGGAGAAATGTTGGGAGAGTATTTGGGCAGAGGTTGGCCGAACCAAAAGGTTAGAAAGTGTGAATAAGGTGATAGAGGTGGGGGCCTTTTATAAGAGGAGAGGAGGGGCTCTTTTGGAAAGATTGAAATGTTACATTATTATACCATGATTTTCGGATTCTAAAGGTCCCACACTTATATAATTCGTGTCTAAGGTGATAAGGGTTCTAAATCTCTTCATCCAATAGGCTTTGGACAAGTGTATGCCTTGGATTTTGCATTATCTTCTCATTTTATTTAAATCGTTAAATAATGAGGTCATCGTCGCATCATATTGATGTCATAAATAATGTAATTTATTTAATGTCCAAAATTTATAAAAAAAATACTATGATGTAGGAAATCTTTTTAGATTTCTAATGAATATTTATAATCAAAATTTGGACTTGTGTAACCCCACTAAAAAACTGTTTTAGTAAGACAACTCATGTTTGTGTCAATTTACTTTTAACATTAAATAAATATATATTAATGTCATTTTCCAACTAAAGTGGCTCCATGGGGTCCCCAAGTTGACCCATGGGTTTTCTTGGTCGTCCATGACTCATCAAATAGGAGTAGGACAAGTGTCATGCTCATCTCATATTATTAAAACATTATTTGTACCTTAAACTACACTAATTACCTCTAATCTCGATTAAGAACTTAAAAGTTACTATTCACCAAAAATTTATTTTAATCTCATTGAACCACATTTTACTTCTTAATGACAACCATGTATGTCGGATTTTTGAAAATCAAATCACAGAAGTGGTAATATTTCATTTAAACGAAAAATCAGTTATTTAACTACCACTTAGTGGTTTCACTATTCATCAAAAATTGAAGTTTTTCAGAACAATGCCAAAATTTCACCCTAAGCTATAATTGATATTCCGAATCCAAAAATGATGTCCATTTTGAAATATAAAATTTCTATAATTTTAAAAAGTGGTTATTACTATTCATAATGGCTACTTTGATTAGTCGCGGTGTTTTAGAACTCGAAGTTGCGTACAATGCAAGCTATTGCATTATTGAATGAGAAGTGTATCGTGGAAGCTCGGGGTGTTACATTCTCCCCTCCTTCAATAAATTGCGTCCTCGCAATTTGAAATTTTTCTTTGAAAATAAAAGGTTGAAAAGAGAAAATACCTTTGAGGATAACCCACATCGGAAATAAGGTTAATAAATATATAACATTAAAAGAAAGCAAGATAAGTACAAAGGTCACCCGATATAGCCCATTCTAGGATTCTATGAAAATATGGATATGGAGGAGAAACAAACCATCAAGGTCTGATGGAGAGTTATAGAAAACAGGATTAGGAGAAAGTTTAACCACAAGAAAATCACAAACTTGTGATTGGTTAGACGGTCATTGAATCCCCAGTTGGAAAAGTTAACCGACAACATTTTTTTTAAGTTACCTTTTAAAATGTTGAGGAATTTATTTAGGAGATTTACTAAGAACGTAAGGGAATATACATACTTGTTATGTATACTTTCATTCATTAATAAATTTTTACCACAAACCCAACTTTTACTCCAAATGGTAACGGAACTCAAAAATATTCTATTTATCTTAATTGTATAAGGTTCCAAATGTTAACACATACCATTTAGATTAGTAAAATTATTTTGTAATAACCAGGGACTTCCTGTAGGCTAGTGGTAGGTAATAAAGGCCTATCACACTATGGTTGTGGGTTCGATTCCTGCAGCTTTGTCCGATGCGACGAGTTATGCCCCACCCTGCAGGTTGTCCCTTTCCTAAAAATATAGTACTATACTATTCCAAAAATAATCTTCAGAAATGCTTTAACCTTAAACAATACTATCCAAAGTTCAACTTAATCCATTCCAACCTTTATAGTTATCCAAATTACCTCTGTCCAGACTTTCTCTAAAAGGTCTCTAAATTCCAAAATAAATTGTAACATCAGATTCCCCAAACAAAGAAAAGTTTCTCTTATTGTAACATACTAAAAATATGATTACCTTAATCATATTAAAACCTTACTTAAATAAAAAAGTATTGCAGTACAATCTTTATATATATCACATTATTCTTATAACCAGAATATAATCCTTGAGTCCAAAAGCACCAATAAATTAATTATTCCGCTTCAACTGTATTCACAACATAAGATTGGCCTTGATCCCTTGGCCTTTTCTGAGGTAAGTTTCCCTGACGCTTAGGACATTCATTTGCATAATGCCCCATTTCCCTACAATTGTAGCATTCAACTTTGACAACCTCATTCTTTCCCTTGCAATCACGAGCCTGGTGACCCTTTTCTCCACAGTTATAACAAACTCCCATTCCTTTTAGGCACATACCAGGGTGATTCTTCCCACAATTATCACATAATGGAAAATACTTCTTTCCCTTTTTCCCTTTATCTATCTCTTGTTCCCCCGTTCTCTTCTTCTCTTGCTTTACTTTGTTGTCATAAGACTTAGAGAATTCTTTTTCTGTCTTGATAGAACATGAGACAATATCTTCGTATGATGAGAATGATTGTGATACTAAAGCTCGACGGAGAAATGGTTTTAACCCATCAATGAAACGATCAATCTTACACCTTGGGTTACGTATATAATCGGCAGCATGCCTCGCTAACCTTGTAAAGTTAGCCTCATACTTTGCGACATTCTCATCCTCCTTCTGCCTCAGACTCAGAAATTGCCTTTCCATATCTGCTTGATGGTCATGAGGAAAGTATTTTTCTAAGAAAAGCTCTTTGAACTCCCTCCATTCCATATTCGATACGTCATCATCTTCCTTTGTGTTTTGAATCAGCGACCACCACTGATCGGCATCTCCAGTGATGCGGTAACCTGCCATGACAACCTTCTCCCTTTCGCTACTCGCCAAGGCATGGAATATTTTCTCTAAGGAGTTTATCTATTGCTCAGCTACTAACAGATTTGTACACCCATTGAAGGTCGGTGGTTGTTGCCTCATGAAACGTTCTAGCATTGATCATCCACGTTGCGGATCAGGGTGCTCCATATGAGTAAGGTTATTATTCATAACCTGAGTGAGTTGTCCCAGTATGGTAATAAGTTGATCGGCACCGGTTGCATCACCAGCCCCACTATAATTATCTTGAGCAGGAGGGAAATCCCTACATAGAGTGCGTGTATTGATACGGTTTCCATTTCTTCCACTAGGCGCCATTTCTAAACAATGGCATAAACTAGATCAGTTTATGAATCAAAATACATAATCCTATACTTATAAAACACTTAACATAAATTGAACTATTAATGGATATAATCCATAATCATAAAAATGTTTTCTTTGAGGAAGTATATACTCATAAAACCTTCATAATGATTTGTAGAGAAAATGAGAGTTATCCTAAGCATATCCCCCGGGAGTGTCGTAACCAAGAGTGCAGCAAGGCCCGTTGTCATGCACCAGTTCCTGTTCGAGTCTAGCTCAAAGCGGTGTTTTCGGGTTTTACCCCTTGGAACATCTGTGCCAGAGCCGCCTCTACCTGCTCGTATCCAGACAGGGATGTATTGCTCGGAAAACTCACAAAATCGCTACCATACCAAAATTCTAGGAAGTTCTTCTATACTAATCCTCAAAGTTCATCTTAGGTCTATGTGATCTAATCAAAGTTTATCTAAATATAGCTTCCAAGGTTTATACTAAACTTCCTCTGATACCAACTGTAACGCCCCGACCCCAGCTACCCAGAGCCGGTGCATTACTTCGTAACATTGGCATGATCACAAAAGATCAAGTCTCGAAAGACCGATTAGTTCAGTAGCCTTGGAAATACTAGATACATTCATAAGTTTTACATTACATAATAAAATGAAAAACTACTACAACAACATAATGTCTCCACAGTCCACACTATTATCCCCTCATAATATCCCTGCAGGTCATTCATAATTTATTTCTTCACTTCCTGGGAAAAAATAAAACATAGAAAAGGGGTGAGCTCAAATGCCCAGTAAGGATAACAATATAGCGGAAACTTTCATAAATAAGAATAAACATTTAAGGCAATGTATAACTAAAACAAAAGCCTTTTAAACTTGAATATCAACATAATATGGCAAAATTAAAATGAAATAATTCCATTTACTCATTCACATGGATATTCTACTAATCGAATAATCACATGCAAAATCACTAACCACTTTCAAAATGTTGGAATGCATAATGCCAGACTATCATAACCACATAGCCAAGGCCTCGTGCCAAGACTAAAAATAATATTTTGTCAAGGCTTTGTGCCAAGACACTAGTTTGTCTCATGAGACCTACCGATGCATCGAGGAGCTATAGCGGGCTCCACCCGTCACATATTAAGTCCAATGCATTCCCATATGAAAAGGTTTAAACATAACATAAACATTCGTATTAAAACTAGCATACGAAATGTCAATAATTTCACCATAAACTATGAATGGTATAAAATAGCACATCCACAGTCAAACATATCACAAAAACCTTCAATACAATATAGAAGTTTTGTATTATAATAAATCAACTTCAAATAAGTGTAAAATCCATCAAAGGATGTTGACATAGATGAAATCAAAACACTTTTTAGAGAAATATCTCTTTCTATTTTTGAAATCGTTTAAGAGAAATATAAAACAAAACATTTTCTTGAAAATATTCTTATAAGCTTGTAAGTAATGCTTTGAAGATTTTATAACGGAGGAAAATAACCACACCCGCCGTATAAGTTAAAAAACATTCTTACCTCAATTCTGTCGAAAAGGTTAAAAAGGACCTTGTTTTGAAAACGACGGAAAGATTCCTCTTATAAAAAGTCAAAAAGGGTATAAATGACTTTAACCCATATTATTGTAAATAAAAAAAATGTTTTGAAATACATTTTGAAGAAACATGGATGTGGATGATAACGAGGTCCCAGTAGATAATTATGTATAAACAACCTTGGATAATGAAGAGGTTGTGAAGTAAACCCTTACCTTGTAATTTTCCTTGGATGGGGTAGGTTAACCTCCTGTATAATGGTGAAATAATTGTTATTAAATTATACGAGAATCATATACATTCATATGATATCATATATGATCTTTTAACATTACTTTATAACAATATCTTAGATTTATCGTTGTTTCGGGTGTTAACTTACTCGTTTTCTTATATGTTTTGTTACGTAAGTCATGTTTTTCAAGGATCGGTTGTATCTTATTCACATCCAGAATTATATCATGTCCTTAAACATTATTTTTAAATTATCAAATGATATTTATACTTGAATGGATACGACGGAGAATGAATCCCATCGCGTTCGTGGAGACGGTAGTCCGTACGTACGCACGAGCGACAATATCATTATTTTGATATTAAAATAATATATAATTGGATAGTATATCATATATACAGAATCATTATCATGTTATATTTATTATTTACATGAATTACATATCATTATTATACCCATCTAAATAATAATATATTGAATAACAATTACACCACGACGTGGAGACGGTAAGCCGTACGTACGCATGTATGGTGACATGTCATTCAAATGATGGGTAGAATACTGAATATGGTTGTTCCATATTAATAATAACATCACAGTATATAGAAGATACTGGAGTTATAATTTTAGAATTGAAATAATAGACAAAGAGGGAGTGGAAGAAGAAAGAAACATGAAAGAGGGTGATGAAAATGTTACCTCTTCTTCGGGTTCTTCATTTTGATTTGATCAAAAGGACTCCTTAGGATGGCTTTCTGACTAAAGTAAAGCTTCTAGGATGAAGGGAGAAATGTTGGGAGAGTATTTGGGCAGAGGTTGGCCGAACCAAAAGGCTTGAAAGTGTGAATAAGGTGATAGAGGTGGGGGCCTTTTATAAGAGGAGAGGAGGGGCTCTTTTGGAAAGATTGAAATGTTACATTATTATACCATGCTTTTCGGATTCTAAAGGTCCCAAACTTATATAAGTCGTGGCTAAGGTGATAAGGGTTCGAAATATCTTAATCCAATAGGCTTTGGACAAGTCTAAGCCTTGGATTTTGCATTATCTTCTCATTTTATTTAAATCGTTAAATAATGAGGTCATCGCCGCATCATAATGATGTCATAAATAATTTAATTTATATAATGTCCAAAAATTATAAAAAAATACTATGATGTAGGAAATATTTTTAGCTTTCTAATTAATATTTATAATCAAAATTTGGACTTGTGTAACCCCACTAAAAAATTGTTTTAGTAAGACAACTCATGTTTGTGTCAATTTACTTTTAACATTAAATAAATATATATTAATGTCATTTTCCAACTAATGTGGCTCCATGGGGTCCCCAAGTTGACCCATGGGTTGTCTTGGTCGGCCATGACTCATTCAATAGGAGTAAGACAAGTTTCATGCTCATCTAATATTATTAAAACATTATTTGTACCTTAAACTACACTAATTACCTCTAATCGCGATTAAGAACTTAAAAGTTACTATTCACCAAAAATTTATTTTAATCTCATTGAACCACATTTTACTTCTTAATGACAACCATGTATGTCGGATTTTTGAAAATCAAATCACAGAAGTGGTAATATTTCATTTAAACGAAAAATCAGTTATTTAACTACCACTTAGTGGTTTCAATATTCATAAAAAATTGAAGTTTTTCAGAACAATGCCAAAATTTCACCCTAAGCTATAATTGATATTCCGAATCCAAAAATGATGTCCATTTTGAAATATAAAATTTCTATAATTTTAAAAAGTGGTTATTACTATTCATAACAGCTACTTTGATTTGTCGCGGTGTTTTAGAACTCGAAGTTGCGTACAATGCAAGCTATTGCATTATTGAATGAGAAGTGTATCGTGGAAGCTCGGGGTGTTACATATAATATATCATAATATTTATTCATAGAAAAAATATTATTATTTTATAAGACATGAATCATAAAAGAATAAAATAAAGTGGTATATAAAAGTATAATGATTGCATCAGACATTAGTATACAAAATTCACATATGACTGCAAAATCATTTACTTAGTCAAGGATCACATACAAGACTATATTAGTGGAATGGGTTCAAACCTCATTACATAATATCCTTACTTAAAGATCACTCCTGATACTATCATCATATACAAAGACACTTTCTGAACAAGGTTCACGTCCCAATCCATTTCATATTGTCTCATGAAATATTAATAATTACAGAATGAATTGGACAGATGCCTAATGTATGGATCACCCATCATGTAATCATAATACATTCATCTTTGTTCCATAGGATCAGATATAATTCAATATATATGTGTCCCCATGGAATGGAAATGGGTTTCATAAACATTTTAAAATTTCATCATAACATAATCTATGGAAAGAAATAAGTTTAATAAATATCTCATAATAATAATAATAAACCATAAAAAGAATTTATAAGGATTATATCATTGGATGATATACCCAGGAAAGAAAAATTCACATTAAAGGATGTCACCGTAGATGAAAATTCTTTTAAAATATCTCGTAGAATATTTATTAAGGAAAATTTCCTTTTCAATTTGAAATCAATTTTTTAAAAACTAAAAATTTCCAAAATTATTATAGTAGTATTTTTATTAGAATATAACCTTGGAAAAATTTAAATAATGTTTGAATAAATGATTATTAATTACAATTAAAAATTCAATTCATTTTTTATATAATAAAACAAATATTCCATTAACGTTTTTGGTAAAAAGAAAAAATACCTCATTCAGAAAATGAATATAAGATTACTTTTAAACCATTTTGTAAAAGCTAAAAAATTGGTAAAATTGAATTTAATAAATCATATATGAATATTAAATCATTCATGAGAATATTTTTTTAGAAAATATAGACCTTAATGAAAAATAGTGTTTAACTTAAGAGAAAAATAATGTTATTTTTTTCTTAATAACATTTTCTCAGTCGCTTGAGATCTTAAAGAGAGAAAAATCAAAAGAAAACTTGTATTATATATAAATAACAAATTATAATATAATTAATTATTTTATTGTGATATTATTCCTTAAATTTTCTCATTAGTAATATAATCTTAAATGATGATGATAAACAATGAGATTGAAATATACATCTCTTTCCTCAAGTTTGACTTACATTAGAAGAGAGATATCCTCTTGTATAATAGATTCATATTTATTATAATTAAATAAAATAGTACTTTATAGAAATATAATATTATAAATTACCCAATTATAATATTTCTACATATATTTATTGAAAATTCCTTAATAAAATTTTCATTTCTCAGTGTTAGCTATTTTATTTTTAGTCAGAATTTATTTTCGGTAGATCTGTTCCTTTAACATTTGTCATAGTTCCATCATCTACATTTTTTAATAATAATATAAATATCACAAATAAAATAATTATATATATATATATATAGAAAAATCTATAGTTTATAGAGATAGAAAAAATAATTGCAATGTTCTTGGAGATGACAGACTGTACATACGCATGAATGTTGTTTTCACTATTCAACGGATGGTATAATAGAAAGGTAAAAAACAATTAACCATTACAAATTATATATATATATTATTCATTAAATATATAATTATTAGAATCCATATAATTAAAAAATAAAAAATTAATCACATTGTTTCATGAAGGTGGTAGTTTATACGTACGCTCGAGCGATATTATCATTTTCCAACAAATGATAAGAGGGTGGATACTGGTTGTTCTATAAAATAATAATAATAAAATATATTTAAGACATTGGATTAGTTATTTTAAATTGGATAATGGGGATTTTTTTGTGTTAGAAGACGAAATAAAATTAAATCACTTTATTTAGAGTTATACCTCTTCATAGAGAAACCTTCATTGGCTCACACAAGAATCTTTGAAGGAATGGTCTTTTAGAAATTCCATAAGATATAGAATGTGGTAAAGGAATATTTGAAGGTATAATGGTCTGTATTTTTTTAGACAAAATTTATAAACTTTTTAATAATAAATGGGAGGCGGTTCCCTTTTATAAGTGAGGGGAGAGAATACATATAATTAAGAAAAATATTAAATTAATATTAATTATTTTCCCTATAAAAATGGTTAAAAAAAATATAATTAAAATATAACCTAATGATGTTTTTAAGTATAATAATAAAATAATATTTTAACAATTATATATTATTTTCACTCTAATCTTCATATTTTAAGCCATAGTGGATGATTTTGACAATTACCTCAAATCTAAGTATTTTACTCTTTAAGGGTCCAAATTTTACCATTAAAAGATAAATGACCAATAAATAGACCATGATTTATATTTTTGACCATATCCCTTAAATTGGATGAATATAATATTTTTATGTATTATAAGTCATTTAATACAATATTTTTTAATATAAAATATCATTAATTCCATTTTGGTTTTATTCAATTAATTTGACTTTTAAAACAACTTATCAGCAAAGGAATTCAAATAAAATACTTTAAATCTTCCATAATATGTCATAATTATCTAATATATTTTTTAGACATAATAATTCATCCAAATGGTGTTACTTTTAAAATTTGTAAAATCATTTATTTTATTTTTCTATTAATTGAATAAATAATTTATTAGCGTTTTGTAAACATTTATAGTAATTATCAAATCAAAAAAATAAAAAATATATTAAAATGATAAAAAAATTTATTTTATATTTCAAAAAGTCATTTATACCCAATATTATCATCTTTCCCTTTATATAAAAATTGTATAGATATTATAGTCAGGAGAGTGAAATTTTTAATTTATAATTTTCTTAAATTAATATAAAGGTAAAAATCAATGAAAAATGCCACCATGTGGACATATATTCAATACATGGATGGAAATGTCCTAAATACAGTGGTACTATAGGATAAATTAATGTTTTATAAAAAAATAAATCGATATCCAAATATTTTATTCTTATTTTACCCGCTTTATCCTTACTAAGGTGGAATATGTTTACCATGTCTACTATTCGTAATGAAAATAATAAATGGGACCTATTTAAAAAAATTTAATCGCCAAATTGAAAATATGGGAATCATTTTTCATGATTCAATTTGTTAAGAGGAAGAAGTTCACTTTCAAAAAGTACGTAAAACATGATGAAAATCATTTTCAATAAAAATGCATTTAAAAAATTGATTTATTTTTATTCCATTTTTATAAAAAATAGATGAATGATAAATTAATTTACTGAATATATAATATATAAATTCCATTAAAATAAATCACTAATTGTAATTAATTTAATTTATTAAGATAATAACACATTACATATATAACAAAAGCTTGATAGATAAAGAGATCTATTAGTTGAGATGAATTTTACATTCATATCTAATCATTTTGTAACCAATTAGTTAATTTCAAAAAATTATTAACCACTTTTCTTTTATAGTTTAGTATGTCCTATTCATACCTTATAATCAAATGTCTAAGAGGTGATTGTCTAACAATAATTTTAAAATAGTCTATTGTTATTCATTTAAATTTTATGTGATGTATATCATATGTTATTAAGGAAATTAAATTTAATTATTGTGAAATATAACATAAAATATCATGGTATTACATTATAAAACCACTTATATTTATTTCATCATTCAAATTATTTCACATCAATATAAACAAATGAAGATATCTATTTTTCATCACTTCCCAGGGTTCCCAATTAGCTTCTTCCAAATTATGATTCCTTCAGATGACTTTAACTAGGTGGGTAATTATATTTTGTATTACAGATTATCTATAATCTAATAATTATACTGATTTTTCATCATATGAAATATCAATTTAATGTAGTAAAACCTATAATTTTTTTACATGTGATGGATCAAATATATACATCCTCTAGAGTGATGAATGTAATACATCATTAACATGAGAGATATTCTATGGAAGTAAAAAGTAATAATATGTCGTCTGTACATGATCACGATTCCTAATGGTACCAATATACATAGGGATCAAAATTTTATTCATTATAAATATCACAACCTTCTTACATAGAGAAATTAATAAGAATACCGTATTACTATCTTCAAATTCCATATTTTTTTTTATGATTGTGAACATAAGATTTTTATTGGATTTGAGTTTATTTTATATGCTATTGAATTGATATAAAATTATCTAACATTTCCTTATATACCTCAGGTCCCAATACAATTCATTCTCTAACTTCAACCAAACTTGTTCGAGTTTAAAACTCTCATCTATAAAGGGATTTATAAAGAGAAATTTGATTTCACAATTGAAGGTTGTTGTTATTAGAAAACTTCCCTAGAATAGGGTATTGATCCCAAAAACCATTAAAATACATAGAAAAATATATTATAATATCCTTTAGGTTTTTAATGGTTATATTAGATTGGTCATCAATCCATGGATGATAAGAATTAGATAAAATCAACTCTGTAACTATGGCCTCCTGAAGAAATTTCTGGAATTTCAATGTAAACCACAGGTCATGATAAAATAAAATAGAATGTGGTTCTCCATGAAACCATACCCCCTACATAATTTATATCATGTCAATATTATAAAGATATAAATCATATAAAATGTCAATTAAGTTTTCTCAGATAATAAAGTAATCAACTACAACCCAAATAGTATTATTGGGATTATATGTTTTGGGGAGTCTAATGAAAAAATCAATAGTTATGTTTTTCCATTTACATTATGGTATCGTTATTTTTTTGAAACCCTGTTTTCTTTTTTCACTCAGCCTTAAATTCCTAACATACCAAGAACTGAGATGAATATTCTTTAATATCTATCATCATTATATCCCACTATAAATATTATTTTATATCAATGTGAATTTTTGTACATCTAGTATGAATAGATAATGATGAACTATATGCCCCACCCCACAACTCTTCTTCAAATTTTGTATGGAGGGAACACACACACACAATTTCTAAGACTTATCATTTTATTAAAATCAATGTTTAACATAAGAATATTTTTAACCGTCATCTATAGTTCCACATCATCACCCATTGTCTCTTTAATCCTCATAAGGATAGATGGTCGAGAACTCATTTGACTAACATAATATTTATCCCCTTCCATTAATATTTATAGAATAATACTTTGAAAATATAAAAATATTGGATATTGTGTGATCTACATCATAAATAAGTTAACATGACCCTTATGACATAGTGAATCGTACACCTTGTTTCCATTCCTTGGGATGTAATGCACTGAATATTCATAAACATTAATTAACTACTACCATATTCTATGGATCAAATTCGAATTTTTTTGAGTGAATATTTAATTTAAATTTTTATGATTAGTATATATATCACATATTTTTCCATAAAGGTAATATCACCATATCTTTAATAAAAAATGAACCACAACTAAATAAAAATCATGTTTTGTGTAATTTTTCTCATGAATGTTCAATTGTCACGAGGCATAATCTATCAATATATAACTATTCATGATGATGTATTAAGTCACTTATTTTATGCATTACTATAAACCACAAAACCTTTTCCACTATAAGGAAATGAATGCACATGTTCCCTGACCAATATTGTCATCAGTTCCTTTAAATTTACCACATGTTCATCTATCCAATGGAATTGGCTCCCATCTGAGTTAACATGGTGAGTGTATTAGATATTAGTGATACATTATTCATATAAAATCAATAATATAAACTTAAAAAAATAAAGCTATTGATCACAATCACTATGATTGGTAAGGGATAAGGATCAATGACTTCTGTCTTCCATGCATCAAATGATATACCCTCCCTTGAGATTATATCACCCCAAAATATGAAATTCTTATGTAAAAAATCACACTTGGTAAATTTTTCATAAAACTTATCATTCTGTTGGTTCTTTAAAAAAATCCTCATTTGATTTTCATCTTATTAGTTGAAATATGAATATATAAAAATATCATATATAAATACTATGAAAATCCAGTCATTGTAATCCCTAATGACTCCATTCATTCAATACATGAAGAAATAAGGTTCATTAGTAAGACCAAATAGAATCACAATATATTCATAGTGTTCAATCCTTTTATGAAATGTTTTCCTAGGTATATCCACCTTCTTTGAATCTAAATTTATTATATCAATAATGATGGTGAACATTGGAAAGGAATTGAACTCTATTTAGTTGATCAAACCAATCTTCAATATGGGGGAATAGGATACTTGTTCCTGAAAGTGATCTTGTTAATTTCATTATAATCAACGAAAAGTCACATCGATTAATCTATATTTTTAACAAAAATAATAGTTTCACCGAAGCGGACAACACTTGGCTGAATCACATATAATGATTCTTATATAGTTTCTTCTTCAATTATTATAACTCAATTAGAAACAATGTAGAGACCCAAATCTTGACGTACATGGACATTACATTACATTAACGGAATACTTAATACATTACAAAAAAGACACACAAGGACCGTAATAGTTTAGTGTCTTTGGAAACTTGGAACGTAATCTTCTAATTGTGGTGAATGATCTTTAACATCTCCCATAAAGATCTTCCCCTTTTTTTCTTACCTAAAACCTTTCTTTATATCATGGGGAAAAATATAACATAAACAGGGTGAGCTTAAATGCTCAGTAAGGGTAAGCATGGATAAAATAAAACATACCATATACATTTGAACTTAAAAACATGAACATAATGTTTAAACATCAAAAGCTTGAGAAATAACACAAAACATGGAAGTACATAAGGAATAGATCATAAAGAAACATTAATAATGATAAAATAGCATGGGAATAAAACATGTAATTGTGGAAACCATTAAGCACATGATATTATTTCCATAGTAGCCAAGGCATTGCTGCCAAGACCATCTTAGTGGACAAACTCCCTTTCTGAATCGAGTTCACTCCTCGTTCCAGTCCTATATTACTGAACTGGTTTAACTTGTCATTCCAGCCCTGTCTATCTCTTGAGATATAAATCTTTACCAAATGCATTGGAGAGAGATTTAGGTCCCACCCATCTCATAATGAAATCATTCTTACTTGTGCCACAAAATAAACATACACCATTCATAATAACCCAATAAATAAAATGGGTTTCATAAACATGATCCCATAATCACATAATCCATATAAAAGAAATGGTTATCATTTCACCATATGAAAATTGAAACCATGTAAATCATTGAGACTTTATACTTGAAACATACACATATGAAATAATGTCATCTTAGATGGAAAATGGTTTTGATAAAACACTTGAAATGAATTCTTGAGGAAAATATCATTTCTTCTTCAAAATTAATTTCTTTTCACAAAATGTCATGCAATTTTAAAAGAAAGAGATTTTTTTGAAAATAGTCATGAAATCTTTTAGAGGAAGCATCATGAAAATAAGGCTTTATAAAACTGTAAAATATCCATTCGTTCTATATAATTTAAAAAAACATTTTTCTCGTACTTTTGCTAGAAAAGTCAAAAAAGTACCGCGTAACGTAAAACAAAAGAATGATTCCTTACATACCATGTAGTAAAAGTAAAAAATGGGTAAAAAGGACTTTAAAAATACATGAAAACACTTTTATAAAACATGTACATGGATGATAGAAATAACCCCAGTAAATTCTGACGAATAAGCAATCTCGGATAAAAATGAGATTTTCAAAATTATCCCTTACCTTAGGTCCGATATGCTTCGTACGTATCCGAAACTCCTGTATAATGATTTAAATAATGTTATTGACATATTAAATAATCATATTAATTGTTATGATATCATATATGGTTCACTTATGACTTTATATTACCCGTTCTTTTGTAAATTCCATGTTAAAGAGCGTTTTGGGTAAAATTGTTTCATTTGTCGTCCGTGTTTTGACTTGTAATTATTCATATGATTACTTAGGTCATGATTACTTACATCCAGAATTTAAAACATGATTTATATATAATATATATTAAGAATATACATATATATAATATATTGATAAATGGAAAGAAATACACCGTTCATGGAGACGGTAGGCCGTACGTACGCATAAACGTGGTTTTCATTTCCTCATTGAATTGAATGGAATTAATTTTATGACATAGATATATATATATATACCGAAATATAGTATCATTATTATGTCATATATTTCATGATTACTTATTATATATACATTATAATCATTTATGAATGGTTAATCATTGAGAATGAATCTCATCGCGTCGTGCAGACAGTATTCCGTACGTACGCACGAGCGATGATATCATTCTCATGATCATGGAATTTTATTGGAGTGTATGTTTACTATTATAGAATCAATATCACTTTACAATAATCATATATAGTTATTATTTACACCATTATACCCATCCAAGTAAGGTGGTGGTGGAAAATAGATTACACCATGGCGTGGAGACGGTATTCCGTACGTACGCACGCGCGGTGATTTCGTTTTCCATAGGATGGATAGATGGTGAAATATGGTTGTTTCATACTTATAATAAAATATCAGTATATTAGTGGTACTGGTTTTATTACTTCATAGTGAAACAACCTAACAAGACGAAGTGGAAGAAGAAATAAAGGTGAAAGAATCGGTAACAGAAATTATCTCTTCTTTGAAGCTCCTCTTTGAGAACTCCTCTTAGGGCACTAAAATTGGTCTCTGAAGAAGACCAGGACCACTAGGATGTTTCTAGGGAAGTGGATAAGATAATTGGGTAGCGGTTGGCCGAGCTTTAAGGCTCAAAGTGGTGTTTGGAACAGAGGGAGGAGGTGCCCTTTTATAAGGGAGGAGAGGGGCACCTTTGGAATTCTTAAAAATATTAATTTATAATAAATCTAACCCCACATAAAAACCTTCAAAAATCACTCATATTAGAAGATTAGATGATATAGGGTTTTAATCTCATCAACCAATCAAATTTAGACATGTTTGGATCTTATTTTAAACCTTATCATTTTGATTTATCCTTTTATAATCTATTTAAGTTTATTTGTGGTAATGAAATTCTAAATTTTAACTTATAACAAATAATTACTTATTTGTTGTGAATTTTCCATAATTGTTTACTTTATAACATTATAGACCATATAAACTTAAATTTATATTTTTTAAATATTTTTGTGATTTTTAAACAATTTTATAATATGTTATTTTTATAAAATAAGAATAGTGTCAATTTTGACACTATTCATTTATTTGAATTTAAATAAAATATATACAGAAGATATGTTCAAACTAAAAGCTTTTATAGATTCATAAAAGGTCATATGTATCTATAAAATTAGTGGATCACATTAAATAGTTCATAAAATATTTATTTTATTATTTTTAAAACCATTTATTTGGTTTATCTCTTAATAAAATAATTACAAAAACATTTTTGTATAATTATTTAATATACTGATTTGTTGCATAAAAATTAAAAATAAAATCCTATGATCAATATAAATATATTACCTTTCCAAATAATACTTTTACTCTAATTTATCATCTTAAAGTCACAATATGTAAATTGTTATATTTATTAAATTATGAAAGTGAAAACTTTGGCATCATTTAAAATAATATAATATATGTGTCATAATAACTTTTATAAGGATCCAAACGGTCATATATTAGGTCATTGGATGATTCAGGTGTAAATATACACTAAAAATAAGTTTTTTTCAGTTTTTTGGGCCTTTTAATGGGTATTAGTATTTCAATAAAAACTATATTACTTATTTTCCACTTAATAAATAATTTCTGTATCATTAATGTATCATCATTAATGACAATTATTTAATCCCTAAAAATAATAAATAAATTATCATGATGTAGATAATTTTATTATATTTCTGGAGACTTTTCATGTTCGAATTTTTATGATTTTATCACTAAATTAAAATTATTATACTTATAAGATTTAAGAGAGTGACATGTTGTCACTTTCTTTGGTTTTAATATTAATTAAATTATTTTCATGGTCAAAAGTCCATAAAATGAATCTAATCCGACCCTTAGGTTATATGGGTCTACTTTTAGCCATCCAATAGAATTTTGGCATGTGTTAGGGTAATTTTATAATATTATATTTACCCTTAATTACCCGATTTACATTTAACTATGGTAAATAAAATTTACCGTAGTTACTATTCATAATTAAAAAAAATAAAAAGTAGCTTATTTACATTATTTGGACCCACTGATTCAAAATATGGAATCCATTTTTCCAAATTCAATACACAAAATTTGCAGAAATTAAATTAAAATTAATCCCGTTGTCGAAAGAAAACGGATTTTTCTTTAAAACATTGCAAAAGATTGAATTTATTTAACCTATGAATTTAATGTAAAATCAATGATAATGACATAAATTATATTAAACGGTAAAAATATATTCTATTTATACTTTAAAACAATTCAATATTATAATTTGACCATATAAATTATTGCGATGAAAAAAGTTCTTTTTAATTAAAATATAGCTTGTTTTTACTATTCATCAAAATATGAAAGTTACCAGAATAATATGAAAACTTTATCCAAAGTAAATTTTTAATTCTTGATTCCAAATAAGAATTATATTTTTTCAAATTTAACTTATAAAAATTTCAAAAAATAGATTTAAAATGGGTGCGCCATCAAAAGGCGGCAAAACTGCATTTTTTGAAAAATAATTATTTTACCCGAAAAATTTATTTTGATCTTATACCATGTTCTATAAAATGTGTAAGATGAAAAATAATGTTATAAAATTCAAAATATAGTTAATAATATTCATAAACTCTAGTTCATAATAATACTATAAAAATATATTGTTGTTTAGTAAAACCCGGTATTGCGAACAACACACACTATCGAGGAAGGTCGTGATTGCGTGTAATGCAAGCCAAGTCTGGGTTGCGTGTTGTTCAATAATACTTTGTTGTTTTTTATATCATAATACAACCATATTTCATTTATACATTGAATATATATATATTCTCAATGTTGCGTAGAATAACTATTATCAAAATTGTGTGTAACACGATACCAGAATAGTGTTTTGTATACTGCAAGCTAATACTGTGTTGTGTATAGCGCAAGGTAATATTGGTGTAGCATACAACATAAGAAATTAATTAAATTAAAAGAATATTTTTCATAACATCTCAGGGTGTTACATTCTACCCCCCTTAAAATGAATTTCTCCCTCGAAATTCCTCGGGGTTATAAATGGTTTACTACTCGAAAGTTTGTTTAATAGAAACCCACATCGTAAAAAGGAATACCAAAACATGGATTTTAAAACTAATGTATGAAATGTAACAGTTACCCAAATTAACTCATCACTGGGTTTCTAGGTAGGAGAACATAGGTGAAAATATGGATATAGAAGAAAAATCTAACCATCATGTTCTGATGGAGAGTGGTAGAGAACATAGCTATGAAAAAGCCAACAATCACAAAGCTATTGATTTGTGATGATCTAAGGTACCATCTGATTCATCAGATATAAGGGAACTAGGACAACATTTTTGTTTTTCAAGATCATTTCCCTAAATTTGATAAATTAAAAGAAATACTTGCATGATTTTGGTACAATCTCACTATTGTTTGTGAATTGAACAATTTCCACTTCATCCCTTAATGAAATGAAGTTGAATTTGTTATTCGTGATGTGTTAGAAAATCATGTGATAGAATGATGAGTCATTCCATCTCTTTCAAACAAAAGGTTAGAAAAAGTTATGTGTCCATCTTATGGTTAGATTAATCGTATATAGTTCTAAAAATGAACTTATACTTCATATATCCTACTACTTAATAAAATAAAACTAGTTTCTACTAACCAGGGACTTCCTGTAGGCCAGTGGTAGGTGATAAAGGCCAATCGCACTTCGGTTGTGGGTTCGATTCCCACATCATTGTCCGACGTGATGGGCTATCACCCATCATGCAGGTTTTCCTTTTTCTAAAACTTTATTACTATAACATCCCATCAATAATATCAAAAAAACTCTTATCCTTCAACAATACTAACTTATGTCCAACATAATCCATTCCAATCTTTAGGCTTATCCATAATACTGCAGTCCACTCTCATAATATAGTGAAAACGATTACCAGAGATTTAATACCATCGTTGATCCCCATATATCATAAGATATCTCTTGTTGGTCACATTCCAAACATTATAAGGCCTTAATCATGTATTCTCTTAAAAAATGAATACCCATTGAACCTTAGTGAATACATGAATGCAGTTAAAAGTTAACACATTCCACATACCAAAATCCTAAAAATTCTATATACTCAAACCTTGATATCACTTAGTCCTTATATCAATCATGAGCTCATGATTACAATCAAACATCTCATTATCTTCTTATTCATTCATTATGTGCATATCATTTACTTTACAAAAATATCTGAATAACCTTCCATGGATACTGATACCATTCAACATATACTTTCAAATACTTTTAGGAAAAAAACAATAGTGTAACAATCCTTAGATGATTCATCATTCCATAATACCATTAACTATACAACATAACTCTCGATAAACATACAACCATTCCTCTACCTTCTAAAACAACCAACTAAGGTTCAACACTTCTTTCAGCTCATATATCATTTGTAGTCTCATCATCATCATCCACATAAATACTACCCATATGACCATGCTGATTCTCTTCATGATATTTTCCATTAGGGCATTGTTTGCATAATTCCCATACATTCCACATTTAAAACATCTAATCATTGTTGATGTCATAGAAATACCATTATCCTTGTCCATGGTGTTAACTGAACCTTTTCATTTTCACTTACTGGCTTTGTGTCCTTCGTTTCCACACCCAAAGCATCTTCCAGTTCCTTTGAAACAATCTCCTTGATGCCTCTTCCCACATGATTTACATGATGGAAATTGAACTTTCTTTCCTCTATGATAATCATGAAACTCCATCTTTCTCTTATTTTCTGAATCGGGAAACTTACCAAAGTAGAGATTATTGATCATATTATGAGATTGCGGATTAGGCATAATAACAATGTTTGGACTTCTAGATCCCGATTCATTTGGTTTCCCATGAAGAAAATCATTCCATTGTCTATCATATCCTCCATTATTGTGAATCTTCCTGTTTCCGGCCATTTTCTAAAACCCAAAAAGAATAGTGTGAGAGGAAAAAATCACACTAGGGAAAACAACATAGTAAAGGGGGATTATCCTCAATATCTAACATCTTAGGTCAAATTCTATGGTCGTTACCGTAGTTCTAGGACTGTATCCTATACGTATACTTATCCTTAGGGACATCCCTAGACATACCTTAGAAATATCTCTAGGGATCTCACTAACGTTTTCACATCCTAGTTTCCAAAGGTTGACTTAACCTATCCTCTGATACCAACTGTAGAGTCCCAAAGCTTTACATACATGGACATTATTTTAGTTTAGCGGAATACTTAATACATAACAAAAACAGACACACAAGGACCGTAATAGTTTAGGGTATTTGGAAACTTGGAACGTAATCTTCTAATTGTGGTGAATGATCTTCAACATCTCCCATAAAGATCTTCCCCTTTTTTTCTTACCTAAAACCTTTCTTTATATCCTGGGGAAAAGAAAACATAAAAAGGGTGAGTTCAAATGCTCATTAAGGGTAATCATGGATAAAATAAAACATACCATACACATTTGAACATAAAAACATGAACATAATGTTTAAACATCAAAAGATTGAGAAATGAAAAAAAACATGGAAGTACGTAAGGCATAGATCATAAAGAAACATTAATAATGATAAAATAGAATGGGAATAAAACATGTAATTGTGGAAACCATTATGCACATGATATGATTCCCGTAGTAGCCAAGGCATTGCTGCCAAGACCATCTTAGTGGACAAAGACCCTTTCTGAATCGAGTTCACTCCTAATTCCAGTCCTGTATTACTAAACCGGTTTAACTTGATGTTCCAGCCATGTCTATCTCATGAGATATAAATCTTTACCCAATGCATTGGAGGGAGATATAGGTCCCACCCATCTCATAATGAAATCATTCTTACTTGTGCCACAAAATAAACATACATCATTCATAATAACCCAATAAATAAAATGGGTTTCATAAACATGATCTCATAATCACATAATCCATATAAAAGAAATGGATATCATTTCATAATAAGAAAATTGAAACCATTTAAATCATAAGGAATTTATACTTGAAACATACACATATGAAATAATGTCATCTTAGATGGAAAAAGGTTTTGATAAAACACTTGAAATGAATTCTTGAGGAAAATATCCTTTCTTCTTCAAAATAAATTTCTTTTCACAAAATGTCATGCTATTTTAAAAGAAAGAGATTTTTTGAAAATAAACATGAAATATTTTAGAGGAAGCATCATGAAAATAAGGCTTTATAAAACTGTAAAAAATCCATTTGTGCCGTATAAGTTAAAAAAATATTCTTCTCGTACTTTTTCCGGAAAAGTCAAAAAAGTACCTCGTAACGTAAAACAAAATAAAGATTCCTTACATACCATGTAGTAAAAGAAAAAAATGGGTAGAAATGACTTTAAACATACACGAAAACACTTTTATAAAACATGTACATGGATGATAGAAATAACCCCAGTAAATGCTGACGAATAAGCAATCTCGGATAAAAATGAGATTTGAAAAATTATCCCTTACCTTAGGTCCGATATGATTCGTACGTATCCGAACCTCCTGTACAGTGATTTAAATAATGTTATTGACTTATTACAGAATCATATTAATTGTTATGTTATCATATATGGTTCACTTATGACTTTATATTACCCGTTCTTTTGTAAATTCCATGTTAAAGAGCATTTTGGGTAAAATCGTTTCATTTGTCGTCATTGTTTTGACTTGTAATTATTCATATGATTACTTAGATCATGATTAATTACATACAGAATTTAAAACATTATTTATATATAATATATATTCAGAATATACATATATATAATAGATTAATAAATGGAATGAAATACACCGTTCAGGGAGACGGTAGGCCGTACGTACGCATGAACGTTGTTTTCGTTTCCTCATTGAATTGAATTGAATTAATTGGATGAAATACATATATATATACATAAATCCAGTATCATTATTATGTCATATATTTCATGATTACTTATTATATATACTTTATAATCATTTATGAATGGTTAATCATTGAGAATAGATCTCATCGCATCGTGGAGACGGTATTCCGTACGTACGCACGAGCGATGATATCGTTCCCATGATCATGGAATTTTATTGGAGTGTATGTATACTATTACAGAATCAATATAACTTTACAATAATCATATATAGTAATTATTTACACCATTATACTCATCCATGTAAGGTGGTGGTGGAAAATAGATTACACCACGGCGTGGAGACGGTATTTCGTACGTACGCACGCCCAGTGATTTCGTTTTCCATAGGATGGATAGATGGTGAAATAGGGTTATTTTATACTTATAATAACATATCCTTATATGAGTGATACTGATTTTATTACTTCATAATGAAACAAACTAATAAGAAGAAGTGGAAGAAGAAATAATGGTGAAAGAATCGGTAATGGAAATTACCTCTTCTTTGAAGCGCCTCTTTGAGACCTCCTCTTAGGGCACTAAAATTTGTCTTTGAAGAAGACCAGGACCTTTAGGATGTTTCTAGGGAAGTGGATAAGTGAATTGGTCAGGTTTTGGCTGAGCATGAAGGCTCAAAGTGGTGTGTGGAAGAGAGGGAGGAGGTTCCCTTTTATAAGGGAGGAGAGGGGCACCTTTGGAATTCTTAAAAATATTAGTTTATAATAAATCTAACCCCACATAAAAACCTCCAAAAATGACTCATATTCGAAGATTAGATGATATAGGGTTGTAATCTCATCAAAAAAACAAATTTAGACATGTTTGGATCTTATTTTAAACCTTATCATTTTGATTTATCCTTATTTAATCTATTTAAGTTTATTTGTGGTAATAAAATTCTAAATTTTAAATTATAATAAATAATTACTTATTTGTTTTGAATTTCCTATAATTGTTTCCTTTATAAAATTATAGACCATATAAAATTAAATTTATAATTTTTAAATATTTTTGTGATTTTTAAACAATTTTATAATATGTTATTTTTATAAAATAACAATAGTGTCAATTTTGACACTATTCAATTATTTGAATTTAAATAAAATATATACAGAATATATGATCTAAATAAAAGCTTTAATAGATTCAAAACATGTCATATGTATCTATAAAATTTGTGTATCACATTAAATAGTTCATATAATATTTATGTTATTATTTTTAAAACCATTTATTTGGTTTATCTCTTAATAAAATAATTACTACAACATTTTTGTATAATTATTTAACATACTTATTTGTTGCATAAAAATTAAAAATAAAATCCTATGATGAATATAAATCTATTAATTTTCAAAATAATAATTTTACTAGAATTTATCATCTTAAAATCACAATATGTAAATTTTTATATTTATTAAATTATGAAAGTGACAACTTTGGCATCATTTAAAATAAAATAATATAAGTGTCATAATAACTTTTATAAGGCTCCAAACGGTAATATATTAGGTCATTGGATGCTAAAGGTGTATATATACACTAAAAATAAGTTTTGTTCAGGTTTTTGGCCTTTTAATGGGTATTAGTATTTCAATATAAACTGTATTACTTATTTTCCACTTAATAAATAATTTTTGTATCATTAATGTATCACCATTAATGACAATTATTTAATCCCTAAAAATTATAAATAAATTATCATGATGTAGATAATTTTATTAACTTTCTGGATACAATTCATTTTCTAAGTTTTATGATTTTATCACTAAATTAAAATTATTACACTTATAAGATTTAAGAGAGTGGCATGTTGTCACTTTCTTTGGTTTTAATAATAATTAAATTATTTTCATGGTCAAAAGTCCATAAAATGAATCTAATCTGGAAATTAGGTTATATGGGTCTACTTTTATCCATCCAATAGAATTTTGGCATGTGTTAGGGTAATTTTATAATATTATATTTACCCTTAATTACCCGATTTACCTTTAACTATGGTAAATAAAATTTACCGTAGTTACTATTCATAATTCCAAAAAATAAAAAGTAGCTTATTAACATAATTTGCCTCCACTGATTCCAAATATGGAATCAATTTTTCAAAATTCAATACACAAAAGTTGCAGAAATTAAATTAAAATTAATACCGTTGTCGAAAGAAAATGGGTTTTTCTTTAAAACATTGCAAAAGATTGAATTTATTTAACCTATGAATTTCATGTAAAATCAATGATAATGACATACATTATATTAAATGGAAAAAATATATTCTATTTATACTTTAAAACAATTAAATATTATAATTTAACCATATAAATTATTGCGATGAAAAAAGTTCTTTTTAATTAAAATATAGCATGTTTTTACTATTCCTCAAAATATGAAAGTTACCAGAATAATATGAAAAATTTATCCAAAGTAAATTTTTATTTCTTGATTTCAAAGAAGAATTTTATTTTTTCAAATTGAACTTATAAACATGTCAAAAACTATATTTAAAGTGTGTGCGCCATCAAAAGGCGGCAAAACTGCATTTTTGGAAAAATACTTATTTTACCCGAAAAATTTATTTTGTTCTTATACCATGTTCTAGAAAATGTGTAAGATGAATAATAATGTTATAAAATTCAAAATATAGTTAATACTATTCATAACCGCTAGTTCATAATAATACTATAATAATATATTGTTGTTTAGTAAAACCCGGTATTGCGAACAACACACACTATCGAGGAAGGTCGCGATTGTGTGTAATGCAAGCCAAGTCAGGGTTGCGTGTTGTGAAAGAATCCTTTGTTGTTTTGTATAATATAATCCAAACATATTTCATTTATACATTGAATATATATATATATATATACTCAATGTTGCGTAGAATAACTATTATCAAAATTTTGTGTAACACGATACCAGAATAGTGTTGCGTATACTGTAAGCTAATATGATGTTGTGTATAGTGCAAGGTAATATTGGTGTAGCATACAACACAAGACATTAATGAAATTAAAAGAATATTCTTCATAAAATCTCAGGGTGTTACATTCTACCCCCCTTAAAATGAATTTCTCCCTCGAAATTCGTCAGGGTTATAAATGGTTTACTACTCGAAAGTTTGTTTAATAGAAACCCACATCGTGAAAAGAAATACCAAAACATGGATTTTAAAACTAATGTATGAAATGTAACGGTTACCCAAATTAACTCATCACTGGGTTTCCAGGTAGGAGAACATAAGTGAAAATATGGATATAGAAGAAAAATCTAACCATCAAGTTTTGATGGAGAGTGGTAGAGAACATGGCTATGAAATAGCCAAAAATCACAAAGCTATTAATTTGTGATGATCTAAGGTACCATCTGATTTATCAGATATCAGGGAACTAGGACAATATTTTTGTTTTTCAATATCATTTCCCTAAATTTGATGAATTAAAAGAGATACTTGCATGATTTTGGTACAATCTCACTGTTGTTCGTGAATTGAACAATTTCCACTTCATCCCTTAAAGAAATGAAGTTGAATTTGTTATTTGTGATGTGTTAGCAGATCATGTGATAGAATGATGGGTCATTCCATCTCTTTCAAACAAAATGTTAGAAAAAGTTATGTGTCCATCTTATGGTTAGATTAATCGTATATGGTTCTAAAAATGAACTATACATCATATATCCTACCGCTTAATAAAATAAAACTAGTTTCTACTAACCAGGGACTTCCTGTTGGCCAGTGGTAGGTGATAAAGGCCAGTCGCACTTCGGTTGTGGGTTCGATTCCCACATCCTTGTCCGACGTGATGGGCTGTCGCCCATCCTGCAGGTTTTCCTTTTTCTAAAACTTTATTACTATAACATCCCATAAATAATATCAAAAAAACTTCTATCCTTAAACAATACTAACTTATGTCCAACAGAATCCATTCCAATCTTTAGGCTTATCCATAATACTGCAGTCCACTCTCATAATATAGTAAAAAAGATTACCAGAGATTTAATACCATCGTTGATCCCCATATATCATAAGATATCTCTTGCTAGTCACATTCCAAACATTTGAAGGCCTTAATCATGTATTCTCTTGAAAAATGAATACCCATTGAACCTTAGTGAATACATGAATGCAGTTAAAAGTTAACACTTTCCACATACCAAAATCCTAAAAATTCTATATACTCAAACCATGATGTCACTTAGTCCTTATATCAATCATGAGCTCATGATTACAATAAAACATCTCATTATCTTCTTATTCATTCATTATGCGCATATCATCTACTTTACAAAAATATCTGAATAACCTTCCATGGTTACTAATACCATTCAACATATACTTTCAAATAATTTTAGGAAAAAAAAAATAGTTTAACAATCCTTAGATGATTCATTATTCCATAGTACCATTAACTATACAAAATAACTCTCGATAAACATACAATCATTCCTCTACCTTCTAAAACAACCAACTGAGGTTCAACACTTCTTTTAGCTCATATATCATTTGTATTCTCCTCATCATCATCCACATAAATACTACCCATATGACCATGCTGATTCTCTTCTTGAGATTTTCCTTTAGGGCATTGGTTTGCATAATGCTTGTACATTCCACATTTAAAACATCTAATCATTGTTGATGTCGTAGAAATACCATTATCCATGTCCATGGTGTTAACTGAACATTTTCCTTTTCACTTACTGGCTTCGTGTCCTTCATTTCCACACCCAAAGAATCTTCCAGTTCCTTTGAAACAATCTCCCTAATGCCTCTTCCCACATGATTTACATGAGGAAAATTGAACTTTCTTTCCTCTATGATCATCATGAAACTCCATCTTTCTCTTATTATCTGAATCGAGAAACTTACCAAAGTTGAGATTATTGATCATATTATGAGATTTCTGATTAGGCATAATAATGATGTTTGGAATTCTAGATCCCGTTTCATTTGGTTTCTAATGAAGAAAATCATTCTATTGTCTATCATATCCTCCATTATTGTGAATCTTCCTGTTTCCAGCCATTTTCTAAAACCCAAAAAGAATAGTGTGAGAGGAGAAAATCATGCTAGGGAAAGCAACACAGTAAAGGGGGAGTATCCTCAATATCTAACATCTTAGGTCAAATTCTATGGTTGTTACCATAGTTCAAGGATTGTATCCTATACGTATACTTATCCTTAGGGACATCCCTAGACATACCATAGAAATATCTCTAGGGATCTCACTAAAGTTTTCGCATCCTAGTTTCCAAAGGTTGACTTAACCTATCCTCTGATACCAACTATAGAGTCCCAAATCTTGACGTACATGGACATTACATTAGTTTAGAGAAATACTTAATACATAACAAAAAAATACACACAAGGACCGTAATAGTTTAGTGTATTTGGAAACATGGAACGCAATCTTCTAATTGTGGTGAATGATCTTCAACATCTCCCATAAAGATCTTCCCCTTTTTTCTTACCTTAAACCTTCCTTTATATCCTGGGGAAAAGAAAACATAAAAAGGGTGAGCTCATATGCTCATTAAGGGTAAGCATGGATAAAATAAAACATACCATATACATTTGAACTTAAAAACATGAACATAATGTTTAAACATCAAAAGCATGAGAAATGACACAAAACATGGAATTACGTAAGGAATAGATCATAAAGAAACATTAAGAATGATAAAATAGCATGGGAATAAAACATGTAATTGTGGCAACCATTAATCACATGATATGATTTCCATAGTAGCCAAGGCATTGCTGCCAAGACCATCTTAGTGGACAAAGACCCTTTCTAAATTGAGTTCACTCCTCGTTCCAGTCCTGTATTACTGAACCGGTTTAACTTTCTATTCCAGCCATGTCTATCTCATGAGATATAAATATTTACCCAATGCATTGGAGGGAGATATAGGTCCCACCCATCTCATAATGAAATCACTCTTACTTGTGCCACAAAATAAACATACATCATTCAAAATAACCCAATAAATAAAATGGGTTTCATAAACATGATCTCATAATCACATAATCCATATAAAAGAAATGGATATCATTTCATAATAAGAAAAGTGAAACCATGTAAATCATAGAGACTTTATACTTGAAACATACACATATGAAATAATTTTATCTTAGATGGAAAAAGGTTTTGATAAAACACTGGAAATGAATTCTTGAGGAAAGTATCCTTTCTTCTTCAAAATCAATTTCTTTTCACAAAACGTTATGCTATTTTAAAAGAAAGATATTTTTTTTGAAAATAGTAATGAAATATTTTATAGGAATCATCATAAAAATAAGGCTTTATAAAACTGTAAAAAATCCGTTCGTGCCGTATAAGTTAAAAAAACATTCTTCTCATAATTTTGCCGGAAAAGTCAAAAAAGTACCTCGTAACGTAAAACAAAAGAAAGATTCCTTACACACCATGTAGTAAACGTAAAAAATGGGTAAAAATGACTTTAAACATACATGAAAACACTTTTATAAAACATGTACATGGATGATAGAAATAACCCCAATAAATACTGATGAATAAGCAATCTCGAATAAAAATGAGATTTGCAAAATTATCCCTTACCTTAGGTCTGATATGCTTCGTACGTATCCGAACCTCCTGTATAATGATTTAAATAATGTTATTTACTTATTACAGAATCATATTAATTGTTATGATATCATATATGGTTCAATTATGACTTTATATTACCCATTCTTTTGTAAATTCCATGTTAAAGAGCGTTTTGGGTAAAATCATTTCATTTGTCGTCCGTGTTTTGACTTGTAATTATTCATATGATTACTTAGATCATGATTACTTACATCCAGAATGTAAAACATGATTTATATATAATATATATTCATAATATACATATATATAATAGATCTATAAATGGAAATAAATACACCGTTCATGGATACGGTAGGCCGTACGTACGCATGAACGTTGTTTTCGTTTCCTCATTGAATTGAATGGAATTAATTGGATGACATACATATATATATTTAAATATATCCAGTATCATTATTATGTAATATATGTCATGATTACTTATTATATATACTTTATAATCATTTATGAATGGTTAATCATTGAGAATGAATCTCATCGCATCGTGGAGACGGTATTCCGTACGTACGCACGAGTGATGATATAATTCCCATTATCGTGGAATTTTATTGGAGTGTATGTATACTATTACAGAATCAATATCACTTTACAATAATTATATATAGTTATTATTTACACCATTATACCCATCCAAGTAAGGGGTGGTGGAAAATAGATTACACCACGGCGTGGAGACGGTATTTCGTACGTACGCAGGCGTGGTGATTTCGTTTTCCGTAGGATGGATAGACGGTGAAATAGGGTTGTTTTATACTTATAATAACATATCAGTATATGAGTGATACTTATTTTATTACTTCATAATGAAACAACCTAAGAAGAAGAAGTGGAATAAGAAATAAAGGTGAAAGAATCAGTAACGGAAATTACCTCTTCTTTGAAGTGCCTCTTTGAGACCTCCTCTTAGGGCACTAAAATTGGTCTTTGAAGAAGACCAGGACCTTTAGGATGTTTCTAGGGAAGTGGAGAAGTGAATTGGGCAGTTTTTTCCCGAGCGTGAAGGCTCAAAGTGGCGTGTGGAAGAGAGGGAGGAGGTGCCCTTTTATAAGGGAGGAGAGGGGAACCTTCAGAATTCTTAAATATATTAGTTTATAATAAATCTAACCCCACTTAAAAACCACCAAAAATGACTCATATTCAAAGATTAGATGAGATAGGGTTGTAATATCATCAACAAATAAAATTTGGACATGTTTGGATCTTATTTTAAACCTTATCATTTTGATGTATCCTTATTTAATCTATTTAAGTTTATTTGTGGTAATAAATTCTAAATTTTAAATAATAACAAATAATTACTTATTTGTTGTGAATTTACCATAAATGTTTACTTTATAACATTATAGACCATATAAATTTAAATTTATAATTTTTAAATATTTTTGTGATTTTTAAACAATTTTATAATATGCTAGTTTTATAAAATAACAATAGTGTCAATTTTGACACTATTCATTTATTTGAATTTAAATAAAATATATACAGACGATATGTTCGAACTAAAACCTTTAATAGATTCATAACATGTCATATGTATCTATAAAATTATTGTATCACATTAAATAGTTCATATAATATTATTTTATTATTTTTTAAAACCATTTATTTGGTTTATCTCTTAATAAAATAATTACTACACCATTTTTGTATAATTATTTAATATACTTATTTGTAGCATAAATATTAAAACTAAAATCCTATGATGAATATAAATCTATTACCTTTCAAAATAATACTTTTACTAGAATTTATCATCTTAAAATCACAATATTGAAATTGTTATATGTATTAAATTATGAAAGTGACAACTTTGGCATCATTTAAAATAAAATAATATAAGTGTCATAATAACTTTTATAAGGCTCCAAACGGTCATATATTAGGTCTTTGGATGATTAAGGTATAGATATACACTACCAATAAGTTTTGGTCAGGTTTGTGGGCCTTTTAATGTGTATTATTATTTCAATAATAACTATATTACTTATTTTCCACTTAATAAATAATTTATGTATCATTAATGTATCACCATTAATGACAATTATTTAATCCCTAAAAATTCTAAATAAATTATCATGAGGTAGATAATTTTATTATATTCCTGGAGACTCTTCATGTTCGATGTTTTATGATGTTTATCACTAAATTAAAATTATTATACTTATAAGATTTAAGAGAGTGACATGTTGTCACTTTCTTTGGTTTTAATAATAATTAAATTATTTTCATGTTCAAAAGTCCATTAAATGAATATAATCCGACCCTTAGGTTATATAGGTATACTTTTAGCAATACAATAGAATTTTGGCATGTGTTAGGGTAATTTTATAATATTATATTTACCCTTAATTACCCGATTTACCTTTAACTATGTTAAATAAAATTTACCGTAGTTACTATTCATAATTCCCAAAAATAAAAAGTAGATTATTAACATAATTTGGACCCAATGATTCCAAATATTGAATCCATTATTCCAAATTCAATACAAAAAAGTTGCAGAAATTAAATTAAAATTAATCACGTTGTCAAAAGAAAATGGGTTTTTCTTTAAAACATTGCAAAAGATTGAATTGATTTAACATACGAATTTAATGTAAAATCAATGACAATGAAATAGATTATATTAAATGGTAAAAATATATTCTATTTATACTTTAAAACCATTAAATATTATAATTTAACCATATAAATTATTGCGATGAAAAAAGTTGTTTTTAATTAAAATATACCGTGTTTTTACTATTCATCAAAATATGAAAGTTACCCGAATAATATGAAAAATTTATCCAAAGTAAATTTTTATTTCTTGATTCCAATGAAGAATTTTATTTTTTCAAATTGAACTTATAAAAACGTCAAAAACTAGATTTCAAGTGGGTGCGCGATCAAAAGGCGGCAAAACTGCATTTTTTGAAAAATAATTATTTTACCCGAAAAATTTATTTTGTTCTTATACTGTGGTCTAGAAAATGTGTAAGATGAATAATAATGTTATAAAATTAAAACTTTAGTTAATACTATTCATAACGGGTAGTTCATAATAATATTATAATATTATATCGATGTTTAGTAAAACCCGGTATTGCGTACAACACACGCTATTGAGGAAGGTCGCGATTGTTTGTAATGGAAGCCAAGTCAGGGTTGCGTGTTGTGCAAGAATCCTTCGTTGTTTCATATAACAAAATCCAACCATATTTCATTTATGCATTGAATATATATATATATATACTCAATGTTGCGTAGAATAACTATTATCAAAATTGTGTGTAACACGATCCAAGAATAGTGTTGCGTATACTGCAAGCTAATACGGTGTTGCGTATAGCACAAGGTAATATTGGTGTTGCATACAACACAAGACATTAATGAAATTAAAAGAATATTTTTCATAAAATCTTGGGGTGTTACAAATAGTATATATTGATTATTTAGAATATGTGTAGTACTAGGTCTCTATTATATTGAAAACATAAATTCAAAATTTATCGGAAGACTACGTAGCAATTCATGAAAGACATCAACAAAATCCCACAAAATATAAACATCTTTTATACAGAGTTTCTCCTCAACCATAAGTGATAAAAAACCAATTTTTATAGGAATCTGGATAATTATTATCGATGTAATTTTCATATTATGTTAATATTTAACATCTCATAAATAAATAATCAAAGGATGGTTCAAAATATGAAATTAAAATTCCCTTACTTGGAAATTGATATAGTATTTATGTAAAGAAAGTCAATCCATGATTAATATTACATTAAATTCAACTAGTGAGAGAATAACAAGATTTTATGGAAGAAAATTCCCAAAAACATTGACCAGATTAGAATCATGTACTTCAAATTTTAACATCGTACCATTATGGGTTTCCACCGATAATTCACTATTTAATCACTATGGTTAAGAATTGAAATTACTTGAGACATTTATTGATATACAAGAGTTCATATTAAAAAAATTAAATAGAATAATCTAATATTTTAGAATTCTTTTTTACACATGAACTATATAATTATATATCAAAACCCCTTAGTAAAACCAACATGGATAGAATGACTATTATACATATTTTATCATAATGTTCAGTCATGAAAAATCACTCATAGGATGTATAAATCATGATAAATTTTTCTCAATATATTAATCCTTAGGTTTAACCTAGGTTATCCATGACTATAATCTATTAAAATAAATTATGATGGTTCATAAATACAATGTGAATTTACCTATGAATATCCCTTAGGAGTGTAAAACTAGGTGTGCAGTAAGGTCACAATCACCGTGAACCAGAATGATGGTCAATATATACTTGACCATCTATTTTTGGGGTTATTACCCCAAGAATTATCTATTCCAAAACCATGCACATTTTTAGTATCCAAATAGTTTTTCATCTCTAGGATAACAGATTTCATTTATTTACCATAACATTGGAAGTTGTACTATATATAATATCACCCTAAGGGTTTACACTAATGTGTAGGCATCCTTGTTTTGAAAGGTAACTAAACCTAACTCTCACACTAACAATATCAACCCATACATTTCATAGATATATATTTCATCCTAATAAATGAATATTCATTACAAAACAATGTAATCCATGATAAAATTATATAAGTCTAATATCATTGGTAACATCTATTGGTAAATAAAATTATATTAAGTAATCTAAATCCACTCCATCAATATAATTCAGAACTATAACCCCTCTTATATATATCATCCCTAAAACCATCATTCTTAAACTTGTGATACGAAATATAAGAAAGGGTGAGATCTAATTCTCAAAAAGCATAAAAAAGTGGGATATCAATGATCACTTAAACATAAAATGAGCATAAGGGAATGAGAATATGAGAATATTTTTTGAAAACCAAAATCTAAATATTATAGATTATAGTATAAATCAGATAATTTATCATGTTATTTTATTAAAAGTGAATTATAATGGAATCAATGAACATGAGTGATGAATGAATAATGTTGTCATAAGACATAAGTTTTTGGTATTCACGCAATCATCAAAAATAATTTCATTACTCATGGATAATTTCTAATAATATCTTAGAGAGTTGGATTCAATTTTCATTCCATTACATCCTTAGTCAAGTTTCACTCAAAATACTATCATAGAGTAAAAATCTCCATACTAATTTCGCTTTACTACACATTCCAATACTAATTATCTCCAGAGATATCCATCATCATGCAATGAGTTATAGGGATATATAATTATTATCCCACCTATCAAATAATAATAATCCATTAATATGTATGAAAGAATATAATAAAAATTTCATCATATATCCTAACCGATGGAAATGAAATGGGGTTCATAAGAATTTTAACATTTCATCATAACACGACCCATGAAAAAAATAGATTTCATAAACATATAATAATATTAATAATAATAAATGTTGAGAAATAATAAATATGGATTCATTGGTTAATATCCTCAGTAAATCGTAAGTATCATAAATGGATTTCATATTAAATGAAATTTCCTTTGAAATATCACATGGAATACTTCTTAAAAAATTCCATTTTAACATTAAAATCAATTAATTAAAATAAAATAATTTACAAAATATTGTGGATTATATTGTCATTGAATAAATCTATGGAAAATTTTAGATTAATTTTCAAATCATTTAGATGTTATGATGGTAGGAAATCATTTGATACCGTATACATCAAAACCATGGTATCATTCACATATTCAGTAAAAAGTCATAAGTACGTCATTCAGAAAATGAGAAGAAGTTTACTTTTAAATCATTTTATAGAGATTAGATCATGGATAAAAATGAATTTAAAAATAAATAGACAATAATAAAAAATTCTTGGAAACATTTTTTCCAAAATAAACATGTACATCAAAGAAATTTAATAATAAATGATCTTGATAAACAATGTGATTGTAACATAAATCCCTTACCAAGAGTTCAAATTGTTTCAAAATTCATCTAACCACTATTATAATAAATTAAAATTTATTATAATTATATAAAAGGTTGATTTTTATTCTTATAATATAATATATGAACCACTAATAATATTTAAACATTAATTTATATGAAATTCATTATTAAATTAACAATTTAAAGGTGTTAATTGTTTTATTTTTATTGAGAATTTCAGTTCCTTAGTTCTGGTCATTATACATTAATCCTGATTATGAAATATCTATATTTTTTTTCATGATATAAATATAAAATATATTTATTATATATATATATATTACTAGGAATACATTATTTATAGAGTTATGAAAATTAATTACATCATTCATGTGGATGGTAGGGCGCACATACTCATGAAGGTTGTTTTAAATTTTCGATTGGTGGAATGAAAGAAATGTAAATATCAATCCACATTTCCATAAACAATATTATAATATATATATTATATTAATTAAATCAATACTTTTTACCATAAATGAAAATCGGAAATGAAAAACAAATCACATCACTTCATTGAGGTTTTAGTCCACACATACTCACGAGTGACACGATCACATTCCAGTGTACGGGAAGAATGTGGATAATGGTTGATAAATAATAATAATAAAAATAAATTATATTTAGGATTCTTAATTTATTATTTTATGACAGATAAAATTTATTTATAAGGGTTTTATGAAGAAATAAAATTGAAAATTCTCGGTTAATAGTAATACCTATTCCCTGAGAAAACATATTTAGTTAACACCTTAAGCCTTGCAAGGATGGACTTTTGGAAACCCTAGAAGATCCAGGATGTGGTAAAGGAATATATGAAGGTATTATGGTAGGTATTGGATAATATATAAGTATAATTTTTTTAATAATTAATGATTGATGGTTCCATTTTTCTATAAGGGGAGTGGGACTCATGGAATTAATTAAAGTATTATATTAATATAAATAAATTTTATTAAAAAGATTGATCCAAATTGATATAATTAGAATATAAGATGTGTTTCATTCTAAAAAATATCATATAATAAAATTTTATTATGTTTAGGTGATGTTTTTACACGTATCTCCTTGTATTAACCCTCTATTAACCCATTTTAAAATTACCAAAAATTAATGTTATTAACTCCTTAGGGGCCGAGAATGTTACCATAAAAGAAAAAGTGACCCAAAAAATAGACCATGATTGAAATTTTAAACCATATCTCATTCACTTGTCTTTTGGTAATATTTTATATTAATTTTAAATCATTTAATAAAATATTATCTATTATTAAATATCATTTTTGTAATTCTTGGAACTATTCATTTAATTTACTTTGAACGCAACCCAAGAACAATGTAATTCGAATATAAACCATTAAAAATTACATAAAATGTTATATTTTTATAATAAATTCAAAAAACAAAATAATTTATCCAAATTGTGTTACTTCTAATATTTTTTAATTCATATTTTATTTTTTTCTTTTCTTAGAAAAAATATTGTGTCATCATTACATAATAATTTTAGGTAATTATTAAATCACAAAAAATAAAAACAAAATTAACATGAAATAAAAATTAATTCATATTTTGAATAAATAGTTGTAGAAGTAATTATCCACTTTTTGTACATCTATAAAAGTATTTTTGATATTAAAGTCTAGAGAGTTACGTTTTCTTTTATTCATTTCATAAATTAATATAAGGATAATAATCAATGAAAAATGGAACCAAGTTTCAATGTATTATAGAATAAGCTAGAAATGGCTGAAAAAACTAATAGAATAGGATAAATTCAAGTGTTAGAGAAATTATAATTCCTTATTGGGACATCCTGACTCGGGAGCCACTGAACGATGCCTCGAGCAGGTTTTCCACATGCCCTCAAATATTCCTCCCCATATACCAAAGGGTTTTGACTAGTAGTGAGGGTCTAGTAAGTCAGTCTTTGGGAGAATAAACCATCTTTTATCAAAATAAATTACCAATTGAAGAAAAAAAAACCAAGCATGGAAGCGTATAAATAACCAAGAACAATACCATGAAATAAGATATTGAAAACTAGAAAATACAATACTCAGCGAAAAGGTAAATCATGTTTTGACGATGCAAGTGTCAAGTGTTTATAATGAAACTAAAATTAAGGACACAATGACTCCAAAACGGGTCCCGAAACACATCTGGTTACCTCTCACATGTTTTAATCCTGAACAACAACCTATCCAAAGGCCATGCCCCTATCCATTCCTACAACAACAATGTCAACTCGGGTTTCGATCAAGTAGACCGAATAGGGTGTGAGTACAACTCAGTAGGCCACCACCAACGATGTCTAAAACAAGTCTTTCCAAAATATAGTGCATGCAGTTTTATGAAGCAAAAAATACAATGCATAATTTAAACAGTTATCTAATTTTCATTTAATCTTTAATCGTCCCATTAGGCCCAGTTTCAAATCATGTTTCCCATTTTAATCATCAGTTAATATCATTAATAATTTGGTGTAGGTCGTCATGCCAATCACCCAAAATTCTAGTTGAATCATCATTCATTATTATCATTAATTTTGTGTAGTTTGTCATGCCTAGAACCCTATAATCTCTATTGAATCATCATTCATTATTATCATTCATTTTATGTGGGTCTCCATGTATAGTGCCCCATAATCACATGATTGGATAACTATTTGGGAGGAACGCCATGACCAAGTCCCAACTTCTAGTTGGTATAGAATTCCATGTCAATCACCCCAAAAATCTCATCCATTTAACTATTCATTAACTCACAAGATATTTCCACATTATTCCATTACTAATCTAATGATTAGTTAAATAGTTCAAAGTCCATTAGTTAACTCAAAAATTAACTTAGCATGTAACCCATTAATTAATTCATCAATTAATTAATTAGTCAACACCATTCTCATTCAATAATTAACTCTTCACAATTAATTATCCATATCAAATATCAGCATGTCATAATTAATTATCATAATTAATTTTCTTTGATCACATCATGGAACATGATTAATTCTCACAATTAAATATATTAAATATATAACATCATTATTTCATGATTAATTCCCCCTAATTAATTATTTCGACATGAAAAATAAATATCTCAATTAAAATATCTCAAACGATAACAAATGTCCAAAATATCTATTATAGATTCCCTCTTCATTTGTTCCATGATTCAATTATCAATTAATTCCCAAGGTAATCACAATTCAATTCAACTTTCCTAATAACACCAATTTAAGATAATCATTTATCAAGGGAATTTAGCCAACCATATACTCACATTCACATATCATAAAACATGAATATGGGAATTCAATTTAGATAACCTACCTAAGTTAATTGATTGAAATAGGCCAGTGGAAATCCCTAAAATCCAAGTGGCACAACATCGTCGATCAAGCTTCAAATCTAAATCCCTAAAACAAAATTAAGATCAAAAGCATAATGATCTTTAAAATCTAGATCTATATCCAGAATCCTAGATTTATATCTCAACCAATAGGTTTAGATCCAAGAAAATGGTGGATTTCATCCAAGAAAATATTTATGAAAGTTTTAGGAATGAATGAGATAAGAAACTGAAAGAAATCCACATACTAGGAAAAGAGAAGATATTGAATCTGAGATATCGATCTCAAAGAATGGTGTTCAAATCATCTTGGAATCCCATCGAAAGGCTTTCAGATCACCCAAAAATTTTCAAGCCCCCACCTAGGTCACATTATAGAGGTTTCAAAGGATGGGGTGGTTTAATAATCAATTTTCGGATTATACTTATCTGCACGCACATTTTCACTTGGGAGACCTCACGGTTAGAAAAAAATATGTTCCAACCATTCGGTCTTCCACTTTATTCATGGATCGATGGTGTATAGTTAGGAAAACAGTGCACAAAATACAGAGACTTCCACTTCCCCCATGTTTAGCATTCACACAATTTGGCCAGACTATGTGCAAACCATACATAGCCCCCTTTCCTCCCTTTTTCCTTAACATTCACCCAAATGCACCCCAAGTCAAACCACAACCCAAAAGTACTTAATAAAAACATAAATTACCTGAAAACATGCTCTATATTGCTTCAGAAAAGGCCATGATATTACAATCTCACCCCCTTAAAACATCTCATCCTAAAGATACACTCCAAACGTCTCTATGATTCTAAACCAAAAAGATTGGTCCATTGAGCCCTCATATCTTCTTCCCATTCCCTAGTTTCCTCTTGAACATTTTCATGTTTCCATAACACATGAACTAATGACACGGTCTTTTCCTATAACACTTTCTCACTGAAACCCAACCCACATATAAGATTCTTCTAAAAGGATGCATCTATCTTGAGGTCAAACTCTTCCACATTAATCACATGAGATGGGTCAGGGTGATTCCGAAATAGTTTTAACACATGGAAAACATCATTCATAATACTGATTTTATTTGGAAGTGCTAATTGGTACAACACCAGCCCAATTCTCTCCAGAACCTCAACAGTCATACAAACTGGGGTGCCAACTTGTCCAACCTCTATATCTTGTTGTGACCTAATCTAGGAGACACTCAATGAAATACATGATAACCCTCTACAAACTCTGGGATTCATCTCCGTCTAACAACATATGATTTCTGGATACTCTCATATGTAGCCATACATTTATGAATCAACTATACCTACTCTGATGTCTCCTAAACAAGACTTGGTCCCAATAGCTTTGATTCACTCACCTATAACTGACATAGTGGTAATATACAGGGTCTATCATTAAGTGACTCGTAGGTTCCATCTATATTATTTTGTGAAAATTGTTTTTATAGGAAAACTCCACTAAATCCAAGTGCTTCTCCCATGAACCACCAAACTCAAACATGCATGCTCGTAGCATATCCTCTAACACCTGTATGGTGCGCTCCAACTTCACATCTGTTTGTGGGTGGAAGGATGTATTAAACAAAACCTATGTACCGAGAACCTTATATAAGTCCTTTCAGAAGTGTGAAGTAAAGTATGAATGATGATCTAAAACTATAGTCTGTGGCACCCCATGCAAATGCATTATCTCTCACACGTACCGTTCTTCAAACTGGTCTACTGTAAAGGTTTCCCTGATAAGCAAGAAGTGTTCTACCTTTGTTAGTAAATCCACAATGACCAAGATATCATCATTATTCATAAGGGTCTATAAATTTATTACCACAAAATCCATAGTCATGTCATCCCACTTGCATTTCAGAACAGGAAATGGCTGCAATAGGCCTCCAGGTCATTAATACTCCACCTTTACCAAATGACAGGTAAAACATCTTGTTACAAAAATGTTTTTTTCTTTTTCATGCTTGGCCCCCGAAATTATCTTTATTGGGCCCAGTACATTTTTTTCACCCTAGGATGTACCACCCACCTTGATGCATGAAATTATCCAATGAGTTACTCTCGCATACTCATAGGCACGAATACATGATTTTTCAAATATATGATCTCATCCTCATCTATTATCCATTCAGAAGGTGTCTCCCCACCATCAAGGATTTAACTTAAAGCTAAACACTCTAGATCCACATACTACATATCCCTGATCCATCTTAAGACTGTAGAATCCTATACTATAGAATCCAGAGTCATCTTCTCCTAACTCTACTAAACTACCACATGCATTTCTACAAAAAATTCATCATTTTTGACTCTACACTCGACTCATGTACCAACTGAGTCTGAGTTTTCATGCTCAAGGCATCAACCACACAATTCCCATTTATGTGTGTATATTTTAGATCTAAATCAAAAGACTACATATATTCTACCCATCTTCGATACCAAATATTCAAGTCACACTGTTAAAATATATAATTCGATCTTTTATGATCTGTAAAAACTATAATAATTTCACCTAAAAGATAGTGTCGTCAACACTTAAGAGTATAAACCACTGCTTCCAACTCGTGGTCATGCGTAGGGTAATTACATTCATGTGGCCTCAACTTCTGAGACCCATAAGTAACGACTCGATACCCTAGCAGCAACAGAGCTCCGATTCTGATCCTAGAAGCATCACAATACACTATGTACTCCTCACCTGACTCAAGTAAGATCAAAATTGGTGTTGATGTCATGCGCTTCTTTAACTCCTGTAAATCATTCTCACATGCATCAGTCCAACAAAACTTTACCCTTTTTTCTCACCACATGTTCAAAATTGAGGCCTTATAACTACCATTAACAATCATACTCCTAGGACTTGGTTAATAAGGGTACATTCAATCTAATTAATTAATCAAACTTTAAATTAACCACATTATATCAAATTATATATTTCAATAATTAATTAATTGATCATACTTATTTTATCAAACATGATTTTCATTAGACACCCATTTATTCAAATTTTTCATCATTATTTCAATATCACAATATGGAAAAACAGTTCAAGTTCAAAAACATACCCATAACCCATTCTCCCATGAGTTCCTAGAATGATGCATTCCACAACAACCCTGAGTGCCTAGAATGTTTCATGCAGAATCAATTATCGTGTCTCTTTAGGCCATGAATAAAAATTAAACAATTTTCAAAACAAATATCACATCACACCCCAAGTGCATAACCCATGGTAAAATAATATCCAACTGTAACCACAAACAATAATAACAACAATCCCACCCAGAGTACTTGGATTTCCCCCCATACATGGGTTTGTAACTCCCATGAAAAATCTAATTACCAAGACTATAATATTCCTAGTCTCATGTATAACTTTCCCCAAAATGGTAAGACAAAATAATAATTAATAAATGAAAACTCATCTGATACCACTTGGTTATGTCCCAACTCAAGAGCCACAGAATAGTGCCCCAATCTGGTTGGCCACATTCCCTTAAGCACACCTCCCCATACACGAGAGGGTGTCGACTCGAAGCTAGGGTCCGGTAATTTAGTCTCAGGGAGATTAAACCCACTTTTATCAAAATAAAATCCCATTGAATGAAAATAACAATAACCAAGTGCATAAGAATATAACTAACCAGAACAATACCATGTCCTATGATAGTAAAAAAAATGCAATCCTCTGTTGAAAGATAATCAGGATATGACAGTGAAAGTGTCAACTGTCTACAATGAAACTAAAATAATGACATAATGACTCAAAAAAGGGTCCTAAACCATGTATGGTTCCCTCTCCCATGTTCCAATCCCTAATAGAAACATATCCCATGGACTTTCCCTTATCTTTTCCTTCAACAACAAATTCTCGATGGGTGGCGATCAAGTGTCCGGCATAGCGTGTGAGTACATGTTTGTTGGCCACCACCAACGGTGTCTTAAATAAGTGCAGTAAAAATATAGTGCATGAAGTTTTATGAAGTAATAAATATAATACATAATTTAAACACTAATCACATTATCGTTTAATCATTAATCATCACATTTGGCCAAGGTTCAAATCATATTTCCCATTTGAATCATCATTCAATATCATTAATCAATTGGTGTTGGTCATCATGCCTAGAACCCAAAATCCAAGTTGAATCATCAAAAATTATTATGAATCATGTGGTGTAGGTTGCCATTCCTAGCACCCCATAATCTCAATTGAACCATCATTCATTATTATGATTCATTTGTTGTAGGTCACCATGCCTATCACCCCCTAATCTCAATCTTGGATAACTATCGAGGAAGAATGCCATGTTCAAGTCCCAACTTCAAATTGGTCTATAACACCATGTCTAGCACCAAAAAAATATTATCCATTCAATAATTCATTAACTCACCATTATTTTCCACATAATTCCATTTCTATTCCAACTATTAGTTAAACAGTTCAAAGGCCATTAGTTAACTAAAAAATTAATTAATCACACAACCCATTAATTAATTCATTAAATTAATTAATCAATAGACACCATTCTCATTCAAAAATTAATTCATCCCAATTAATTATCCATATCAAATCTCAACATATCATAATTAAATATCACAATTAATTATCTTTGATCACATCATGAAACATAATTAATTCTCACAATTATTTATCTTACACAACCATCAAAATTATATCATAATTAATTCCACCCAATTAATTAACTTAACAAAAAAATTCAATATCTTAATTATAATATCTCAACCCATAAAAAATATCAAAAATATCTATTCGAGAACCCCCTTTATTTGTTCCATAATTTAATTATCAATTATTTCCCAAGGTAATCACAATTCAAATTGACTTTCCTAATTACTCCAATTTAGGGAAATAATTTATCAAGGGAATCTTGAAAACCATAATCTCACATTAACATATCATTAATCATGACTATGGGAATTCTATTTAGACCACCGACCTCTGTTTATTGATGGAAATTTTTGGGCAAAAATCCCTAAATGTAACATTGATGTATTTTTGGGTTGATTGAGTTTGTTGACAAAGCAGGTTTCTATAGAGAATTTTCGAGTTCCCAAGAATTTTTTGACAATCCTTGTTGAGAAAGAACAATGACAAAGGAAAGGGCGATCTGAAGGAGGTACAAAAGAGCAGTACAAGGTGGCGCCGTTTCCCAGGGTTTGCCAAATTTTTGGGGTCCAAAATTTGGAGTTTGGTGAGCATCGTGAAAATAGGATTTCCATGAAGATCATAATTTAATATGGCAAAGGCATGAATTTCGTGAAGATAAGATGCATTGTTTGGATTTCGCGAAGACCAAAAAAATGGAGGCGGTGATGCTTCATGATTACATCAAAATCTTCGCAAACGTCAGAGTTGAAGCGTATCGCGGCGGTGAAGGGCTTTGCGAGGGAGGTTCGCGGAGAAGGCGCGAAGGAATGGTGATGGTAATGCTTCGCGATTATGAAGAGTTCCGTGAATGGAAAATTGCCGTGGTGCTTCGCGATTTGGACAGAATTCCGGCGGAAACTTCGGAGCTTCGCGATTTGAAATGACGTGGCGTTGACTTCGCGCGGAAAGATCAAGGGTCGGTGGAATCCCCTATAAATAGAGGTCGACCCCCTCGAGAGAATTAGAGAGAATTTTCAGAGAAAATCCATTGCTCTCGGTTTGCAGAGGTGGTTCGCGAAGGCAGTGTGCTTCGTGAAAGGGGAGCTTCACGGTGGCTATTCTAGCTCCGCGAAAGGCGTGTGCCCCACATTGGCTCAGTGAGCTTCGCGAAGGCCTAAGCAATGCGAAGGTCTGTGCATCACGAGAGTGCTTCGCGATAGAGCTTCGCAAAAAGGCAGGAGCTTCGCGAAGGCTTGTTTGAGCTTCGCGAAATTGGGAGTTTCGCAAAGTAGGGTGCTTTGCGAAGGTGTTTCCAAAAGGAGTTTCCCAGTGTTTAGAGGGAAAGTGGTATTCATCAGTGGATGAAAGTTGGACTATAATAGAGTATCCATCAACAGTTAAGGATTCATGTATTCATGCAAATGAAGAGACCTACAGGTCTATAAACTGTGAGTGAATCCCTTCCAGAGCAGTGAGCTTAGGAAGAGGAAGAAGGTGATCCTCTCCACCAGCAGTGAGCCAGAGAGAGAGAAACAGGGAGTGACCCTTGGGAAAGTAGTGAGCTGACCCTAAACTTTGTAAAGGAAGTGAGCCTGGGCATAGATGTGATCTAGCCCGAACATTGTATCCATATCTAGTGAAGATTAGTGGAATTTGGTACGACCGGAAACCTGTCAGCATATGTTCCGTGGACGTAGCCCAGTTAGGGTGAACCAAGTAAAAATCTCTGCGTCTTCCTGCTAATTTCCCTGCATTGCATTTAAAGCATCATCATCAGATAAAAGAGAAAGTAAGTGATCATAACATTCACACAAGTGCAAACAAAGAGACCCTTGTAACAAAGAGGTCAAGATCCAGTGGGGCAGGATGAACTTTGAAAAAGAATATCCATACCCTGATTCACCCCCCCTCTCAGGGTATATAGGCCCCTATTGGTCCTAACAATTGGTATCAGAGAGATAGTTTTCTTTTATCAGATTTGTTTTCTTCGAACTTGGTGTAGTCGATCTGTGTGGTTGAATATTCAGTTTTCTCTTATCAGAATCTGCGTTGGGAAAAGGAAAAGCATCAAAGAAGAATCATGAGTCTGGTAATTTCCCTTAGTGTGGAAGTGTTTTTGGAAAAAGTGTGATTCAACTAAAAGAGTCAAACAGCTCACTGAAGGAAGGTCTTGATGAATCCGATAAGGAAAATATTGATTCACTCAATCATGATGTTGGGATGCGTGAAGTACATGAGCATTAGAGTGATACTAAAACAGAATAATAAATTGAAGGAATAATAGATATGCGAGCTGAGTTAGAGGCTGCTCTTGAGGAGATAGATGTTTGGAGAGCTAAAACAAAGAAATCTAACAAAGTTGTTCACGATTCCAAACTCTACATGCAGCAGTAGGAAGAAGAGAAGTCTGAGTTGATGGAAGAAATTGAGAAACTCAAGTTATCAACATGAGAGAACTCAGAATCAGTTAGTGAGTATAAGATTAAGATTGAAGAACAGAAAAGGGAGATCGATGGCTTGAATAGAAACACTGATGAAATTAAATATAAAGATATTTGGATCCAAGCACTGGAAACTGAGATCAACAAGCTATGAAGTTTGAATCAAAGGCTTATTGACATAGCTGCTGATCTGAGGGAGAAAATTAATCCTCAAGATGAATAACTGTGAAAGAGATCGACAATGGTTGAAAAATCAAAAGTTGATATCAAGGGAAAGAATTTTAACACAGATGAAATTCAAAATCTCAAGGCGAGAAATGATGATCTAGCTACATAGTTGTCTGAACAAGTTCAAAAGAATCAAAGGCTCCAACAAGATAACGAATCTATCTGTGAATCTGTTTCTCAAGAAAAATTGAAAGTAAAGGAGCAAAGTGGTATGGTAGAAAAGCTCACACAAGAATTGGCAGATGAGATGAGTCGTGGAAAGAATCACAGAAGGGAATTAAATGCCCAACTTAAATCAAGTGATATGAAGATTCAGAAGTTGGAAGAAGAGCTAGAATCCATAAAGAAGGAAGTGGAGAAATCCAATTCTAAAGGAATGCCAAAAATGAAGGATGCCTTACACTTTCTATTTGATCATCCTTCGACAAGTGATGATAAAATGAAGAATAGATATGCTGTTTCTGAAGTGAAACAACAGAATATTTTCTCAGCTCAAAGACCAGCAAGTTTCAGAAAAGCTAGTATTGGATTTGATGAATCACCTCCCATGCATGATAAGAAGATATCCATGAACAGTTCCAGGAGTGTAGAAAACCTTGTAGGTACTGGAGATAGGCCAAATAGGTCAGTTACAAAATGAATTGATGACATGTGCTATTTCTGCGGGATTCATGGTCACACGTCATGATTCTGTTCAGAGGCTCTAGAATACATTTCAGGCTGTGAAAACAGAAACCTTACTAAATCTAAGAATAAGAAGAAGCATCATGATAAATTAGAGAGAAGAGTTTCTCAGAGGAGAACATTCATCAGATGCTATTAGTGTGGAAGGATGGGACACACCATGCGTATGTGTCAGGAAGCTCAGGAGATCGATGTCAGAACAAGAAAAAAAGTTGCATCAACATCTCAACAGAGAAGTGATGAAATGAGGTATGCCTTTAATAGAAAATGTTTCATATGTTCTGATCATGGGCATTTGGCCAGACAGTGCAGCAAGAAGAAAGCGGGGAAGGAAAAAGACCCGAGAAAGAGATTTCCAACTCCAGTGGTACATAATGAGAAATTATACACTGGGAGACAAAGTGGTAAGGTGAAAAATAGTCTAAGAGCCTCAGGGGAATCACATGGAGCTGAACGAAAGGTGTATCAATCACCTCCTCTGTCGTACTCACAACCGCTCTCAAGGAGGGAATGTGAACAAACCTGGAAGATTAAGGGGAGATCTACTCCAGCTGTGATAAAGAAGAATGAATGTTCAATAGAGGACTCACCACCAGTGAAAAAGAGTGTGGTGACTCAGACATCTAATAAAAGAAAGATGAACAAATAATGCATTGAAAAATCCACATGTCGTGTTTCTCAGTGAGAGGTGAATGAAAGAGAAAGACCCCTAAGATAGGAGATGAAGAAAGGGAAGTTTCCAAACAGATAGGTTCCTACTCAGAGAAATAATTAAGGAAAATGGAATTTTGGTAGAACCTCAAAGAAGGAAATGTGTACTAGCAGTTTTATACCCCAAGCGGTGAGAAAGGCTGAGCCTACCAAATCTACATATCAGAAAAATGCTCAGAATGTAGGAAATGAATTCCTAGTCATATGGCCAAAACAGTTGAAGTTGGCTAGGCAGCTGGAGGAAGCAAGAAAGGAGTGTGATGCCCCCAAGAAAAAATCAAAGGGTTGACCTGTCAGGATCAAACTCTATCCTCGTCTTGAGGATTCGAGAATCAATCCCCTCTCCCTACATATATAAATGTTATTAACCGATGATTCATGTGTTTCAGTTTTTAGGGAGATACGATCCAAGGGGAAGTGGCATCTAAGGATGTGAAATGGAGATGTGATATGCTCTACAGTTTCAATTGATTCAAATCAGGTACCAGAGTTGAAGAAGAAAGGGACCAACAGAGCACAATAGAATGTGATTGTGTTATTAACTTTGTCTCTTGTTTCCTACAACTATTTTAAACTCAGTAGGCTTAGAGATTTTGTTAATGGCTCAACTCTGAGTGGAATATGAGAACAAATGATGCAGGAGGAAATGACTATTTATGGGTCTAAACTATTGGGCCTAACAACTGGAAGAGTTTCATAACACAGTGGGATCATTCTATATCCTAATAAGATGCATAATCTCAATATGATATGAAGGATGAATGTTTATGCTCGTGAAGAATGATTTGTGGAAAAGAAGCAACACACAGGTTTTCATGATTATCTATTTTTTTCTAACAATGTGGTATCAGCTGACTTATTTTAGGATACCAAGAAGCTACGAGAGAAAATAAAATGTATGTCAACAAAAATATGAGAGAATATGTTCAAGGAAATGACATCATTGAACAATGACACAGAGAAAAGTAGCTGAAAGAAATGAATCCACTAAAAAATGAGTCAGTGAACAGTTTCCTGGAAAAAGTGTTGAGAAAGAAAGCAACACAAAGGGAGAAGAAGTGGCTGATGCTGATTCAGAAGAAGACACTGATGATGAACAATAAAGTGTCAAGTATGTGTCTACAAGGAAGCCAAAGAGTTGAGTTGAAACTGATAGATAGAATATCATTAGTGATCAGTGAGCTACAGTTCAGACAAGAAGAATGAAATCCCTACAGCAGACATCATTACTATCACAGGTAGAGTCGAAATGCATTTTCCGATGCAACTGAAGATGAAAACTGGGTTCAGGCTATGAATGAAGAGCTTGATCAGATTGAGAAGAACCAGAATGGGAGATTGTTTCGAGGCCATCAGACAATAATGTCATTGGGACTAAATGGGTCTATTAAACATAATGAATGAAGATGGCATAGTGATTCGAAACAAAGCACGACTAGTGTGCAAGGGATACTCCCAGATTGAGGGTTTAGATATTGATGAGACATTTGCACCGGTTGCAAAGCTGGAGACAATCAGATTATTCCTAGCCATTGTAGTGCAAAGAAAGTTCAAAGTGTTCTAGATGGATGTCAAGACTTCATTTCTAAATGGGTTTCTGGAAGAAGAGGTGTACATTGAGTAGCCAGATGTTTTTCTCATTCATGAGGATGAGAACAATGTTTTCAGGCTGAAGAAGGCGTTATATTGGCTGAAACAAGCACCAAGAGCATGGTACTGAAGGCTATATCAGTATTTTAAGAAGATTGGTTTTCAGCGTGGGGGATTTGATTACAATATTTATTTCAACAACAATAGTAATCAAAGGATGATGAGGCTGGTCAAGGAAGAAGACATAATATTTGGAAGATCAGATGAAGCATAGTGGAGACAATCTTCTGAATTCATGAAACATGAGTTCGAAATGTCTATGATTAGTGATCTGATGTTTTTCCTTGGTTTACAGGCTACACAAGGCAGGAATGACAAATTCATTTATCAATCCAAATATGCCAAGGAGGTCCTGAGACGGTTTGGAATGGAAAATTCCAAGGAGATGAAGACTCCGGTTTCCACCCAGATGAAATTATCAAAAGATGAAGATGGCAAGGCAGTTAATATCACAGAATACAGGAAAATTATCAGAAGTTTGTTGTACATTACTACAACAAGGCCTGATATTGTTTTTGCCACATTCCAAGCAGCGAGATATCAGAGCAATCCCAAGGAAATCCACATGATTGTAGTGAAAAGAATACTTCAGTATATCCAGGGAACAGCGGAATTCAGCTTGACATATACTGACAAATATCAGACAGAGTTATTGGGATATACGGATGCAGACTGGGCCGGTTCAGCAGATGATAGAAAATCAATGTCAGGTGGTGCATTCTATCTTGGTGGATTCTGTATTTCTTGGCTAAGCAAGAAGAAAGATTGCATTTCATTGAGCACCGCAGAAGCTGAGTATATTGCGGCCGCTCAAGCATGCACACAGTTATTGTGGATGAAGCAGTAGCTTGAAGATATGGGAGTTGAAGTGAAGTCTCTGATCAGAATCCAGTGCGACAACTCAAGTGCTATAAATCTTAGCCAAAATTCTGTCCATCATTCAAGGACAAAGCACATTGTGATTAAGTATAATTTTATCAAGTAGATGGTTGCGCAGGGAATCGTGAAGTTGGAGTATGTGCCTATAGAGCTACAGGTTGCAGACATTCTGACGAAGGTCTTACCCAAGGAAGCTTTTGAGAGGCATCGACTGGCTTTGGGAGTTCAGTCAATTCCCCACACTTGAAATAGTGTGGATGTGGGACCCCCCTCTCCCCGAGGTATGATGTGTTTTTCCCTAATGTGTTGATATGTGTTCTATACTATGTTACAGACTACAAAGGAGTGTCCTTTGGGTTCGTTGACAAAGGGGGAGAAAATAGTGATTGTTCAAGGGGGAGACAGTGTGGAGATTTGATAAATCATGAATGATATGGGGAGAAGCTGACTAGTGGAGCAGCCAGATAGGGGGAGAAATGAAAAAGGGGGAGAGATTATTAAATCTGACGATGCTATAAGTGATCGATCAAAGAATAGATATCACGAAAGCTGAGGATCGTGATAAAAGCAGAACAGTGTTGTTGGTATGGTGTGAAAAGGTGTGCAGCAATCACCAATTGGGATCAGTGTGGTTCAACAATTGGTATCAATTTAAGAATTGGTATCATGTTGGAATCGAAAATTGGTGTTTGACATGAAGTGATTCATTGATGAACTTTTCATACTACTCTTGTTTCTCATGCCGAGCATTGCTCATGTGGTCTTAGAGTATGTGTTGAGTGATTCCTTGAACACTATCATAATCACAAGAGGCGAATGGTGGTAGCGACTGGAGGAAGACTCAGTGAGGTATCAAAGTGCAGAAAATCTTTTTGAGAAGAGTTGTGAAGAGTTGTCAACAAACCCAAAGGGGGATATTGTTTGGAAAAAATCCCTAAAGGTAACATTGAAGTATTTTTGGGTTGATTGTGTTTGTTTACAAAGCAGGTTTCCATAAGGAATTGTCGAGTTCCCATGAATTTGTTGACAATCCTTGTTGACAAAGAACGATGACAAAGGAAAAGACGATCTGGAGGCGGTACAAAAGAGAAGTACAAGGTGGCGCCATTTCCCAGTGTTTGCCAAATTTTTGGGGTCCAAAATTTGGAGTTTGGTGAGCATCGCGAAAATAGGGTTTCTGTGAATATCATAATTTAATATGGAAAAGACATGAATTTCATGAAGATAGGATGCATTGTTTGGATTTCGTGAAGACCAGAAAAATGGAGGCGGTGATGCTTCACGATTATGTCAAAAGCTTCGCGAATGTCAGAGTTGAAGCGAATCGCAGCGGTGAAGGTCTTTGCGATGGAGCTTTGCGGCGAAGGCGTGAAGGAATGGTGAAGGTAATGCTTCATTATTATGACGAGCTCCGCGAACGGAAAATTTCCATGGTGCTTCGCGATTTGGACAGAATTCCGGCGAAAACTTCGGAGCTTCGTGATTTTAAATGATGTGGCGTTGACTTCGTGTGGAAAGATCAAGGGTCGGTGGAATCACATATAAATAGAGGCCGACCCCCTCGAGAGAAGTAGAGAGAATTTTCAGAGAAAATCCATTACTCTCGGTTCACAGAGGTGGTTCACGAAGGCAGTGTGCTTCGTGAAAGGGGAGCTTTGCGGCGGCTATTCTAGCTCCGCAAAAGGTGTGTGCCCTGCGTTGGCTCAGTGAGCTTCGCGGAGAGGCTGGAGCTCCGCGACAGCCAAAGCATTGTGAAGGTCTGTGCATCGCGAGAGTGCTTCACGATAGAGCTTTGCGAAAAGGCAGGAGCTTCGTGAAGGCTTGTTTGAACTTCGCAAAATTGGGAGCTTCGCGAAGTTGGGTGCTTTGCGAAGGTGTTTCCAAAAGGAGTTGCCCAGTGTTCATAGCCAAAGTGGTATTCATCAGTGGATGAAAGTTGGACTATAACAGAGCATCCATCAACAGCTAAGGATTCATGTATTCATGAAAATGAAGAGACCTACAGGTCTATAAACTGTGAGTGAATCCCTTCCAGAGCAGTGAGTTAGGAAGAGGAAGAAGGTGATCCTCTCCACCGGCAGTGAGCCAGAGAGAGAGAAATAGGGAGTGACCCTTGGGAAAGTAGTGAGCTGACCCTAAACTTTGTAAAGGCAGTGAGCCTGGGCATAGAAGTGATCTAGCCCGAACTATGTATCCACATCTAGTGAAGATTAGTGGAATTTGGTATGACTGGCAACCTATCAGTGTATTCTCCTTGGACATAGCCCAGTGAGGGTGAACCAAGTAAAAATCTCTGCGTGTGCCTGCTAATTTTCCTGCATTGCATTTAAAGAATCATCATCAGATAAAGAAGAAAGTATGTGATCATAACATTCACACAAGTTCAAACAAAGTGACCCTTGTAACAAAGAGGTCAAGATCCAGTGGGGCAGTAAGAACATTGAAAAAGAATATCCATATCCTGAATCACCCCCCCCCCCCTCTCAGGGTATATAGGCCCCTATTGGTCCTAACCGAAATTACCCTATAGGAAATCTCAAAAAGAGAAACAGCACAATGCCATCGATCAAGATTCAAATCTAAATCCCTAAACCAAAATTAAGATCAAAAGCATCAAGATCTTGAAAATAAAGATCTAGATCCACAATACTAGATCAAGATCTCAAACCATAGGTTTAGATCCAATAAAATAGTGGAGATATTCTGTGAAAATATTTATGAACGATTGAGGAAACAATGATAGAAAGAACCAAAAGAAATACACTTACAAGGAAGAGAGAGGATCTTCAATCCGGGATTTTGATCTCAAAGAACGGTGTTCAGATCTCCTTGGAATCCCATTGGAAGGCTCTGAGATTACCCAGAAATTGTCAAGACCGGGCCCAGGTATAATTAGATAGGTTTTGGGGGTTCGAGTGGTTTTAAAACAATGTTTTGGATGAAACAAATCCACACGCACAGTTTCAACTAGGAGGCCGCATTGTTAGGCCAAACCGTGCGCGAACAGTGAGGTCTTCCACTAACCGCATGGATCAATGGAACATAGTTAATAAAACCATGAGCCAACCATGAAGACTTCCATTGCCCGCACTATTATCTTGCGCACGGTTTGGCCAAACCTCAAGCAAACCACACACAACCCCTATCTTCCCATGTTCCTCAAAACGTTACCCAAACACACCCCAGGTCTTACCCCAACCCGAAAGGCACATAATAAAAAACAGTACCTGAAATCATACCCGATATTTCTCTATAAATGGCCAAGAGATTACACATATCCCAATTTATTATCCCTATTTTACTCGTGTTAGGCTTACTGAGGTGAAAAAAAATATGAAGGTTACTATTTATAATGAAAAAATTAAAAGGGACACATATAAAAATTTTGAATTTTCTGATTAAAAATTTGGTGACCATATTTCTATATTCAATTTCTATGAGTGAAATAATTTCATTTTAAGATTAATACACAATTGTTGATGAAAACTATTTTTTAGAAAAATATATTTTTGAAACTAAAATATGACTTATTCATATCCCATTTTTATAAATAAAATTAGATGAATGATAAAAAATTTCATTGAATATAAATATATAAATTTCCTTAAAATAATTATTCAATAGTGATTAATTTATTTTATTAATAAAAAACACATTCCACTTATTAAATTAGTATTTTGAAAAAGTTACGCTTTTAATTTCAAATGTTATTTATTTTTATTTCTAATCAATTAATCACCAATATTTAAATTTTATATATTTTTAATGATTTTTTTCATAATTTAGTTTTCCTTATTCATGCTCATCATTTAAATGTATAAGACATTAATACCTCAATTAATATTTCAATAGTATATTATGGTTTTTATTAACTCGTATGGGGAATGTATCATATAGTATTTAAGAAAATATTTTTAGTTGTATAGATAAATATCATAAAATCACAAGGAATTAAACATAGTTTAAAATTCACACCAAATTCCATGAAAATCACTCAACCATTAATTTCTAAAAAAGTCATACCTACTATTTGAATTAATTTGAAAACCATTTTTCAAACAAATTTATGTTCATATTTTGGGAGTATAGACTAGTGAGATTAAAGTGGAATTAAATATATTATAATAAGAACTATAATTTTTTATTATCTCATACCTCCCTCAACAAATGTTCAACTGTCAAATTTATGTATATAATTCAAAATATTTTCTTTTAAATTTACGGTCTCCATATTCATCTAGTTTTAGTATTCCCATGACTATAATAAATTATATTTTGACAAAATAACATTTAATTTACATATTATAGAAATAAATTTAGCCATATATATATGAAAATATATTATTTAATTTCTATTTTATTTATATACATAACACACCTAGTTCTCGTATCTCATATGATCAATGTGGGATCCCAATTTCCAATTTAAATCTAGATTCAATGGACATATATTAATCATGAGTTGGATCCCTAACCTATTCTATTTGACCAAGAATAATACACTAGGTTCATGTTAAAATTTGAAATTTCCCAAATTTATAATTCCAATTAAAAAATAATATGACTTATCAAACATCATTTATTTATTTCCCAACAGTATTTTTAAAAATGTAATGGAAAACATAACTCAAAAGTCATGAATTACAGAAAAATTGAACTCACAGAAATACTTCAAAATATGAATGTAATTTTCACCCATGAAGGAATCATTGACATTTTATTTTATTAACCTACATACATATAGAAAAATTTAATTATTTTCAAGAGACATTCCAAAAATAGTGTTGAGAGGGAGGAAATTTGAAAAAGAATTTTGGTGTCCTTGATGTGTATAGAATTGATTCATAGTTAAGGATATGATAAATACATATCTACCCCACAGATAATACATAACATTATCAAAAATGTTGAATCATGTGGTGGGAGAAATGTTTTATTCAAATATAATTAAAAATTTAGAAGTTCAAAGAATATTGAAGGGATTAAATTAAATTTGAAAACAATAAATTTTATAGAAATTCATATAGATATCATAATTGTTTTTTAAAATGTATTTTAGTTATTTTTAAACTGTAAAAATAATTACAAATTAAACTAAAAAATTATCATTTTAATGAAAATACATTTTTGGAATGCTATCAAGATTTTGAAATTTTTTCTCAACATGATTCCCAAAACTCTATATATGGGAAATCTATACACCCATTCAAGAAAATTAATTTATAATTTTCAGAAACATTGTGAAATTCCACCACACATAGATGAAAGTAGCATGAGAAATAAATACGACGAATTAAAAAATAAATAATCAAAAATAGTAATTTCTTAATATAGGGATTTTACCATATCAATTTAGTCAATTATAATCTCTCATTGACATTTTCAAATATCCCAATGGTTATAAAATTATATTTCATAAAATATTAAAATATTTAAATAATATATTTATTTAAGAGAACCTATTTAATTAAATAAACTATAGGAAATATTCTGGGAGATTATTTTCAAAATATCTTCAATAAGTGGATCCTCATTGTCCATGAGAAAAACTTGGATTTATTCTCTTGTAATTTTTATTGATGCATTATATTATCTAAACACCATGGAGGACTAGATTAAATGTTGTAGTAATTGAATTGGTCTCATTTTTATTCTTATAAAAATAATTGAAAAAATAGTAATAAAATGAATCATTTGTTGACTCCATTAAAATGATAGGTTTATAGTCACCAGTTAGACTTCTATAATGCATCAAATTTCAAGGAAAGATATATAAAAAATTTCATTCAGATTCCCCTATAACTATTTTTTTATTCTCTACCCAGTGACCATAAAGGGAATATTATCCTACTCAACCAAATCAACATATACATTGACCATCTAAATTATATTGGTTAATGGGTAAGACCATTTGACATAATGTTTTCTAGTAAATAGATTCAAAATTATGTTAAATAGATAAACCCTTTTTCCATCCTTAACATCCCTATTTTGGATGGTAGAGTAATGAATGTGTTTGGTTTTTTAATATTTGGTCATTCTTGTAATAGTCTCTCTTGATTTCCTCTAACTCACTCAACTCTAACAATCTTCTCTCTCTGTATGACATAGAAACATAGTATAGGGCCTTTATTTCTCAAAATGACTTATGAAGAAACTACACATGAAAAAATAATGTCTTTACAAAGATCATACTATATGGATACATCTTTATTGGGGCCTTGTAAGAAATATTGTAAGACCAAAAATCCCCATCCAATTATATTTTCCATTCTTTCCTATTATTTGAGATTATCTTCACCAAAATCCATTTAATCTATCTATTCATAACATTAGTCTTCCTAGTAGAATATGGGTTATAGTCATTTCAAAAACCATGGGAACAACCGTAATTTTAAATTAAAATATTTGGATTTTAAAAATGAATTGAGTTACATTTTATTTAATAAATCCCTTGGTAACAATGAATCATGGGAAACTATTTTTGTATGAACATAACAACACTTGAAGTGATTTTTTTGGGAGAGAAAGAGACCGAACCCACATGAACACGTATTCTACAACCACATTTATATAGTCATTTCCATAAGATGATGAAAATGGTCACAAAATTTCTATACCCCAAGTATCAAATTTTTTTCCTCCGTATGTCTTTTTTGGTAGCACCTTACTTTTTCCAACATTTCTAACCTAAGAAATTTTCAATGTCCTACAATTTGAATAGTAGAATCATTGAACATAGTGGGATAGTAGAGTAAATCATGTATAAAATTTTAGGATGTTTTATCACCCCCAATCTATCTAATTCAAGGTGATACGTGACATTTATTATGTACGGGATGCATTTCATCCTCAGTCACACATCTCAGAAGAATTCAATCAACACATCTTATAAAATGTAATGTATCATCCTAGATATAAAATTTCATCTTGTAAATAAAATTATTTCATCAAATATATAAATAATCCGTGAAAAAAAATAATATATTAAATATTTGGGAAACATTTCATACCTTTAATATTTCCTCATAGAAGAAGAAAAAAGTTACCCATATAGAAAACAAGTTTCTGTTTCTTTTGGTTTTTTAGCATGGGTGTTGGCCAGCTAGGATAAATTTTCAACAAAAAAATTTTCAACTCATTTATTATTTTATCTTTCCAAATAAAACTATATTAGTGTAATATTTCATTCCATAATCCTTATATTTGTATCCTTTTTATCCATTAAATTTGTGATAGCAGAATGGTGTGTGAAAATGGTTATATTGGAATCGACTATACTCTATCTAAACTTATCTATAGAAAAATGAAAGATGAAAACAATTTTTTAGTTGTGTTATAATTGTTTTGAGTATCATCTAATAGCTTTCTAGAATTTTAAGTATCATTAAATATATTATCATTTATCATCCTAAAAAAACACATATAGACACAAAACTTGCATCAATGATCACCTTAAAAGGAAACTTCTAACATGGGGATGTGATCAGTGGTGATGTTTTGAGATTTTCATCAAGTAAAATAAATATTTTGAAGAATTTTTCATCTATATAAAATAGTTAACCCCTAATAATTAGTTATCATAAAGGTATTTGTATTTTTGGTAAATCATTAATGAATCTCCAACAAAAACTGACGTATCTAAAGAAACTCATAATTTCAATTACATTTATAGGTTGGGATTGTTGTATTTTATCTATATTATTGAATAATCAAAATCTATCATAATAAATCAAACTTTATAACCCAATACATTATCTCAATGACCATTAATTGGGACTTTTCCCTTTTTGAAACAAGATTTGTTTCCAAGAATATCTCAAAAATAGAATTGTAATAGTCAGAACTGTTTTTAATGTAACATCTAGTAATTGAAAAATCACCCATTAGAATTTCAGTTATCCTCTCAATCATCTCAGATAAATCAACCATCCTGTATTTTTGAAAAGTGTTTCAATCACAAAAAAATACAAAGGGAATTCAACAGTATGTATGTGTCTTGAATGGACAAGTAGGTATTTTACCAATTCACAAAATAATATATATCTAGTTGTAACTGTAATATTTATCAAGAATGAAACTGAATAAATTTTTAGCTAACCTAGCTAAAATTTGTTCAAATATTTTCATTGAAAATATTCCTTTTTCTTGGGGTATCATTAAGTTTCTTGTATTATATAAATACTCTCCAAATTAGTGATATCAATACAGAAACATGTGTATTTTTCTCATTTTTATCAATTGTGACTCTGTTCTATGTATGGAAAACATAGAAGGGGTTCAACCATGGACTATCTGAGTTTGGAAATTTACTACAACATCCAGTAATCTAATCACTTCCTCTATAACCACATCCTTCATTCTAGGATTCAATCATATATATTCTTCAAATATAGTCCTATGGTCTTGACCCATTGGAATTCCATGCATATAATATAATGGAATTATACACTTAATATTTTGAATACAATATCCAATAATAGAATTAAACATATTTATGGAATTAAATATTCATTCCTATTATATTTACTATAAAATAGAAGAGATTATAAGAGGTAATGCTATGAGATGACCAAAAAATGGATATATCAAATGAGATTATTGGGGTTTGAGCTCTAGATCGGGTGTTTGTTGACTTTTTGGAAGACACATGACTCTGGGAGGTTTAAGGTCCTCATGTTACTTTTTAAGAAAGGTTGTGTAAAAATATACTTATTCATCACTATTGATCCAAAAAAATTTATCCTCACACATATATTATATTATTAGGTTAAAAAATTTGTTCTAATGAAAACACATCATGGAGCTACATGATTTCCTCTTAAAACTCATCTAAAGGAATCACCAACTTTCTAGAAATAATTCCCAGTTAGTATGGAATCGGGATATCAAATAAACAAATAATTTATTCAAAATTTTCACAAAAATCCTCATATTTCTCATTAAATAAGTCTCGTACTCCAAGAATCTCATCTCTATATTTGATTTGGTCTTTTATGGGCTCTTTAGATTTTTTGAAAACAATAAATTCCACTTTATTTCGTCCATATTAAGCAATAATTTTCCCTTTTATATATAAATTATATTTCCATCTATTAATATAAGGGGCCTAATAATATGTTTCTTTAATTCTTAGCCATATTCCACATATAATATCATAAAATTAGAAGGAATAAATACCTTCCAACTCCAATAGAAAATTCATCCAGTGTAAGAACCTTGGTTTTCACTCATGTATAAATCCTTTAAATATATATCGAAATCATTAATTTGGACCTAATATGGATTCCCAATGAGTTAGAAAAGGTCTTAGGGTTGTCCATGGTATGTTTTCATCCCCGAACCCATCTTTTTGGGAAAACAAGCAATGTCCAAGGGTCAGCGTATAGTTTGGATAACTATGCTGATGGAAATTTTTGAACAAAACCATATTTCATAGTTTGTGCATGGTTATGCGGACTAATGATACAATTTCCTATTCTTACTAGGTATATGTTCATGTTATGCACGTGGTTTGTCAAACTGTGTGGACAAACCATGCATAGAACATTATTCTAGGGAAATTATTCTTTTTTTCGTTTATGATTTAATTATTTCCCTCCTTCCCAAATTTGAATACATGATTAACATTTTCCCTCTCATTTTTTAAATTTTTGATGGCCTATGGTAGGAATCAATAATTATCCTTCATCTTGGATCTATTCGAGCTTCCTTTTGTAATGTTGGATGCACAATGGTATGTACTCGAGTCCGTTTAATCCTTTCCTCTTCTCTCTTGCTCTCGACCAAGTTATCAGGGTACGCGAGTTTTTACTCTTTTTATAGATCTACTCTTATCTAAGGCAAATAAAGGGATGATAATAGAGGAGGACTGTCAAAAAATCATAAGGTGGGGGTCTATAACTCATCCCTCAAGATCATTGATTTTGGAATTGTTGTTTGGGGCCCACTAATTTCATCAGGTTCAATTAATATAATTTATATTCCATGATTATAATCAATACAACTATATAGATTTTCTCCTCCCATATATTTAATTAATTGTGTAGTTGTTATGCCCATAACTCCATCCATCCCATGAAGTATTTTATTCCATAATTGGGTTTTTAGTTTTTTACACGTTTGAGAAACTGTTCAGCTGTGACTTGGATTGACCCTTCTCAGGGTATTATTTTCTATATTAAATGGATGGATTAATATTGTGAATTTCATAATGGAAAGTACAATGTATGCTCACCACTTGTCCCGGCTAAGGAATATGCATCAATTGATAAATAAATGTGTAATGGAAATTGGAAAGTATACTATGTACGTGACATGACTAGATTAATTGTCAATGATTAATTGGTTTCATGACCACATCACCCCTTACCACATTAACGGAAAGTAGAAGAATTATCCTTAACTATTGAATATGATTTAAGTGGAATTAGCAAAGGTTTCACACTGCATGGCCTTATCACAATAATGAAAGGAAAGGATTGAACCAAATAGATTTATTGATAAATTATGATTTTATTAAAAGGTTTAATTCTTTTTAACCTTATCACACTAATGAAAGAACATTCTTGAAAAAAAGGAAATATTACATGACTTTATAATTAAACATGAATATAATAAATCGAGCTCACCATGGCTTCTGATCAAGGAATGCCTTGAGCACTTGGGAACCCCATTCCCATTCAAGGATATAGATTTCATATGTTGAGACCCCCTAGATCCTAATCCATTCCTATTATTTGGATGTCCATTATGACACTGTAGGGTCTCTTTAATATTTTTAAATGATTCCTTGGATATACTCCTTGGATCCATTAATGACAAGTAGCTTCCATGGCTACATCCCATAGGGCCATGTATCTATATATCCCCATTTTACATTGGATGATCACTATGGATTTGGTAGGAACCTTATTATGGAATTCCTTTAAATATGATACATAGATAACACTCTTATACTTAGCCGGGCTATAGTTACTACTGATTTGGTGACATTTGAGGTATAGATTGCCTTGGTTAATAAATTGGAACTAAATTATCAAATGTCATTATAGGTTTATATGACATAACATTAAATCTTTACTATTGTTAACATGTGGCTTATTTATAAGCTGTTAATAATAAATTAATGGACAAGATATGCTCATATGACAGTAGAGTTTTGAAGAAGGTATTTGGGTTTATAGTTACATTATACTGCTTTACTTTATACATGTATAAAGGGATACTTGCACACTGTTACATTTCCATTACATAGGCTGGATGTTATAGACACTACTGGTGGTGGAAACTGAGACTTATCTCACACCCTCTACAGGTTCTGTTTGGTACCTGTAGTAGATTACATGGTTGTAGGTATTGACAAAGGAAAGCATGTGGCTTCAAGAACTTTATTGCTTGTTGTCTGGTATGGATCTTGATAGAAAATGATTGAGATTAAGCTCAATATTCTTTGGATAGTATATTATTTAATTTTTACTTATGTTGAACATGTTAAACTAATTATCTTGTATCCATGTCTTTCAGTTTCCTAATGACATGACATATCATCAGTTGTTGAATGTTATTCTAGTTTTTTCAATTATTAATGTTGTTGTCTCTATTTTCCTATGTGCCTTCTATTTTCTTATATTGCTTCCACTATCTACCTTTATCTATAATCAGTCGTTGAACTACACTTTTTTAATGAGGGCATAGTATCCACATAGAAACACCATAGGGCTTCACTATTAGATTGCAGCCTCTAGAATTTATAGAGATGTGCTTGAGGCAATGGGGCCCACCAGGCTTAGGGACCACATTAAGTGGAATCTAAGTCTGGTACATCACAAAGTGGTATTATGGGAGTTTCCATTCCCAGTTTACTATTTAGAGAAAATATATTGGATATTTGGAACATCTAGGACTTGGTTATAAGCTGTTCATGGGTATTGTGAACCAATGTTAAGGGTAAAAGGCATGTTGCCAAAATTATAATTGATGTTCTAGTTTTTCCTATTATAGTTGACATTATTTCACTATTGGGTGATGCACATGTTGTGGGGTGTTGTTCATTGTAACATTGTATTGAGTATTTTCTTTTATCATTGACCCGATGATATGAGGGCTAGGAGAATTGTCACATTCCCCATTATAGGAACCTATAATTCTCATGTCATTCACATTGCCATTCCTTATATGTGAATTTCACTATTTTGGATCTCTTGATATGCCTGTGATTGTTGACTGATATTGTGATAGTTAGCTTATGCTATTATTACTATTAGTTGTTATTGAGTGATTTCATGTCTCAATTCCTGAGGTGTATGAGCGATCATGGCTTGGAATGAGTAATTTTCTGAGTCAAGATGTTGTGTTTTAGAAAATGTGTGTCATATATAGGGATAAGTTGTATGGGAACTAATTCACCTGAAATGACTTTCAATTATAAATTGAATCAAGACTTCTAAAATGAAATGGTTGCACATCCTTATCTCACCTTGTAGTGCTTTTGAAAGGCAGAGGACTGAACTTGGTAATTAAATGTAAAATGAAATAAAACGTATACAAGAGAACTTAATGATACTTGGACATCTAAGTGGGTAGTTTGGGTCGTATTTCTGGGTTGTTTTTGTTGAACTTATGCTAGTGAGGCTGCCATTGTTCTTAATCTTGTTATGAGGTGTGTTATTGGAATTTTCAAAACAATTATTCCCCGATGTCCTCATATCGTATGCCATGAGTGTGGTAGAGAACATTCTCCAGACATGGTGGTCCCTAAGACACCACTCTTACCTTCATGAGTGCCAATTGAGGCACTGCCTTGTATACAAGATCTAGAAAATGAGGTCAATGTTTGTGATAATTTCATAGGTCTGATGAAGTCCACGTATGGTGCTACACAACTTGCACCTACGATGGCTGATATAAATCGTGAGTTCTAGAAGCAACATACTTCTATTTTTAATGGGGAGAGCGGTCCATAGGCTACTAATTTGGGGATAGAATCCACCTTATCTATCATTGAGAATATGGATATGACTTGAGAGTGGATGTTAATGATTTATACTTCCATGCTTCGGGACTCAGCCATGTTTTGGTGGGATGTGGTTACCCAGACTGTCGGTCATCAGGGAATGTTAAGGGTTGATTTCTAGACATCCTTTTATGAACATTTTCTTTACTCTAATATTGAGAGCTGATATATCCAGATAGTAGATGCATTTTGAGTAGGGTTCTATGTCAGTTATGGAATATTTTTCATGTTTTAAAGAGTTTTCATTATTTTCATCGCTTCTAGCTCATGATGAGATTTCACATGATGGATGCTTCGAGGATGGGTCACGTATTCCATCTATATGCAGGTGAATGTATTTTTACTTATTTCATTTTCTACAATTGTAAATTAGGCTCATTGAACTATGTGTAACCTAAGGGAGGAAAACAATATCGGGCATAGAAGACAAGTGTTACGTCATGCCAGCAGTTATTCTGTTGGTAAGAAATATTCTATTGATGATTTTTAAAGTGAAATGAAAACCAAAGTGCCCATTTTTATATCTCTTTATAGTTTCATTAGTGTATATGATGGGGGCACAGTAAGCCTCAATGTGACAGGCTCCTAATGGAGAGCTCGGCTTATGGCCGTATGGGGAATCTCCAATGTTTCTGCAAGACTTTTCCACCAGCCTCAAGTGGAAAAGGATCAGTTTCAGATCAAAATTCAAGAGTGAGTTCTTTTACATTGCATCAGGAATTTTGTTGGAATAACACTAGTAGGTCTGGACGAGGAGGATTTCATGGTTGTGGAATCCAGACCCCAGATAACATGCAACGCCAATAGAGCAGTTATGATCATGGTAGTCCAGCTGTTTCACAGGGTTGTGGATCATTCTAATTGAATGCACTACAATTGATACATGTGGAGAAGGATGTGGGACCTACTATAGTACAAGGTACTATTCTTGTGGCATCTACTAGAGCATATGATTTATTTATACTGTTTCTTCGAACACTTTTATCTTTGTATCTATCGTTGAATGTCTCAGACGAGAGATACTATATTACAATGGTGTAATGAACCTAGATACACTATTAGGGGTACGAACAGAGGGTATATGCCAATGTAGAGACTTTCCCCTTGAAGTAGGTAGTTACCCTTTCTTATAGAACCTATTTGTTCTCAAGATGAAGGGATTTTATTTCATTATTAGGATGGATTGGTTGGTTTAATATCCTACTTTTGTGGACTTTTAGCGTCGTAGGGTATCTTTTAAATCACCAAAGGAATGTGGTTATCTATATACGGGTAGGGGTGAAATCGTGGCTAGAATAGATGGACCTAAGAATCATGGGCTAAATGGAGTGACTTCCCAAATTATAAATCTCATCATGGAGGATCATGGTTTACAACTAGCTGATTTCCCTCTAGTAGTGAATCGTTTAAGGGATTTCTTTCGCGATAAATTTTATGGAAAACCTTATGAGATAGAGGTATATTTTATAATTGATCTTGTTCTAGGACAAACACTAGTTTTCATTACTCCATATAGGATGGAACCTTCAAAGAGTTAAGAGAACAATAGGTTGTTATAATATTTAGAATGCATGAGGATTTATATTTCCCAATTCATCCTTTAGGGTTTTCACATTCATTTCACCAAAAAGATGGATAGAACCTTATGTCTATGATGGGATTATAGAAGGTTAAACAAACATATGGTCAAGAACCGATATACATTTCTTTGAATCGAAGATCACTTTGATCATCTTCGAAGAGAAAATTTATTCTCTAAGATCGACCTGAGATTTGGTATTCATCAGGTTCAAGTCATACCATCTGACATACCTAATACAACATTCTATAGCAGGTATGGTTTGAATGAGAACTTTGTGATGTCATTTGGTCTTACGATTATGCCTTTTTTTCCTGGCTCTGATAAATAGGGTGTTCCACCCCTATTTGGACTCTATTATCATAGTCTTTGTGAAAGACATCATTTTGTATTCTCACACTCATAGAGAACATTCCAAACATCTTGAGATCATTCTGAGTACACTGAGAGAGAATCATCTTTATTCCAACCTTGCTAAGTGCCACTTATGGATTGAAAAAGTTCACTTATTGGTTCATATATTATTATAATCAGTAGTATGTATTGACCCACAAAAGGTTAGTGGTTTTGTATCCATGGAGAAACCTCGAAACATGTTTGATATACAATGTTTCCCAGGGGTGGTACGATATTACATGCATTTCATATAGGACTTTTCATGTCCTGCTTCACCTATTACTGGTCTTACTAAGAAGGGTGTAATGTTCCTATGGTCAGAAGCATGTGAGAAATTCTTCTAGGAGATGAAAGGGAGGCTTGTTTCCAAACCTATTCCGACTCTTCTAGAGCCTGTAATAGGATATATAATCTTTTGTGATACCTTAGGAATCATCCTGGGACTAGTGATAATGTAGGAGGATAGGTTTGTTGCATATGGATCTCGGTAGTTGATGCCTCATTATAGAAATTACCTGACATATGACCTAGAGCTAACATCAGTTTTCCATAGATTACATTACTAGAGACACTATATTTTATGTGAGCACATTATGGTGTACAAAGACTACAAGATTCTCAAATATATGTTTTCACAGTGTTACATGAACCTCAGAAAGTCGATATGGGTCAAATATATATGATCCTTTAATTTTGAGCTTTCCTATATTCTTGGGAAGTGAAATGTAGTTATAGATGCACGTAGTTAGAAAACATAAAAAACAAGATTCATGGGATACTAGTGATGAATGGAAGTTAATATCCCTCTCTTCTGAGATGCATCTGGAGTTCCAAGGTAATCACAAGCAGTATTATATCTCATATTTGACTTTTACCTATTCCCTTATTGATAATTTTAAGGGTAGATAATTTTTTGATCCTAAAATCTTGGTACTTCATGAGAGCATATTAGGAGATAACCCACCTACGAATAGATTTGTAGACAAAGACAACATCCTGTGTATTCAGGGAAATGTATGGGTTCTTACATATATGAGAAAGGATTTGATGCATGAGTCCCACTATTCATAGTAGGAAATTCATATGGGCATCTAAAAAATGTATTGATTTATGTGATTCTAGTATTGGTGGTCTATAATGAAATTTTTGATAGAATGCTTTATCACTAGGTGTTCCACCTGTCCGTAGGTGAAGGTGGAGCACTAGAAATGTGTGGGATTACTACTACAACTTTTAGTCCCAAAATTGAAATGGGAATATGTTGAAATAGATTATGTAGTCGTATTAGCTAGGTCACCGAGGAGTAGTGATGTTATGTGGGTATTCATTGACTGATGAAAAATACAACCAAATTCATACCTATTCAAGAGAATTTCTCCGTTGATGTACTAGGAAGACTATATGTCTGTGAGATCGTACGACTATATGGGGTTCCATGTACTATCATTTTAGATAGGTATGTCAGTTTCAATTCACAGTTATGGTAGGGTTTGTAGAAAGCTTTGATAACACATGTGCATCTAAGAACAACTTTTCACCCTCAAACCGATGGACAATCAGAATGGAAAATATAGGCTCTAGCTGATATGCTTTGAGCATGTTTAATTTACTTTAGTGGATCTTAGGAAAAGCATAACCATAAAGTCGAGTTATACATTAATAAAAGATTCCATGAGACAATTTATATGGCTCTATTTTAGGCCTTATATGGTAGGCCATTCCTTTCACCCCTATGTTGGCTATAGGCAGGTGAGGTATACCTATTGAGTGCTCATCTTGTTAAGGAGACTTCAGATCAGGTTCAACTGATCAGAATGTAAATGACTACATTTGAGTCTAGATATAAATCTTATATCGATCTCCATCAATGAATTCTTTATTTTGAGGTTATAAATCATGTTTTTCTTCAGGTATCGCCCGGGTTAGGGCATAGACAGTCAAGGAGGCAAGGAAAACTATCATATCGTTATGTAGGTCCGTTTGATATTCTAGAGAGAGTTGGGTTGATAGACTATACGTTTATACTATCATAGAGGTACCATGACATTCACAACATATTTTATGATTCAAAACTTCTCCAGTATCATGTCGACCCATCTCATACATCTGATCCCAAGGATGTTGAGTTTGATATAGATGCCACCCTTGGGGAGTATCCAGTACACATTTTTTACTAGAGAATGATGGTTCTTTCACGCAAGTTTTTCCCTCTAGTATGGGTTCTATGGTAGCACAACCTCATGTAGGATAAGACTAGGAATTAGGAAGCTGAAATACATTCTTAGTGGCCGAAATTGTTCTCAGAGAGTGTTTCTCCACCCTTGGAAGGTGAACTCAAAGACGAGATCTTTTATGGGAGATGACTATAAAAACCCAGTCATTTTCTCACTTATGGATCCATTAATTTTAGGTCCAAATATTTAATTTGAACTAATATGGTTTCTCAATGACATAAGAAAATTTCTTAGGGGTGTCCGAGGCTTGTTCAGAGCCCAGAAACTTTCTTTTTGGGAAAGATGGCCATGTCGCATGATTAGCTCACTGTTGGTTTCCATATCATGAAAGTCCACCTTATTCCAAGGTAATTGTGCAGACAAACCATACATATATATTTTTTATGTAAAATATCTTTTTTACCTTAATGATATAATTAGATCACTCCATCCCTAATTCTAGAACTTGAAGAATTATAATTTTTCCTCTCTTTTTGGATCTTTTTGAATACTTAAGTTAGGAATCAAGAGATATCCTTCATTTGGGATCTATTTGAGATTATGTTCATCACATTGGATGTAAAAATTGTAGGTACTATAGTCTATTTAATCATTTCTTCTACTCTCTTACTCTTGTCCTAGTTATTGGGGTATGATCATTTTTCCTCATTCCATAGATCTACTCTGATTCGAGACAAATAAAGGGTTCATAATAGAGGAGGAGATTCATACAAGCCTAATGTGGGTTGTCTATAAATCATCCTTCATGTTTGTTGATTTTTGAATTGTTATGTGGGCCCCACCGATTTCACTATGTTCTATTTTAGAATTTATATTCCATGCTTATAATCATTAGAACCATATGTATTTTTTCCTTCCATATATATTATTAATTTTTGGTGTTTATTCCCACAACTCCATCCATCCCACGTATAATGTCATTCCATAATTGGCTGATTACTATTTATCACTTTTGAGACACTGTTGAGGTGTGCATTTTCTTGTCCCATATAAGGGTATGCTTTTCTATACTAAAAGGATTGATATATACTTTGAATTGAATAATGTCAAGTACCATGTATTCTCACAAATTGACCCGCCTAAGGATAATTATTCAATTGATAATTTAAATTTTAATGGAAATTGGAAAGTATACTATGTATATTACGTGTCCAGATTAATTGTGAATTATTAATAGGGTGCATATCCATATCACCCCTTACCAATTTATTGGGAGGTATAGGATTGAACCTTAATTATTGAATATGATTTAAATAAAATTAATAATGGTTTCATGTTACATGGTCTTCTAACACTAGTGAAAGTCATGGAATGAACCAAATAGACATATTGATTAATTATAAATTGACTAAAAGGTTTCATGCTACTTGAACGTATCACACTAATGAAAGGAAAATCCTGATCCAAATGAAATGTTATATGAATTCTTAATTAAATAGGAATGTCCCGACTTGAGAACGCCTTGGATTCTGATATGGTAATTCCTTGGGCACTCACAAACCGCATTCTGATTCAATGATTTTGATTACTTAGGATGAGACCCGCCTAGATCCCGAACCATGTGTATTATTTGGATGTATGGTATGACACCATAGGATCCCATAAAAATCATTAAGGGATGCCTTGGATAAACTCATTTGATCCAGAATTGGCAAGTAGGTTCCATAGTATATCCTCTAGGGCCATGTATCTTCTAGCCCCATTTTACCTTGGATGATCAATTCAGATTCAATAGGAACATTACTGTAAAATTACTTGGAAAATGCTCTGTGGATTACACTATTATTCGTAGCCATGATATGGTTACTACTGATTTGGATACCCTTAAGGTCTATAATACCTTGATTATTACCTCATAACATCATTATTAAATTTCAATACAGGTTTCCTTGTCATAACATGGAACCATCACTACTATTAACATGTGAGTTATTAAAATAATTGTAAAAGTAAATCAATGGACAAGTTATGTTCAGAGGCTAGCTGGTGGCTGAAGCAGGTACTTGGATATTTAGTTACATTTTACTTCATCACTATATATATGTATAATAGCATGTTTTCACAATATTACTTTTACATTACAAGAGTCATATGTTATAGAAATTATTGGTGGCGGCCCACATAGATTTATCTCACCCTCTCCAGGTGCCATTTGGTACTTGGAGTATATTACATGGTAACTGGTGTTGATAAAAGAAAATGTACAACATCAAACCCTTTATTTCTTATAGTTTGGTATGGAGTGTGATAGAAGATGACCAAGCTGAAGCTCAAGATTCTTGGGATAGTATTTTATTTCATTTTAACTTACTTGGAAAATGTTATGCCTACTTTCTTGTATCCATGTTTTCTAGTTTTCTGGGGACATGACATATCATCATTTTTTGAATACTATTCCACTTTTTAGTTATTTTTGTTCTTTTCTATATTTTACAATGTGACTAATGTTTACTTATTTTTCTTCTACTATTTACCTCTATTCATATTCACCCACTGTGATAAAATTTGGTAATGAGGGAATAGTCTCCCAAAGAATACACACTAGGCCCTCGCTACAAGTCAACAACCTCTGGTATTTGAGGAGATGCAGGCCATGTGAACCCCCAAGCTGAGGGAACCCATTATGTGGCATTAGGGTCTGGGATATCACATCTTTCCTACTAACTAGGTGGGAAATTGATCAATTTACTAGTTATAAATAAAACTATGTTTGATTGTGGAACTCCTATTCACAAGTGTAGGAATAAAAATCAAATCAAATTGATAATTTATCCAAGACCATAAATACGATTACACTAGAAATCATTATCTAAAATGGTGTAAGGGATGATAAAACTCCTTGTATCTAGATTTTTGGGAGGTATTCAATTTTTTCATAATATACTACATTCTTCTATGATATTATAAGTAGAAAATTTATCAAAAGTTTTATTATTTGTATAGAATTTATTGATTTGTTTTAGATAATTTAGGATTTCAAATATTTCCTCAAGGAATGGGTTTTCAATGATCAATTTATTAATATCCTTGAGAATTTTAACTATTTTGGTATTCATATATTCTTTTTTTATTCTCTATGTAAAAGGAAGGGTTGGAGAAAATTCCCATAATGTTTTCAGTATACCTTAATTTTTTCTTCAAGATTTATTTCCCTTTATTATCTTATATTTTAAGTCCCTTCATTATAGATTTTAATAATGTAAAATAGTTTTAAATTAACTTCACTTGGAATTTATTAATTTCTAGATTTATCATTTTCATTATTTTAGGTTTCAGTATTATCTAGATTTTTTATTTTGGAAGATTTAGGATCATTCCAAGTTTCTTATAGTGTTTTAAGACCAGTCATAGTTGTGATAGCTATAAAATTATATTAATGATTCAATTTAGTGGTTCTCGATAGTTTTTCCAGGTCACTACCTCTAATATCTCTTGATAAATACTACATTTTTAATTTTGGTATTTTAACCTAGAATCATTTTTATCTTTATCAAAATAATTTTTGGTATCATGTTCATCAAAAATATCAATATACTTCTGAAACACCCTTATGAACTCATCATTAATACTAGATAATCAGAAATTTAGTTGGGGTTGGAATTGATACCAAGGTTTTCATTGGAATCTTGGGGGAAATAGTTCTAACAACCCCCTTATCTCTCAAAGAAAGGTTTTTATAGTTTAAATGACCTTCATTATTAGTATTCAGAATGAGTGATCCCAAGGATGTATCATAGAACTATATCCAGCAAAATTTTCTTTATTCAGAGCATGGTAAGGTATATGAAAATAATAATAATGGGATTATCAGTTCTCAAATATTCCATAATAGTGGAATTTATATCTAATATTGTTTTCATTTTATAACCCAATATATTGAAATTCATCTTCGGGAGATAGTGTGGTTTCCATCCTAACAATAGTTCTCCTCCTATAACACTTGTACTATGATTTTTGTAATAGAGTGTTGAATGTTTTTCATCTTATCATTAGTTTTATCACCAATGTTCCATCAATATGACTAATCCCTTAAATTTTAGTGGTATGCGATGAAAATATTAAAAAATTGAGTTATTAAGAATCAATGGTGTGAATTGGTTATTTGTAGATTTATTAATCTTAACTCAGAATCTATCCAATGTCAAATGGAAAAATTTACAATTATTCTGATTAAATCCAATAGTTTTATGTCATATTTATGTGGTCGTTATCTTGAAATAATATTTCATTAAAAAATATTTCCATTTTTGTTCCCAAATATCATATATTTTATCATTCATTTAAGAGAATACACTCCCAGTATTTGTAAAGACCCATAAATTTCAAGGAATTTTTTTTCTTAATTTTTTTTGGAATTTTACAAGAGCGCAGTTTATGACGGCACCTGATTCCGAGGCCCGGTGTGCCCGGAATCATTTTCTGAAGTTTGGCTCGGGTACGTTCAGTGAACAGACGAGTGGGTTTTTCTAACTTTTGAACCGGTGCCCGGAATCGAATTCTGAGGGCACCGATGAAATCGCAGCGCCGGTATTCGCTTAGAAACGCCTCTTCCGGAGTTGCGTTTTCTCGGGTGTGGTTTTTAATTTTCGGGATTAAAGTTAAGAAATAAAATAATTTTGCGACAACTTTATTTTATTTCACTTAAGCCACTTGGAAGCCACTTGAATCCACTTATTGACGGTTTGAACTGAGTTGAACCGGATAGGATGCTATCCAGAAATATCCTACCCCTTTGGTAGGATATTTGTGAGGTGGGGCCCGTACGAACCCCGCCGTTTCTTTCTGCTAAGAAACGCACCCATGAAAACCCGTCTTAATGAGAGTCAACTGATGCGTTTCTTAAAATCTTAACAGAACATTTAATTGGGCGGTTTATTTCGTGAATTAAATGGGTTGTTTCATTCGTTGAATTAATTCAATGAATTAATTCAATCGTTTCTTAAACTGTTTTCATGTGTTGGCATATTAATAAAATAAGACCAACCAAAATCTTTTGGGGGATTACTCGTTGAGACAGAATCTGTGTTCCTTCTTCCTCCTTCGCGAAGAACGCGAAGAACGCGTAGAACGCGAAGAACGCCGAACCCGAAAATCGACGACGCGACGCCGTGATCCGCAACGCCGACAAAGTTCTTCTGCGATGTCTCTTCCTCCGCGACGGATCTTCGATCGGCTTCTTGAGGTAAGAGTCTCGGACCTTCCTTTTTATCTCCTTCGTGGTTCTTAACAAAAAACACTGATTTAATTAATTAAATTAAATCTGCTGTTTCAGGGTGCGTTGAGTTCGCCGACTCAACGCCGGATTCCGCGACGAGCTTTTCCGCGAAGAACGCCCGCGCGCGACGATCGACCAGGTAGGGATTTATTTTGGGGATTACCCCTTTTTATTATTCACGTCAATGTTTCTTTAAAGAAATTAAAGAACCGAATTGTGAAAAATTTTAATCTTATTAAAATTGATGCTTCCTGTGTGGAATAAAATTCCCCCGTTTTTTTATCTCTAACACGGAGGGTGCAGGCGAAACGAACACGGCCCGACGACCCTCCGTCGTTCTTCGTTTTGTGCGGATTTTACGGGAAAAGATGGAACATGCCGCAATGGATGTTTGACGATCCCGCAGTGAAGAACGAGTCCCGGGAGGAGCAATGACGCAGACGGGAAGAGAATTGGACCACCGGAACGATCCCGGTTTCCCTCGGAACTCGCCGGCGGCACCCCGGCGCGCCGCCGGACAGGCCGCCGTGACTCAGCGTGGCGGCGACGGCACCCGTGGACTCGCAGCCGCGCGGGTCCGGTGACCTCGGACGCGGCTGAAGCCGCGTCCCGACTCAGTGCGGCCCTACGCGGGGGGGGGGGGGGGCACCACAAGGCCGCGGGGGCGGCGCCACGCGTTCCTCGGCCGTTCGGTCGCTCGGCCGAACCGGGCCAGGCCGGTCCGACCGGGTCTGGTCGACCCGGTTCGGCCGACTCCCGGGGGGGGGGGGGGTCGGGCCGGGTCGGCCCGGGCCCGTACCCCCCGTCTTCAGACGGTCTTCGTTAAAACGCCCGTAACATGAGCTACGGGCCTCCAAACGACTCGCCATCAGCGGAAACATGATCCTTGGATCGAGACGGTCGTTTCGGTATATCGCACTCAAGGTTTCGGAATACTTTGAGTTTGGCCGGCTTGGTTCGTACACGAAACCAACTGGGCCCTCGGAGCGGAAACACTCATATCTTGAGCTACGGACGTCTGATTGACCTACCGTCATCTTTGTTGTTTTTCTCTAAGTGAGACGGATCTTTTGGCATACTCCGCCCGAGGTTTGGACGCAGGTGGAGTGCGGTCGGGTTGGTTTTGCCTTAAAAACCAATCGGGCCCCTGGGACGAAAATGCCAATAACTCTCAGACCGGGCGTCCGATTGACGCACCGTCTGCGATGTTGAGTTCCTGTTGTCGATACAGAACTTTTGGATACATCAACTTAGGACTTTGTGTCAGTTGATGTATCAGCCTCTCGGCTCGTGGAGCGGACCCTCCCGAACGAGCTTGCTGTGTGCGGGAACCCTAGTCTGGCTGTGACTGCTACTTCGACAGCGACGATCGTGCAGAGATCCTCAGTGGACTGCAGTGACGACTGTGCAGATATCCTCCGTGGAATCCGACGACGACTGTGCAGAGATCCTCAGTGGACTGCGATGACGACTGTACAGAGATCCTCAGTGGACTGCGACGACTACTGCACTTAGGGATTCTCTGTGGATCAGTGCTACAGGTCCTTTGTGGGCCCTGTCCTGTGTGGGCCCGATCCTGTGTGGGTCCAATCCTGTGTGGGTCCGCGCTCAGCGGTTCTGTGTGAGCCAGCGCCTACAGGTCCTGTGTGGGCCCGATCCTATGTGGGTCATTGCGGGGGTTAGTTACCTATCGATCCTTCGTGGGTCCGACGACTTAGATGGATCAGTGATCATCTTTATCGTCATCCGAAGAAATATACCTGTGTGAGCTGAATCTTGCGTTACTCTCCTTTGTGGATTGTGTTAAGCTATCCTGTGTGGAATTACTGTTTACTCTCCTTTGTGGATTGTGTTGAGCTATCCTGTGTGGATTTACTGTTTACTCTCCTTTGTGGGTTGTGTTGAGATCTCCTGTGTGGGTGTACGTTTTACTTTCCTGTGTGGACTGGGTTGTTCTTGGGCTCGTACGTTGGAGCCGAACGGGAATTGATGACTTAGGTATATGTATGGGCATATACCTAAGCCGTGTCAGATGTTACTTCGTGATTGTATCCTTCCTTTGTGGATTATCCTTTTTGGATTTCGGGAGACCTTCGGGGGACTCGGGGTCCCTACTGAGTAGCTTATACTCACCCCTGCACGGGCTTTGCCCGCACTACGTTGTGTTGGTTGCAGACGATGGACAGCGCTGATCGTGGTGGAGGCGTGTAGAGCAGGACGGTACCGGGAGGTGGACCACTGGGCGGGACGTACTCGGAGTGGTCAGGTGGACCCGAGGAGCAGTGAAGGCTATCTGTACCCACCCTTCAGGTGGGATTTCCAGAGGACGGCTCGACGCTACAGTTTTCTCTTTCAGCTGCTGTTTTTCCTTTCAGTTGTACTTTACTGTTGGGCTTGTATTTCCGGCCCCTTTTACTTTCAGCACAGCTTGTACAGTTTTTACTTAGTGTTTACTTTTCCGCTTGCTTACTCTGTGGTGCTTGTTTACTTTTCAAAGGCAATGCCTTCCCTTTTTGTTGGGATTTACGCCTTGGTGCTAGTCGCCAGCCCCTGGCCTATGGAAGGCGGGCTTGGGGTAGTCACGACACGGGCCCCGAGGGCGGGGTGTGACAAATTGGTATCAGAGGTGGTCGGTTCTACCGCAAACTCTGATCTTTCTTCTATGTGAAGCAATAATGGTTAGTGTATTGAGTGTGGTTATCAGTCCAGGGAGTCCAGTGTTGGTTCGGCGGCCGACGTATCCATACACCAGGACCCTGACTTCTGATTTCCGACTTAATGCACGAAAACATTGATTGCATGTGTGTTTCAAGTTTTCTCTGTGATTCTTTGTGTCAGCTCACCAGGTATACTGTTCTGACCGTGGCGCACTTGTTTCCTTTTCAGGATGGCACGACGACAATAGACAGCTAGGGTTCCTAGAGTAGAGCTCGACGACAGCCCGCCGAGCGACGAGGCCTCGGTACAGGGCCCATTGACAGCAGAGGCACCGGCGGTACCTTTACCCGCCGAGCCCCCAATGCTTCCAGCACTGGAAGCTGACGACGCATGATGCCTCGGAGCTCTGCACGAGTTCCAGCGCCAGCGACCACCCAGGTTCCGTGGGGAGTCGGACCCCCAGGCAGCGGAGGACTGGCTGGAGGTGGTCGTCTGAGTTTTCAGGCTAGTGAGGACACCAGCAGACCTCATGGTGATCCTTGCGGCGAGCCTACTGCACGCAGCAGCAGGGCGATGGTGGATCCTGATGCTCCAGGTACACGATGAGGCCTCCCTCATCTGGACGGACTTCGAGAGCCTCTTCCGCTCAGGGTTCTTCCAGGACACCCTCCGTGCGGTGCGCATCCAGGAGCTTCTTCAGCTGCGGCAGGGCAGCTTGACGGTCGCCGAGTACACGATGAGGTTCACCGACCTATCTCGCTACTCGACATACATGGTACGTGACCCTTCTTCCGGGCCCGGACCTTCGAGCAGGGATGGAGACACGAGATCAGGTCATCGCTGATCTCCCTCAGCATCCCGACCCAGGCAGGAGTGCTAGAGCGAGCCCTTTTGATCGAGAGCTTCCTGGCTGAGTCCACAGCGAGACCTGCCGCAGGGCGGCAGATAGTGGAGTCTTCAGCAGTAGGTAGCCGGCAGATGACTCAGGGTTCCAGGCAGACCAGGCCTTCCGGAAGACGACCCCGGGACATTAGCTCAGTGGTGCGGGGCACACAGCGTGGAGCCAGCCTTCCGAGAGGCAGACAGTGCTACGAGTGCGGTGGGCAGGGCCACATGGCTCGTGACTGCCCGACCCGTCATACCGAGGGGCAGCAGACGGTGGAGGGACCACCCATGCAGAGGCAGAGGGTCGACCGTGGCGGTCCGCAGGGAGGAGGTGGACGAGACAGAGGAGCTGGCCGAGCAGCAGGTGGTGGGCGACTCTTTGAGGCTCTGCCGCCACCACCACCAAGAGGCCCACCCCGACCACAGGGAGCTGGGGGGCAGAGACAGGCACATCTCCAGGTAGCTGAGGCCTACGACCACGGCGCGCCAGAGATGATTCGAGGTACGATCTGTGTCTATTCCACCCTTGCTGCAGTTCTGATAGACACAGGAGCGAGTCACTCTTTCATATCCACTACCCTTGTTCGGAGCTCGGAGATTCCGATGGAGCCGTTGGCTCGATCCTTACGGCTAGAGACTCCTACGGGAGCAGACTCGACGATTACGCACTGGTGCCAGCAGTGTGAGCTTACTTTAGGAGGTGAGAGATTCGGCTGGGATCTTCTTGTATCGGCGTCGAGGCCTTACGATGTCATCTTGGGCATGGATTGGTTATGTACGGTCCATGCTCAGATTGACTGCATTAGGCGCAAGGTGCGATGTGTGCGCACCGATGGGAGAAGGTTCACCTTCACCGGCGAGAAGGGAGCCTTAGCAGCACAGGATGGACTCACGCAGAGGAGAGGTCAGCCCATCACTCATCAGTTGGCTAGCCTCATCCTGGGAGCAGTCGACGTGCGGAGTACCAGTTTTCCTGCAGTGGTGGATCAGTACGCGGACATCTTTCCCGATGACGTTCCAGGACTACCTCCTCGCAGAGAGGTAGACTTTTATATTGACATGTACCCCGGGACAGCCCCGATATCCACTCCAGCATATCGGATGGCCCCCGCTGAGCTTGGAGAGCTGCTGGTACAGTTGGAGGACTTGCAGGGCAAGGGGTTCATCCGACCCAGTGTTTCACCCTGGGCTTCCCCGATATTGTTCGCCAAGAAGGCGGACGGGAGCTTGCGACTGTGTGTCGATTATCGTCGCCTGAACCAGGTGACAGTGAGGAACAAGTATCCGCTACCCAGGATTGATGACCTCTTCGATCAGCTCAAGGGAGCACGGTGGTTCTCGAAGATAGACCTCAGGTCAGGCTATCATCAGCTCAGAGTTCGAGACGAGGATGTGCAGAAGACGACCTTCAGATGTCGGTATGGCCACTATGAGTTCTTGGTTATGCCTCTCGGAGTGACCAACGCTCTAGCAGTGTTCATGATCCTCATGAACAGGATCTTCCAGACATACCATGATCGATTTGTCGTAGTCTTCATCGACGACATCTTGGTGTACTCGACCACGGAGGAGGAGCACGCCTACCACTTGCGTGTTGTGCTAGACACACTCCGAGAGAACCAGCTTTATGGAAAGCTCTCGAAGTGTCAGTTCTGGTTACATGATTTCCACTTCTTGGGGCACGTCATTTCTGAGGCGGGAGTTGCAGTGGATCCCGCGAAGATCGAGGCAGTGCTAGCTTGGGAGCCACCCAAGAGCGTGACAGAGGTGCGGAGTTTCTTGGGCCTAGCCGGATACTATCAGAGATTTGTGCCGGACTCCTCCAGAGTTGTGGCCCCACTCTTAGCATTGATGAAGAAGGTTAAACCCTTCGTGTGGTCAGACAGATGTCAGCAGAGCTTCCAAGAGCTGAGGCAGAGGTTGACCAGCGCACCTATCTTGAGGTTGCCTGAGGAGGGAGTTGGATACGTAGTCTACTACGATGCATCAGGGACCGGACTCTGGTGTGTCATGATGTAGGAGTGGGCCGTGATTTCCTACGGATCACGTCAGTTGAGGCCGCATGAGCAGAACTACGCTACCCATGACTTGGAGTTGGCAGCAGTGGTCTTCGCTCTGAAGACATGGCGGCACAATCTGATGGGCGAGCACTTCACAGTCTTTTCTGACCACCAGAGTCTTAGGTACATCTTCTCTCAGAAGGACCTGAACCTGAGACAGCGGCAAAGGCTCGAGTTCCTCCAGGACTATGACTTTGAGATAGTCTATACTCCTGGGAAGGGGAACGTGGTAGCCGATGCCCTCAGCAGGAGGACGGGCATCCAGCTGCTTGAGGAGGCGACAGTGCAGCTAGCCGCCTTGCAGATATCCTTCGTGGATAGAGACGGAGCAGCCTTCCTTCAGTCTCTCATAGTCTCTCCTCCACTTCTACAGCGGGTCAGAGAGGAACTGCGTGGGGACGCTGACTGTGAGACACGTCGTGCACAGATATCCTCGGGATAAGCACCTGATGGTTTCTCCCTTGGAGCAGAGCACGATGTCCTTTTCAGAGGACGTACCTTGGTACCAGTTTCTTTACGAGAGGAGGTGATGAGAGAGTTCCACACTTCTCATTTGGCGGTACATCCTGGAGTGGCGAAGATGTACCAGGATCTCAGACGTCAGCACTGGTGGCCGGGCATGAAGAAGGTTGTGTTAGAGTTCTTTTCGCGGTGCCTCACCTGGCAGCAGGTGAAGGCAGAGCACCAGGTACCAGCAGGCTTGGTACAACCCTTGGAGGTCCCGGATTGGAAGTGGGATGGCATATCTATGGACTTCGTGACTGGACTTCCACGCACTTCCAGAGGTCACGACTCCATTTGGGTGATTGTTGACCGACTCACCAAGTCGGCACACTTATTACCCATCCGAGAGCAGGGCTCAGTGGAGAGCTTGGGATGTCTCTACGTTCAGGAGATTGTACGTCTTCATGGTGTGCCATCGACTATCGTCTCCGATCTGGACGCTCGATTTACTTCCCGGCTTTGGAAGGGGTTGCAGGAGGCGTTCGGGACGCGGCTACGTCTGAGCACCGCCTTTCACCCACAGACGGATGGTCAGACGGAGAGGACCATTCACACCCTCGAGGACTTGCTCCGTGCATGTGTCCTCGACTTTGGTCACAGCTGGGAGGACCACCTACCCTTGGTGGAGTTCGCATACAACAAAAGCTACCACTCCACCATTGGGATGGCACCCTACGAGGCGTTGTACGGCAGGCCTTGCAGATCTCCTTTGTGCTGGACAGACCCTGGGGAGTCAGCACTTGTGGGACCAGAGATGGTCCGGGGCACGACAGAGAAGGTCCAGGTCATCCAGGAGCAGATGAGGATAGCACAGAGCCGGCAGAAGTCATATGCTGACAAGAGGCGGAGGCCACTAGAGTTCGAGGATGGCGACCACGTCTTCTTGCATGTCTTACCTCGATGTGGGTTGTGGAGATTTGGCCGGGGCGACAAGTTGTCTCCACGCTTCATATGACCTTTTCAGGTCCTCAGCAAGATTGGCGAGGTGGCTTATCGCCTGGCTCGGCCACCTCAGTTGCATCGGGTGCACGACGTCTTCCACGTATCCCAGCTGAGGAGATACGTGCACGACTCGACGCACATCATTGACTATGGGGAGCTAGACGTGGATGATGGGGCAACTTTTGCGGAGGTCCCAGTGGAGATAGAGGATCGACAGGAGCAGGTACTATGTGGGCGATCGATTCCTCTTGTGCGCATCAGATGGCAGCACGGGAACCTCCAGGAGAGCACTTGGGAGCGGGAGGCTCAGATGCGTGCTCAGTACCCACATTTGTTTCCCTAGTTTATGATGTATCTTTACGGGGACGTAAAATCCAGAGTTGGGAGTAATGTAAAGACCCGTAAATTTCAAGGAAATTTTTTTCTTAATTTTTTTTGGAATTTTACAAGAGCGCAGTTTCTGACGGCACCTGATTCCGAGGCCCGGTGTGCCCAGAATCATTTTCTGAAGTTTGGATCGGGTACGTTCAGTGAACGGACGAGCGGGTTTTTCTAACTTTTGAACCGGCGCCCGGAATCGAATTCTGAGGGCACCGATGAAATCGCAGCGCCGGTATTCACTTAGAAACGCCTCTTCCGGAGTTGCGTCTGCTCGGGTGTGGTTTTTAATTTTCGGGCTTAAAGTTAAGAAATAAAGTAATTTTGCGAGAACTTTATTTTATTTCACTTAAGCCACTTGGAAGCCACTTGAAGCCACTTATTGATGGCTTGAACTGAGTTGAACTGGATAGGATGCTATCCAAAAATATCCTACCCCGATGGTAGGATATTTGTGAGGTGGGGCCCGCACGAGCCCCACCGTTTCTTTCCGCTAAGAAACACACCCGCGAAAACCCGTCTTAATGAGAGTCAACTGACGCGTTTCTTAAAATCTTAATAGACCATTTAATTGGACGGTTTATTTCGTTAATTAAATGGGCTGTTTCATTCGTTGAATTAATTTAACGAATTAATTCAATTGTTTCTAAACCTGTTTTCATGTGTTGGCATATTAATAAAATAAGACCAACCAAAATCTTTTGGGGGATTACTCGTTGAGACAGAATCTGTGTTCCTTCTTCCTCGTTTGCGAAGAACGCAAAGAACATGAAGAACGCGAAGAACGTGAAGAACACGAAGAATGGCGAACCCGGAAATCGACGACGCGACGCTGTGATCCACAACACCGACAACGTTCTTCTGCGACTTCTCTTCCTCCGTGACGGATCTTCGATCGGCTGCTTGAGGTAAGAGTCTCGGAAGTTCCTTTTTATCTCCTTCGTGGTTCTTAACCAAAAACACGAATTTAATTAATTAAATTAAATCTGCTATTTCATGGTGCGTTGAGTTCGCCGACTCAACGCCGGATTCCGCGACGACGCGACGCCTCCCCGCGACGACGCGACGATCCCTCTCTTCCGCGATGAGCTTTTCCGCGAAGAACGCCCGCGCGCGACGATCGACGATGTAGGGATTTATTTTGGGAATTACCCCTTTTTGTTATTCCCATCAATGTTTCATTAAATAAATTAAAGAACCGAATTGTGAACAATTTTAATCTTATTAAAATTGTTGCTTCCTGTGTGGAATAAAATTCCCCCGTTTTTTTATCTCTAACGCGGAGGGTGCGGGCCAAACGAACACGGCCTGACAACCCTCCGCTGTTCTTCATTTTGTGCGGATTTGACGGGCGACGACGGAACGTGCCGAAACGGATGTTTGACGACCCCGCAGTGAAAAACGTGTCTCGGGAGGAGCAATGACATAGACGGGAAAAGAATCGTACCACCGGAACGATCCCGGTGGCCCGCGGAACTCGCCGGCGGCGCGGGTCGCCGGCGCGGCGGCGCCGGCAGCCGGGAGCGGCGGCGCCCCGGCGTGCCGCCGGACAGACCGCCGTGACTCAGCGTGGTGGCGACGGCACCCGCGGACCAGCGGCCGCGCGGGTCTGTTGCCCTCGGACGCGGCTGAAGCCGCGTCCCGACTCAGCGCGGCCCCACGCGGGGGGCCGTGGCACCACCAGGCCGCGGGGGTGGCCCCCCGCGTCCCTCAGCCGTTCGGCCGAACCGGGCCAGGCCGGACCGGACCGGGTCAGACCGGGTCGAGTCGACCCGGTTCGGCCGACTCCCGGGGGGGGGGGGGGTCGGGCCGGGTCGGCCCGGGCCCGTACCCCCCGACTTCGGATGGTCTTCGTTCAAACGCCCGTAACTTGAGCTACGGGTCTCCAAACGACTCACCGTCAGTGGAAACACGATCCTTGGATCGAGACGGTCGTTTCGGTATATCGCACTCAAGGTTTCGGAGTACTTTGAGTTCGGCCGGGTTGGTTCGTACATGAAACCAACCGGGCCGTCGGAGCGGAAACGCTCATATCTTGAGCTACGGACGTCCGATTGACGTGCCGTCATCTTTGTTGTTTTCCTCTAAATGAGACGAATCTTTTGGCATACTCCACCCAAGGTTTGGACGTAGGTGGAGTGTGGTCCGGTTAGTTTTTCCTTAAAAACCAACCGGGCCCCTGGGACGAAAATGCCAATAACTCTTAGACCGGGCGTCCGATTGACGCGCCGTCTGCGACGTTGAGTTCCTGTTGTCGATACGGAACTTTTGGATACATCAACTTCGGACTTTGTGTCAGTTGATGTATCAGCCTCTCAGCTCGTGGAGCGGACCCTCCCGAACGAGCTTGCTGTGTGCGGGAACCATAGGCTGGCTGCGACTGCTACTTCGACAGCGACGACCGTGCATAGATCCTCAGTGGACTGCAGCGACGACTATGCAGAGATCCTCTGTGGACTCCGACGACGACCGTGCAGAGATCCTCAGTGGACTGCGGCGACGACTGTGCAGAGATCCTCAGTGGACTGCGACGACTACTGCACTCAGCGATCCTCCGTGGATCAGTGCTACAGGTCCTGTGTGGGCCCGGTCATGTGTGGGCCCGGTCCTGTGTGGGTCCGATCCTGTGTGGGTCCGCGCTCAGTGGTTCTGTGTGAGCCAGCGCCTACAGGTCCTGTGTGGGCCCGATCCTGTGTGGGTCATTGCGGGGGTTAGTTACCTATCGATCCTTCGTGGGTCTGACGACTTAGATGGATCAGTGATCATCTTTATCGTCATCCGAAGAAGTATACCTGTGTGAGCTGAATCTTGCGTTACTCTCCTTTGTGGATTGTGTTGAGCTATCCTGTGTGGAATTACTGTTTACTCTCCTTTGTGGATTGTGTTGAGCTATCCTATGTGGATTTACTATTTAATCTCCTTTGTGGATTGTGTTGAGCTATCCTGTGTGGGTGTACATTTTTCTTTCCTGTGTGGACTGGGTTGTGCTTGGGCTCGGACGTTGGAGCCGAACTGGAATTGATGACTTAGGTATATGTATGGGAATATACCTAAGCCATGTCAGATGTTACTTCGTGATTGTATCATTCCTTTGTGGATTATCCTTTGTGGATTTCGGGAGACCTTCGGGGGTCTCGGGGTCCCTACTGAGTAGCTTATACTCACCCCTTCACGGGCTTTGCCCGCACTACGTTTTGTTGGTTGTAGACGACGGACAACGCTGATCGTGGTGGAGGTGTGTGGAGCAGGACGGTACTTGGAGGTGGACCACTGGGCGGGACGTACTCGGAGCGGTCAGGTGGACCCGAGGAGCAGTGGAGGCTATCTGTACACACCCTTCAGGTGGGATTTCCAGAGGACGGCTCGACGCTACACTTTTCCCTTTCAGCTGCTGTTTTTCCTTTCAGTTGTACTTTACTGTTGGAATTGTATTTCCGGCCCCTTTTAATTTCAGCACAGCTTGTACAGTTTTTACTTAGTGTTTACTTTTCCGCTTGCTTACTATGTGGTGCTTGTTTACTTTTCAAAGGCAATGCCTTCCATTTTTGTTGGTATTTACGCCTTGGTGCAGTCGCCAGCCCCTGGCCTATGGAAGGCGGGCTTGGGGTAGTCACGGCACGGGCCCCGAGGGCGGGTCGTGACAATATTTCCCTTTAAACAGAAAGGGAAAACCGAATGTTTGAGTTCCTCCTCACTCAACACTCTTAGTGGAAGCTAATGTGCCATATAATATATGTGTCTAATGAATTCACGAGAATATATTTTGGTAATTCCAATGAATTATAGTAACATGAAAAAGTGGGCCTAATCGAATTCATAGTTTTGAGTCATAGGGGTTTTTATAATTTCATATGGGTTTCTTGAAATAGTCAACACTTTAAATTATCTTAGTATAACACTCTATATCTATTCGTATATAGGTTTTGGTTGATTAAGGTTTTCAATTTGTTCAGTTTTTTTTATTTCACTTTTTCCTGAAATATCTTCCATCTAGAATTTTTATTTTTATTTTTGGAGAACATAAATTTTAATTTATTTTAGGTATTAAAGTCTCTATGTGGTTCCAAGAAGATATTGTGTTTAATAAAATATTCAATATATTTTTAGCATATTTCTATTTGGATTTTTTTATATTATTTGTTTTGTGTCTTTTTTCACACTATTTCATGTTCCCTTTACTAATAATGGTACCAAATTTTAGATGGTCCCATAGGTCATTAACTAGGATTGAGGGAAAATAATTATTTATAATCCCTATTATAAATTAATAAACAATTTAATATGGGTTGATCCACTGGGATGTACTTCCACGATTTGTGTGTGACGAAGTAGATAAGAAAGGATCTCCAAAAAAATGTAATAATAAAAATAAGTGGAGAAAAATAATGATAGTGTTGTGATGGAGAAAATGACTATGGTGGAGTGAAAAAACCCAGAAACTTAGATATTAACAAGTGATAATATAAGAAAAAGACCACAAAACATAGAGTAACATAGAATAATCCCAAATAATGTTAGGGGTTGAAATTTTCTAGTTTTTATTTTAATTTCATTTGAGGTTTTTTATTTATCTATGTAAAAATATTTCAACATTTTGTTTAAATCAGTTGATCCAATCACACTAATGACCCAATAAGGGTGAATTAATCCTCTATTATCCCAACCACAACATCCACTAATTAACAAACTAATGATATTAGTTTTACACTACAATCGAATTATCAACTAATCCTCTTGGGATAACCTTAATTAGTTACCCTATTCCTATATGGATTCACTAATGACCATGTATTTAAAAAATACAGTTAGAAATAATACTTCCTTGTTTACGAAATTTAAAAAATGTTCAATAATTTCAAAATTTGATTGAAGGTTCCTTACAATAATATATTTTCAATGAAATATGTTATGAAAATAACTAGTACAATCTAATTATCCGGTTACTATTTTATCCAATGTTCTTGATTATATTATAAAAAAAGTCAACACATTTGTAGTAAACAATAAAAATAATTTAAAATAGCGAAATAAGGAATTAAAATAATTTCCTTGTGGAAGATCTTCAAATACTCTAAGACTCCAATGCTTCTTCTACAAACATCTCTCGTCATTCACTGATTGATTCATATGTATAGTATTTTTATCAACCTAATGATCCCATCTCTCCCATCTCTCTCCCTTGCTATATATTCTTCTTTACTATAAAGAACAATATTTACACCCAAACTCCATTATGATAAAATTTTCACAACCCCTAAGAATTATACATGGGATAAACATGGTAATTTCACTATATAAAATTCACCCACATTGCGACACTAGCTAATATCCCATAACTGAATGTGTTTCTACCAATAATTCATCTATAGAGGTGGCCATGATCTCCGTGTAGATGATTACCACATGGAATTTCCAATGTTTTTGGATTAATAATAGTAGTGATTGAATCTTCCATCTAATTTTATGATCACAACTACCTTGGTATTTTACAGATGTAGGAAAAAACAAAAAAGAAAAAAATATTTACATTAATATACTTTTCCCTTATCATGAATTTGTTCTTTTTTTTCAGTTTCCATTTATTGGATTCAATTTCTCACCTTCTAAAATTTTGTTCACTTGGATTATTTGATTTATTTGTTCAATTAATTGATGTAACTTAGGTCCTATGTCTCGTAATTTACCTTTTGGACCATTTTATGCTGGCCCATGTAACATTTCAAAACTCATGAACTATCCATATATAAATTTTACCATGCTGATACTACCTTTCTGCAACTTCAACATTCTTAAATAAGCTGGCTCCATGCCACATTTGAACACACATGGAAAATTCTCGTCATGTTTTTCTCACCTAGACATGATATTTATTAAAATATATTGGAAATATTTTTTAATCGGTCAAAATTATATAATAATATCCTCAAGCACTAGAAATACATAATTTATAAAACACTATATCAAATTATTGTTGAAGTAATTGAGGCCTCCACTGTTATCACAATAGAAAGATGAGAACAACCAATAAATAACTAGTATAAAGAAATAATTGAATTCAATTCAACTCTATTATTTCATTAAAAATTATGATCTTAATTCTGTATTAGTAGTTATCTTTAATAGAATAAACACATTCATCTTGTCTTGGAATTAGACTTTCCAGTGACATCCCAAATAGAAAAATAGGGTTCTTATTTTAATTTCAGTCCATACTCCATCATATATTTAATTTATCTTCAAAATATTCAATTTTTTTTATCCAAAATTGATATTTGGGTGTTGGTCTAGTCAAATAATTCTTTGATAGATCAATAATGACTCAACTACATTTTTTATAGCATTAGGGGATTCTATTCATTGAATGGATGTTAAAGATTTTATAGGACTGATTTTTATAGTTTTCGATTGATGGTTTATCTTCTACAACCACTTACTAGGGATCAATTCTCATTCAGTGGTGAATCCTCCACCCTATGTTATTGGGAGTTTTTTTCATGGAGAAGAAATTACATAGGGAATGACCTCAATTGGGTTCATGCTTGTATTGATGTTTTCTAATTTCAAAACATCATCAAATTTAAGACCTTCTTAATCAACAATAGGGTATTAGGAAAGCAATGACATCATCATTATGTTTTTAAAACATATGGTTTATCTTCCAGTCATGGGGAACATCTTGAAAACATTATTTTCCCAAACCTAACATTTAAATCAATACGAGGTTCTACAACAAGGGGTTAATCACGCAAGCATTATAATGAATATTAAATGTATGATTTCTGAGCCTAATATTCTAATTAAATGCAGGGGTCATCATGAAAATTTCGTCCTTAAAAACCTGCACCTCCATTTAAATGTGGTGTTCAACAATTTTCAAATATCAATTTACTAAATTTGTAGGGTGGACAATTAATATCTTCCTCACGATCAGTCTAACCCAGGAATGATAACTTCAACCCTTTACCAAATTATACCACGGGTCCTATAAAATTTTAATTCTAAATTCACTAAAAATATATTCATCATTGAAAAATGATTAATCATTTAAATATTCAATTTGAAAAAAAAAGAATAATTCCGACACAAAAATCATTAAATGGAAATTCCTGAATTTTGAATGAGCTAATTTTAAAAATTTATAATCAGTAGACAATAATCAACCATAAAAAATGATTTTCAAAAACTATATTAAAATTAAATTACCAAAAAAATTAAAAAATATCATTGAAAAGGATACCCATTTTAAGATGATTTAAAAAAGAATCATTTTTATTATAAAACCAACCGATGTTGAATCATAACCTATTATAAGATTAATTTGACCTAGGAACTCATACATTTCATAAAAGGGATATGGGTAAATGGAATAATATTTTGCAACATCAATGGGATTTTATGTAACTATTTACTATTAATTATAAATTTTGTCCAAAATAATTCAAATTATTAAAATTAATAAATTATTAATACCAAAAACATTGTGATTCTAATTGTAAATTTTTATGTAAATAGTAATGATATGGATAATATTATTATTAAGGTGGTTTAGAGAAGTTTAGAATAGTTATAATTTAATTTAAGGTGATTTTGTGAAGGGAGGGGAAAACCATTCCCTTTGGATTGATTAAATGGTAATTATTTGGTAATAAGAATATGTTTTTACATTTTAATGTGAAAAAACTAACATATAATTCCCTTATTAATGAATATTTCACTTTAATAAGTGTGCAAAATACAATTTTTTTCATGTTGTTTTTAGAGATTTATCTAATATCCATGCATAGAATTCATATTTAGTATTAATTTTTCAACTTTTGATTGATAGGTGTTTGGTGGATTATTTTGATGGTCATTCAATCAACATGACCGAGTCTAGATTTTAGTTCCATTGTATATAAACCACTTTTAAGGAGATAATTTCATTGAATAAATGTATATGTGGATGTTAAAGTAGTAATTAAGGAAAAAATAAGTTAAAACCATTTTATTAGAGGTAATCATAAGCCTGAGCTAGATTTTTAACATTTTATTATCCAAGAAAATCATGTCATGATGATAGCAAAAAATTTATGAATTGGTTTTTTTATCGACTTATTTTTTCTAGATATTATTCATATTAATCCTATTGGGACATTGTGTGATCAATATAATCAAATTTTATAAATAAATTTGATTGGTATCTAAATATATTATAAAATGGAAGGTAAGGATGGGATCTTTGAAATTCAATATAAGAGATATATATATATATATATATATCTCAATAAAAATTGAAGAAAAATATTATTAATAGAATGGTGAGAAATATAAATAAGATATATTTTATTTTCAATAAAAACAGATTTTGAGGTATATTTATTTCTAAGTGAGAAAGTATATTTCAGGATAATGAAGAAGAGGATTTATCCATTTAAAAAATATAAAAAGATAAATAAAATTATCGTTCCTTAAATACAATTTTATTTCACTTGTTTTTTTATTAAAATGGACTTAAAATAATTTAAGTATGCCAGTAATTTATGAGGAGTGATCTTTTTGGGAGTTTAGTAATCATAGAGGAAAATTTATTATACATTTTAAATAGTTTAATAATGAATTTAATATAGATATTCAAATAAGGTGATGGTGAGTTGTCCCTACTCCTTGAGGTATTCTACATATTGAGGATGAAGAAAATAATTTATCATGATTAGTGTTGATTCAATATTTAATGAAATATTACAGTATGGGAGAATAATTATATTCTAACAAACCATTAAAACAAGATATAGAATTAGTGAAAGGAATATAATTTATCATACCATAATTCACCTCATTATAGAGTATCTCTCTAGTGGTCCTAATAGCTTGTATATGGGATATGGGTTTAATTATTTTTGGTTTTATCTCCAAATTAATATCACAGAAACATTGAATAATTATAATGGGTTTTCAATATTTTATGTATACATTTTTGACTATCAATGGAATGGATAGAATTGTACTTTTTATCACATTTTATTGAAGTTCATATTGATGTAATATATACGATCTATACACAAAACATGAATGGATTATCTCTCATTGAAAAAGAATATAATAAATTGTATATGTATTATAGAGGGTTGAATACTTGATAAGCTGAATTAATATCGTATTTTTTATTCCATTTACAAAAGGATTTCAATTTTTAATTCAATAATGTACTTGGAATGTGATTAATTTCATAGGAATTAGGCTTCACCGGGTTTCAAAGGATGAAATACAGAAAATAGGTAGAATTACTTTGGGCTTTTGTTCCCTTTCGAGTTTTCTTTTTCTTACTCACTCTCCAACTCAAATTTCTTTATTGTTTTGTAATTTTATTTCAATACAAATTTTATTGTATTTTGTGTTCATCATTTAATTCAATAATCAATCATGAAAAAAAAATTCATTAATTCCCACTTCCATTCTCAAGTAAGTTTTTAATTGAATATGATATTTACAGTTCTCTATTCCCAATAGGATGTATCCCCCCTCTGTAAATCCAAATTAATTTCAGGATTGTGATCGTTTTAAACTCAAGCGTTTTGATCATCTAAATCATAATTTATCATTTCTTCACCTTCATTTCTATCATGAGTGGCTAAAACCACCTACGGGGTAGTGGTTGAGAGTGGGTGTATCTTAGCATTATTTAAAATCATTAATCTTAAACATGGAAACTTTAAAGATTAGTAATTAGGGTAAATAATTTATGGCTCTCCAATTCAATTAAACATCCCTGATCACCAGATATTTAAGCGGAATACCATTTCTTGAATAGAGTATATTAGGATACAACCACTATTCTATGTTAATTTCTTCAATAGAAGCTATGTTTTATGCATCTTGGGTGTCTTAATCTCATGACCAAGGAATAGATACCTCCTAGGTTGAACTAGGGGACTTGACCAAAGTCAATTATCGACTTCTTTATTCTTCTCAGCCTAAACCTTAGGATCTTACCAAGATTAGAATTAAGATCATCCTATTTGTAGATACCCAAAATTGATCATGAAAACTCTCTCCTTATTTAATCAATGATCATAGATCTAGAAATGACCAAACTAAAACAGAATAAGAAAAGACTCCTACTCCAAAGGGTATTGAGCCTTTGACGTTAAAATCTACCAATGATCCCCATGGTTAGACCTTGGACACACACTATATTATGCCCTTATAGCATGTGATGTTTCAGAAACCATAAAACACGAATCTGACTGCAGTCTACACGAATTCAATGATGTGTGCCGACACATAATATTTTGGCACCGTTTCTAAGGAGTAAATGTTGTTCTTAAGAGCCTCTATAAACAAAGACCTTTGATTACCTTTTTCATACCCATTTCCTTATTTATTTAATGATTCCCTTGCATCCTTGATTCAAGGTCTAGTTCTTGTTCAAAGGTCCTTCGTCACATTCAAAGATCCTTTAGAAAAAATAATACATTTCCTTTGATAATGAGATCAAATTGTTCCTATTTACTTGTCACCGATCTATAATGTCTCAACAACACAATCAACCAGGACCCAACACGCCAAACCCTAATGGCCATCATAAAATTATTTCTGTAGAGCACCCAATGCATCAACAACGGACCATAATGGATTATGTATTTCCATTAATCTATGGTGCAACTGTAACACCCCAAGCTTCTATGGTACTCTTCTCTTTGGATAATATAATATCTTGCTTTTTACGCAACATCGAGTTCTAGCACACTGGGACTAATAAAACTAGCCATTTAAAAAAGCAGTTATGAATAGTAATACCCCCTTATTAAAATTTTATAAAATTTATTTTTTCAAAATGGACTTCATTTTGGGATTCAGTATATCAAATTATCTTGGGTTAAAGATTTGGTATTTTTATGAAAACATTGAATTTTTTGATGAATGGTAAAAACACTCTATTGTTGTATAAAACCAACATCTTATTTATATAATTATTATTTTTATCTAAATTTATTTTAACGTCAAAATAGAAACATTATACCAATATTAGTCCAATTTAATTCGTTGGAGTCATTTCATAATAAGATTAGATATATAAAATTTTAATAGAACTTTTTACCATCTATTACCCACCTTTTAGATATATTTTCACATTTACAAAATACATAATTTACTACTTCTGTGAATTGAATTTAAAAAATAGGAGAGACATGGTTGTCATCATTAAGTAAAATGTGGTTCAATAGGACGAAAATAATTTTTTTGAATAGTATCTTTTGAATTTTATTTACCGCGGTTAAAAGTAAATATGTTAATTAAAGGTGAAATGATATTATAATTAGCCCAAAATATGTCATAATTCTATTGGATAAGTGTATTTTGACCCAAATCAACCTTAGGACAAAAATATGATCTTTTTTGATCCACTTGGATAGGATTAGGACATTTATTATATTTTATTTAACGAAGAGTTAAAAGTGTTAAATTCAAATTTTAATAACTAAAACATTTTTAATATAGGGATATAAATTAGATAACTTATAAAATAAATATTAATTATAAATATAATATTATTTCTTAAGTAATAGTATCTTATTTATAATTTTTAGATATTAAATAATTAAATTTATTTATGACACAACGATGATGCACTAATTACATTATTAATAAAATATTATAATTATAATTATTATTAATATTAAAATAAATGTAAATTGAAACTTTTGATGTCATCCCAAAATTTTCTATATGAATATGACATGTTATGGTTAATGAAATGTATTTTTTTTATTAAATCATTTTGTTATGACTTTCAAAAAAACCAAAAACTAAATATTGTCAAAATTGACATAAATGAGTTTTTAAACCAAATACTATTTTATTAAATTATATATTAGTCCTAAAAATATATGGTTCAGAAAAATGACTTAAATAATGTTATATATGTCATTAATGAACAACTTCGGTTTCTCTTGGAATTTTGTAGAATGTTTATTAAAAATTTAATATAAAAAAACATGAAGGCATGGTAAAGGATAAACTACTTAACTAAGAGTTAAATATAAAATATAAGGTTAATATGGTAACAAAAAATTTTCTAAAACCCATTGGATGAGAATATTTATACCCATAATTACATTATTCACGAAATAAATCCATTTTAGCTATTATAAATCCAAAAAAATTATAATCAATTAATATTTCAAGCTCCTCTTAAAGTTCCCCTCACCTCTCCTATAAAACGGTATTTCTCCTTCTCTAAAATTCACACCTCAAAATCCATTTGTATTTTCCAAAACCTACTCAAATATCCTCCCAAAAACCCTCACTTAATTTTAGAGGCCTTACTTTGATCAGAAATCTAACCTAAGTATCCGTTTGGTTCAAATTAAAAGGAAGCACCCAAAGAAAATGAAATTATTTCATAAACTCTTCCAAAGTTCTTTTCTTATTCCACTTCATTTTTCTTTGTTGTTTCCATACCAAAATAATATATCTAGTACCGTCTACATAATGTTTGATTATTATAAATATGATACAACCATATTCATTATTCTATCTATCATATGAATGAAAAAGTCACCATATGTGAGTACGTACGGCTTACCGTCTCCACGTCATGGTGTAGTTTGTTATTCAACACTTCATTATTTGAATGGGTATAATAATGAGTATAATTGATTTTAATAATAAATATAAAATTTTCATGATTATTTATATATAATATAACATCCAATTACATAAAATCTCACCGTCAATATAATGATTTTGTTGCTCATGTGTACGTACGGCTTACCGTCTCCAGGACGTGATGAGATTTCATTTCCCCATCGTAACCATTCAATAATAATTTTATTTTCATAATTAAAAATAATATTTAAGAACTTAATATCATTCTGGATTTGAATAAAATACATCCTATCCATAACAAACATGACTTACGTAACACAACATATAAAGGAAAATGAATCAGATAACACCCGAAAAAATGATACTACTGAAGTATTATTAACAACGCAATATTAGTAGATCATATATGATATCTAATTTATATATGTGGTTCTTGTATAATTTAATAACAATGATTTAACCATTATAAATGTGGTTAAAGTACCCTTGAATAAGGATGAGTATAAGGTAAGAGTAAATTTTATAATCACTTTGTTATCTGAGGTTGTTTATACGTAAGTATCTCCTGGGACCTCTTTACCATCCACATCTGTGTTTCTTAAAAATGTATATAAAAACATTTTGTACAATTTCTTATACTATGGGTTATAGTCATTTTACCCTTGTTTGAATTTTTATTAAAGGTTTTGAACGGAATCCTTCCTTCATTTTCCAAACTATGTACTTTATGAACTTTTCAAAAAATTAAGGATGGAATGTTTTTTAACTTATACGGAAGGTGTGGATATTTTCTGCTGCTTAAAACCTTAGAAGCTTCCCTTAAAGATTATAAAAATATTTTCAAAATAAAATTTTTCTTTAATTTTAAATTATTTAAATGTAGAGAGATATATTTCACACAAATTGTTTTCGGATTGATTTCATCTATGTCAACATCCTTTGTGGGATTTTAAGCTTATTTGAAGTTGATTTGTTACGATACAATCTTCTATATTATATTGAAGGTTTTATGATATGTTTAACTATGTATGTGTTATTTTTATACCATTCATGGTTTACGGTTAATGTATTAACATTTTTTATTCTAGTTTTAACAAGAATTTTTATGTTTTGTTTCAACATTTTCATATAAGGAATACATTGGATATAGTAAGTGATGGGCGGGGACTGCTATAGCCCCTCGATGCATCAGTCGGTCTCAATAGACAAACTAGTGTCTGGAAAGAGTCCTTGAAAAAATTATTATATTTAGTCATGGCATGAGGCCTTGACTATGTGGTTATGATGTTCGACATTATTCTTTCCATCATTATGAAATTAGTTATTGATATTACATGTTATTACTCGACTAGTATAATATCAATTAGAATAAGTAGACGACATTATTTGATTTATATTTTCCATATTATGCTAATGTTTATGTTTAAAAGGATTATGTTTAAGTCTTATTCATTGGCTTAAATTTTTATTCTTTTTTATGATAGTTTATGCTATATTGTTATCCTTACTGAGCATCTGAGGTCACCACTTTCTATGTTTTATTTTTCCCAGGATTTGAAAAAGTATATTATGAATGACCTGTCGGTATAGGCTAAGGGATATGAGTGTGCCCAAAGGAGAAACAATGTTGTTTTATTATTTCATAATGTAATGTGAAACTTATGTATGTATCTATTACTTCCATCGATACTAAATAGATCAGTCTTTCAGGACTTGATCTCTTGTGATCATGCCAATGTTATGTAATAATGAACCAACTCTGGTTAACTAGGGTCAGGGAATTTTAGTGGGTATCAAATGAAGTTTATTACAAACCATGGAAACTAGATTTATATAAACTCTGATTAGATAACAGTATCCTAATATAGACATTGAAGATTTTTATAGAATAACATCCAAATTTTTTTTGTAATATAGATAGTATGTGGGTTTTCAAATAAATACGTCCATGTCTGTATACTACAAGTGGACATGGTTCTGGAAAATATGTACCTAGGAGTGAAAACTCTGACAAGGAGTTTTGGGCTTGACCCAGGGAATCCTGGTACACGACAATGGGCTTTACTTTGCACCTGGTTTGACACTCCTGAGGGATATGCTTAAGTTAATTCACATTTTATTTATAATCCATTATGAAGGATTTATGAGTAAATACATTCCCAAAGAAAATATTTTTATGATTATGGATTATGTGAATAAATTTTTTAATTTATGTTATGTATTTTACAAGTTTCTATTATAATTTATTGTGATTCATAAAATAATCTATTGTATGCCATTGTTTAGAAATGTCTCATGGTGGAAGGAATGGAAATCGTATTAATGAACATAATTTATGTAGGGATTTTCCTTCTACTGAAGATAATTATAGTGGAGTTGGAGATGCGACTGGTGATGAACAACTTATAACCATACTAGGACAACTCACTTGTGTTATGAATAATAACCTTATCTGTATACAGCACCCTGATCCATAATACAGAGGATCTATGTTAGATTTCTTCATGAGGCAGATACCACCAACATTCAATGGGACTAAAAATCCATTTGTAGTTGAGCAATGGATAAGTTATTTAGAGAAAATATTTCACACTTTGAGGAGTAGTAAAACGGAAAAAGTCATCATGGCAGTTTATCGCATCTCAAGAGATGCAGATCAATGGTGGTATTTAATTCAAAACACAAAGGTGGATGAAGAAGTGTCAAATATGGAATATAGGGAATTTAAGGAACATTTCTTAGAAAAATGCTTTCCTCGTGAACATCGAGCGGATATGGAAAGGAAATTTATGATTCTGAGGCAAAAGGAAAATGAAAATGTCGCAAAGTAAGAGGCTAACATTAAAAGAATAGAAAGGCGTGTTATAGATTATATATGCAACCCAAAAAGTAATATTCATAGATTCTATTATGGGTTAAAAAAATTTATTGTTCGAGCATTAGTATCACAATCCTTCTCATCATACGAAGATATAGTCTCATGTTATATCAATACAAAGAAGGAATTCTATAAGTCATTTGACTTTAATGTGAAGCGAGAGAGGATAAGATATTTTGAACACTCTGAAAAAGGGAATAAGGGGAAGAATGGAAAAGTTTAATTTTCATCCTATAGTAATTGTGGTAAGAAACATCCAGGTACATGCCTAAAGGGGAAGGGAGTTTGTTACAAATGTGGAGAAAAATGACACCAAGCTCATGATTGCTAGGTGAACAATGATGTTGTCGATGTTAAATTATACAATTTTATAGAAATGGGGAATTTTGAAAATGAATTTCCTAATCATAAATGAAACTTATCTTATAAAATTCCATGGGAGAAAGGACAAGATTATGCGAGCACTACTGCTGAGGTTGAAGTTCCAAATGATGTGGTGGCATGTACTTTAATAGTTTCCTCAATATTAGTCAATGCTTTATTGGATTATGGAACAACATATTCTTTTATATCTTCCCTGTTTGCCAAGAAATTTAGTTATTTTCAATTTGACATAATAAGGGAGTTTTCAGTCAAAACTCTTAATGGAAGTATCATAGCAATAATGTTTCTTCTATCAGTTACCATCATGGCATATAAATGTGATTTATATGCTAATCTTATTGTCATACCAATGATTTATTTTGAAATAATCCTTGGTATAGATTTTCAATCGGAACATGATGTGAATATTTATTGTAATAAGAAGGAGGATACAATTTTTGATGATTATAAGGAAAATCTTATCTTTAGAGAGGAAACATCACCATCTGATTCTCATCTAGATCCACCCCAATAGCTCTACTAAATTCAATTATTGTGGATAAAGGTAGTAAAAGAACTGTGGGTGAGGAAAGAACGTTCAAATAGAATATTTACATATTGTTCAAGAATATATTGATGTGTTTTCAGAGGATTTACATGGACATCCTCTAGAATGAGAAATTGAATTTTCTATTGACATAATTTCTGGTCAAGGACCATATCGAAGACCTCGTAAATAATGGCCAGAGTTTAATTAGTGGAAATAAAGAAACACATAGAGGAATTGAGTAATAAAGGATTTATTCTCCCTAGTGTTTCTCCATGGGGTGCCCCTGTTCTTTTTGTTAAGATGAAAGATGGATCTACGAGGTTGTTCACTGTTTATATGGAGACAAATTTTATAAAAATAAATAACAAGTATCCCCTACCTCACATTGATTATTTATTTGTTCAACTTCATGGAGATAAATAATTTTCAAGGATTGAACTTCAATATGGATATCATCAATTGTGCGTAAATAAGGAGGACATTCAAAAGGCATCATTTTGAACAAGGTATGGGCCTTATGAGTTTACAATAATTCCTTCTGAACTGAAAAATACACCCTGTGATTTCATAGATCTGCAGAATAGTTTTTTTCAAGGAAAATCTTGATGAATTTGTTGTGGTATTTATTGATGATATCTTGGTATACTACAAAATATATTAAGACTATGAAAATCACATGTGCACTGTTCTAAAGATTCTTAGAAGAAATGAATTATAATGGATGTTTAGCAAGTGTGAAATATGGATTTAGGAGATTTATTTTCTAGGCCATATTTTCTCTCAGGATGGAATCTCTGTTGACCATCAAATAGAAGGTAAAACCAAGAGTTTCCATCACAGACGAGTAAAATTGAGGTACATAGTTTTATTGGTTGAACAGGTTACTATCGGTGTTTCGTGCCGAATTTTGTCGGATCGGCAAACACATTAACCACGATCACAAATTAAGGGGTTAAATTTGATTGGAAAAAATAGTGTGAAGATTGTTTTGAAGAATTTAAGAGAATATTATTCAATGTTCCAATCTTGACTCTAATATCGTGGAATGAGGGGTTTGTTATTTAGCGTGAGTCTTCAAAGAAGGGACTTGGTTGTGTCCTTATACAGAATGATAGAGTCTTTTCCTATCCATCACAACAACTATAAATTAATGAAAAAATACCAGACTCATGATCTTGAGTTAGTAGCTATAATAATTGCTTTGAAGATATGGATACACTATATCTATGAAAAAAATGCGAGATATGTACTGATTTCAAGAGTTTGAAGTATATTTTCTCCCAGAAAGAACTCAACATGAGGCAAAGGTGATGTCTTGAACTACTCAAGGATTATGATTGCACAATACACAACCACCCAACAAATGAAAATAAGTTGGCAGATGATTTGAGTAGAAGTAATCATGGATATATGAACAAGATGAGAGTTAAAAGGGATCATATGTTCATGGATCTAGTAAAGACAGATATGGGAATAATCATGGAAGGTGAAACATCAATACATTTTCGAACTGTTTCCAAAAAAACATTACTAGAAAGGATAAAAAGTTCTCTGAATGATGATTATGAGTTTTAAAACAAAATTAAAGCTTTGAATGATGGGAGATTGATTGAGTTTGTATATGAAGATGGAATTTTGAAATTTGGGAAGAGGCTTTGTGTACCTGACATACCTGATCTAAAAAAAGAATTTTTGGATGATGCTCACAGATCTAAGTTTTATATACACATTGCTAGCACTATGATGTATAGATATTTGAAGGAACATTTTTGGTGGGACAACATTAAGAGGTAGATTACTAATTATGTTTCATAATGTATGGTTTTTCAACAAGTTAAGGCCTGAAGTTAACATCCTGGAGGAGTTATGAAACCACTTCACATACCTGAGTAGAAATGGGATGATATTATGATGGACTTTATCATGGGGATACCAAAGAATCTTATAAGGGATGATTAAATATGGGTCATTCTGGATCATCTTACCAAGTCAGCACATTTTATTTCTATAAGAGAAGATTTACCACTTGAACGTTTAGCAAGACTATATATTAATGAAGTTGTATGACTTCATGGTTTACCCCTATCGATTATTTCTAATTGTGATCCCCATTTTATATCCATATTCTAGAAAAGTATTCAGAAATACCTAGATGCTGAACTTCAGTTGAGCACAATCTACCACCCTCAAACTGATGGAAAATCTGAACAGACTATTAAAACGTTAGAATTCATGTTGAGATCATGATCACATGACTTTTAGGGAATGTGGTAATAGTATTTACATCTGGTAGAATCTTTCTATAACAATAGCTTCAATTCAAGTATTCATATGGAATCACATAAAACGTTATATGGAAAGAGATGTCTCACACAAAATTATTGGGATGATGTTAATGAAAGAAAAAATTTTGGCCTAGAACAGTTTGAGAAAACAATGTAAGAGGTAAAGATTATCCATACCCACATCAAAGCAGCTAAATGTAGGAGAAAGAGAAATGCTGATAACTGAAGGAAGGATTTATTATTTCATGTAAGAGATCATTTTTTCTAGAAGGTATATCGATGGAATTGTGTTATACGATTTGGTAGGAAGGGTATATTAAGTCACATGTACATCAGACCTTTAAAAGTTCTAGAACGAATTGGAGTTGTAGATTACCATTTGGAAATGCCACAAAGTGTCTCCAAAGTTCATGATGTGTTCCACATATCACTGCTGAGAAAATACCTTCCTGAACCAACACATGTACTCACCTATGAAGAAATAGAACTGGAACCCAATCTGTCTTATTATGATGAGACTATCAGGATTCTTTATACCATAGAACAAGTGTTGAGAAATTCGATGACTCATCTGGTAAAAGTTATTACGATAACTATAAAATGGAAAAGGTAATGTGGGAACATGAGGATCTTATGATGAACAACAACCTGAATCTTTTTATGGAGTAATATTTTAGAAATTTTGAGGATAAAATTATTTGAATGGGGGAAGAATGTTACTCCCTAATCTTCCACAATACGCTTCACATTGAATAATTCAATATCTTGCATTTTACGTAACCCCAACTTCAAGCACACCATGTCCAATCAAACTAGCCATTTAAAAAAAAGTTATGAATAATAATACCATCTTTTAGAAATATTATAAAATTTATTTTTCAAAATAAACTTCATTTTTTGATTCAGAATATCAAAATTATCTTAGGGTGAATTTTTGGTATTTTTCTAAAAAATTTCAATTTTTGATGAATAGTGAAAACAATGCATTATTGTTTTAAACTGACGTTTTATTTAAATAATAATAATTATTATGTAAATTTATTTTAAATTAAAAATAGATTTATAATACATATATTATTCCAATGTAATTCATTAGAGTCATATAATAATACGATTATATATATAAAATTAAAATTGAACATTTTACCGTCTTTTACCTAACTTTTAGGCACATTTGCTAAATTGCATGAAACATAATTTCACCGCTTATTTGAATTGAATTTAAAAAATATGAGATACATGGTTGACATATGTAACTAAAATGTGGTTCAATGGGATGAAAATAATTTTTGATGAATATTAACTTTTGATTTTTATTTACCACAATTAAAAGTAAAAAGGGTAATTAAAGAAAAAAATGATATTATAATTACCCCAAAAAAGTTATAATTCTATTGGATAAGTGTATTTAGAAAAAACTCAACCATTGGACATAAATAAGATCCTTCTTGTTTCACACGATTTAAATTATGACATTTATTATATTTTATTTAAAGACGAGTTATAAGTGATAAATTGTAATTTAATAACTAATATTTTTTTTAATATAGGGTTATAAATACGAAAAAATCTACTATAAATATTAATTAGAAATATAAAAATATTTCCTATATCATAGTATTTTTTTAAAATTTTTAGACAATTAATAATTATATTTATTTATGACACAATGATGATGCAGTGATTATATTATTAACAAAAGATTAAAATAATATATATTATAAATATTAAAATAAATGTAAATTGACACTTTTGATTCCATACATGAATTTTATATGTGTATATGACGTTTTAGGGTTAATTAAATTTATTATTGTTGAAGAAATAAGATTTTTATGACTTAAAAAAAACTAAATACTATATAGTGTCAAAATTGACAGAAATGGTTTTTTTAAAACAAATAATACTTTATTAAATTATAGATTAGTCTTAAAAATATAAGGTTAGGCCAAAGGATAAAAATAATGTTATATATGTAATTAATGAACCAATTTAGGTTCTTTAATAATTTTATATTATGTTTATTAACCATGTAATAAAGAAATACAATAATCCAAGGTAAATGTTAAACTATTTAACTAAAAGATAAATCTAAAAGATAGGGTTAATATGGTGGGATAAACTTGTATAAAAGCTATTGGTTGAAAAATTTTCAACCAATAACCACTTTATCATTGAAATAAATACATTTGGAGCTATCAGAAACCGAAAATTATTTTATAGTAAATTAATATTTCATGCTCTTCCTAAAGTTCCCCTCACCTCTCATATAAAATGATACTTCCCCTTCTCCCAAATTCACACCTCCAAAGCAGTTTGGATCTTCCAAAACCTACTCAAATCACCTAACGACAACCCACAATTTTTCCTAGTGGCTTTACTTTTATCATAAATCCATCTTAAGGATCCCTTTTGTTCAAATCAAAAGGAAGCACCCAAAGAAGTGGTATTTATTTAATCAGCTCATTCAAAGTTATTTTCTTCATCCACTTCCTCCGTTTTTGTTGTTTCCATAATAAAGTAATAATTCCAGTAATTTCTACATTAAATGATTTTATTATAAATATGTTACAACCATATAAATTATTTTATCCATCATATGAATGAAAAAGTCACCATATGTGCGCACATACGACTTACCCTCTCCACGTCATGGTGTATTTTGTTATTCAATAATTTATTTTTTGGATGGGTATAATAAAGAGAATAATTGATGTAAATAATAAATCAAACATGTTAATTATTATTTATATAAAATATACCATCCAATTTTATAATATTTCATCATCAATAGAATGATATAGTCGCTCGTGCGTACGTACGACCTACCGTCTCCATGATGTAATTAGATTTCATTTCCCCATCGCAACCCTTCATGAATAATAATCATTTTATGATTAAAAATAATATTTAAGAACTTAATATAATTATGGATTTTAATAAAAGACATCCTATAAATAAAAAACGTGACTTACGTAACAAAACATATTAAATAAAATGAATCTATTAACAACTGAAACAATCATACTACTGAAATATTATTAACAAAGAAATATTAGAGGATATTATATGATATAATATTTATGTATGTGGTTATTGTATAATTTAATAATAATGATTTAACCATTATAGACATGGTAAACATACCCTTGAATATGTAAGAGTACAATATATGGGTTAATTTTAGAATCTCTTTATTATTCGACATTGTTTATATGTAAGTATCTACTAGGACCTCTTTATCATACACGTCTATCATTCTTAAAAATGTATATATATTTTTTACCTTTTTCTAGACTATGGTTTATAGTCATTTATACCCTTGTTTTAATTTTTATAAAAGGATTTTAATGTAATCTTTCGGTCGTTTTCCAAACAAGGTACTTTATGACCTTTCTGACAAATTAAGGAAAGAATGTTTTTTAACTTATACAGCTGGTGAGGCTATTTTCCACCATTATAAACCTTCTATGATTCCCTTAACATCTAATAATAGTATTTTCAAAATAAATTTTGTCCTTTAAGTATATATTATTTCAATGTATAAAGAGATATTTCACTCAAATTGTTTTTTGGATTGATTTCACCATTGTCAACATCCTTTGTTGGATTTTACGCAAGTTTGAAGTTGATTTATTAGGATAAAATATTCTATATTATATTGAAGGTTTTTTGAAATGTTTGGATGTGTTTGTTCTATTTTTATACCATACATGGTTTACAGTTAAAGTATTAACATTTCATATGCTATTTTTAATAAAAATTTCTATGTTAAGTTTTGACCTTTTCTTATGGGGAATGCGTTGGATGTAGTAAGTGATGGTAGGGGCCCACTATAGCCCCTCGATGCATTAGTAGGTCTCATGAGACAATCTAGTGTCTTGTCATAAGGCCTTGACAAAAATATTGTTTGTTTTCTTGGCCTGAGGCCTTGAAAATTTTGTTATGATGTTAGACATTATGCATTCCATTATTTTGAAATTAGCTATGGATATTACATATGATAATTACACTAGTATAATATCCATGTGAATAAGTAAATGGAATTATTTGATTTATCATTTCCATATTATGCTGAATTTTAGGTTAAAAATTCATGTGTTTTAGTGTTATACATTTCCTAAAATGTATGTGCTTATTTATGATAGTTTCCTCTATATTGTTATCCTTACTGAGCATCTGAGATCACCCCTTTCTTTGTTTTATTTTTTACAGCATGCGAAAAAGTATATTATGATAGAACTGTAGGGATAATCTAAGAGATATTAGTGTGTTCAAAGGAGACACAATGTTGTTTTTTATTTCATGATGTAATTTGAAACATATGTATGTATCTTATACTTCCAAGGCTAATAAACTGACCGTTCTTTTGGGACATAATCTATTGTGATCATGAAAATGATATGTAATACTGCACCGACACTGGGTAACTAGGGTCGGGGAATTACATAAAAAAAAAGCATAGTGCATCCCCCCATCCAAGCACATAACTTCTAAATCATACATGGACTCATTCATATAATCTAGAACATGGGGAAATTAGGTGACGTTCAGAGTGAAGATCCATAAAAAAATTTCTAAACCCATGACAGTTTGTGATACCTTTCACAACTAGGGAGTTGATTCAGAAAAAATTAGATTGCCCATCTTCCCATTCTATTCAAGAGACTGATCTAAGGATTAGCTAAAAAATTAAGCTCTAGAGTCAATTATGACTTGGGATGATCTTTCCAAGATGTTCTTGGATAAATACTTTCCACCGATCCAGACATGGAAACTCTGAAATGACATTCAAAAAATTTCAAAAATTGATGGAGATTAAAAATGGGAATCATGGGATCGATTTAAGTTGCAGATGAGTAAGTTATTATATCATGTATTAGACATGTGGATTCAGTAACTTATATTATACCAAGGACTCCATCCATCCACATGAACTTCCATCATTACTTCTAATAATGGAGGACATATGTTTACCAACTTGAATTTTAGAATAACTATATTGATGAATTTTCTCAAAATGTAATCATGTGAAAAAGTTATCGTGGACCACCCTGGTGAGATATCCACTAGATAGATGAAAACACTATATTGTCATCGCAAGTCATATCACCCACAAAGAAGCTCAAAAGATTTCAAATTCTAGTTGTGAAAACCCCTCCTACTCTAGTAACGGAGATACAATCATGTTATATGTGTGATGGCCCACATTTATACCAATATTATAGGGTTAGAGATAAGGAATCCTGAGATCAATATTGTAATTATGTCAATAATAGTCAACAGAACAAACATTTTCAATAGAAACAACTATACTAACAGTTGAGGCCTACTCAACAGCAACCAAAGAATAACCAATGATATCTTTAATAGTGAAGTAGAAAATCACCATTTGTAAATTAAGGAACAGTAGAGTACCCATCAATAAACCCTTTTCCAATATCTCAGCAATAGATGCACGAACTAACCATCCCACAATTATCTCAATAGCAATTCCAACCCACTCTGCCTAAACCCAAGAAATTACCTGCTCCACCTCAAAGTAACTGAGAAAAAATTATGCATAATTTCATTTAAAAACAAGATCAGGGAATGACCACTTATGAAACATAAATGAAAAACCATATAGATGCTTTATAAAATCTTGATTTTCTAATGGATGACATCTATAAGACTTTTTCTGATAGATTACTAGGTAACCTACTTGGTTATATAGATATGTACCTAAGGGAGGGAGATAAATTTTTTGTTATAAGAAGGGAAAAGATATTATACATCCAACATAAAATTGTAAGAGATGATATGAAACCTAAAGGTATGAAAGAACAACCACCAACAGAATAAGAAGATGAAAAAAACACACTCCTAGAAGTTTCACCAATAGAATGTGACCAAATTGAGTCGCATGAAATGAAACCAGTTTATGTTTTCCAAATTCTATAAAATCCACCTCTTCTTTTCTTGAAAATAGTGAGACATGGATGAAAAGGGTCACAATATAAGAAGTTTCGGGAAATGTTCAAGCAAATTCACCTCACCATATCATTTTCAGAAGCGTTTGCAGAGATGAAAGTTTATTCAAAATTCCGCAGGTATTTACTATCTAACAAAATAAAAATTGAAAATATTAGAGTCATACAAAAAAAGGAATAATTATCTATTGTTTCTTGGAAGAAAATTCCACCAATGATGAGAGATCCTGAATGTTTTTCAATTCATTATGCTATTGGAGAATGAATGTTTGGCAGAGCTGTGTGAGATCATAGATCCAACATAAGCATAATGACAATGAGTTTATTACGAAAATTAGGACTCTATGAATTGAAAACCAATAGAGTATCACTGAAACATGTTGACTACTCAGTGAGGTACCCCAACAACATTCTTAAATATTTTGTAGTTAAAGTAAGAAAGTTAATCTTTCCAACAAACTTCCTATATCTTGACATGGAGAAAGAAGGAGGCATCCCCATTATACTTAGAAGAACATTCCTATCCATAATAAAGGCCTATATATATGTGAATAAATGATTTATAGTCTTATGATTTAGAGAATAACAAGTAGTGTTCAACCTGGTCAAGGCTTCCCAACAATTTCAAAGTGATGTTGATCGCAATTCCATCTCTTTTATGAAAGATGGAGATCTGTACTTGGCCATGGAAGAAGAAATTGTAAAGTCGCTCTCAGAGAAGGAAGAAGAAATAAATTTTGAGGAAGTAAGCTTTATTGAACGTCTCAAGTGGGAAACCATAGGACCACTCATTCCATCCATCATTTAACCACCAAATATTGATATAAAACCACTACATAGTATTATTATATACTCATAAATAGTAGTTTCAACCTTTGTGCTATTTATTATCAATTCTAAACTATCTTTGGAACATGAAGAAAAATTAGTAGATGTTTTGAGGTGACATAAGCAGTAAACTTCTTGGGGGAGTGGAAGACATCAAATTAATCAATCCTACTAAATTCACTCATAATATTCTACTCAAATAAGATCAAAAGAGAAAACATCAAACTCATATGAGTCTCACACCAGTTTTGAAAGATTTAATTAAAATGGAAGTGATGAAATGCTTGGATATAGGAATAATATTTTCCATATTAGATATCGAATGGGTGAGAACCCTACAGGTTGTTCCTAATAAGGGTCGACTCATAGTAGAGAGAACTGATGAAAATGAATTAATTTCAGAATACACCATCACTCGACGGAGAGTCTGCATAGATTATAGTTCCTAAATTCAACAACAAGGAAGGATCATTTTTCTCTATCCGTCATGGATCAAATGTTGGAAACACTTGTAAGAAATAAATTATAATATTTATTGGGTGTTTATTAAGGTTACAACCAAATTTCATCAATCCCACGGATTATCCAAAGACCACATTCACGTGTACATTTTTTACTTTTGGATATAGGTGAATGTCATTAGGACGTGTAATGCTCCAATAACCATTAAGTTATTCATGAATCATATTTTCCATGAAATGGAAGGATAATTTCTATAAATCTTTATTGATGACTTCTTAGTTTATGGAAGATATTTCGATGTTGGTTTAAACAATCTGGAATTAGTCCTCCAGCACTGTGAAGAAAAATGTGTAGTCCTAAATTGGTACAAATGACATTTTATGGTCCCAGGAGGAACATTCCTCCGGAATAAGATCTCCAAAGAAGTCATAAAGGTCAATCTGACCAAAAAAATTTCATTAAAGACTTTCTTAAACAATAAATAGTGAAGGGAATAAGAATATTTCTTGGAAATTTTAGATTTTATAGAAAACTTGTAAAGAATTAGAAATTGATTCGTGGAAATTGATTCAATTACGTTCAAAATAATTCCATTTCAAATTCATTGAGGAATGTCGGAAGGCATAGAAAACATTGAAAACTAGTATGATAGCATCCCTAGTAATCATTTCATCCAACTGGGAAAACAATTTGAGTTAATGTGTGATGCCAGTGACCTTGATATTGGTGTGGTGTTAAGATTACCAATTGTCCATATCTTTTGTCACAAATGTTATGCAAATAAACACACAAAGTGAAGCTCAAGAAAAATACATGACTACAGAGAAAGTACTATTAGTCGTTATATATCCCTTTATGAAATTCCGTTCATATCTAGTTTTCTTCAATACTATTGTAAATACTGATCATATTTCCCTAAGATCCATTATTTACAAGAAGGATTCAAATCCAAGGCTGATACGGTGGAAACTCTTGCTACAGGAGTTGGAAATTGAAATCAAGGACACAAAATCCATAGAAAATATGATTGCTGATAATCTATCTCGACATCCAATATCATTCAGTAAGGTAGAAAAGGATGTTGACATTGATGTAGACTTTCCAAATGAATCTGTGTTCAGTATCGAAGTACAACCTTGGTTTTTTGATATCTCCAATTATCTCTCCACAATATTTTTAGAAAAAATATTTCTTATATGAACAGAGGAAAAGATTCTTGGTTGATGATAAGCATTACTAGTAGGATGAACCACTTCTGTTCAAGAATTTTTTTGATGGATAATTGAGAAGATAAATTCAAGAGAATGAAAACCCCACTATAATTGAGATGTGTCACACATCAACATCTAGCAGATATCATGGGCCTAATCATACAGTATCTAAAATTATATAAACTCGATTTTTCTAGCCCAAACTACACCAATATGTTAGGGAATTCTTCTATGGATGTGATAGAAGCTATCTCAGTAAAAACATTGGAAAAAAGAATGAGATTCCACATAATCCCATCATGGAAGTCAAAATGTTCTATATTTGGGGCATTGAATTCTAGGGACTATTTTCAACTTCTTATGTAAAATCATACATTCTGGTTGGAGTTGACAACATCTTGAAGTGTGTTGAGGATGAAGCAACATAACATGATATAACAAAAGTGTTCATGACAATTCTATAAAAGAATGTGTTTGTAAGATTTGGATTTACAAGATTACTGATTAGAAATAGAAGAAAAAATTTCAAAAACCAAGATGTGAATGGGTTTCTAGAGATATATGGAATTATATATAATATAGGGACTCTCTACCACCCACAAAAAAGTCAGAAAGTAGAACTCTCAAATAAGAAGATAAATAAAATTTTAGAAAATACTTTGAATACAAGATGAGGTGACTAGTGTCTCATACTGGATGATGCACTATTGGCATACCACATTGTAAATAAGACACCCATAGTCACTACACCATTTAGACTGGTTTGTGGGAAACCGTGTCATCTCATAGTTGAGCTATATCATCATTCATTTTGGGTAAATAAGAAACTAAATTTCGATTCTGAGAAAGCTAATGAATGTAGGATGCTACATTTAACTAAATTAGAAGAGATATGGAGGGATACCTCTAACAATTCTAAAATCTATAAGAACAAAACAATGAAATGGCGTGATCAAAACATTACTTGGCATATCTTTGTACCAGGGAATAATGTCATTCTTTTTTCAACTAATGATTAAAACTATTCCATGGTAAGATAACATATCAATGGGCATTACATTTTGATATTGTTCATGTCATTACTTACACGACCATTAGAATTTAGAGAGAAGGTTGACCACCGTTTAAAGTGAATGGCCAATGATTGAAAATTTTATAAGAACCTTTCCACAAGGGTTATGTTATCAGCCTCAAGTTCAAATTTTCCGAAACAATGTCATGTTCTCAAAAAAAAGGAAGCACTGACTGGGTGGAAACCCAGGTTAGATCATCATAGCCATGAATTCAGTAGGATATCCTTAGGGAAGATTCAGTTGAGATAATAGATAGAGGTTCAGGTTAATCATGTTTGAATGAAAATTTCAAAATTATGAGTCATGTAACACAATTACACAACGTGTAACTTTTGTTTTTTGAAAACATTCATTTAGTTGACGATTAAATAACATGAAAGCAGGTTAAACATCATGCAACTACTCATAAATAATTAAATAATAGATCATGAACCCTAGGTTCACAACCTAAAACCCAGACCCCCTGCTACCGTTCTCCAAACTGTTCAACTCACACTATCACACCCACTTCCCCCTCCCTCTCTATCTTGCCATCACCTCAACCTTCCTCTCTTCTCCCTCACCCTCCCATTCCCCTGACTATTGAACACACACCCCCCTCCTTCTCATGGCACCCCAACCCAACCTTCCCTCACCCTCCCCTCTCCCTCCCTCGACCTTACACCACACACCCAACCACCCCTTTCATAACCAAAATAACAACACCTCTATAGCATCTAACTTGATGGAAATAACCCAGAGTAAGAAACCCTCCATATTGTTTCCTCAACCACTGATGAGAATCCACTGGAAAAGCAATACCATACCGCTTATTCAACATTATACGGTGCCACTTCTACATATCATGATGCACCTTATGCACCGCCTACACCAACCTATGATGCACCACCTACTCAAGACGAGTCCATATCCACCTCAAGTGTTGAAAACCTCCAACTACACACTATTCTATTCTTAACTAGACCAAAACATCTGGTAAATCTCATCTTTTTATAGGATAAGCCAATACGAATGAATAAGACCCTGAACCAGCCTATCCTGGCTAGGCAGAACATTACTAATGTTGTCCTTGGCTTCCTGGAGACACTCCACATTGAAAACATTGATGAGTTTTGAGAGGAAACCTTTAGAGAGATTTTCCTAGAGTTCCTAGTGATTTTTGAGATGTCCATTGACAACCTTACATTCCACAAGGGTATTCATCCACCCGAGACAACATTCAATGAGTTCGAAATCTGCCTCAAAACTTATATCAATGAGTTTTTCATGTTAAAGGTATATCTGACTCTATACTTATAACCACCCGAGCTGATTCTCAGTATTTATGGGAGCTCATTTCCTGAGATACATAGTTACACCATAACCCACACATCAGGAAATAAATTCACATGTAGGGTCCATCCTTACAAATTTTGCATCGAGTTATGACATGTGAATGGTTCTCTAGGGATGAGTCTCATGGGGGTGTCATATAGATTGATGTACTTATTCTCACCGCAGCCATAGGCAGACAAACCATCAACATGGATGCCCAGTTTTCCCAACCTTACAGAGCCCACACCTAGTGGACTTGCAGTGTTTTGATGGGAGCGCCATTTGTTACTCTTCTGGGTAGGTACCATGGAGTGATCGAGCTAGACCTGCCACTCACCTCCTTGGGACCTATTGTGCTCATTAATTTTGTGACGTTGTATAAGATGAAGCTACTGGTTTGAGAGGACAATGTTTACAATTATGCCCCTAGTGTGCAGGAGGCTGCACCACAAGTAGTAGTAGACCCACCAGGTAAACCACACATTACCACAGCACCCATACCCCCAAATCACAAGCATATATCTTCCACCCCCTCATCCACCATCCCTTCAACCACTCATCCCATCCTATCAGAGATCTGGGATACAAAGTAGTGCATCCTGACGAACCTACACCAGATTTACATTCATCTTAATCTCCCATTCATTGACCCCAATGTGATCACCACTCCACCACCACCATCCCATATTGTACCCTAATATTATACAATCCCCACACCTCCTACAACCCATTCCGGCCTACAAAATGATACTACTGACCCTGCATCCCTGTAAAAGTTTTTTTCTTACTATGTCCAAAGAGGAAGGTGGATAAACATCGACACATCCACAGAGGTCCCTTTAATTGGTTTAGCTTACATAACCATGAACTCTTTATGAATCTAGATGTCTCCAACCCCCACTCCATCCAATATATCCATCCCTACTACTCAACCATCTATCGTCGATCCAACTTCTCCTACTACCGCTAGAGACACTATAACGACCCAAAGTTCTATCAATGAAATCCCCTTCTTATAATTATGCCTCATAGTATAATTAAATTAGGATGCATGATGACATATCATGATACTAAATACTATGTGATCTTTAATCATAATTTTTTCAACTTCCAGTGATTGAATTTGAAAAATCTGACATAGACGGTTGTGTTCAGGGTGATTTTTAGAGTCTAATAGAACCAATATAATTTTGTGAATTGTAAGCTACCCTTCAGAATATTAACATACCATTATGAATAGTAATATGACCTTCATTAGTAGTAAATAATACAAAATAATAGTAACCTTACAAATTATTGATTAAAATAAATTTAGGCATCTTATAAGTGACAATTTGATTATAGTAAAAGTATGGTATTTTTGTAAGTCCTAAAAAATTAATTATAATTAATTAAATAGAAAATTTATTCTTTAAAATGTGTTCATAAATTAGAAATTATATTTATTTTGTGTTTTATGATTATTTTATTAGACCGTATGTTATTTTTGAAAGCATTGTGAAATCAGTTTTAATTTTAAAAAAGTAATTTTCATGTAAATTATGATTTTATTTCAATAATAAAGTAATAATATTTATTAATTTGTTTTTGAAAAATGGAATTCATATTTGGATTCTACACGTCAAAAAATGTTTACAGTGAATTTTTGTTATTTTTCTCAAATACATTAATTTTCAAGTGAATAGTAAAAATATAGTTTTTCACATAACTAGTGTATCTTAAATTGCATCATTCAAGATGTAATAATGACATAGACATTCTATAACATTATATTTGGCCATTTTATATTTAGTTTAATAAATGTTTCCTTAAAATACAATAAACTCAATTTCCAAACCTAAAAAAAACTTTCCAGAGCCAAAAGTCAAAAGGTGATCCCCTAAAGGATCTTTTTCTCTTTCTTTCACTTCCCTTTTCATAAATTAATGAATTCAAATTATAAAGATTATTTAAAGTATAAAAAAATTATATTATATTAATATATTTCTTATGATGTTAAAAAAATAGTATTACAACTCTATCATTTGATATATTATTTTATTTAATATTTTATTCTAAAAACACCCCTTCATGTATAAATAACCCCTCTCCCTCCCCTTGCCAAACCACACCTCTTAGGCTTCAAGAATTGTCTAAACTATTTCCAAAAATCTTCCTTATCACCTCACACATAACCAGGAGCTTATGATCTCGTCAATGGACCAATCCTAGGTTTCTTAAGGAGGATCTCAAGAGAAGGATTCAAGAGGTAATTTCCTTCTCTATTGTCCATTAATTTCCATTCAACTTCATGTTCTTTTCTTATTATCTCCACACCTATATTCATCCAAATGGGATGGTAACTACATTATTATACATATAATGTAATTTTATTATACTAATAGTATATTATAACATCCAAACCCCTTATCCCCTTCCTTTTATTTTCCAATGGAAAACTTGGTTTGTGTGGTGTTAATTTATCACCTTCAAGAATGACATGTTTTCAGTTTTAATTTCAGAATTATGATCCGGTCATTAAAAAAATTTTATGGCTGAACCAGATTATTTTATATTTATTATATCCTATTTAATGTTCTTGAACTAAATTATTTACATATTATTAATGGATTAAATTAAAGAAGTTCGTTGTGTACAAAAAACCACCCCAATTTACCCAAACGATCGTCATTAAATTCTCATCTAATTATTCTTACGCATGGAATATAACATAATTCATTGTATGATCATTTAAACTAATGTAATTTCATTAATAATATGTAATATCAGTTCTATATTTCTATCCCTGTTCTACATGAACCTCCATTCATGAATACAAGTGAGCCACTCAAGAAAACCATAAAAACGAACATTCCCAAACAATGTTTGTAAACTCTATAACTCTTCGAAAGGACCATGAATAACTTAATGAAACCATAATTAACCATATTAATGTACACAAGGTTCTTTATTTTTTAAATAATTAATCTAATGTGATTATATAAGACATTTTAGTGACATAAGTGTTCAGTTACAAGGTAAGGGGAAATTCTTGAACCCAACATTCCTTCTTCAGGTTCTCCCCCTTTCACTCTATTTTTGGTATGGTCACTCCTTAAAAATAATGTTATCATCATTATATTACCTATTATAAGATGTAAATTGTATAAAATTGAGTTTATGTCAAACAAATTTTTTCAAAAATAACTCTTCTTTAAAAAACACTCCTTTTATTTCTCACTCATGGTTGATGGTTATTATATCAAGTATGTTATTCCCACTTTCTTTGAGGAACCAAAAGTTTATGAATTTATTCTTATGAGATGAAACCAATTACTCAGCATGGTTTAGTTATGTTCATTGTTTATATATGTTCTATGTGTCATGCCTGATAATGACAATGTTATGATCTGATGGCTGCACCCGAAATTATATAGCGCAATATGAATGTTTGAATGAGACGGTTGTGCCCATATATATACAGAACTCCAATGCATTGGGTAAATTGATGAATCAAATGAGTTAAATTGAAATGATGTGTAGAGAATATTATATTTTTTCAAAAGTATGTGTGGTATCTAACCACAAATATATGAAGTTTCATTTTTTATTCGTCACCACATTTCAAGTCTTTTATCCATGCTTCCTCTCATGTTCATAATCCTTTGCCTATGTTATGATTATGATCAACCATTGTTAGATTTTTCATATCTTTCCACTTAATTGGAATTTATCTCACCCCTTTTTTATGTATATCTTCAGGTTACTACATGTACTAATGAGAGGTGAAGTGCCAATAAGAAGCAAGAGAAGAAGGAATTAAATAAATATTTATGTTTGATGATGTAAAAGTTATGTTTGGTCCTAGTTTTCCCAAAACAATAAACCTATGGATCCTCGTTGTGTAATACTATTATGTTTTTTATCTATATAATTATTTAATAATAATTTAATAAAAATGTAGGGTCTCTATAGTTTTAATTTGAAGGATGTTTAGATAATTTGGGAATTAGGATTAGTGAACCCTAGAGAAAACCTCTAGTATGAGACTACATACAAATATGCATACAGGAAGATTTACATTGGGATCCCATATCTCATTCTTTTAGTGTAAATCATAAAAATGAATAGTTTATTCAATACTTATTAACTTATTTTTTGTTCTAACCTTTTAAATTTTAGAGAATGGTGGGAACCAGGATAATCCAGGAAAACAAATCATGCGAGGGTCAATGCAACGAATGAGCTAATGCATCCTCAATGAATTGGGAGAGAGAGTTCAAATATTCATGGAAGTTATTTCCCAAATATCTCAGGTTATGAACAATAACCAGAATAATGGGGAAATTCCTCCATTACCAACGATAGAGAAACTGTCTATCGACTGTTTTGTGCGGCAATGACCACCAAAGTTTAGGGGATCTTCTAATCCACTAGTTTCGGAACACATGGTCAACTACATGGAGAATATCTTATCTGTGATCCACCGTTTAGAGATAGACATGTGGACTATATCCATTTATCTTCTATATGGAGAGGCTGATCAAAGGTGGATTTTGATTAAGAACACCAATCCAAGTGACAAAATTGAAGAGAAGGAATGGGAAGACATTGAGATTATGTTTCTTAATAAGTATTTCCCACAAACTCTTTGTACAAAGATGGAGAGAGAATTCATAGAGCTCAAGAAAATTGAAGGAGAATCTGTCATGTCTTAGAAATTTAGTTTCACAAGTCATGCAATGTACGCATTGGGTTTTGTAATCAACAATGACAGAAAATTTGGTAGAATATTTAGTGGATTAAAACCACACCTTTGAAAGTGTCCTGCAATTCGAGACATTGGGAGTTATGAATGAGTTTTTGACCTTATCTCAAAGTGGAGATGGAGTTTGGAGAATGGTTCCATGGATATAGAGATAAGAATCAAAAGAGGGAGTTTCATGTTGGGGGATATAATGATAATGGTGGGAAGAAAACCCAATGAACAACATGCCAAAAATCTGGGAAGTTGCATCATGGGAACTGCCTCAAAGGGATGAGGAAATGCTTCATGTGTGGGAAAGAATAACACCATGCTCAAGAGTGTTGAAAATACCTAAGACAGAAGGAGAATGTAGAGGATGAAATGAGAGAAACACCCATGGTTCAATGCTACAACTGTAGGGAGCAAGGGCACTATGCAAACCAGTGTACAAAACCTCGAGTCCTTGAGTGTAATTAGTGCCAGCAGCCACCAAACCCAAAGGAAAAAGGGAATGATTATTCTATCACTACCGTGGAAGTAGAGTAAGATAATGAATTCATACAAGGCACACTTCCTATTCACTCAAGAATGGAAAAGGTATTATTTTATTATGGTTCTATTTTTTTCATTATATCATGCAAGTTGGATCGAAATATCGAAGCAAATCCCCAAAACCTTGAAGTATAGATATCTATAAAAACTCCATGTGGTGAAATCATTGCAACCCAAGTGATTGAATCTTCACCTATTGGAATGTGTGGGAAGATTATTCTATTGAATCTCATAACACTTCCCTTTGTGGAATTTGATGATATAATGGGAATGGATTGGATCTCGTTATATAGATCACATATAAATTTTCGGGAAAAGGAAATAACTTTTCATATTTCAAGCCATTGCATTATCCTCTACAAATTCAAATAAGATAATTATTATCCTTTGAAAAATCCTTCAATTGTGTGGGTGTTGATTCTTTATGAATAAGAAAACCTCTCCCAAATGGTTGAGTCAAATGAAGGTGTGAACCTTGTGGAAATGTCCATCGTGGGGGAATACAATGATGTATTTCCTAAAGAGTTACCAGGACTTCCCTCAGATAATTAGGTAGAGTTATCAATAGAACTCATACCTGGAGCTACTAATATCTCAAAGTGTCCCTATAGGATGGCTGCTATCGAATTGGAGGAGTTAAAAAAGCAGAGACAAGAAAATTTTGACTAAGGGTTCATATGACTTAGTGCATCACCTTGGGATGCACTGGTGCTCTTTTTGAAGTAGAAGGATGAAACAATGCGGCTGTGTATTGACTACAGGGAACTCAAAAAGATCACCATAAGGAACAAGTATCCTCTTTCAAGGATATATGACTTGTTAGATTAGTTAATAAGAGCACAATACTTCTCAAAGGAGGATCTTCATTTTGGATATAATCAGTTAAAGGCGAAGAAGGATGATATTTAGAAGGCTGCCTTCTGTACAAGGTATGGGAACTATGAGTTTCTGGTGATGCCCTTCGGAATTAATAATGCCCCTAAAATCTTCATGGATTTGATGAATAGAGTCATTAGACATTAACTTGGAAAATTTGTGGTAGTGTTATTTGATGATATTCTCATATACTCCACAAGAAAGGAGAAACATGAAGAACAGCTAATACTTGTGTTAGTGAAATTGAGAAAAGAGAAGTTGTATGACATATTCAAAAAGTGTGAATTTTGGAAGAATGAAGTCACGTTCTTGGGACATGTGATGAAAAGTGAGGGAATTTCAATGGAACCCTTTAAAATAAAGGTTATTGAGGAATGGGCAAGGCCCTCTAGTTTCACGGAAATCTGTAATTTTCTTGGATTAGCTGGGTACTACTGACATTTTGTGATAAATTTACAATGGTTTTCAAGCCTAATATCAAAGTTAACAATGAAAGGGGTAAATTATTTATAGATGGAAGAATGTGAGGGACGTTTCAAGGAGCTAAAGTGAAGGCTGATCACTACACATGTACTCACACTATCGAAAAGTGGAGAATGTTTTGTGATATATAGTTAAGATTCAAAGCGATTCTTAGTTTGTGTACTCATGAAAAATGAAAATGTTATAGCCTATGCTTCCCTGTAGTTGAAGATCCATGAGAAGAACTACCTGTTGCATGATCTAGAGCTGGCAGCCATGATTTTGGCAATAGAAACTTAGCGGCATTACCTTTATGGTGAGAAGTGTGACATATACACCGACCACAAGAGTCTAAAGCATATATTCACACAAAAGGAGTTAAACATGAATAAAAAGATATGGTTAGAGCTAATCAAGGACTACGATTGCACTTTTCACTGTCATCCTGGAAAGGCGAACAGGGTAGCTAATTCTCTAAGCAGAAAATAACCTTATACTCTATCCATGTTTGAGATTGAGAAAAACCTTATCTTCTTGGATATGAAATGGATGTATTTGGAAATCATAAGGTCAAGTGATACATCCTAAATTTCCCAAATAATTTCCCAAGAATCCATCTAATAGAAGATTAAGGAGGCAAAAAAACATGACATGGAGTTTCAAAAGAAGGATAATGCAGTAATGGAAGTGAAGCTACAAGAGTTCCATTTCGATGATGAAGGTGTGATTTAGTTCGGAATGTGGCATTGTGTGCCTTCATCACCTGATATAAAGAAGGGGCTATTGGACACTGCACATAGGTCAACATTCTCTATCCATAAAGGTAGTATCAAGATGTACTATGATCTCCGAGAACACTTTTGGTGGGATAACATGAAGAAAGAGATTGGATATTATATATCAAGGAGCTTGGTATGTCAGCAAGTTAAAGAAGAGAGACAATAGTCCAAAGGGATGATGCAACCATTGCCTATAACCATGTGGAAATGGGATAATGTTACTATGGAATTTTTCATGGGTCTACCAATAATTTCGAAGGAAAATAATGAGATATGGGTTGTGATTGAATGACTCACCATGACTTCCCATTTTATCGCTATTCAGGAAGTTATCTCTCTTGAACAACATGAAAAGATATATGTTAAGGATGTGGTGGACTACATGGTGTTTCACTCTCAATTTTCTCTAATCATGATCCGAGGTTCACATCTAAATTCTGTTGAAGTCTTCAACATGCTTTGATTACTAAATTAAATTTCCACATGGCCTATCACCCCCAAACCGATTAACAATCTGAAAGAACTATTCAAATGCTTAAAAATATTCTAAGATCCTACACTTTATAATTAAATGGTGGATGGGATCCGAATCTCTCATTAGATCAATTACCATACAATAATAGCTTCCACTCAAGTATTCAGATGGATCCATATGAATATTTGTATGGAAAGCTATGTAGAACTCCATCCTGTTGGGATGAAGCTGAAGAAAGAAAACTACTTGGACCGAATCTTATGCAAGAGACGAAAGAGAAGGTTCAAGTCATCCAGAAACACATCAAATCATCTCAGAGTAGGTAAAAAAGTTATCATGAAAACCATATAAGGGACATGGAGTTCGATGTTGGAGACAAATTATTCCTTCAAATATCACCATGGAAGAGAGTCATATGGTTTGGAAACAAAGGGATGCTAAGACCAAGGTAAAATGGACCCTTTGAGATCCTTGAACGCATATTAGTTGTCTTTTATCAACATACATTCCACAGAACATGGATTAGGTTCATGATGTGCTTCACGTATCACTCTTGAGAAAGTACACACTAGATCCATCACATGTACAAAACTCAGAGGTCGTATAGCTGGAAGATGATCCCTCCTACTAGGAGCAGCCAGTAATGATTCTGAATATGAGAGATAATGTTCTACGCAACATGAAAATACACCATGTAAAAGTGTCTTGGAGGGACCATAACTATGAAGAAGCTACTTGGGAATAAGAGGAGGAGTTGAAGGAGAAGTACCCTCATCTGTTTGTGTAAAACAAAATTTTGAGGGTGAAATTTCATAAGGGGGGAAAATGTAAGGAACCAATGATTTATCAATGAAATTCCCTTCTTATATTTTTTCTTCATAGTATAATAGAAATTTGAATCAGATTGAAATATTTTGGATACTAATCAATATGTGATCTTGAAACATAACTTTTTCAACATCTATGTTTTGAATTTCAAAAAATTGATATACACAGTTGTGTTCAGGGTGATTTTTGAGTCTAACAGAATAAACTGAATTTTTAGTGAATTGTAACATATCCTAATAAATAGTAATATGACTCTTCTAAATAGTAAATCTTCCAAAATAATAGTAACCTTACCAATTATTTTTTAAATAAAATTTTGGCATCTTATAAGTAGCAATTTGACTATAGTAAGAGTATTGGTATTTTCGTAAGTCATAAATAATTAATTATAATTAATTAATTAAATAGATAAATTATTCAAATAAAATGTGTTCATATATTATCAATTCTATTTCTTCTAGGTTTTAAGATAATATTATAAGACCTTATGTAATTTTTGAAATCATTATGAAATTAGTTATAATTCTCAATACTGTAGTTTTCAAGTAAATTATAATTTTAATTTCATATTGAATTGATAATATTTAGAAAATTATTTTTCAAAATTGGAATTCATTTTTGGACTTTATATTTTGTAAAATGGATAGGGTGAAATTTTTGGATTTTTCTGAAATACTTTAATATTTGGGTGAATAGTGAAATACAGTTTTTCACATAACTAGTGTATATTAAATATCATCATTAAGAATGTAATGATGACATTGAATTTATAGAAAATTATATTCGTCCATGTTATATTTAATTTCATAATTGTTTTTTTAAAATATAATAAAATCAATTTCCAAAACTAAAAGGGACTTTCCAAAGCCTAAAGTCAAAAGGTGATCCCTTAAAGTATTTTTTTTCTCTTTCTTTATCTTTCCTTTTTTAAAATTAATGAATTCAAATTATAAATATGATTGAAAGTCTAAAAAGAATTACATTATATTTATATATGATTTATGATGTCAAAAAAGTACTATTACATGTTTAACATTTAATATATTATTTTATTTAATATTTTATTCTAAAAACACCCCTCCTAAGGTATAAATAACCCCTCTCCCCCCCCCCCTTTCCAAACCACACCTCTCAAGCATCAATACTTATTCAGAATCTATCCAAACATCTTCCTTATCCCCTCCCCACACCCAAGTGCTTCTGGTCTCATCAATTGACCAAGCCTAGGTTCCTTGTGGAGGATCTTAAGAGGAGGATTCAAGAGGTAATTCCCCTCTCTCTTTTCCTTTAATTTTCATTCAAGTTAATGTTCTTTTATTATTATCTCCCCACCTATATTAATACGCATGGTATGGTATATCCAATATTATAAATATACTATAATGTTATGATAATAATGGTATATTATATCATCCAACCCCCATAACCTTTTCTTTTAATTTTCTAAAGGACAACATTGTTCGTTTGGTGTTAATTTATCACCTTCAAGAACTACAAGTTTTCAATTTTATTTTTGACCTTCAGATCTGGTGGTGAAACCATTTTTATTTTTTAACCAGATTCTGTCATAGGTATTATATCCTATTTAATGTTTTGGAACTAAATTATGTACATTTTACTACATGATTAAAATAAACAAGTTTGTTGTGGATGAAAAACTGCCCGAATTCACCGAAACGATCATAATTAAATTCCTATCTAATGATTCATCCACATGGAATATAACATAATTCATGGTAAGATAATTTAAACTCTGATAATATCATTAATAACATGTAATATCAGTTATTTATGTCTATCCATGTTCTACCCAAACTTGCATTCCTGAATACAAGTGAACTGCACAAGAAATCCATAAAAACGAACATTCCCGAAAAATGTTTTTAAACTCTACAACTCATCCAAAGGCCCATAACATAACTTAATGAACCCATAACGAACCATATTTATGTACAAAATGTTCTATAATTTTTAATCAATTAATATAATGTGATTATATAGGATATTAATGTGACCGATGTGTTTGGATACAAGGTAAGGGGAAATTCTCAAACCCAACATTCCTTCTTCAGGTTCTCCCTCTTTCACTGCATTTTTTGTATGGTATATCCTTGAAAATAATTTTTTCGTCATTATATTAACTTTTATGTGATATAAATGTTCTCCAATGGAGTTTATGTCAAACAATGTTTTTCAAAATAACTCTTCTTTCAAAAACACACCTTTTATTTCTCACCCAAAGTTGATGGTTATTGTATCATGTTTTTTATTCACACTTTCTTTTGGGAACCAAAAGTTTTTGAATTTGTTCTTATGAGATGAAACCCACTCCTTTCCGTGGGTTAGTTGTGTTCATTTTTTATATATGTTATATGTTTCATACATGATAATGACAATGTTATGATGTGACGGGTGCACCCGGAATTATATAGAACAATTTGAATATTTGAATGCGACGAGGGAACTTGAAATTATACATTGCTTCAATGAATTGGGTAAAGTGATAAATATCATGAGTTAAAGTGAAATGATGTGTGAAAAAGATTCTATATTATTATTTGTGGTATTTAACCACTAATACATGATGTTTCATTTTTATTCATTTCCACATTTCAAGTCTTTTATAATTTATTCCTCTCATGTTCATGATCCTTTTCTTCTGTTATGATTATGATAACCCATTGTCATATTGTTCATATCATTCCTCTTACTGTGCATTTATCTCACTAATTTTTTATGTTTATCCTTGGGTTAATACATGTACTAAAGAGAGGTCAAGTGCCAATAAGAATATAGAGAAGAAGTAATTAAATAAATGTTTATGTTTGATGATGTAAATGCTATGTTTGGTCCAAGTTTTTCTAGGACACTAAACCTTTGGATCCTCGTGGTGTAATTCTATTAAGTTTTTTATATTTATAATGATGTAATAGTAATATTATAAAAGGTAGGGTCGCTATAGATTGTGATCCAGTCTTACAACTATCATCCTCACCAGTGGTAGGGCTGACGAAAGAGGAGATTTTTGGCCCTGAGGATGTCTCTTATTCCACCGTTTTGATTATTTTGGGGGTTTATATTATTTTGTGATAGGTATGGTTATTTTTTATTTTCATATCGTTATATTCAATGTTTTTTTTAATTATCAATTTTATATATGGGATCTTCATTCTTTCATCATTCTTACTTGGCCTGATTTTCATTTATTTCATATTTTAAATATCCATATCTGTATCCTCTATAAAAACCATAGTTGTTTATTGTCCTATCCCACCATTCGTTCTAGTCCAATGAGTGACCCATCACATATCTAAAATCGAAAAAAACTTCAAGAACATTCCATAGAAATATGTACACACTATAAACCCCCAAAATCTATGACACCATTATTTTCACACTTGATTCATGCTCACACAGCTATAATTGAATTCATAAATTGGGAAAAGAGACCTCACAAGATATAGGAAACTACCACCAGTAGCTACAAGAATAGCAGGAGAAGCTTAGCCATTGGATCCCACTAAAGGATTTTGGTCCGTCTATCTAGATGATGGCATCATGATATCATTTAATGGGAGGCAACCCATAGTGGATAATTTTTCTATATTGATTCCCTTCTTGAACATCATTGTAAAATTTTAACATACTTAAATAGAAATGTTTAAATTTTTTCATTTTAATATAAACCAATATGTTATTCTAATTATAAATGTTTTCAACCTATAGACTAAAATTTTTATCTAGTACTGAAAATGTTTCCAAACCCATTTTTCAGGTGCACCTGATTTAGAAAATAGATAACCCAAGCTCTCCTATGGCATACAACTTATCACCTAGAGCACACAATTCAATCAATATTAAAATTTTCAAATTCCATTTCATTTTTTATGTGCTTTATATGCTATAATTATTCCATTGAAATTTATTGGACAGTACAGACATAGCTGATTCTAAGTTTGGGGGAGTTTCTCGTGATTTTCACTTTCAATGCACATGATTTTTTTTCTCCCATATCTATGACATATTTTTCAAACTATAAGGTTGTTTTTAACATGTATTTTTTTTACCATTTTAATAAAAGAAAATGTTATGTTATAATTATTATAATACATGTTTTTATTCTATTTATAACAATACCATTAAATCTATGAATAAAAATTTAATTCAAATTCAATACCATTAAAATTATGGTTAATTGACATAATACCCAGTTTTATACCCTTTATGATTTCCAAATTTTTTTATTCTCATTACCTATGGGGACACTAAAAAAAAATTGTATATTCATTTCTGATATTATTTTTTAAGTGATACTTGGGACATGTAAAGCTATCAAGAATTTCATTGAGAAATTATCGTGGCTATGACTGAACATGTACAATTTTAAAATTATAACGGAAATATTTATTGATACACTATTTCCTGAGAACCATCTGACACCTTTCATTTGTTTTCCCTCAGTTTCAATGAATAACCTTATAAGATGATGTTATTCTACGTCAATGGTCTCTTTCCTACCCTGATCCATATGTAATGCATGATATTACATTAAAAATTGTGGGGGATTCCTTTAGAAAACATTGGATGAATTTATTTATAGATATTTGTGGATTATACATAAGACTATTTGGTTTTTTTCCATATTTACTTTGTATCATTTCTCTTTTATTTTGTTGCTTTTTAAAATACAAAATAAAAGAAAAATAGACCTAGTTTGTGTACTAGGAAGGTCAAATACCACCATTTCTAGGCCAATGAAACCCTTCAAGGATCAAATGTGGTTAGGAGATGGATTTGATAGATATGATTTTCAAAAAAATACAAAAGAGAAAGTAATAGAAGAGAATACTCATTGTGTACTTAATTGCCATTTATATAGACCAAATCGTAGCGACTGGGGGTGTGGAATTCATGAGAAAGGAAGACGAATTGTATTAAACTAATCTAGATATTCATGCATTATACTTATGATATTACCCTACTTTAGAGCTTTATTTTGTCCTTTTTACCCTCCTAACCACAGCTTTAGAGTCATTTTGACTCGATTGTTGAATCCCACATGATTAATTTTGTACTTGTCTTTACAAATTGTAGTTGATAGAACCAACTTTATCCTATGGTTAGGAGCATGTACCTAGGGTATGATCATAAATCTCATTTCATGTTACCCTATGTGACGAGAGGAAAATAATTTCTAGGTAAATTATAAATGGGTAAAGTATTCAAGGAATAGTTAAATGTTTATAATTAAAAGATTAGAATTGGTTTAAAAGAACTGAGCTATGATGCATTACTGATATTATCTATAGGAATGATTCTGGAAAGATACATTTTATTATTACGATTAGTTTTATTTTTCTAGAAATAATGAATGTTTCTTGTTTTTTAAAATTTCTTTTCTTTTGAAATTGCTATTGAGACCTTTTTTCTTGAGGATAAGCAATTGTTTAGGTGTTGGAGAATTTGATAATTCGAATACATATATACTTTTCAATTCCATATACATAAGGATTTTAATTTTAATTATTTGATAATACACATTTTATGTTCTTAATTTCAAATGAATGAGACTTCACATGGTTTCAATGTAAGAAATACATAAAAAAGAGAAGAAATCCTTTCTTCTTTTTCCCCTTTTGAGTTTTTTTGGACTTCCTTCCTCTCCAACTGATATTTATTCATTTTTTCATTATTTTATTTCAATAAAAATTGTCATGGATTAGGTGTTCATCATATCCTTTAATCATAAATCATCGAAGAAGTTTTTTTCCTTAGTTACCCCATCCATAATCATGAAAGAATTTCATTGCATTTGAGATTTACAGATCTTTGATCCCGATTTCATATTCAAAACCTTGGTAAATCTCAATTAATTTCATGAATGTGATCTATTTAAATTAAAGTGATTCTATCAGGTCATATATAATTTATCATTCGTTCACCTTTTTTTCTATCATGAATGGATAAACCCACCCAGGGTAGGGGTCGATAGTTGGTGTATCTGAACTTTATTTCAAACCTTTAATTCTAAAATGGTAACATTAAGTATTAGTAATCCTGGTAAATAATTCATGTATATCCAATTAAATTAAACATCCTTGATCATGAGATATTTAAGTTGAAGACCATATCCTAATTGGATTATATTTTGATACAACCACTAGCCCAAGACACATTATACCATAAGAGCTAATCATAATGAATCTAGGTTGTCGCTATCTCTTGATCAAGTAATAGATACCTCCTAGGTAGAACTAGGTGTCATGAACAAATTCCACTAGCGACTTCTTCTTGATTCGTAGCATAAACCATAGGATCTTACCAAGATTAGAATTAAGATCATCCATTTTTTAGATACCTGAAATTGATCCTGACCCCATTCTATTTATTGAAGCAACCATCATAGATCTAGAAATTCCAAAACAAAAAAATAGAAAGGAATACTACTCCAATTATATTTAAGAATTTGACTTCAAAATCCAAAAATTCTCTCCATCAAATCAACCTTAGTCTCTCACTATACTACGACCTTGTAGAAAGTGATTTTTGGGAAACCATAAATTTATAATCTGACTGTTTCCTACAAGAATTTAATGATGCGTTCAGGCACATTAATACATAAGATCATTATATAATATAATTTACACCAATATGATTTCATGATAATAATAGAAGGTTATGTGGGATAAACAATAGAATGTTTTAAAATGTGAATCAAATGTCAGCAAAAAAACAACATTCTGATAAATAAATTGGAAATATAATGATTTTATCTGTGGAATATATTTAGTAATTATTAAACCAAAACATTTGTACTTTTTGTGATAATTGTGGGCCTGGAAAATTCATAAATGTTATTGAAATTTTAAATTGAATCATGAGATGACTACCCACAAACATTAATCTAAAATTCATATTTATTAAATAAAGGTATGTTAAAACAACATCAATATATGATCTCCAAAGTAAACACATGGTTTTTGAGGTGAATTCAAATAATGATAATCTATTAATAGATAAGAACAAAAATTTTATTTTATTCAAATATATAAATAATTAATATTATAGAAGGGAAATTGAAAAAAATAAATGAGGTAATCTTATTCATTTCCTAGAATCTCAAAAATAGAAAATAGGAAATTTGATGTTTAACTTCATGCCACATGAATTCAATTTTTATTGTTAGGTCATGTAGAATCTTTTTTGCCGAAAAATAAATAAAAGGAAGAGGAAAATTAATCTCAAATAAAAAGATAACATAAGAAAATTTTTTAATGTAAAAGAGATGTTTTTACTCAAAAAAAAAATAATATTTAGATTATTATAAATTTGAGGAGACTGGACATTTTTTATTAAGAAAACATTTAAATCTTGTTGACATTGTTACTCAATATAAAAATGATGATGCCAGTGAAGTAGAAAATTATTTACAAGGAGTGGTCAACCTGAAAGTTGAATTCAAATTAGCATTACATGGGATTAATGACCAAATAAGTTGCTCCAAGATGGATAATGTTTTTATTAAATATTAAAAATTATATAGAAAAAAAATATACATGATTGATGTATCTACCAAGATTATTATCTATTCAATTTCCCTTCTGAATATATAATTGTTTCATATTTAATAATATAATATTATATAACAAAAACACATAAAAAGATCAAACATAATACATTTTATTCTATTAAAATAAAAATTATATTTAAAGAATAAATATATTCATAAGAATTGAAATTATCATAATGGGAATAAAATAAAAAATAATATAACAGTAATAAGAAAATTTGAGGCATCTCAATCCTATATAATAATCACACTCATGAAAAAAATTGTAGATATGAATAAGAATTTTAGTAGTCCAATATGAATTTTGAAAATGAGAAATTATATATAGTTTTGAGAGTCATTAGAAGATAATGAATAATTAATTAAATATTGAGTTTTTATAGGATTTGGGGTACCAATATGACAGTTATAAATTTGATCATTGTAATATTAATCTAACCATTTGAATAGTAACTTGATCGATGGAATAGTAATCTGGCCAAAGAGAATTGTAACCTAACCATTATTGTAGTATCCTAACCAATAGAAGTGTAAAATAAAATTTCAGTATCTTATAAAATGGAAATGTGATATATTTATATAATGGTATAGGTAAAAAATGTTTTTAAAATAAAAAATTAACTTTTTTTATTTTTATAAAACAAAAATGTATTAATTACTAATTTATAATAAATATAAATATTGAAAAGATATTTTTTGTTGAATTGGTTTTTAAATTAGTATTATGTTTTGATATAATGATATGATAATATAATGAGACCTTAAATAATGTTTCAAAAGGTCCAAAAATTGATTATAATATTAAATTTGGCATATTTCCAATAAATGATGATTTAATTTATAAATTAATTTCCACTTATATAGATATTTATTTTCATAAAATGGGTTACATATTTTGACTCTATATTTTGAAAATGGTAATGCTTAGTTTGTTTTCATTTTCAAAAATAGATGACTTTTTAGCGAATAGTGAATTATGGGAAAATACATTATTTAACATTATAATTTAATTAAATGAAATTTTGATTCATGTATGATGTAAGAACCCATTACATAACACTAAAATGAAACATTTAATATATATTTAGATGATAATAAATACTATTGATATCTTTATTCCAAATAATTAACAAATTATTATAATACTCGAAAAAAACCATGTCCTCCCCTTATAAATACGTCCCCTCACCACCCCATATCTTGAAAACATATAAGCCATTGATATTTTAATATATATATTCAAATTTACCTTCCAAATAATTTCCACCATTTCACAGTTTTACTAGTCTCACCAAAATACAATTCAAATGATCATTATGGGTTATATAAAAAGTATACAACCAAAGGAAAAGGTAAGAATATCAACCAACCTGTTTCATTTGATTCTTCTTCTACCACCAAGTTACACCGTCCATACACCATGATAAAGTAAAATAAGTATCCTAAATATTATTATTTTTTGTTTTTATTATGCTGTAATATCTATCTTCTACCCTCCCTTCTTTAGATTCTTAAATCCAAATGTTGTTTACAATAGGGTTGGTTCATCACCTCCGTGAACAACATACTTTATTTTTATCCAGTACCTTGATGAATATTTATAGAAAAAATATTATTATTATATATGATTAGAATAATTTAATTATTACTTATTTCATGTAAATTATTGTTCTACTAATAATTTAGTTAAATAAAATGTTTCTATTTCTTGATGGTCGAAAAAACAACTTAAAAAAACTAACCACATAATGTAGAAGTTTTTATAACACGAATCTTCACTATATCAAAACAAAAAAGGGTATTTGATACCATTTAATTTTATTTAAGTAAATGAGTAAAGTGTAATTTCAGTACTTTAGTTTTAGTCCCATTTTTAAGAAATTTTGTAATTATCCAAATGTGATATGACCTTGGAATCATGAAACAAACACCCTCAAGACTACATAATTAGTCATTATATCTCATTAAAATTATTATAAACGAATATATAAAAATTTAGTCAGTAAAATATAGACAGAAAATAAACTTAATTATTTAATTAATATAATATAGTTTATTTATCTATGATGTTAATTGAATGTATATAATTATTCTAGAATATAAGGTATGGGATCTCTATAAACCACCCTTATTCATTGGTTAGGACCCTTATCTATCTAAGACAACTTATCTCCCTATTTAAATTTAAATAATGATTTTAAATGTTTTATGAATCTCTCCAACATATATAAATCACTTATTCTACCTTCCATTTATGGGTTTATATAGGCCATAACATCTTTTCTCAAATGCATTCTTTAATATCAAACCCAATTACGGGGAAATCCTCCACCCCATAATCATTTTATATAATGTTAATTTAAACCACTTATTCCCAAATAACAAACATTTTTTGAGACCAATTACCATTTACTCAAATATAAAATTCCATAATTTATAATTCTATGTTATATTTTTATTATTTATAAAATCACATTTTATTATGATATTAGGCAAGATTATAAAACATATTTCTTTCCATGGGTAATTCATATGTTTATTTTTTATTATTGATTTCATTTTTTGGAACACATAATAATGAACACATTATGATATTTTTTCCTAAATATCTTTCCCATGCATGGGTAATTTTTTATCATGATATGTTATTTATGGGATTAGTGATTAACCCTAATCCATGTTGGGACATTACCCACCTTGAGTTGTTGTCTTGGAGATTTTCTTTAGCTTATGTTTATGTAATGTTTAAATTGATTCCTCTTTTATAGGCTTCCATGATCTTATGAAAACATGTTTTTATGTTGTTATCCTATGTGTTTATTCATGAGCCTTCATTTTTATGACTTCATGTTCTATTGTCTAAATCACATGTTATGCTTCGTTATCAAGTTTATTCCCTAACTTGGATTATTATTTGAACCATTTCTTTTATGTATTCATCATATTTATCATATGATGATTTATGATCTTAGATGCATTTAAGATAACATTTTAGTGATTAAAATAATTATGTTATGTTTTAGTTTCATTTATATGTATTATATACCTAGACTTCTAAAAACCATTGGCCTTATGATCAATGGTTTTTATTTATTAGATATTTATTTCAAAAATCAATTAATTGTATGTATAAAATTAATGGGTTTCTATAGTTGGTATCAGAGTATGGTATAGTTATTATTATGGATTATTTCTATAATAACATTTTGAGAACCCCATGGATATCTCTAAGTATAGGTGAATATCCTGAATTTTTTTAGAATTTCCAATGGAGTGGTTACCACGAAATTATATCCCAATGTAGATAATACAAGTGGATGTGGATATAACACCGTTGTTCCTAAGGGTAACAACATTAAAAAGGTACATTGGGTAACAACTGGTCTTCAACTTAGTTTATGAAAAATATGCCTTGATTCACAGTAGGTTGGACACTCCTAGGATATATGAATTAGAAAATTCCCAAAATCTTTACAAACCATTATGAATGGCTTGAATAATATGTTTGGTTAGAAAACTTAATAATGAAATTACCATGTATGAAATTGATTAAAACCTAGATACTCATATGTTAGGAGATAAATTTATTTTAAATTTAATTCCTTCTATGTTCGTCAATTCCATTTTATATATATTTTTATTTGAGTATTCTCATACCTTTTTTATTTTTGTTAATGGTGTAAAATATGAGGAACCATGCCAACGCCCAATGTGATGAAACTTTTGATGATTTCCCTAGTGATATATCTAACATGATGGGAGTGGTATTTGGGAACATCAAGGAAGTATTGCCTCGGCTAAATAAAGATATGAATAATAATTTGAACAATATAGAATACCCACTTTCTTCTATAAAAGAGATAGTTGGGATCGAGCTCCTTATGCAACAAAGGCATCCTACCTTTAGTAGATCATCTGATCCACCTATATTAAAACCTTGGATCTTCTATATTGAAAATATATTATCTATCCTATAATGATTAGATACATAGAATATTGTGATGGATGTTTTTCATCTTTAAGTTGAGGCTTATCAGTGTTGTACACTGATTAAGAACACGAAGTTCAAAGAGGAAATTGATTACGTTGAATGTGAGGATTCTAGATAATATTTTTCCAATAATATTTTCCTTAAACACTCCGTATTAAAATGAATATGCAGTTCCTCAGAATAAATAAAATGGAAGATTATTTTATCATGGTTTATGAAGAAAACATCACACGGATTTCATGATATGATTCTGGTATAATAATCAACACCAAAATCATGGTGGACCATATATTTAGTGGGTTAATGTTCAGTTTATGAAAATATATAGTGAATTATGACTTTTGGTGGCTATAAAGATACATTTTATTATTCCCTTACGGGTGATATAAAGACTGCTTACTCTCACTATTCTTGAGTGTATCGATATAAAAAGTGTAAAATGTAGTTTTATTCATAAGGATCTATGGATAAATATAATAGTGGAATCAAAAAAAAACATTTGAATTGTAAAAAGTGTTATAAAAATTATCCATAAATCCATCAGGTGGGAACCATGAGAATCTTCAAATATCGATAAATGGGGAAATATTCTAATTAATATTGAAGGGATGTAAAAAAACTCACCAATGAGATAGAGTAAAGGAATGTTTAGATCAAAAATAAACTTTCTATATTGTGTTTCAACTACAACGAAAACAAGAATTTGGAAAAAAAATATAGATAATGGTTGTCAGAGACAATAAATGATAATAAAATCTATGTCTTTTGGGAAAGGAAGGTAATATGTTATCCCTATTACTATGGTTGATCCCCAAAATGATGTGGGGAAAGGTATACAAGATATTCATTCATTAACAAAAAACATAATTTTTGATTTGGGTTCTACACATTCATTTATACCTTTAAAGGTTAGTATAACTATTCAAACAATACCTCAAAACATGGGGTTTGATCTATATATGAGAACTGAAAATGAATAAATCAATATATTCTTTGTATATAACTCTTTCCTATTCAATTTTTATAGACTGAACGTCCAATAAAATATTATCACACATCTTGTAGTGGAGTTTGATGTAATATTAGGGTTGAATTTATTTTCCTTATATAATTCCAACATCAACTTTTGAGGGAGGTAGATTTCTCTTCACATCCTAATATATCCTATGATTCTGTATAAGTGGAATGAGTAGGATGACACTCCTTTTGACTCATTTTCTAATTCGTTGATATTATTCCATTATGATAAATACTATATAGCCTAAATAATTGATACAATGTAGATAATAATTATTTAATATATTCTTGTTGTAAGATATTATACTGATTTATTACTTGAGTTTTTTTCTTCCTCATGACAGAGAGGTTGGGTCAAAATTTTAAATTTTACAGGGATATATTTTTATATCATATACACTCTATTTAATTGCCACTACTAAGTTGGAATAACTGAAGAAGTAGATAGAGGATAATTTGTACAATGGTTTTATATATCGCAGCTCTTCACGAGGGGTGGGGGGGTGATATAGTCCATTTCATCAACAAATGTTATGGGATACTATTCCTCTTCATTGATTATCATGAGATCAAAAAGCAATGATAAAAACAAGTGTCCCCTTATAGGGATAGATGAATTTTTCAATAAACTACATGGGTCCTAGTATTTCTTTAAGGTGTAACTTTGTTTAGGATAACACCAATTATTGGTGAATAAGGAAGATATTCCCAAGACTACCATTCAATAAAATTATAGACATTATTTGTTCATAGTGGTTCCCTTTAGACACACAGAATCTCCATCACTCTTTATAGACTCAATAAATAGAGAATTTAATGATTTACTTGTAAATTTTGATATAGTTTGTTTATAAATTATATTATTATATACTGAATAAGAAATGAGGGGAATGGGGATCATTTTAATACTATGTGAATGAATTCTAAATAGGTATTAGTATTATGAAAATTATAGTACATTTGAGTTCTAGACTAAGGAAGTATCATTCATGGGTCATATTATCACCAACATAGGGATAACTGTGGACCCTTCTATGATTAAGGTAATTGGGAAGTGGCTTAGACCAATATATTCAACAAAGATACATATTTTCTTCATACTATCCGGGTATTATTGACAGTTTTGGAGAAACATCAAATGATAGTAAAACATGTTACCCTAAAAAATTAGAAGTTAGGATAGTTTTTTGGGACCAATGAATGTGAAGAGAGATTTTAGGATCTGAAAATGTGGACTATCAAAACACTTAACCTCACACTACCCACAAACATGGAACATTTCATGTTATATAGTGATTCCTTAATGAAGGGTTTGGTTGTGTACTAATATTGAATGATAATGTGATATCCTATGCCTCAAGGCAGTTGAAGGTTCCTGATATGAACTATCAAACACATGATATAGAGTTGGATGTATTGATTTTGTTATTAAGAATATAGTGGAATCATCTCTATGGGGAGAAATATGAAATATATTAAGATCAAAAGTTACTCATATATATATTCACATAGATTTTTCTTAATATGCCCCAGTGAATATGGTTAGAGTTAATAAATAATTTAGAATGATAAATTCACTTCAATCCTATGAAAGTGAATAAAGTTGTAATGCCCCGACACTAGTTACCCCAAGTCAGTACATTATAACATAACATTGTCAGGATCAAAAGAGATCATGTCCAGAAATACTGATCAGTTTAAAGCCTTGGATGTAGTAGATACATACATAGGTTTTACATTACATTATGAAATGAAAAAACAACAACATTATGTCTCCTTTTGAAAAACTCATATCCTTTAGCCTAACCCTGCTGGGTCAATCATTATATACTTCCACGTATCTTTGAAAAAATTAAACATAAGAAAGGGGTGAGCTCAGATGCTCAGTAAGAACAACAAAATATGAAATACAATCATAAATAAGAATAATAATTTAAGGAAATTTATAAGATTAAAACAAAATCCTTTTAAAGAGAAACTTCATCATAATATGGAAATTATAAATCAAATAATTCCATTTACTTATTCACATGGATATTCTACTAGTCGAATAATCACATGTAATATTAATAACTAATTTCATAATGATGGAATGTATAATGTCGGATATCATAACCACATATTCAATGCCTCATGCCAAGGATACAAATAATAATTTTTTCAAGGCCTTATTCCAAGGCAATACTTTGTCTCATGAGACCTACCAATGCATCACGGGGCTATAGTGGGCCCCGCCTGTCACTTACTATGTCCAATGCATTCCCTATAGAAAAAGGTTAAAACGTAACATAAACATTCTTATTAAAACTAGCATATGATATTTTAATACCTAACCATAAAACATGAATGGTATATAAAGAGCACATCTACCGTCAAACATATCAAAAAACCTTACATACAATATGGATGATTTTATCATAATAAATCAACTTCAAACAAGCATAAAATCCAACAAAGGATGATGCCATAGATGAAATCATTACAGAAACTATTTGAGAGAAATATATCTTTCTACAATGAAATCATTTAAAAGTTTAATAAATATAAAAGAAAATATTTATTTTGAAAATATTCATATAATCTTGTAAGGGAAGCTTCGAATGTGTTATAATAGTATAAAATATCTGCACCCGCCGTATAAGTGAATTTTTTTTCTTATGTCGTCGAAATGGTTATAAAGTACCTTGTTTGAAAAACTATGGAATGATTCCTTTAAAACAATTATAAACAATAAAACAATGATATAAATGACATTAACCCATAGTCCAGAAAATAGTAATTTTTTTTAAATGCATTTTTTGAGAAACACTGATGTGGATTGTAAAGAAGTACCCGTAGATACTTATGTATAAACAACCTCGGATAATAAAAGGATTGTAAAATTAACCTTTACCTTGTAGATTTCCTTATTACAGAGTACGTTAAACTATTGTATAATGGTTAAATCATTGTTATTAAATTATACAAGAACTACATACATAAATATGATATTATATATGATCCTTTAATATTGTCTACTAATAATATTTCAGTAGTATAATTGTTTCGGGTGTTAATTGATTTCTTTTCCATTATATATATCTTTTATTTAAGTCTTGTCTGTTAGGGATAGGATGTATTTTATTCATGTCCAGAATGATATTGAGATCTTAAAAATTATTTTTAATCACACAATGAAACTTATTATTGAATGGTTATGGTGAGGAATGAAATCATATCGCGTTGTGCAGACGGTAAGTCGTATGCACACACTAATGATAATATCATTCTACTGATTGTGAAATAATATGAAATTGGAATATATATTATATATAGAGAATATCTAACATGTTATATTTATTATTTACAGAAATTATACTCATTATTATTCCTACCCAAATAATGAAGTATTGAATAAAAAACTACACCACGACGTGGAGATGGTAAGCCGTACGTACACACGTATGGTTACTATGTCCTTTATAGGATGGATAGAATAATGAATATGGTTGTGAAATATTTATAATACTTAACACAGTATGTAGAAGGTACTGGATTTAATATTTTGTTGTGGAAATAAGAAATAATGAGGAAGTGGAAGGAAAAAATAACTTTGAAATAGGTGATGAAAAAATTACCTCTTCTTCGGGTGCTTCATTCGGTTTCATCAAAAGGGATCTATTGATTGACTTTATGATTAAAGTAAGGCCACTAGGTTGTAGTGAGAGTAGTTTTGAGGATATTTGATCTAGGTTTGGCTGAGCCAAGTGTCTTTGGATGTGTGAATTTAAGACAATGTGATGAACCATTTTATAAGATAGGCGAGGGGAACTTTAAGAAAAGCTTGAAATATTAATTTATTATTAAATTATTTTCGATTCATAATAGATCCGGAATGAATTTATTTCAAGGATAAGGTGGGTATGGGTCTAAATACATTCAACCAATAGTTTTTATACAATTTTTAGGTAACCATATTAACCTTATAATTTAGACTTAACCCTTAGTTAGATAGTTTTAACTTTTACGATGTCTTATTGTATTTTTATACTACATGGTTAATATAGTTACAATAAAATGACTAGAGAACCTAAAGATGTTCATTAATGACATAAGTCACATTATATAAATCATTTGGATGAACCTTTATAGAATATAAAGTTTCAATTTACATTTATTTTAATATCTATGACATCAATTATTTTATTCTTTCACTAATAAAGAAATTACTGCATCATCATTGTGTCATAATTTTTTTTAATTATTTGTAGTTTAAAAATTATAAATAAATTACCATGATGTAAGAAATAATGTTATCTTTCTAATGAATATTTTTAGTCGAATTGGTCTTATAAATTATCGTATATTAAAAATGGGTTAGTTATTAAAATTTGGATTTACCACTTTTAACTCCTCTTTAAATAAAATATATGAAATGTCCTAATCTAATCCATGTGGATCAAAAAGGATCATATTTTATTCCTAAGGTTTATTTCGATTGAAATACAATTATCCAATAGAAATAGGACATGTGTTGGGGTAATTATAATATCATTTTTACCTTTAATTACCTTATTTACTTTAAATCGTGATAAAGCAAATTCAAAAGTTACTATTCAAAAAAATTTATTTTCAACTTATTAAATAACATGTTACTTACTGATGACAACCATATGTGTCAGATTTTTGAAATTCAATTCATAGAAGCAGTAAAATTACGTTCTATGCAAATTTGTAAATGTTCATAGAAATTGGGTAAAAGTGGATAAAAAGTCCAATAAAATTTTATATATCTAATATTATTATAAAATGACTCCAATGATTTAAATTGTACTAATATAGGTATTATGTATTTATTTTGAATTTAAAATAAATTTAAATAAAAACATAGTTTTAAACAATAATGAAGTGTATTCCACTATTCATAAAAAATTTACAGTTTTCTGAAAATTACCAAAAATTCACCCTAATATAATATTAATATTATAAATCCTAAAAGGAATACCATTTTGAAAAATATAATTTATAAATTTCAAAAAGTGGTTATTACTATTATTGACTACTTTTTAAACAGCTAGTTTGATTGGTCGTGGTGCACTAGAGATCGAAGTTACAAACAACACAAGATATTGTATTATTCCAAGAGAAACATATTGTGGAGGCTTGGGGTGTTACATTATTCCCTCCTTCGAATAATTTCTTTCTCAAAAATTCAAGAATATTACTATGTAAAAATATCCAGGTGGTTTTTCGTCATAAGTTTCTCAGGTTCCCACGTTGCCTCTTCCATGGTTTCCCCAAATAACTTTCACTAGACGAGTCGTCTGGTTTCTCAACACTTATTCTCTCATCTCAGGATTATGGATAAGGTCTTCACAGTAAGACAGATCTGGTTCCAGTTATATTTTTTCATAGGTGAGTGCATGCATTAGGTCAGGCATGTATTTTCTAAATAGTGATTTTTTGAACACATCATTATCTTTGGGGAGACTCGGTGGTATTTCGAAACGGTAATCTACAACTCAAATTTTTTCCAATATTTCGAAAGGTATGATGTACCTAGGACTTTGTTTACCATTCATACCGAAACATATAGCACCATTCTATAGAGATACCTTAAAGAAAACACGATCTACTACTAGAAATTCCAAATCCTTCCTTCGGTTATCAGAATATCTCTTTTTCCTACTTTGAGATTATTTGATGTGGGTTTGAATAATCATCCTCCTTTCCATTGTTTCCTCAACATGTTCGGGGCCTACGAGTTTTCTTTCACCAACATCATCCCAACAAGTTGGTGTGTGACATCTCTTTCCATATAACGCTTCATATGGTGTCATCTGAATAATTGAAAAGAATATATTATTACAGGAAAATTATAACAAAGTTAATAATGATCAGACATAACTTGATAGTGAAGTGAGTAAGATCTCAGCATGTATTCTATGGTTTGGATAGTCCATTTTGATTTTCCATTAATTTGAGAGAGATAGGTTGTGCTCAAACGAAGTTCAGTATCAAGGGATTTCTGAAGACTTTTCCAGAATCACGATGTAAAATGGGGATCACGATCCGAAACAATTGATAGGGGTACACCATGAGGTATAAAAACTTCATTAATATATATTCTTCAAAAACGTTCAAGTGGAAAGTATTCTCTTATAGCTAGAAAATTTGATAGTGTGGTAAGATGATCATAAAAAACCTATATTTTATCATTCCTTCTAGGGCTCTTTGGTATCCCTATGAAAATGTCCATCGTAATATCATCCCATTTTCACTCAGGTATTGGAAGAGGTTGCATGACTCATCTAGGATATTGTCTTCCAGCCTTCACCTTTTGACAAACCATACATCTTGACACATAATCAGAAACCTACTTCTTCATGTTTCCTCACCAAAAATGTTCCTTCATATATCTATACATATTAGTGCTACAAGGGTGTATAGAGAAATTAGAGCTATGTGCACCATCCAACAATTCCCTTTTTAGATCAGGTATATCGGGAACACAAAGCCTCTTCCCAAATATCAAAATTCTATTTTCATATACAATTTCAATCAATCTCATATCATTCATAGCTTTAATTTTCTTTTGAATCTCGTCGTCATCTATTTGAGAACTTTTTATTATTTCTATTAAAGATTGTTTTTAAACCATTAGAAAAATTATTGATGTTTCACCTTCCATGATTATTCCCATATTCATCTTTACTAGATCCATCAACATAAGATCCCTTTCACCTATTATCTTATTCAAAACTTCATGATCCATTCTTCTCAAATCATGTTCCACCTTATTTCCATCCTCGGGTGGTAGTGTATTGTTAATTCATAATCCTTGAGTAGTTGAAGTCACTACTTTTTCCCCATGTTGCGTTATTTTTGTGAGAAAATATACTTCAAAGTCTTTTGATTAGTATGTATCTCACATTTTCACCATAGATATAGTGTCTCCATATCTTCATTTAAAAGATTACTGCTTCTAACTCAAGATCATGAGTAGGATTGGTTTGTTCATTAATTTTTAGCTGATGTGAAGCATAGGCAATAACTCTATCATTCTGTATAAGGACACAACCAAGTCATTTCGTTGAAGAACCACTATAAATAACAAAACCATAATTCCCCGATGGTAGATTCATGATAGGATAATTTAATAATATTCTATACAATTATTCATAACATCCATCACACACTATTTCAAAACAATTTTAATCTCTTTATGTGTGAGCTTGGTTAATGGGTTAGCCAATCGAGAAAAATTCTTGACTAAATGCCTATAGTAACATGCTAAACCAATAAAAATGTGTACCTATGTTATAATTGTCAGTGATAGACATTCTAAGATGCCCCTTGTCTTAGAAGGATCAACATAGATTCCATCTATAGAGACAATATGGCCAATAAAAAAATATATTGAAACCATAATTAACACTTTCTAAAATTACCATATAATTCATTTCTTCTAAGTGGATTTAGAGTACTGGACAAGTGATTTTCTTGATATTCATATCTTTTTGAGTATACCGAGATATCATAAATAATTACCACTACAAATTCTTCAAGATATTCCATGAAAAAACTATTCATTAGATCCATGGAAATAGAGGGTGCATTAGTCATTCCAAAAGGAAATACTATAAACTGGTAATGCCTATACCTGGTTAAAAATACAGTCTTCAAAATGTCTTCTTTCTTCACGCACAACTGACAGTATACAGATAAAAGGTCAATCTTTGGAAAATATTGACCTCCACGAATTTGATCAAATAAATCATCAATGTGAGTCCGGGGATACATGTTCTTTATTATTATAGCATTAATATCCCTACAATCAATGCACAACCTCATAGATCCATCTTTATTATTTTAAAAAAAGTGCAGGGGCTCCCCATGGAGAAACACTTGGGTGAATGAAATCTTTATTACTAAATTCCTCAAGTTATTTCTTAAGTTAAACTAATTCCATAGTGGCCATTTTATAAGGGGTCTTCGATATGGGCCATGAACCCAGATTTAAGTCGATGGAAAACCATATTTCCCAATATAGAGGATGCCCTTGTAGATCCTATTGAAACACATTGACATATTCTTTCAGAATAGGTACATCCTCTATTTTGAAATTTCTTTCCTCACCCATAGTTATTTCACTCCCTTTCTCCCAAACAATTGAATTTAGTAGAGCTACTGGGGTGAATCTTGATGAGAATCATATGGTGATGTTTTTGCTCGAATGATAATGGATTCATTATCATCATCAAAAATGGTAACATCATTGTTCTTATAATAAAAATTCACATCATGGCCCAAAATCCAATCCATACCAAGGATTATATCAAATTCAATCATGGGTATGACAATAAGATCTGTAGATAATGCACGTTTATATTCCATAATGGTAAATGATTGAGAAAAATTTGATGCTACAATACTTCCCTTAGGAGTTTTGACTGACAAATCCCTAAATAAGTAAAATTGGTAATATCTAATTTTCATGGAAAACTGGAAGATATGAATGAATGTGATGATCCAGAATAAAATATATCATTGGTTAATTTTAAGAAAATGATTAAAGTACTTGACAACACATTATTAGGAACATGAACCTCAGCAGTAGTGATTGCATATTCTTGGCCTGACTCCCTTGGCCTTTTTTGAGGTATGTTTCCTTGACGCTTATAAAATTCATTTGCATAATGTCCCATTTATTTACAATAGTATCATTCAACATTGAAAACCTATTTCTTCCCCTTAGAATGATGAGCTTGGTGGCATTTTTCTCCACACTTGTAAAAAACTCCCTTATCCTTTAGGCATGTACCAGGATGTTTCTACCCACAATTACTACTGGATGTAAATTCAACTTTTTCTTTTCTTCCCCTTATTTCCCTTTTCAAATTGTTGAAAATATATATTCTTCCCTTGCTTCAATTTAAATTCATAAGACTTAGAGAATTCATTTTCGGTCTTGATATCACATGAGACTATATCTTCGTACGATGAGAAGGATTGTGAAAATAATGATTGATAATGGAAATCCATATATTTTTTGTATTTTTCTAATAACACTTTTAAAGGGTAAGTATAGACCATCAAAAAATCTCCAGAATCAACCCATCGTCAAAAATACAGCATAAAACCTTCAAATTTCTACAGCCAACCTCGATCTGTACCACCATTGCCGCCCTCCAAAAAACTAAACAATCAAAATTCAAAAACCTCCATCATTCACGTGCCTGCCTCAAGATCATGACCATCACGCCAGTCATCCAATTGTCATGACTTGATCCAAGATCCACCTCGAGTTGGGAAAATGTTAAATCGGTCACCTGCCTCGATTCTTCCAGACATCTCCACCTTCATCATCACCGAAGTCTCGTTGGAGACTCAAACACTGTCATCACCATCCTCATCGCTCGACACAGCCTCACCATCAGTGATCAAAGAAAAATCACCATCTACCTAATCACCCTTACAGACTTCCTTCCATGAACACACCTTCATCAACCATCAGAAAACGAAACCCTCAATCCACATCACGAGGACCTCGAACCGCACCATAGCTTAACCACGCCAACAAAAACATCACCCTCATCATCGTAACATCACCGACTGCTTCTCCAGCATCCACCCCCTAATCATAGAAACCTGTTACAGTAAGGATTTTTTATCCCTTATCACGAGACCACCATCATCATCGTTTCCGATGGTGAACCCAACCTCGTCGTTGATGATCAAAATGTTGTCACCATCATCCTCCCAAATCTGCCCGCTCGCACTCACATCCCAAAGAATCTTGAAGAACTCTTCTCAGCTCCACCTCGGAGATAAATGAGGACCCCTGGATCCAGAGCAGAGAAGAAGCAGGCTTTTGTAAGACTAAACAATGGAAAAAACTCTTGGAACCATCAACACCGAAGAGATCCAACACCAGTGGAGTCGTAACTGTCGAACAACCAGAAAAAAAATAGAAGACCAAACCCATTACAAAACACTCCCAAAATGACTGAACACCACATCGAGGAAGGAATCAAAGCCACAAATCGAAATAGGGAAACACCCTAAAGAAAACAAAAAAAAAGAACACATGAAGAAGCTGAAAATGAACAAGAAACAAAGAAGAAAAGGGGGATTGAAACCCTAAAATAGGAAGAAGAAGACACTAGGAGATCCACGACGGCCGTACTGTAAATCCCAAAAACTCAATGAAAATGATGCTACCAATCTGACCTGGAATGGAGTGGCTGATCGCAATTTCAGAGCATAGAAGAAGAAGTCGGGAAGGAACCATCGCGCCATCAACGAAGCTGAAACGAGGGAGCAGACCCGAAAGTAGACCAGAGAATCCAAGTGGGAGAGAACCGAGAACCAGGGGATTGCAGAGCCATTTAATTGTTTCCTGAATAATGCTTGATAGAGAAATGTTTTTAACCCATAAAATATTCGATCAATATTACTTCTTGGGTAATGTATATAATCTGCAACATGCCTTGCTAACCTTATAATGTTATACTCATACATTGTGACATAATTCTCCTCCTTTTTCCTCAGACTGAGAAATTTCCTTTCCATATCTGGTTGATGTTTACGAGGAAAGAATGTTTCTTCGAAAAACTCTCTAAACACCCTCTATTCCATATTTGATACTTCTTTATTCTCTTATGTGTTTTGAATTAAGGACCACTATTGATCTGTATCTCTTGAGAGGCATTAAACTACCAAGAAAACCGTTTCCTTTGTGATACTCCCCAAAGCATGAAATATTTTCTATAACGAACATATCCATTGCATAGCCAAAAATGGATTTGTAGTCCCATTAAATTTTGGTGCTTTCTTCCTTGTGAAGTGGTCGAACATTGATCATTCATGTTGTTGATCAGGGTGCTCCATATGGGTAAGGTTATTATTCATAACCTGAGTGAGTTGTCCTAGTATGGTTATAAGATATTCAGCACCAGTTTCATCACTACCTCAACTGTAATTATCTTGAATTGGAGTGAAATACTTACATGGATTATGTTCTTTGATACGATTTCCATTCCATCCACTAGGCTCCATTTCTAAACAATTGCATACACTGGATTTGTTTATGAATTAAAATGCATAATTACAAACTTTTTAAATACATAACATAAATTGAAAAATTTATGCATATAATCCATAATCATAATAATGAAATCTTTGGGGATGTATTTACTAATAAATCTTTCACAATGGGTTGTAAAGAAAATGTGAATTATCCTAAGCATATCCCTTGGGAGTATCAAACTAGGTGCACTGTAAGGCCCGTTGTTGTGTACCCGGATACCTTAGGTCGGGCTCGAAACTCCTTGTTGGAGTTTTCACTCTGAGGTATATCTGTTCCAGAACCACATCCACTTGTAGTATCCATACAAGGATGTATTTCTTGGGAAAAACACATAATATCTATTGTACCAATATATTTTGTAGGTTCTACTATAATAATCCTCATTGTTTATCTTAGGGTAATGTTCTCTAATCAGAGTTTTTATAAATATATTTTCCAAGTATTGTAATAAAACTCCTCTAATATCAACTATAACACCCTGAAAAAAGTTCCCTAGAGTCGGTACAATATTACATAACATTGAAAAGATCATAAGAGATCACGTCCTAAAAGTCCGATCAGTTTTGTAGGCATGTAAGTACTAGAAACATACATAAGTTTTACATTACATTATTAAATGAAAAAAAAACAACATTGTTTCTCCTTTTTACACACTAATATCCCTTATCCTATTCATGAAGTTCAATCATAATATACTTTTTTGCATCCTCGAAAAAATAAAACATAATAATGGGGAGATCTCAGATGCATAGTAACAATAACAACATAGCAGAAACTATCATAAAAAAGCATAATTATTCAAGGCAATGCATAAGAATAAAACACAAGCCATTTAAACGTAAAATTAAGAATAATATGGAAACTCTAAATCAAATAATTCCATATAATTATTCACGTAGAGATTCTACTAGTGGAATAATCACATGTAATATCAAAAGCAAATTTTATAATGATGGAATACATAATTTCAGACATCATAACCACATAGTCAAGGCCTCGTGCCAAGACTAAAAATAAATTTTTTTAATTCCTTATGAAAAGAAACTAGATATCCTCATGAGACCTATTGATACATCGATGGGCTATAGGAGGCCCCGCTCGTCACTTAATATGTCCAATGCATTCCTCATATGAAATGGATGAAACATAACATAAACATTCGTATCAAAACTAGAATACGAAATGTTAATACATTAACCCTAAAAGTGAATCTTATAAAAATCACACATCCACAATTAAACATATCAAAAAATCTGCAATACAATATACGAGATTGTATCATAATAAATCAACTTCAAACAAGTGGAAAATCCAACAAAGGATGTTGACATAGATGAAATCAATCCAAAAACTATTTGAGATAAATATCTCTTTATACATTTAAATCATTTAAATGTTTTATAATTATAAAAGAAAAAAATTATTTCTAAAATATTTATATAATCTTATAAGGGATTCTTCAAAGGTGTTATAATAGTAGAAAATAGCCTTACCCTCTGTATAAGTTAAAAACATTGTTTCCTTAATTTTTCGATAATGTCATAAAGTACCTTGTTTGGAATATGACGGAAAGATTCCTTTGAGAAAAAATTATAAAAATTAAGAAAAGGGTATAAATAAATTTAACTCATATTCTAGGAATTAGTGAATTTTTTTTTAAAATACAATTTTATGAAACATGGATGTGGATGGTAAAGAAGTCCTAGTAGATACTTACGTACAAACAACCTCGGATAATAAGGAGACTGTAAAATTAACCCTTAAATTGTAATTTTCCTTAGATGAGGGTATGTTAACCTCTTATTTAATGGTTAAATAATTGTTATTAAATTATACATGAACCACATACATAAATATTATATCATATATGATCCTTTAATATTTATTGTTAATTATATTTCAGTAGTATCATTGTTTCTGTTGTTAACTGATGCATTTTCCTTTGTATATTTTTTATATAAGTCATGTTTCCTACTAATATTATGTACTTAATTCATATAAAAAATGATATTAATTTGTTAAACATTATTTGTAATCATGAAATTAGAATTATTCTTGAATGGTTAAAATGGGGAATGAAATCTCATCGCGTCGTGGAGACAGTAAGTCGTTTGTACGCACGAGCGATAAAGTCATTCTATTGATGGTGAAATCATATGAAATTGGATGGTATATTATATATACTAAATATATAACATGGTATATTTTTTTATTTAAATTAATTATACTCATTATTATTCCCATAAAAATAATTATGTGTTGAATAACAAACTACACCACGATGTGGAGACGGTAAGCTGTACGTACACACACATGGTTACTCTGTCATTCATAGGAAGGATAGAATAATAAAAATGGCTGTACCATATTTAAAATAATTATCACAGTATTTAGAAGGTACTAGAGTTATTATTTTGGTATGGAAACAAAAAATAATGAGGAAGTGGAAGAAAAAAAGATCATTGAAAGAGGTGATGAAATAATTACCTCTTTTCGGGAGTTTCCTTTCTGTTTGATCCAAAGGTATCCATATGTTGGTTTTCTGATCAAAGTAATGCCTCTAGGTTATAGTGTGGGTAGTTTTGAGTCTATTTTATCAGTTTTATTCTGAGCCAAAAGGCTTTGGAGGTGTGAACATAAGTGAAAGGAATGTACCCTTTTATATGAGAGGTGATGGTCACTTTAAGAAAAGATTGAAATATTAATTTATTATGAAATTATTTTCTGTTTATAATTGAACAAAAATGGATTTATTTCTAGGAAATGGTAGGGATGGGTCTAAATCCATTCAACCAATTGTATTTATATATGGTTAGGTCACCATATTAACCTTTTGTTTTAGACATAACCCTTAGTTAAATCGTTTTTACTTTTATGATGTCTTCATGTATTTTTATAGAACTTGGTTAATATAGTTACAATATATTCCAAGAGAACCAGAAGTAGATCTTTAATGACATATGTTTAATTATATATCATTTGGCTGAACCATATATTTTTGGGACTATTATATCATTTAATAAAATAGTATTTGTATTAATAATTCATTTATGTCAAGTTTGACACTATATAGTATTTGGTTTTCTTGAAAATGATAAAAACATTATTACTTAAAAAAAATACATTTATTCAACCCTAAAATGTAATATTAAACTAGAAAATTTTTGTATGGAATAAAAAATTTTAATTTTAATTTATTTTAATATTTATAACATCAGTTATTTTGATATTTCACTAATAAGGTAATTACAACATCATCATTGTGTCATAAATAAATTTAATTATATAGTGTCTAAAAATTATACCTAAAATACCATGATTTATGAAATATTTTTATCTTTCTAATGAATATTTTTAGTCTAATTCGTCTTATGGTTAACCCTATATTATAAATTGGTTAGTTATTAATATTTGAATTTAAAAATTTAAACTTTTCTTTAAATAAAATATAATAAATTTACTAATCTAATCCATTTGTATAAAAAAGTATCATATTTTATTCTAAGGTTTCTTTTGATCAAAATACACTTATCCAATAGTATTAGGACATGTGTTGGGGAAATTATAATATCATTTTTATCACTAATTACCCTATTTACTTTTAACCGTAATAAATCAAATTATACGTTACTACGAACCAAAAATTATTTTCATCCTATTAAACCACATTTTACTTAATAACGACAACCGTGTGAGTCATATTTTTGAAATTAAATTTAGAGAAGCACTATAGTTTTTTTCTATGCAAATTTTCAAATGTGCCTAGTAGGTGGGTAAAAGACTTTGAGAATATCAATAAAATTTTATACATCTAATCTTATTATAAAATGACTCCAATGAATAAAAATGGACCAATATAGGTATTATATTTTTATTTGGACTTTAAAATAAATTTAAATAAAAACAATTATTAATTAAATAATTAAGTCTGTTTTAAACGATAATAGAATGTTTTCCATTATTCATCAAGAATTGATAGTTTTCTGAAAAATATCAAAAATTCACCCTAAAATTAATATGATATTCTGAATAAAAAAATGAATTCCATTTTAGAAAATAAAATTTATATAATTTTAAAAAGTGGGTATTACTATTCATGACTACTTTATAAATGGCTAGTTTGATTGGTCATGGTGTGCTGGAGCTCGATGTTGCGTACAACACAAGATATTCTATTATTCAAATAGAAACATAATTTGGAATATTGGGGTGTTACATTATTCCCTCCTTCAATTAATTTCTTCCTCAAAATTTCTAAAATATTACTACGTAAAAAGATTTGGGTGTTTTTTCATCATTAGTTCCTCAGGGTCCCACGTTGCCTCTTCCATGGTTTCTCCAAAGAACTTTTACTAGACGAGTCGTCCGGTTTCTCAAAACATGTTCTATAATATCAAGAATCTTGATAGGATCTTCATAATAAGACAAATCTGGTTCCAATTCTATTTATTCATATGTGAGTATATGCATTGGGTCAGGTTTGTATTTTCCCAACAGTGATACGTGGAACACACCATGAACTGTGGGGAGACTCGGTGGCATTGCAAAACGATAAGCTAAAAATCCAATTCGTTCAAGAATTTTGAATGGTCCGATGTATTGGCGACATAGTTTACACTTCTTACCTAAATGTATAACACCCTTCCATTGAGAAACCTTTATGAAAACATGATCTCTTACTTGAAATTCCAAATCCTTCCTTCTATTATCGGAATAATTCTTTTTCCTACTTTGAGATTCTTTGATGTGGGTTTGGATAATCTTCACCTTTTCCATTATTTCCTCAAAACGTTATAGGTATACGAGTTTTCTTTCACCAAAATCATCCCAACTTGTTGGTGTGCGACATATCTTTCAATATAACACTTCAAATGGTTCCATCTGAATACTTGAATGGAAGATATTATTAATGGAAAATTATACCAAAGGTAAATAATGATCCCACATTCCTTGAAAGTCATGTTAGAATGATCTCAACATGTCTTCTAAAGTTTAAATAGTCTGTTTTGATTGTCCATCAGTTTGAGAGATGTAGGCAGTGCTCAAACAATGTTCATTATCTAGGTCTTTGTGAAGGATTTTCCAGAATCTGGATGTGAAATGGGGATCATGATTAGAAAAAATCGATAGGGGTACACCATGGGGTCTTACAACTTCATTAATATATATTCTTGTTAAATGTTCAAGTGGAAAATATTCTCTTATAGAAATAAAATGTGCAGACTTGGTAAGCCGGTCAAAAATGACCCATATTACATCATTCTTTCTAAGAGTTTTTCGTATCACCAGGAAAAATTCCATCGTAATATCATCCCCCCACCAATCAAGTATTGGAAGAGTTTTCATGAATCCTCTAGGATGTTGTCTTCCAACATTCACTTGTTGACAAACGATACTTCTTAACACATAATCATAAATCACCCTCTTCATGTTGCCACACCAAAAATGTTCTTTCAAATCTCTATACTTCTTAGTGATACTAGGGTGTATATAGAAATTGGAGCTATACTCATTATCCAACAATTCCCATTTTAGATCATGTATATCAGGAACACAAATCCTCCTCCCAAATTTCAAAATTCCAAATTCATATTCGATGTTAATCAATCTCCCATCATTCACAGCTTTAATTTTCTTTGGAAACTCCTCATTATGAGTATGAGAACTTCTTGTTATTTATAGTAATGATGGTTTAGAATCCATTAGAAAAATTATTGATGTTTCACCTTCCATGATTATTCTAATATCCATATTTACTAGATCCATGAATGTGGTATCCCTTTCAACTCTCATATTGTTCAGTACTACATGATCCATTCTACTCAAAGCATCTTCCACCTTATTTTCCACCCTCGGATGGTAGTGTGTTGTGAAATCATAATCCTCGAGTAGTTGAAGCCATCACCTTTGCCTCATGTTGAGTTCATTCTGTGATAATATATACTGCAAAATCTTATGATCAATATGTATCTAACAGTTTCACCATAGTGATAGTTTCTTCATATTAGTAGAGAAAATATTACAACTATTATCTCAAGATCACAAGTAGGATAATATTGTTCATGAATTTTTAGATGCAGTGAAACAACGACAATAAATCTACCATTCAACAAAAGAACACAACCAATTCCTTTCTTTGAAGCATCACTATCAATAACCAACCCATAATTACCTGATGGTAGATTCAAGATAGGTGTATTAAATAATATTCTTTAAAATTCTTCATAACATTCATCACACTCTTTTTTCCAAACAAATTTAACCCATTTATGAGCGAGATTTGTTAATGGGTTAGCCAATAGAGAAAAATACTGGACAAAACTCTGATAGTAACCTGCTCAACCAATAAAAATGTATACCTTTTTTATAATAAATGGTGCTGGCCATTAATAGATTTCCCTTCTCTTAGAAAGATCAATAGAGATATCATCCTTAGAGAGAATATGGCCAAGAAAAGAAATCTCCTGAAGCCATAATTCAAACTTGTTAAACATACTATATAATTCATTTCTTCTAAGAGACTATAGAATAGTGCGCAAGTGATTTTCATAATCTTCATAGATTTTGGAGTATACCAAGATATCATCAATAAATAACATTACAAAATCATCTAGATATTCCTTGAAAAATCTATTCATTAGATCCCTGGAAACTGAGGATGCATTAGTCAGTCAAAAACGCGTTACTGTAAACTCATAATTTCTATACTTGGTTCGAAATGCTACCTTCAGAATGTCTTCCTTCTTCACGCAAAATTGATGGTATCCATACAGAAGGTAAAACTTTGAAAAATATTATGCTCCAGGAAGTTGATAAAATAAATCATTACTGTGAGGTATGGGATGCTTGTTCTTTATTGTTGAATAATTGACCTCCCTATAGTCAATGCACAAACTCATAGATCTATCTGTCTTCTTTACAAAACGTATAGGGGCTCACCACAGAAAAAATATAGGTGGTGAAAAAATCCTTTATTACTCAATTCCTCTTGTTTTTTCTATAGTTCCACTAATTCCACAGTGGAAATTTTATTAGGGGTCTTCGATATAGGACTTGAACCTGGAATTAAGTCAATGGAAAACTTAATTTCTTATTCTAAAGGATCTTTTTGTAGATCCTATTGAAACAAATCAAAATATTCTTGAACAATTGGTACATACTTTTTTTGGACATTAATTTCCTCACCCATAGTTATTTCAATCACTTCCTCCCCAATAATTGAATTTATTAGATATATTGGGGGAGTATCTAGATGAGAATTAGATGGTGATGATTCTGCTCTAATGATAATGGATTCATTATCATCATAAAAAATTATAACATCCTTCTTATTACAATAAAATTTCATATCATGGTCGAAAATCATATTCATATTGAGTATTATATCAAATTCAGTCATGGATATGAAAATAAGACCAGCAGATAATGCACGTTTATATGCAATAATGGAAACTGATAGACAAAAATTTGTTGCAATGATACTTCCCTTAAGAATTTTGACTGACAACACCCTTAAAAAATCATAATGGAAATATCTAATTTTCTTGGAAAACTAGGAGGATATGAAAGAATGCGATGATCTAGAATAAAATAAATCATTGGTTAATTTTGAGGAAACGATTAAAGTACCTACCACCATGTTAGTAGGAACTTCAACCTCAACAGTAGTGATCACATATGATTGGCCTTGCTCCCTTGGCTTTCTGAGATAAGTTTCCTTGACGCTTAGGAAACTCATTTGCATAATGACCCATTTATTTACAATTATAGCATCAACATTTACAACCTATTTCTTTCCATTTCAACCACTATCTTGGTGCCTTTTTTCTCTACACTTTTAACAAACTCTATTCCCCTTTAGGCATGTACCAGGATGTTTCTACCAAAAATTAATACAGGTTGGAAATTTAGTTTTTCCTTTCTTCCCCTTATTTACTTTTTCAGAGTGTTCAATAGATCTCTTCTTCTCTTACTTCAATTTAAAGTCAGAGGACTTAGAGAATTAATTTTTTGTCTTTATAGCACATGAGACTATATCTTTGTATGATGAGATGGATTGTGGGACTAATTCTTGACAGATATATGGTTTTAACCCATCAAATAATTGGTCAATCCTACTTCTTGGGTTATGTATATAATATTCATCATGCCTTGCTAACCTTGTAAAGTTAGCCTTATACAATGCGACATTCTCATCCTCCTTTTCCCTCATACTTAGAAATTTTCTTTCTATATTTGTTCAATGATCACGAGGAAATTATTTTTAAATGAAATGCTCTCTAAACTCCCTACATTCAATATTTGATACTTCTTCATCCACCTGTGTGTTTGAAATTAATGACCACCATTGATCAGCATCTCCTAATAGGTGATAAACTTCCATGAAAACCATTTCTTTTCCAATACTCCCAAAGCATGAAATATTTTCTCTAAAGAACATATCCATTTCTTATCAACAAATGGATTTTTTAGTCCCATTTAATTTTGGTGGTGGTTGCCTCATGAAGTAGTCGAACGTTGATCCTCCACATTGTGGATCAGGGTTCTCCATACGAGTAAGGTTATTATTCATAACCGGAGTGAGTTTTCAAAGTAGGGTTATATGATGCTCAATAATAGTTGCATCACCATATCCACTATAATTATCTTGAATTGAAGGGAAATCCCTACATGGATTGTGTGCGTTCATATGATTTAAATTCCATCCATTAGGCTCAATTTCTAAACAATGACATACACTAGATTAGATTATGAATCACAATGCATAATTCCTAACTTGTAAAATACTTAACATAAATTGAACAATATTGGCATATAATCCATAATCATAAAAACGTTATTTGGGGAAGTATTTAATTACAAATAAATCATAATGTTTTGTAATAAAAAAATGGGAATTATCCTAAGCATATCCCCCTAGAGTGTCAATCCAGGTTCAATCTAAGGAATGTTGTCGTGTACCAGGATACCCTAGGTCAGGCTCAAAACACCTTGTCAGAGTTTTTACTCCTAGGTACATCTCTTCCAGAACCACATCCACTTTTAGTATCCACACAAGGATTTATTTCTTGGAAAAACGACATAATATCTACATTAACAAATTTTTTCGATGTTCTACTTTAATAAACCTCATTGGTTATCTTAGGGTAATGCTCTCTAATCATATTTTTTCTAAATCTAATTTAAAATGATTGTAATAAACCTTTTATAGCACAAACTGTAATGCCCCAACCCAAATTATCCAGAGTCAGTGAATCATTACATAACATTGGAAATATCACAATAGATCACGTTCTGAAAGACCGATTAGTTTTTTAGCCTTGGAAGTACTAGAAACATACATAAGTTTTACATTACTTTATGAAATGAAAAAAAAAACATTGTGTCTCCTTTGGACACACTCATATCCATTAACCAATTACTGCAGGTCATTCATAATATACTTCTTCACATCCTAAAAAAAATAAAACAGAAGTAAGGTGTGAGATTAGATGCCTAGAAATGATAACAACATAGTGAAAACTATCATAAATAATCCTAAACATTTATGGGAATAAATTAGATAAAAACACAATCCTTTTAAACAAAAAATTCAGAATAACATTGCAATGATAAATCAAATAATTTCATATACTTATTCACATGGATATTATACTAGTTGAATAATCACATGTAATATCAATATCTAATTTCATAATGATGGAATGCATAATACCGGACCTCATAACCACATAGTCAAGGCCTCGTGCCAATAATACAAATAAAAATATTTCATGACCTTGTGCCAATACACTAGTTTGTATCATGAGTCCTACCGATTCATTGAGGGGCTATAGAAGGCCCCACCCGTCACTTACTACATACAATGCATTCCTCATATGAAAAGGATTAAACATAACATAAACATTCATATTAAAACTAGTATACGAAGTGTTAATACTTTAACCATAAACAATGAATGGTATAAAAATAGGAAATCCACAATAAAACATATAACAAAACCTCCAATATAATATAAAAGATTATATCATAATAAATCAACTTCCAACAAATGTAAAATCTTAAAATTGATGTTCACATAGATGAAATCAATCAAAAAATATTTGAGAGAAATATCTATTTCTACTTTGAAATCATTAAAAAGTTTCATAATAATAGTAGAGAACATTTAATTTGAAAATATTCTTATAATATTGTAAGGGATTCTTAAAAGGTGTTATAATGGCAGAAAATAGCCGCACCCTCCATATAAGTTAAAAAACATTATTTCTTTATTTTTTGAAAAATACCATAACGTACCTTATTTGGAAAAAGATGAAAAGATTCCTTTCAAAAAAAATTATAAAAGTAAAACAAGTGTATAAATGAATTTAACCCACATTCTAAGAAAGAGTAAAAATGTTTTGAAATAAATTTTTAGGAAACACATATGTGGATTGTAAATAAGTCCTAGTAGATACTTACGTATAAACAACCTCAGATAATAAAGAGATTGTAAATTTAACCCTTACTTTGTAATTTTCCTTATCTGAGGGACTGTTAAACTACTATATAATGGTTAAATCATTGTTATTAAATTATAAAAGAACCAAATACATAAATATGATATCATATACTATCCTTTAATATTTCTTGTTAATAATATTTCTGAAGTATCATTGTTTCTGGTGTTAACTGATTCATTTTGCTTTGTATATTTTGTTATGTAAGTCATGTTTTCTAGGGATAATATGTATTTTATTGATTTCCATAATGATATTAAATTATAAAACATTATTTTTAATCATGAAATGAAAATTATTTTTGAATGGTTACAATGGGGAATAAAATCTCATCTCGTCATGGAGACGGTAAGTCGTACGTACGCACGAGCGATAATATAATTCTATTGATCGGGAAATAATAGGAAATTGGATGGTATATTATATATACCAAATCAATCACATTATATATTTTTTATTTAAATAAATTATACTCATTATTATTCTTATCCAAATAATTGTGTGTCGAATAACCAACTACACCACGATGTAGAGACGTTAAGCCGTACGTACACATGTATGGTTACTCTTTCATTCATAGGATGGATAGAATAATGAATATGGTTGTACCATATTTTAAATAATTAATATAGTATGTATAAGGTTCTGGAGTTATTATTTTGTTATGGAAACAATAAATATTGTTGAAGTGGAAGAAAAAAAGAACTTTTAAATAGGTGATGAAATAATTACCTCTTTTTCGGGTGCTTCCATTCGGTTTGAACAGAAGGGATCTATAGGATGGCTTTCAGATTAATGTATGGCCAATAAGTTGAAGTTAGGGTAGTTGTGAGGAGATTTGATTAGGGTATTTCTAAGCCAAATGGATTTGGATGTGTGAATTTAATAGAAGGGGATGTACTCTTTTATAAGTGAGGTGAGGGGCACTTTAAGATAAGATTGAAATATTAATTTATTATAAAATTATTTTCGGTTTATAAATGATCAAAAATGGATTTATTTTGACGATAAGGTTGGTATGGGTTTAAATAAAATCATCCAATAGGTTTTAGACATGCTTAGGTCACCATATTAAACTTATCTTATAGACTTAACCCTTAGTTAAGTAGTTTTATCTTTTATGATGTCTTCCTGTATTTTTATACTACATGGTTAATATAGTTACAATAAAATACCACGAAAACCTAATGTAGTTCATTAATGACATAAGTCACATTATCTAAATAATTTGGATAAAACATAGATTTTTGGGACTATTATATCATTTAATAAAATATTATTTGTTTTAAAAACTCATTTATGTCAATTTTCAAACTTTGTAGTATTTGTTTTTTTAGTGATAAAAACATTATTATTTTGAAAAAAATACATTTAATAAACCCTAAAATGTAATATTTAACTATAAAATTCTTCTATGTCATAAAATGTGTCAATTTACATTTATTTTTATATTTATAACATAAGTTATTTTAATCTTTCACTAAGAATGTAATTACTGCATCATCAATGTGTCATAAATAAATTTAATTATTTAATATCTAAATATTATAACTAAAATACCATGATATAAGAAATATTTTTATCTTTCTAATGAATATTTTTTATCTAATTGGTCTTATGGATAACTATATATTAAAAATGGGTTTGTTATTAAAATTTGAATTTAACACTTTTAACTCTCCTTTAAATAAAATATAATAAATGTCCTAATCTAATACAAGTGGATAAAAATGGATCATATTTTATTACTAAAGTTTATTTTAATCTAAATACACTTATCCTATTGAATTTGTACATGTGTTGGGGTAATTATAATATCATTTTTAAATTTAATTACCCTATTTAATTTTAACTGTGATAAATCAAATTTAAAAGTTACTATTCCACAAAAATTATTTTCATCCTATTGAACCACATTTTACATACTAATGACAACAAGTTCTGTTATATTTTTGAAATTTAATTCAAAGAAGTGGTAAAATTATTTTCTATGCAAATTTGAAAACGTGCCAAGAAGGTGGGTAAAAGATGTTAAAAAGTTCAATAAAGTTTTGTATATCTAATATAATTATAAAATGACTCCAATAAATTAAGTTGGAATAATATCGGTATTATGAATTTATTTTGAATTTAAAATAAATTTAAATAAATTTTTTTTTATTTAACTGAAAAGTCAGTTTTAGACAATAACACTGTGTTTTTCATTATTCATAAAAAAATTTCTGTTTTCTGAAAAATACAAAAAATTCATCCTAAGCTAATTTTGATATTCCGAATCCAAAATGAATTCCATTTTAAAAAATAAAATTTATAAAATTTCAAAATGTGGGTATTACTATTCATGACTACTTTTTAAACAGCTAGTTTTCTTGGTAGTGGTGTGCTAGAGCTTGAAGTTGCATACAACACAATCTATTATATTATTCAAAGAGAAACGTACTGTGGATTCTTGGGGAGTTACATTATCCCCTCCTTCAAATAGTTTCTTCCAAAAATTTTCAAGAATATTACTACGTAAAAGGATTTGGGTGGATCTTCATCATAAGTTCCTCAGGTTCCCACATTGCCTCTTCCATTTTATGGAGTATCGAAAGAACTTTTACTAGATGAGTCGTCCGGTTTCTGAGCACTTGTTCTATCATATCAATAATCTTCATAGGCTCTTCATAATAAGACAGATCTAGTTCCAGTTCTATTTCTTCATAGGTGAGTAAATGCGTTGGGTTAGCTGTGTATTTTCTCAACAGTGATATGTGGAACACATCATGAACTATGGGGAGACTTGGCGGTATTGGGAAATGGTAAGATACAATTCCAACTCATTCCAGAATTTCAAAATGAATGGTGTTCCTAGGATTTAATTTACCCTTCTTATTGAAATGTATAACACCCATCCATGGAGATACCTTCAGGAAAACATGATTTCCTACTTAAAATTCCAAATCCTTCCTTTGGTTATCGGAATAGATATTTTTCCTACACTGAGCTTATTTTATGTGGCTTTGGATAATATTCACATTTTACATTGTTTCCTTAACAAGTTATGGTTCTACGAGTTATCATTCACCAATATCATCCCAACAAGTTGGTGTGCGACATCTCTTTCTATAAAACACTTCATATGGGGCCATCTGAATACTTGAATGGAAGATGTTATTATAGGAAAATTACACCAGAATTAAATAATGATCCCACATACCTTTAAATTCAAGTGAGAAATATCTCAACATATCTTTTAAGGATTGAATAGCCCATTTTGATTGTCCCTCAGTTTTAGAGTTGTAGACAGTGCTCAAACATAAATTAGTATCCAGGGCTTTCTAATGACTTTTTTAGAATCTTGATGTAAAATGGGGATCATGATCAGAAACAATCGATAGGGGTACACCATGAGGTCTTAAAACATCATTAATATATATTATTGATAAATGTTCAAGCGGAAAATCTTCTCTTATAGAAATAAAATGTGATAACTCGGTAAGATGATCAATAATAACCCATATTGTGTCATTCCTTCTTGGAGTCATTGGTAGCCCCATGAAAAAGTCCATCGTAATAAATTATCATTTCCACTCATGCATTGGAATTGGTTGCATGACTCCTCTTGGATTTTGTCATCTAGCCTTCACCTATTGACAAACCATACATCTTGACTCATAATCAGCAATCTCTCTCTTAATTTTGCCCCACCAAAAATGTTTCTTCAAATCTCTATACATCTCAGTGCTACTATGGTGTATAGAGAAATTGGAGCTATGAGCATCATCCATCAATTCCCTTTTTAGATCAGGTATATCGGGAACACAAAGCCTCTTTCGAAATTTCAAAGTTCCATATTCATATATGAAGTTAATCAATCTCCCATTATTCGTAGATTTAATTTTTGTTTGAAACTCATCATCATCAGTCTGATAACATTTTATTATTTCAAGTAATAATTTTTTGGAAACCATTATATAAATTATTAATGCTTGACCTTCCATGATTATTCCCATATCCATCTTTACTATACATATGAACTTATTATCCCTTTAAACTCTCATATTGTTTAGAACTCAATGATACTTTCTGCTCAAAGCATTCATCACCTTACTTTCCTTCCGCAGGTGGTAGTGTATTATGCCATAATAATCCTAGAGTAGTTCAATCCATTGCATTTTTCTAATTTGAGTTCTTTCTGTGAGAAAATATACTTCAAACTCTTACGATCCATATACATATCAAATTTTTTACAATAGAGATAGTGTCTCTATATCTTCAGAGTAAATATTATAGCTGTTAACTCTAGATCCTGAGTAGGATTGTTTTGTTCATGAATTTTTAGCTGTTGTGATGCATAGGCAATAACTCTACCATTCATCATAAGGAAACAATCAAGTCCTTTCTTTGAAGAATCACTAAAAATAAAAAACCCAAAATTCCTCGATGGTAGAGTCAAGATAAGAGATTTTACAAATCTTCTATACAATTATTCATAACATTCATCACACCCTTTTTTCCAAAAACATTTACCCCTTTACGTGTGATCGTGGCTAATGGGTTAGGAAATGAAGAAAAATTTTGGACGAAAAGCTGATAGTAACATGCTAAACCAAGAAAAATGCGTACCTACATTATAATCATATGTGCTGGCCATTTTAGATTTCCTTTGTCTTAGAAGGATCAATAAAGATTCCATCCTTGGAGACAATATGTCCATGAATAGAAATCTCCAAAATCAATAATTTATAGTTACTAAACATAACATTTAACTAATTTCTTCTAAGAGTCTTTAGAATAGTGTGCAATTGATTTTCATGATCTTCGTAGCTTTTGGAGTATACCAAGATATCATCAGTAAATACGACTACAAATTCTTCAGGATATTCTTCGAATATTCTATTCATTAGATACATGGAAAGAGAGGGTGCATTTTTCCATCCAAAAGGAATTATTGTAAAATCGTAATACCCATACCTGGTTTGAAATGTTGTCTTCAGAATGCCTTAATTTTCTCATGCACAACTGATGATATATACATAGAAGGTCAATCATTGAAAAATACTGAGCTCCATGAAGTTAATCAAATAAATCGTCAATATGTGGTAGGGGATACTTATTCTTTATTGTTATTGCATTGATCTATCTGTAGTCAATGCACAAACTCAATGATCTATCTTTTTCCTAACAAAAAGTACAGGGGCTCCACATGGAGAAATAATAGGGTGAATAAATCTTATATTACACCATTCCTCTAGTTGTTTCTTTAGTTCCACTAAATCCACAGTGAAGATATTATAAGGGGTATTCGATATGGGACTTGAACCAGGAATTAAGTCAATGTGAAACTCAATTTACCGTTCTATAAGATGTCATGGTAGATCCTTTGGAAACACATCAACATATTTTTGCACAATAGGGACATCCTCTATTTGGACATTCCTTTCACCACCCATAGTTATTTCACCCCCTTCCTCCGCAATAATTGTATTTAGTAGAGCTATAGGGGGTTTATCTATATGAGTATTAAATGGTGATGTTTCTTCTCTAAAGATAATGGAATCATTATCATCATAAAAAATTGTAACAACCTTATTATTACAATAAATGTTCACATCAAGGTCTGAAATCCAATCCACATCGAGGATTATTTCAAATTAAATAATTGGTATGACAATAAAATCAATAAATAATGCATGTTTATATGCCATAATTGTAATTGATTGAATTTTTTTTTGCAATGATACTTACCTTAGGGATTTTGATTTACAACTCCCTTAATAAGTCAAATTGGGAATATCTAATTTTTTTTGGAAAACTAGGTAGATATGAAAGAATGCAATGATCAAGAAAAAAATCATTGGTTAATTTTGATGAAACGATTAAAGTACTTGACACCACATAATTAGGAACTTCAACCTCAATATTAGTGATCACATTAGCTTGGCCTTTCTCCCTAGGCCTTTTTTGTGATATGTTTTTTTGATTCTTAGGAAATTCATTTGCATAATGACTGATTTCTTTACAATTGTATCATTCAACGTTGACAACCTCTTTCTTTCCCTTGAAATCACGAGCTTGGTGTCCTTTTCCCAACACTTGTAACAAACTCCCTTACCTTTTTGGCATGTACCAGGATGTTTCTACCTACAATTAATACAATATGTAAATTCACGTTTTCCTTTCATCCCCTTATTACATTTTTCAGAGTGTTCAACAAATCTCTTCTTCTCTTACTTCACTTTAAAGTTATAAGACTTAGAGAATTCCTTTTCTATCTTGATAGCACATGAGACTATATATTCATATTATGAGAAGGATTTTCAGACTAAATCATGAAAATAAAATGGTTTTAACCCATTAATAAATCTATAAATCTTACTTCTTGGGTAATTTATATAATATATAGCATGCCTTGCTAACCTGGTAAAGTTATCCTTGTACTTTGCAACGTTCTCATCCTTCTTTTGCCTCAAACTCAGAAATTGCCTTTCCATATTTGGTCGATGTTCATGAGGAAAGTATTTTTCTATAATAATCTCTCTAATCTCCCTCCATTCCATATTTTATACTTCCTCATCCTCCTGTGTGTTTTGAATTAATTACCATCATTGATCTACATCTCTTGAGAGGCGATAAACTACCATGACAAATGTTTCCTTTTCACTACTCCCCAATGCATGAAATATTTTCTCTAAAGATCATGTCCATTTCATAGATAAATATGGACTTGATGTCCCATTGAATTTTGGTGGTTGCTTATTCATGAAGCGGTCTAACACTGGTCCTCCAAATTGTAGATTAGGGAGCTCCATACCGATAAGGTTATTCTTCATAACCTGAGTGAGTTGTCCTAGTATGGTTATAAGATATTCAACACTAGTTGTATCACCCACTCCACTATAATTATCTTGAATAGGGGGGAATCCCTACTTGTATTACATGAGTTGAAACAGTTTACATTCCTTGCACTAGGCGCCATTTCTAAACAATGGCATACACTAGATTAGTTTATGAATCGCAATGAATAATTCCAAACTTGTAAAAAACTTAACATAAATTATACAATTTATGCCTATAATCCATATTCATAAAAACGTATTCTTTGGGGAAGTATTTACTCATAAATAATTAATAATAGTTTATAAATAAAATGTGAATTATCCTAAGCATATCCCATAGGAGTGTCAAACCAGGTGCACTGTAGGGCCCGTTGTCATGTACCAGGATACCTCGGGTCATGCCTGAGACTCCTTATTGGTGTTTTCACTCCTAGGTATATCTGTTCTAGAACCACATCCACTTATATTATCCAAACAAGTATGTATTTATTTGAAAACCCACATAATATCTACGTTACAATTTTTTTTGGTGTTCTACTATAATAAGTCTCAATGTTTATCTTAGGGTAATGTTCTTTAATCAGAGTTCTTCTAAATCTAGTTTCCATGGATTGTTATAAACCTCCTATGATACCAACTGTAACTCCATGACCCAAGTTACATAGATTCATTGAATTATTACATAACATTGGAAATATCACAAGAGATCATGTCCCGAAATACAGATCAGTTTTGTAGAATTGGAAAACTAGAAACATACATAAGTTTTAAATTAAATTCTGAAATGAAAAAAACAATATTATGTCTCATTTGGACACACTCATATCCCAAATCCTTTTATTTCATTTCAATCATAATATACTTTTTCGCATCATGAAAAAATAAAATATATGAAAAAGGTTAGCTCAGATACTCGGTATCGATAACAACATGACACAAATTGTCATAAATAATCATAAATATTTAAGGCAATTTATAAGACTAAAACACATGCCTTTTAAACATAAAATCCATCATAATATGGAAAATATAAATAAAATAATTCTCTATACTTATTCACATGGATATTCTACCAGTCAAATAATCACATGTAATATCAATAGCTAATTTCATATTTTTGGAATGCATAATGTTGGAGATCATAACCACATTGTGAAGGCCTATTCCCAATACTGTAGATAAATTTTTTTCAAGTCCTTATACCCAAACAATATATTGTCTCATGAGACCTACAAATGAATGAAAGGGTTATAGCGGGCCCCACCCATCACTAACTACTTCCAATGAATGCCTCATATGAAAAGGCTGAAATATAACATAAACATTTGTATTAAAACTAGCATACAAAATGTTAAAACATTAACCCTAAACGATAAATGGTATAAAAACAAAATATCCACAATAAAACATATCAAAAAACCTTTAATACAATATGGAAGATTTTATCATAATAAATAAACTTCAAACAAGTGTAAAATCCAATAGAGGATTTTGACATATATGAAATCAATCCAAAAACTATTTGAGAGAAATATCTCTTTCCGCTTTAAAATAATTTAAAAGTTTCATAATTATAAAAGAAAATATTTATTTTACAAAGATTCACATAACATCATAGTATTTAAAATGTATTGCAGTTATTATTTTGGTATGTAAATAAAAAATAAAGAGGAAGTGGAAGAAGAAAAGAACCTTGAAAGAGGTGATGAAATAATCCCCTCTTCTTCAAGTGCTTCCTTTCGGTTTGAAAAAAAGGCTCCATAGGATGGCTTTAATATCAAAGTAAGGCCTCTAGGTTTAATTTAGGGTTGTTGGGAGTATATTTTACAAGGGGTTGGCCGAGCCAAATGTCTTTGGAGGTGTGAATTTACGATAATGGGAATTAATCTTTTATAAGAGAGGTGAGTGGTACTTTAGGAAAATATTGAAATATTAATTTATTATAAAATTATTTTCAGTTTCTAATATCTAAAAATGAATTTATTTCATTGATAAGGTGTGGATAGGTCAAAATAATTTCAACCAATAGGTTTTGGACATGTTTAGGTCGCCATACTAACCTTATATTTTAGGCTTAACCATTAGTTAAATAGTTTTACTTTTACGATGCCTTCTCATATTTTTTTACTACATGGTTAATATAGTTACTATAAAATTACAAGAGAACCTCAAGTAGTTCATTAATAACATATTTAACATTATCTAAATATTTTTTCCAAACCGTTGATTTTTAGGACTATTATTTCATTTAATAAAATAGTATTTGTTTTAAAAACATATTTATGTCAATTTTGACACTATTTAGTATTTGGATATTTTGAAAGTCATAAATACTTTATTAATTAGAAAAAAATAAATTTAATCATCCATAACATGTCATATTCATCTATAAAATTATTGCATTGAATCAAAAGTTTCAATTTATATTTATTTTAATATTTATAACATTAATTATTTTAATCTTTCATTACTATGGTAATTACTACATCATCATTGTGTCATAAATAAATTTAATTATTTAATTTCATAAAATTATAAATAAAATACCATGATGTAGGAAAAATATTTATATTTCTAATTAATATTTTTAGTTGAATATATCTTTGGTATAACCATATATTAAAAAAAATTCATTGAAATTTGAATTTCACTCTTTTAACTCTTCTTTATATAAAATATATTAAATTTCCTACTATAATTAAAGTAGTTCAAAAGGATCATATCTTATTCCTAAGGGTTTTTCAATCGAAATACACTTATCCAATAGAATTTGGACATGTGTTGGGGTATTTATAATATCATTTTACCTATAATTTTCCTATTTACTTTTAACTGTGGTAAATAAAAATCAAATGTTACTATTCACAAAAAAATTATTTTCATCCTATTAAACCACTTTTTACATACTTATAACAAATTTGTTTGTCATAGTTCTGAAATTCAATTCATAGGAGTGGTAAAATTAAGTTCTATTCAATTTTGTAAATGTGCATAGAAGGTGGGTAAAAGTCATTAAAAAGTTCAACAAAATTTTTTACATCTAATTTTATTATTAAATGACTTTAATAAAATAAATTGGAATAATGTAGGTATTATGTATTTATATTGACTTTAAAATAAATTTAAATAAAAATAATTCTTATTTAAATAAAATGTCGATTTTAAACAGTAACACATCGTTTTTCACTATTCATAAAAAATTGAATGTTTTTACGAAAATACTAAAAATTCACCCTATGAAAATTTTGATATTCCGAATCCAAAAATGACGTCCATTTTGAAGAATAAAATTTATAAAATTTCAAAATGTTTGTATTACTATTCATAACTACTTTTTAAATGACTGGTTTGATTGGTCATGGTGTGCTAGAGCTCAAAATTTTTTACAACGCAAGCTATTGTATTATTCATAAAGAAACATATCGTGGAATCTTGGTTTTATACAAAAGTGTATGCTTTTATAATTATAAAGGATCCCTAAATATTAAAAATAATGAAAATTGAAAAGGATTCAATCTTCTTAGACATGAAAATTATTTAATGGAAATCATAAAAAAATGGATATAATCATTCCATTATAAAATGATTTTCAACCATCCCTTATATTAAAGATAAAGTCTTACCAAAGAGTTGTTGTGGAAATTAAAAATATGTTGGAATCCATTAGAAAAGGGAAAGACTTAGATTTAAAAATTTATGAACAAAGAGAAGTAATATTTGGAACAAGACTATTTGCACCATAAAATCATGAGATAAAGGAGTTGTGGAATAATTCAAATAACCTGACCTTATTTATCCACCAAGGGATCATGAAGAAGAATCAAGATCTATGGGTGTTCTATTGGTGGTAAAATATCATGATAGATATTATAGTGAATATATAAAATTTCCTCATATGTCAGTACGTTAAATATCATAGGGAAAAAAATCCAAGGGAATGTTGCAACCATTAACCATACCAATAAGGAAATGGAAACAATCACCATGAACCTTTTCAATAGTATCATAATAACTTCCAAAATATCAAATGATATATGGGATATTAAATATAATCTAACAAATACTTCTCACTTCATATCAAATTGAGAGGACTTATCAATTGATAAACTTGTAAGGATATCCCTCAGATAAGTGGTGAGGTTTATGAAACCCCAAATACTATTTTATTCCACATAGATCATAGATTTACCACTATGTTTTGGAAATGTCTCTGTCATGATCAAAACACTCAATGGAACTTAATTATGAATTATCATCCCCAATATGAAGAAAAATATGAGAAAACTATTGAGATAGTTGAAGATATGATTGGATCATGCCTAGTGGACTTAAAAGGTTGATAAGATAAACATTTTACTTTGATATATGTCTCACATGATAATACTTTCCACTCAACCATGAAAATGGATCTATAGGAATCCCTTTATAGGAAGAGATGTAGAACACCTGTGTGCTAGGATGAAGTTGGGAAACACATGTTGCTGGCTCCTAAAATAGTTAAAAAATGGTAGAAAATATCAATACCATTCAACAACACATCTGAGATACTCAATGCTAATGAAAGAGTTATGATGATAATCATTGATGGTACATGGATTTTTAGGTTAGATATAATGTGTTCCTCTACATATCCCCGTGCAAGAGATTCATGAGATTTTGTAATAAGGTAAAGCTAATTTTTAGGTACATCATCCACATTGAGATTCTTGATTTCATCAAAGCTATGTATTATCAACTAGAACTCCCACATACCATGTCTCAAGTACATGACATATTCCACATATCTCTATTGATGAGTTGTATATGAGATCCCTAAAATTTTTTGAGTTTAGAGGACATACAATTGAAATTTTTTCTCCCTTATAAAGATAAGACAATGAATATCTTAGATCATAGAGATAAATATTAATGAAATAAGGTAACTCACCTTATCAATGTAATAAAGAGAAACATTATGTAACATGATATAAAATGAGAAACTAAGAAATCTATGAATTCTAAATACCCTCAACTATTTTTACGTTATTTTGTAAAACGAAATTTTGAGAGCATAATTTCATTAGGGGGGAACAATATAATGACCCATAATTTTATAAACACAATTTCCCTTCTGAATATATAATTTTTTCATAATTAGTATTATAATATTATATAATTCACACACACTATAAGATAAAAACCACTAAAAATTATTATATTAACTTTAACATTACATTTAGAGAATAAATATTTATATAATAATTTAATGTCTCACAATGGGTAAAAAATTGAAATAATAATAACAATAATTGAAAAATTTAGAAAATCTTGTTCCCCTAGATTTATCATAATCACGTACAACACTTTTTAAATGAAGCATAATGTTAGTAATCCAATATGATATATAAAAATTAATATATATATATATATAATTGTGAGAGATAGTAGATGTGAGTAAAGTATTAATGAAATATGGGATATTTTTATAATGTGGAGAACCCATATGACTATTTCAAATATGACTATTTGAATTATAGTTTGATCATTGGAATAGTAAAAAAACCATTGGATTAGTAATCTTACCATTATGAATAATAACATGAACATCAAAATATTATTGTAACTTATGAAATCGTAAAAAAAACTTTAGGTATCTTATGAAATGAAAATATTATATATTTATATCATAGTATGAGTAAATAATTATTTTAAAAATGTTAAATGTTGTGTTTCTATTTATGTATAAAATAAATATTTTTTTCAATTTTTTAATAAATATAATGCTTTAAAATAAATTTTATTTTTTAAAAATATATTTATATCTTAGCTTTAAGTTGTATCAATAAGATAATATAATTTTTAGAGATCATAAGTAATTTTTCAAATCGTCTAATTTTTTTTATATTATTAAAATTGGGTTTCTTCAATTAAATGAATATTTTATTTAAAATTTAAATTTCCCATATTTATGAAATTATTTTATAAAACAGAATTAATTTTTTAAATGTAACATCCCAATTAAATAAAGAATATAAAATTTTAATACCTATTAAAATTTGTGAATTAAATATTAATTTTACTTTAAGGGGTATACTATTTTCATTGGCATACCTGATACACAACAATAGGGTTCTTTGAAATGATATGTTGCAAACAATACTGATTCATAATGAAAAATAATAATATAATATTATTTTATATGGTAGTTAATTCCTAGCAATTGTATTGGTGGGAATGGAAAAAACAAACTACAATATGAAGATACATGTTTGTTAAATATTTTCATATTTACCCATTAAATTTTAAAATCATAAAATAATAATGATTTCTATTTTATGTATAAATACTCTAATATTCATTAAAAGGTTGATTTACCTCCTTTTGATAGTAAAGATTCTTTAAATCTAGTTTTTTTCTCTTTTATATGTTCTATTTGACAAAATAAAATTATTTTTTAGAACGAAGACATCAACATTTACTTTGGGTAAATTTTTGGTATTTTTCTGATAAAAGTTTCTTTTATAATGAATAGTGAAAAATACTCTATTTTAATTCAAAACTTCTTCTTAATATAATTTATTTATAGGGTTAAATTATCATTTTAATTTGTTTTGAAGTCTAATTATATTATTTTATTACCATTTAATCTAGTTTTGGTCATTGTAAGTAATTTCACTTTGAAATGGGACATAAATAAGTGTCAATCTTTTCATAGTTATTATTTCTTAAAAACATGCTTTTTGTTTTGATAGTGGGAATTAATTTTAAATTAATTTTTTCCACTTATGTGTTTTGAAATTGGAAAAATGGATTCTATATTTTTAATCAGAAGGTCTGAATTCTTTAAATGGGTAACATTTATTTTTTTGACATTATGAATATTTATTTCAGTTAAAATTTTATTTACCACAGTTAAAGGATAAATCTGGTAAATTAGGGTAACAAAATATTATTATAATATTATTAAATTATCCTAACATGTTTCATAATCTTATTGGTTCATACAGTTCTGACGATGGTCATCCTTGCGTCGATTTTGGGATCCCATTCAACCACATGGAAGTGATAATGGCACATTATATTAATTAATTTAAAGTAAAGACAAGAATGACACTAACATATATCTTCTAGTGAATCAATTATTACATGGGGTTTTGTAAGTTATCTCTTATAATATAAATATTTATTTTTAATCTAAAAATATTACATACATTGTGATAATTTTTTATAATTTTTAGACATCAAATAAATAAATATATTTATGACATAATAATGATGCAGTGTTTACCTCATTAATGAAGGATTTAAATAAATATGATTAAAAAGATTAAAAAAATATCAAAAACCTATCCAATTCTTATTGGATGATTTTTTTCAAACACAAGTCATGTTATATTTTACTTTAATGAGTTTTCAACTTTTAGAAACTAAAAATAATTATATAATAAAATAATATTTTCAATCTTTCTTAAAGAGCCCCTCCCCACCCTTATAAAATCCCTCACTTCTAACCCATTACTCACACTTCTCAAGACCATTAGCTCATCCAAACTATACCCAATTAAGCTCCCAATATCCCTATAATACTCATAGAATACATCCCTTACACATAGTCAATTCAAGTAAACATTTTCGTTCAAACCAACGGGAGATACCCGATTTAAAGTTAACGTCTTCTCTTAAATTCTTTTGTTTTTTTTACTTCTCCAACCCCATAATTTTATTATTCCATTATTTTATAACAAAACCTGTCTAAAAAATATACTAGGTTGTTGTTATTATAAGGAATCAAACTACACTTACACACTCTTCCATCGAATTGGTAAAGAACATACTATTTCTGTGGACGACGAACTACTGGCTCACGAAACGATGATTGTTCAATATTCTCCTACCACCTCTCATGGTGGAAATTGTGGTGGCACTGTATTGATATATGATATATATGATATTTATGTTTTATAAATTCTTATGTAATTTTTATTTAAAAACATTCCTTTATTCCCTCCAATATGTTTAAATACGATAATTTCATTTGAGGATGTGTGGAGTAGCGCCCCCTCAAGGTGATATGGTTCGTTCATGACATAAATGGAACGTATAAAGAATGGAGTTAATGAAATTATGTAACATATATATCATATTATATTATACTGGAATTATAATATACCTATGTATCATTATGTTTTCATTCCATTAAATATGAAATAGAAATGAAAGTAGCGTCCATGCGTACGTATGACTTACCGTCTCCATGAACAATGCATTTAATTTTTATCTCCAAATGTTATGAAATATTATAAATATATAAATATTCTTGATATATATTATATATATTATATCTAAATAATGTATATAATTCTGGAGATAATGGACTTTTGATCACATGAACAACTTGTAATTATAAGAAGATCATTTTTGACTCAAGTACCAAATATCGACAAAACGACCATTATTAACTTAAATGATTGAATAATTTTTATAAAATGGTAATAAGTGATTTAAAAGGAATAATAAACATTAAAATGGTTCTTAAGAAATTATAAATTAACTTTATCTTATTATTCTGGAGATTAAAGAACGAACGGGTCAACTCAGACAAGAGGTAAGGGGTTTCTCATCTCACTTTTAATTCCGTGAGATTTTCATTGTTCGCCACTTATTTATTGAATGTGGTGTATTGTGTACTGAAATTTTATATATATTATCATGATTATATTTATATTCATGGTATTCTATGATTTATTTGGTGATTATTAATTTTTTGTCATACAAAATGTTTGATTACTACGAAGTAAAGAATTTTCTTCTCATTTTTTAATCCATTGAGATTCATGCTATATTTGCCACTATTTCCTTTTTTGTGGTGTATGAACTGCACATGATTGTATTAATTTTGTAATATACCTCCATTTATGGGTATTTAAATTTCATTATATGATCCTTCTTTCATGGGGTGTATGTTTCGTATGTTACCAAATTGGTAAGGGAACCTTTCACCGTACTCTTTTAGTCAAAGACATCTTTTTGTTATGTCTTTTAATTTACATCTTCTTATGTTCAGATATTTCCTTCAATATCCTTATTGATATAAATTTTATGTCCATGTGAGATACCCTTTTTTTCTCATCATCTCATTTTTTGAATTTTAATGTGACGCCATTAGGCTGTCGAATTTGTGTAAGGGAATATATTCACCCAATTTCCATTTGTTGGGTGAAACATCTACTTCTTGATTATATCGTACTATGAATATGTGTGAATGACCACGGATTATTTTACACTTAATATCCACTTATATTGGCTGTATTTATATTTTTCACACATAATTATGTTATTTATTAATCTATTATCTAAGGATATGATATTTTTAAGGGACTTTGTCTCAATTCACATTCCATTTAGACTTATTTGTTGTTATACACCAATTTACTTTTATATTGTGTATATAGTACCCTTTGACATATTATATCCTGAATATCCTTATTCTTATTATATTATAAACTCTGATTAATTTTATTCCTCAAATACTTGTATTCAAGCATCTCTCATTTGGTTAGGAAACTCATTAACTAAAATATCGTTTTAAATGTTTTAAAGATTTATTCTTATAAATAATTCTCATTAATTTTAATGATTTAATTTTTTTTAAGGACTAATTTATATAGACATTAATGTTTTAAGATGTTAATTCCTTTAAAATCTTCAAAGTAGAATGGGAAACTTTGAATAAAAAATATCTTTATTAATTGTTTTAAATGGTTTTGAAAATGGTTCAATAAAGCATTGTTTATTTCAATATCTTGATATGATATATTGTTGTTGCATGTGGAAATGTTATATTTCCTTTTTGACTTTGTAATGTGTTATGATTATGTTAGTGTTATTGGGCATCATTTACGTATACAGGTGGTTCTGTTATAAACCTAAGGAGGGTGAGCCCGAGGTTTCTCTCTAATGCATTGCGTAACGTGATGGAGGTTAACATTAATTTTTCTACTAAGAGATTTAGGTAAAATACTGTGATGGGTAGTTCAATGTAACCCCCTATGTAGATGTGATAGCTGCAATGTATTTACGATATGGATTCCCCAATTTACCTTTATGATTTATTATATCTATGTGTTATTCATAAATATTATGATTTCATGAGGTATATTATGATTGAAAAGCATGATTTCATTGATTTGTATTAATTGACGGGTTAATGTTTCCTTTCCTTATTTTATTGCCCTTACTGAGATTTTTATGCTCATCCCATGTTTTTGAAATGTTTTCCATATGACTTAAAGATGAATAAGGTCAAGGATGGGATAAAATAAAAGTCATGTTGTCTAAAAATTGAAACTAGACATTTTCTTTTTAAGATTATTTATTTTATGAAAAAATTGATACTAAGTAGTAGTGTATACATGTAATTATCTTATTGATATGTAATAGTTATGGACTAATTCTCTAAAACACTAAACCTGAAAAATTTTCAACGTGAAATATTTATTTAATTCATGATTATGTAATGTTTTATGGTTGTGTCCTTACAGTTGTCATCAAAGGAAGTATTAGGAAACTTTATGGATTATGAGTGTTCAATAAACACATGATTAGTCCCTGTGTCTATTATTTCCGTTAAATCCTTGTTCTATAAATTTTTTAGATCGAGGAAAGTCCATTACAAATTTAAGGAGGAGTATCTCAAACGGAATTTCTATCTATTCCTGATGACAATCTTGCAATGATTATTGAAAAGTCAATTTCAAATGATTGTGAAACTTTTTTTAACATACAACTCACTTGCACACAGATGTTTGACAATCAAACACCTCCACTATACCTCAATATCATCATGGATCATGGGATTTATTTAATCAAATCATATTTTCTCAATATTATCATATTTTCATGATAGGAAAATATTATAAAGGCATTTTTAAAAAGTTTACCTTATCACGGGATTTTGAAGCATATTATGATTTTGAAAAAGGTGATGAAGAAGGAGACCCTTGTGCAACCTATTTATATTTGACTTTATAATGTAGTCTCTCTGCACAAACATATGGTATTTTAGAAGGACCATTGATTGAATGTTTCAACTCAAACTCAGTCTGACTGTTTTATAAAAATCATGTTTTATCAGAAGTTTTGAAATTATTTGTCATACATGATTATTTTCTGAAATTTTTTTCTACGAACACCCATATAACCCAAGTTGTACACGCTGTATCTATATGTAAAAATGAAATTATTTTGAAGGATATCTAAATCATTGTTTCAATGAATTGACCTTCTACCTATGTGAAAAAGATGATGATGAGACCATATGGACACCATGATAAAGTTATGATGTTCTTTCTATTAGGAATAATTTTATTTTGTCATATGGAGGTGAAAAAAATAACAATATATAAGATGTTGAGTTATTAATGTATTGGGATGAAAATGAATGGTATAAGAAAACCTTATGGTTAAAACATGTTAGGGATATTATTTATTTTTATAAAAAGGGAAACCCATAAAATAGATGATGACTCATTGCGTCTGATAAGGCAATTGGAATCGAACCCACAACCGAATGGCGATATTGGCGCATTTCCTACCACTGTCATACATGATGTCCATAGTTAGTATGACTTATTATTTTAAGTTAAATGATTTTATGGATCAAGAATAATTTTATTTGGGATATTATGTTTTATCAAATGGGCATCCTTAGTATAAAAAATGATTTGGTGATTAAGTAATAATGGTTATTTACGAAGACATTCTCTCTTTTGGGAACAGTATTTTTTTACGGAAAATAAAATACAATGGGATTTAATTTGTGGAGTAAAGGTTGATATATTATTTTGAAAGAATATATATTTTTATTGTGGACATAAGGTGATTTTGGTTATTTATGGAAATGATTAATATATCATAGTGAATAAGTGTTTAGGTTAATTGCACTTCAGTATGAGACTTTAAGAGTAGTCCATGTTTTTGGAGAAAAATGTTAAGATTTACTATGGAAGACAATGTGATTAAAGCCTTCTGAGTTTTGAATTTCAATCATAGTTTTGATTATTTTGATGAATTTTAAGAACAATTTTATATTGAAAGGTCTTTCTTGAACTTTGGGTTCTTTTTGTTGAATTTAGTGATTAAGAGTAGTATTTCTTTTTATAAAGGATTATCCTTTTGGGGATTATCTAATCTTGTACTAACCAATTTTGGTTTTGGTTGATGTATACAGATAGGGGAAATATATAGTTACACTTTTTTAGATTATGTGATATTATAGAAGTTTATTATACAACTTCAAGTGTGACCAAGTCATCTTGAATACTTACTGTTTGGAGAAAATATGATTTTTTGGTAGAATTTTTTTAAATGATGACACTCTAAATGACATGTAAGTATATTTCCTTACGATATTAGTCTAATTATTAATAAAATTCTTCAAATCTATTAAAATTATCATGAAGAAAAAAATTTATAAATATCTTTTATCCTAATACTTTTACCCAACCATAAATTAATAGTATTTTGGTTGTTAACTTTCTGCGATAATGTCCTGTATCACTCTCTATTAGTCTATGAGAGTTAGTTTCTCTTCCATATCCATGTATTCATAGAGTCCTAGTATCTATTGTCTCAAGTGACCTTTTTATTTCTCTTTATTTATTTTAAATTGATATTTTTATTGACACTTTTTCCGATGTGGGACTTTCAATGAAGTTTCCAAGCCCAATTTTAAAATTACGAGGAAGAAATTCCCAAAAGGGGGGAAGGATGTACCATCTCAGGTAAATAAAGAATATAACATTTTTATATTTATTAAAATTTTTGAATTAAATATTAATTCTACATTAAAGGGGATTATATGTTTAATGGAATACCCTATACGGAACAATGAGTTTCTTTGAAATCTTATATTTCACACAATACTGTGTCATACTGAAAAATAATAATATAATATTATATTAAATTGAAGTTAACACATTGACGTTTTAATGGAATGAATGGACAGAACTATCTAAAATATTAATATAAATGTTTTTAAATGTTTTTACATTTACCCAATTAATTAGAGAGGCTTTAAATAAGAAAGAATCCAATATTAAGCATAAATACTCTAATATTCATTAAAAGGTCGATTTACCACATTTTGATGGAGAACCCTCTTTAAATATCATATTTTTCACTTTTATATGTTATAATTGACAAAATAAAGTTATTATTTAGAATTAGGACATCAAAATTTACTTTGGGTAAATTTTTGGTATTTTTCTGATAAAATTCAATTTTTTAATGAATAGTGAATAGTATTGTATTTTAATTCAAAACCTCTTTTTAATATAATTTATTTATAAAGTTAGATTATCTTTTTAATTGGTTTTAAAGTTTAATTATATTATTATTTTACCATTTAATCCAATTTTGGTCCTTTGAAGTAATTTTATTTTGAAATTGGACAGAAATAAGTGTCAATCTTTTGATAGTTATTATTTATTCAAAACTTGCTTTTTGGTTTTGATAGCAAGAATTTATTTTAAATTAATTTATACCACTTCTGTGTTTTGAATTTGGAAAAATGGATTCTATATTTGTAATCAGGAGGTCTAAATTTTTTAAATAGGTAGCTTTTATTTTTAGACAATATGAATATATACTTCAGTAAAAATTTTATTTACCATGGTTAAAGGGTAAATCTGGTAAATATTGGTAACACAATATTATTATTATAATATCAAATTACCCTAAAATGAGTTCCAATCCTATTTTTTGATACTTTTCCGGACATGGTCATCCTTGGGTAGATTTTTGGACCCCTTGGAGCCACTTGGAAGTGATAATGAAACTTTATATTAATTAATTTAAAGTAAAGAAAAAAATGACACACATATATCTTTTAGTAAATCAATTACTACATAGAGTTATATAAGTTATCTCTTTGGCTATAAATATTCATTTAAAATATAAAATGATTTCCTACATCATGATATTTTTTTATAATTTTTATACATCATATAAAGAAAAATATTTATAACAGAATAATGATGTAGTGTTTACCTCATTAAGGAAGGATTTAAATAAAAATGATTAAAAATATTAAAAAAAATTCCAAAACCTATCCATTTCTTATTGGATGACTTTATTTCGAACATGAGTCATATTATATTAATCTATAATGAGTTTTGGACATTTATAAACCGAAAATAATTATATAATAAAATAATATTTTAAAGCATTCCTAAAGAGCCCCTCCCCCCCTTATAAATATCTCTCACTTCTAACCCATTAATAACACTTATGAAGCCCCTTGGATCCACCAAAATCTACCCAATTAATATCCATAATTCCCTCTTCTCCTACTATATGTCTTTCCCTAGGCAGAAAGCAATTTAAGTAAACCTTTTGGTTCAATCCAAAGGGAGATACCTGATTTAAAGGTAACATCTTCTCTTAAATTCATTTGTTTTATTTTACTTACCTAACCCCATTAAATATTTTTATTATTTTATTTTATAAAAATAACTATCATAAATATACTAGGTTTTGTTTAGGAGAATGATTCTAACTAAACCTACACACACCTCCATTTAATGGGTAAATAACATACTCTTTTTGTGGACGGCGAACTACTACCTCACGAAATAATGATTGTTCAATCTTATCCTACAACCTATCATGGTGGCCATTATAATGGAACTATATTTATATATTATATATATTATGTTTATTTTTTCTCTATTCTTCTTTAATTTTTATTTACAAACATACCTTTATGCCTTCCAATATGTGAAAATATGATAATTTCATTTGAGGAAGTGTGGACTACCGACCCCTCAATGAGATATGATTCATTCATGAAATAAATGGAATGTATAAAGTATTGGGTTAATGAAATTATATAATATATATATAATATGATATTATACTATAATGATAATATACTTATGTATCATTCGGTTTTCATCCCTTTAAATATGAAATAGAAATGAAAGTAGCATTTATGCATACGTACGGCTTACCGTCTCCATGAACGGTGCATTTATTTTCTTATCTCCCAAATGTTATGTAATATTATAAATACATACATATACTGGATATATATTATATATATGTTATCTAAATCATTAATATAATTCTGGAGATAATGGGATTTTGACCACATGAACAATTTGTAATTATAAGAAGTTCATTTTTGAGACAAGTACCAAATATCGACAAAACGACCATTATTAACATAAATGATTGCATAATGTTTATAACATGGTAATAAGTGATATAAAAGGAATAATAAAGTTGAAAAACGTTCTTATGAAAGTAGATATTATTTTTATCTTATTATTTAGGAGATTAAAGAATGAACGGGTCATGTCAGACAGGAGATAAGAGGTTTCTTATCTCAAATTTAATTCCGTGAGATTTCCATTGTTCGCCACTTATTTATTTCATGTGGTGTATTGTGTACTTCCATTTGATATATATTATCATTATTTTCCTTATATTCATGGTATTCTATGATTCATTTGGTGATTATTAATTTTGGGTCATAAGAATTGATTTATTAAAATGAGGTAAGGAGTTTTCATCTCACTATTTATTCCCGTGAGATTCATGCTATGTTTGCCACTATTTCATTTTTTGTGGTTTATGTAATTCCCGTGATTTTATTAATTGTGTAATATAATTCAATTTATGGGTATTTAAATCTTTATTGTATGATCCTTCATTCAATGGGTGTATGTTTCAAAAGTTACCAAATCGATTGGGGAAACATTCACCATACTCTTTTAGTCAAAGACTTCTTTTTGTCATGTCTTTTAATTTACGCCTTCTTACATTGGTATATGTTCTTATACATACTTATTTATATAAAATTTTTGTCCATGTAATAATATACCCTTTTTTTTCTCATCAACTAATTTTATGAGTTTTAATGTGACACTGTTAGGCTGTCGAATTTTTATAAGGGAACATCTTCAACTAATTTCCATTCGTTGGGTTAAACATCTACTTCTTGATTATGTTGTTATATGAATACGTGTGAAAGACATATGATTGATTTAAACTTAATAAAAACTTATATTGGGTGTATTTTTATTTGTCACAAATAATTATGTCATTTATTTTGCCTTAATCAAAGGATACGATCTTCGTAAGGGACTTTGTGTCAATTTACATTCCATTGAGACATATTTGTTTTTATACACCAATTCACTTTTATATGGTGTTTATACAGCCCATTGACATATTATATCTTTAATATCCTTATTCTTATGATATTATAAGCTTTTATTAATTTTATTCCTCAAATACTTGTATTCAATCATCTCTCATTTGGTTAGGAACTCTTTAACTAAAATATCGTTTTAAATGTATTAAAGATATATTCTTATAAATATTTCTCATTAATTTCCATTTATAAAAATGGTTTTAAGGATTTATTTATATGGATGTTAATGTTTTAAAATGTTAATTACTTTAAAATCATCAAAGTGGAATGCGATAAATTCATTAAAAAATATCTTTATTAAATATTTTTAATTGTTTTGTAAATATTTTGATAAAGCATTGTTTATTTCAATAACATGATATGATATATTGTGATTGGAATATGGAAATTTTATCTTTTTTTATTCATGTGTTATTTGTTATGATTATGTTATGGTTATTGGGAATCATTTACATATATGGGTGGTTCCATGATAAACCTAGGGCAGGTGAGCCCAAGATAGCACTGCAATGCATTGGGTAACATGACGGAGGTCAGTGTTAATGTTTCTCCTAAGATATTTTAGGAATATACTGTGATGGGTTCCTACGTAAACCCATATATCTTTGTGATAGCTACAATGTATATATGATATAGATTCCACAAGTTACCTTTATGATTTATTATTTCTATGAGTTATTCATAAATCTTATGATTTCATGAGGTATGTTATGATTAAAAAGTATGGTTTCAATGATTTGTATTTATTTATGGGTTAATATTTCCTTTCCTTATTTTATAACCCTTAATGATCTTTTTATGATCATCCCATGTTTTTGAAATGTTTTTCATAGGACTTGATGATGAATAAGGTCAACGATGGAATCAAGGAAAATTCATGATCTCTAAAACGTAGAACTAGACATGGTAATTTTTAAAAGTTTTTATTTTATAAAAAATGGATACTGAGTAGTAGGGTCTACATGTAATTTTCTAGTCGATATGTAATAGTTATGGCATAATTCTCTAAAACTATAAACCTGAAAAGATCCTCAATGTGAATTATTCATTTAATTCAAGATTATCTAATATTTTATGGTTGGGTCCTTATTTTAAATCTACATGTTTTAAATTGAATAGTGTGATGTTTGGGTATTATTCAAAAATAGTTTATTTTTTGTGAATAGTGAAATATGAAAAATTACAATATTTAACATTATAGGATACATACATGAATTTGTAAGTCATGGATGATGTTATAACCAATTTTTTAGACACAAATAATTTATTTAACATTTATATTCACAATGATAAATACTATTTATTTTGTTGTTCCAAATTAATAATCTAATTATTAGAATATTCAAAAACATCCATCTCTTCCCCTTTTAAATATGACCTCTCACCACCCATAATCATTAAAACATCTAAGAGTTGTATACTTCCAAATATTAAAAAAAATCATTTAAATACTCTCCCCCATGTCTTAATTTTTTTCTCAACCAGATACTAGACCAAGGAGCCTTAAAGGGTATCCAAAATATAGACAACAAAAGGAAGATGTAAAAGTCTCAATAGCCCTATTTAAATTTTAATAATATTATACAAACCAATTACTATATACATCCACCTAGAGATAGTAACATTAGTATCCTAAATATAATCATATGTTATTATTGTGTTAAAATATCAACATTCTACCCTCCATTCATTATATTCTAATACATATTTTTTTATAATATAGACTGTTCACTACCTCTATGAACAACATACTTCATTTTTCTCCACCAACATTAAGGATCAGTATGGAAATAATATCATGGATAGACATTATTATAATAAGTATATTATAACTTATTTCATGTTCTATAATTTTTTATATTTATTTATATCAATAATACGACACTAGTTCATGACGGTTGTGAAAGAGCCCAATCAGGATAATTGTATGAGTAAGAGGTGTAGGGGTTGGATCATTGATTCTTTTTCACTTATGTTTCCTTAAAAAAATTCTTGCCTCCTATTAAAAAGTCATTTACTTGCATAAGACAATTCAACCACACATTCAGAGGAATATAAGTATTTACACAGTTAACTATTCATTAAGAATAGCTACGTCCTGTTAGTGTTGGTGTCTTAGAACCAGCTATTTTTACGTTGATTACAGGAATTTTTAATGTATTTAAATATTAAAAAATATTATTATATATTGTTAATTTTTATTCATGACTAAAATTTAATAATTTACTAGAGTGTTTTTAGCATTAATATGGTCATAATAGTTCCCTACTATGATGAGAAATTTTAATAGATATGACAATATTCTTAAATATGTGTTCTGTGATTAGATGGCATACTATGACATGACACATAGTATATAGACTTACCAGTGAAAGTACATATAAGCAGATGATAGTTCTTCTCATGAAGTTCACACTTAGTAATCTTCAAGATGGGAGATCATTAGAACATATCTGCCAGTATGAATTCTGTATGTTTTGGTGACATTAGATATTCCTATATATGAGCCTTTTTAATGGTCCATTGGCATTATGATTGTCGTTAGTAGATGTCACAACACATGAATTTTTATTTATTTACAAAAATAGTCACTGAATATGTTGGTAGGAAGTATTGGGCATCATGAATGACTTTTTATTAATGGATAAGTTAATGAATGACTTGTCCCTTACATTTATGAAAGTTGCAATATCATCCCTTTGATTGAAATAGAACAGTTTCCCTAAATTCTATGGCCATGGAGTAATGATGATTTTGTTTCAGGATTTCAAAGAATGACGTATCAAGCATATAGGTTAATGTGACTATAATGAAAATTTCTTGATGATATATTGTGACAAAGGGGTTATATTACACATTGAGTATTCATACGTGGATGTTATCTATATGAAATTATGTTCTTTCTCTTGGGTTCCTTGGCCCATTGCAAGAAAATAATATTGGAATTTTGGTAAGCCCAACTAAATTCAAAAAGAAAGAATCTTATAGGGTAAAACAGAATGTGTTTCTGGTGTTCTCGATTATATTCTATTAGAATTTAATTAGCTGAATAAATATTATTCTCAAGATTGAGGAATAATTTTATTCATGTAAAAATGATCGACAAAAATTAAATAAATATTTATTCACCCGAATATAATAAAATAAATAAATTTATTTTGTTTAATATTTACAAAATATTAATTTACTAGTTTGTAAATAAATATATTTATTTAATAGAATAACATATTTTATTTGTGTGTTCAATAAATGGAAGAGGGGTTCAAATGGAACCAGACCATGTCCATTGAAATATTAATTATATACAAGTTGGTAAATATTTTTTATCTATTTGGTTGAAAATAATAATAATACTTTTATCATTATGTGTTGTGAGATTTAATTTATTGCTTAGTTTTTCCTATGTTGGTGAACAACAAATAATGGCGTTGTTCTTATTATTATGTTTCATGGGTTTTATCTAATAGTTATAATTTCATTTAATGGGTTTTTCAAAATTATATACTGTAACTAAAAAAACATGTTAATTAATAGGAAAGTACATCTATTGTGCCAAACCCTTGTGAATTGAGAATTGTTGAGCCAAATATTTTCTATCTCAACTCCTATAATATGTCCCTTTAAAGAATGAGATAAGTTATTTAAAGTCAAAGAATGAGCAATCATGAATGATTGATGCATCAAATTTGATTCACTATGTTTTCACCTAGAGAACGAGTGGTGTTTTCAGAGTCTGTTGGAGAATGTGTTGATCATCGCTAGAGGAATTATACTTTGGATCCTCACGAGGGAAATGATTAAAATTCAGAAGGGTCATTTTGGATGATCAATGAACATCAAGGAAGAAATTACCCAATACCCATGATTTTAATTTCTTCACAAATTAATAAATTAATTAAAAACATGATGTGAAATATATTCTTTCATGGATTTGGTTTTTTTCTTCTATTTGTCAAAATCATTGATTTTGATCCATGTATAATGTCATTAATCATCGTATTGATCCCATATTGGAAATTGATTATAGTAAAAACAATGTTAGGCCATCCCAAATTTCATGCTTCCACTGCATCCAGATCGTTCAAGTGGTATCAAAGTGGGATCATCATTGTTTATAATAATAAAAGTAACTCATTGATGATTTATGATTTAATAATTTAGTTTTTCAAATCATGTTTAATCATTATATTAATATGAATTTTGAGATATGTTCTTCCCCTTTTCGTTTCTCATAGATATAACAAAAATGATTAATTTTTTGATTAAAATTAATTAGAGGATCTCAGTAGAAGGCACGACAATTCTTTCCAAGTAACACGATAGTACACGATGTTTATTTGGAGTTACACATTATGTAATATACTATACACACTATGTAATACAGATTACATGATGTGTAGTTATTCTTATTGAATCAGGAGTAATTTATAAATTACTCATGTCATGTGCATTAATGACACGTGGTGTAATTAATTCTTACAGTGCATCTTGACCAGGACAGAATGACACACAGTAAGCCAGATTACACACTATGTGGCCCACTGGACACGACATGTAGTCCCTTCGGGTTAAGGACCAAAATGTGTATCCCATACATGGATAAGCCAATTAGTAACTATGTATCTATGAGACAACAAGACTTGTGGCCCAATGTAAATGCCATGTACTCCGAGATTTCTGATGTATTCCACACACACTAGGTCTCTAGGTTTGTACATTGGATAAGATAGTGAAGGAAATACACACCGTGTAGTTGGAACTACACAACATGTACTTTATAAAATTACATAGAATTAAAAATTTAATATTCATGTATGCTTTAGAATTACATATAATTTATATTTTAATGGTTTTTCACCGTCTCACCTCCAAGGATATGAATGAGTATCTCTGGGTAATTAAGAAAAGGATTAAAATAAAATTGTTGGTTAATTAAAGATAATAATTAATCGATTCGAGCATGATTTATCTCATTAATAATGACTAAATAATTGAATTATAGTTTTATTAAATGTTTAATTCATTGCATGTATGTAGACGATCATGAGAAAGATCATACCTTTATATGTGTTTTGTTTCCATTAAATTTTAATTAAATTAAATTGTTGGCATGCGTGCCATCTATCCTCATTAATAAGTAGGTCCTGAGTGACAATGGTTTCATTTTATGTAAAACCCCTTTTTACCCCTCACTTGCGTGTGAGTTAAAAAGAATATGCAATGAGAAGAGCTCCCAAGCTTGTGGATGCAATTTTAGTCAAGGGTCGTGGTGAAACCAATGAAAGGAGATACAAAGGTGGACATGTGGAAATATGTAAGCATGAACCTTAAAAATAATCAAGGTGTTTATACTCTAGTTCATTAGTTATTTTATCAACTTCTAGATAAATTAACAATTATAAATTCTCATGATCATGCCCTTTTCATTATTTTAATTCTATTAGTTTCATGGTTTTTCATTGTGGATGTATTTTCATGAATACATAATTAATGAATTAACAAGCATGGCAGTATTTCATGATTGGGGAGTCCACTCAATGGATTATGGAGTGGCAACCACACCATTTGAAAAATAGTTCCTACCTCAACACCTTCAAATTGATTAAACAACCCTTGTTGGGGCTATGCGAAGGGGATTATGGATCCTTTCTAATAGAATGTCATAGTTACAAAACATTAAAAGTTAAATGGTGAGGGATATTGGCAACCGAAAAAATAGTGGGAGAATTAATAAAACTAATTTAGTATTTCTCATAAAATTTAATCACGAAAGTACAAATAAAAATCTCATTTAATTAAAGAAAAAAATGACAAGCTCATTAACCACACATTCCCTACAATCAATACTGGATAAAGAAAACATTCGCACTGGATGTATCTTTTTGGACTGGTTTAGAATCCTCTGGGTTATTCTATGCCATGAATGGGAATCTTACAATATGGATTCCTCATTACCAGATCCACCTACCCAAGAGGAGAGTGATGAATAGTTACTCATCTATGAGAAACACATGAATGATACATTGATGTTCAATTTTTGATGTTATCTTCTATGTCTAGTGAACTCATGAAGTCTCATGAAAACATGGATGTGTGCAACCTGCTTCATAACCTCTGTGGTATTTACTAGGATATATCTATATAGGAATGGTTTGAGATATCCTAGTCACTCTTTCAGTGTAATCTTGGAGAGGGTGTCCCAGCTGGACCTTGCATAGTCAATCTCATATGCTACACTAATCGCTTAGAGGATCTAGGGTTTAAACTCCCTGAAGGAATTTGTACTGATCTCATTCTAAAATCTCTCCTTCAGATATAATCTAGATTTTTTTTGTGAATTTTAATATGGCTAACATTGGGAAGTCTATAACATATCTTCTTATCTTGTTTCACCATGTAGATAAAGATATGAAGCATGATAAGCCTTTTGTACTTATGGGGGAAAATAGAAAGGGATGAAAAAGAGGATTAAGCCCAAATTTTCTACCTACCCTTCCAAGAAAAGAAAGATCAATGGAGAGGAATGGGAATATGAAGCTGTGTGTTTCACATATGTCAATCGATAATGAAGTTACTTCACATGAATCATACACACCCTACGTTGGAATCGCCGGCTAGGTCATGTAAAGGAAAAGGGGTTGAAAATGTTACATTATGATGTATATTTAGATTCGTTTGAGCTAAAACCAGATGGTTTATGTCAATCAGGCTTAAAAGGAAAAATGACAAAATACCAATTTAGTGGGAACAGTGAAAGGGCCAAATAGATTCTTGGATTGGATCTTACCGATGTGTGTGGACCATTTCCAATTTCTGTAAGGGGTGGGTACTCATAATTCACAACTATTCAAGATGATTTTAGTAGATATGGATATATATAAATAATTATTAATAAGTTGGATTCATTTGATAAGATCAAGGAATACAAGAATAATGTTGATAACCACCTTGGTAAGAAGATTAATGAACTCCAATAAGACCGAGGTGGAAAATTTCTTAATTATAACTCCCTTGATTACTTATTGGAGTTTGAGAACCTATTACAACTCACTCTTCATACATTCCCTAGTAAAATGTTGTAAGAGAAATGAGGAACCAAACCTTGGTGGAAATGTCGAGATCAAAGATAAGTCATGCAAGTCTTCCATTATAATTTTGTTTATATGTGTTACAAAAAACTATAAACATACTAAACCAATACCAAAAAAATAATTAAATGGTATTCCATATGATCATTGGAGTTTAATAAAAACCATGTTATTGAATTTACATGTGTGGGGAAGAGAAGCTTTTCTTAAGGCCTCTTCTAGAAATAAACTCGCACCCCAAGGCACAATGTGTACCTTTATAGGATACCCCAAGGATACAAGGGGATATTACCTATGTGACCCCTCAGTAAAAAATTTTATAGTAGAAAGAAAAACAACATTCCTAGATAGGGAGCATGTATCCATAAGAGATATTGGGAGAGATAGATACTTCTAAGAAGTTGACGATCAATGTATAAAAGAGTTGGTTTAAGAGAAGATACCACAAATCCCCGTGGAAGATAGATTTATTCCATAGATACAAGAACTATATAGGTGTAAATTAGATGTTCGATAACAAGAATGGTACATTTTTATAGTTACTATAGATGGTTACTAATTATTAGTTGATAATAATGATCCTTAAACCTACAAGGAAGTTGTAAGTGTCATAGACATTGCCTTGTGGCAAGAAGACATGAATTCTGAAATGGATTCCAAGTACTAAAACAATGCCTCGATTTTTGTAGATTATATTTTTAATGTAAAACATGTTGGTATTAAATGGATATTCAATAATAAAATTAACATGGAAGGACAATTCAATACCTATAAGGCTTGACTAGTTGAAAAAGGGTTTAAATTGTGTCAAGGCATTGAATTTAACAAAACATTTTCACTAAATTCAATGATAAAATCCATCAGAACTCTACTTGACTTTTCCTCTAACCAGGACTATGAGATTTGGAAAATGGATGTCAAAAAAACCTTCTTTAATAGGAACCTTCAAGGAGATTACTACATAAAAAAACCAAAATGGTTTGTGACTCTAAATGATTCCAATAAAATTTAAATTTTGAGAAAAAAACAATTAATTGATTAAAGAAAGAACTTATGTCAAAAAATAGTCATTTTGATGAATCCATAATAGAATTTGGTTTTATAAAGAACAAATGTGAGAATTATGTCTACAAATAGTTTAGTGGGAGTGCAGTCATTTTCCTAATAGTATATATTGATGACATATTAGTTATTGGAAATGAAATACTAGTCTTATAGTATGATAAGGTATTGTTGAATAAATTCTTCTCCATGGAATACTTGGGCAAGGCAACATCTATTATTGGGATCAAGATCCATCATGATAGATCCAAGAAATTTTTGGGCCTAAGTCAATGTACTAACATTGAAAAGATAATGAAGAGATTAATTATAGAACAATACAAGAGTGGATTATTTCTAGTGCCACCTAGAATTCATCTTTCTCTGAAAATGTGCCCCCATATGCATGAGGAAAGATAGAGAATGTAAAGGATTCCATAAGCCTCAGCAATTAGGTCAGTCATGTATGTTATTCAATGTACAAGTCTAGATGTCACCTATGCATTGAGTGTGGATGAAAGATATCAAGATACATTGGGGACCACCATTGGACGGTAGTCATGAATATCCTTAAGTATATGAGGCATACTAAGGATATGTTCTTGGTTTTTGGAGGATATGAAGAACTATTCATCAGAGGATATGTAGATTCTAGTTTCCAGACTCATCAAGATAACATGAAGTCGCAAACAAGATAGATATTTATTTTGAATGGTGGTTCTTTGAGCGGAATGATCTCAAATTAAGGTGTGGTTGTATATTCTATAGTAAATTCCATGTTTATCACAGCCTCCATGGTATCTAAAGAGGAAGCTCAGATATAAAGCTTCATTCAACAGTTAGATGTAGTTCCTGGCAATACAGATACCATGATAATCTATTCTGATAATATTGTATCGGTCACTCTCTCAAAAGATCTGAGGTCACATCAGTGGACAAAAAACATACATAAGAAGTATAGTCTTATGAGGGATTTTTCACAAAGATGTGAAGTTGCAGTGAGAAATATTTCCACAGAAGACAACATGGTTGGCCCCTTGACTAAATTCTTGTCTTGGAAAAAACATGATCATAATGTGAGGTCTAGCGAAATGGATGTCATAGGCAGTTTGGCCTAGTCCACGTGGGAGATTTTTTGGAGTTGGTGTCCAAGAACCAACTATTTTTACTTTGATTACATGAATATTTAATGTATTTAAATAACAAACATATCATTCATTGTTCTACATGAGTATAATATAATAATATCCTAGAGTATTTGTGGAAATAAGAAGATCATTAAAGATACCTGCTATGATTAGGACCCTGAAGTGATATGATAATATTTTTCAATATATTTTATATGGTTAGATGACATACTATGCAGGGATACATAGCATACAAACTGTCAGGTGCGATTACTCGTAAGAGGATGTGACTTCATCACACAAATTTTTCACTTGGTAATCCTCAAGATGGGATGTTATGAGAATAGCCCCACAAGTAAGAATTCAACATGTTTTTGTCTCATCAGATTTTCCAATCTATGAGCATGTGTACCAGTTTTTAGTCATTATAATTATCATTAATATGTGTCACAACTTTTCCATTTTGAGTTACTAATGAGAAATGTCATCCATATGTTGGCAGGAACTAGGGTATGTTTTTTGCATCATAAATGGAATGTTATTAATGGATATGTAATGGAAGGATTTTTACCTTCCATTTATAGAAGTTGCTATCTTGACTCGTTGATTTAAATAGAACATTTTACCTAAAATCCCTGACCATGGTGTAATGACAATTTTATTTCCGGTAGTCTAAGAATGAAATATCAAGCATATAGGATGATGAAACTGCCATGAAGCCTTCTTGAAGAGATATTGTGACAAAGGGAGTTTATTACACAATTATGATTCGTATATGGATGTCATCATTGTGAATTTATGTTATTTATATTGGGTTCCTTGACCCGTAGCTAGATAGTAAACTTGAAATTTATGAAAAACCGCCAAATGGAATTGAGAAAGAATCCTAAAGGGCCACAAAATTCATGTTTCTGGTGCTCTTGATTAAATTATATTTGAATTTAATTAATGGAATTAATATTATTATCAAGATCGAGAAATAATTTTATTCAAGATAAAATGATCGCAAAAAGTTAAATAAATATTTACTCAATTTATTGTAATTAAAATATATTCATTTATTTTATTGAAATTTTAATGAATATTAATTTACTAGTTTGTAAATAAAAATTTCTATTTATTGTTATAGAATATTTTAGTTGGGTGATCAATAAATGGAAGAGGTGTTTGGACGGTCCAAGATCATGTCTATTTATAAATTAATTATTTACAAGTCGGTAAATAATGTTTATCTAGTTGGAAGAAGAAATAATAACAATATTGTTAACATTAGGTGGCACCATATTTTATTTAGGATTCCGTTTTTCACAAGTTGGTGCATGAAAAATAATGGTGCTATTATTTTTATTATGTGGCATGGGTTTCCTATAATATGTATAATTTCATTTAATTATTGTTTCACAATTAAATACTGTAACTGAAACCCCATGTCCATTAATAGAATGGTACATCTATTATTTAAAACCCCAATGAGTTGAGAATTTTTGAGCCTAAAATTTTGTCTCTAGACTCCTCTAATATATCCCACTCAATAATGATAGATGTTCTTCAAGATGGAATAATGAGCGATAAAGAACGACTGACACAAGACATTCACTTTACTTTGCGAACACGTGGAGAACGAGTGCTGTTAATTGATGACCATCAGAGAATATGTGGTTCACCACTAGGGGGATTATACATTGGATCCTCATGAGCATAATGGTGACAATTTAGAAGGGTCATTAGAGATGATCAACAATCATCAATGAAGAATGTACCAATGTGCTATGTATTTAATTTCTTAAGAAATTAATAAATTTATTATAAACACAATTTTCAAGATCCTCTTTCTTGGATATATATTTTTCTTCTATTTTCAATATATTTGATTTTAATATTTGGATAAGGGATTTTGTCATTAAATTGATCCCAGATTGGTCATCTATTATGTAAAAAGATAGGTCAGGCCCTCCCAAACGCCACACATCCACTGCATCTAGATCCTTCATGTCTGTGGTATAGTTTGGATGTAATCTAATACCATATAATCGAATAGAAAATAATACAAGTATTACAATGAGTAAGATATACCCTTTCCGGAATTTAATACTATGTAAAAAATTCTAATAATTCATGTGCATCCACTTAACAAAAATATGGTAATACAATTTATATGTAACATAAATGTTACCTCTACTTATATTCATTTTCACAAATGTATTAAATTGAAAAAGCATCTACAATTTCTTACCCAGAAGATGGTATGAACTTATTGGACATTTTTCATCAAAACTCAGTCTGATTTCACTAGTCTAATTTTCCTAGTTTGATTCCTCCTAGTACGATTGTCCCAAAAACATTTTTTCGGTATTATAATTTCCAGAAACATTAACCCTAGTACGCAAAATATAACTTTGAAATAATATTATTTTGATAAATCAGCACCACTTAAATTATCTTTCTTCCTCAATTCGAAATCCTTTTTTGAAAATTCCAATCTGATTAATCAAGAACGATATATTAATCAACCATTTAAATTTAACTAGTCGAATATGGTAGTCAACTAAGTATAAAAAACACTGTGTATAATGATCAGTTGCATTCAATGTTTTGATATTGTCTCTTCTCTTTCACCTCAATCCATCAAAACATTAAAAAAGGGAATTCAGAAACTTCTTCTTCTCTCTACAACTCAGAACTTCACCTTCATGAACAACACATTAGTCATCATAAAAGTAGAATGTACTTTTCACCTTTTATTGGGGACACTCATGTGGCTTTTTCAGAAATACAAAAAAATTCCCTACTTAATGAAATTTAACATAATCTGAATTTACCCTAAAATATTGGGTGAATTTGGACATCATCAACTCTTCTTGAAGAGTATTGATTCTTCTACAATCATCACTTATTCTTCAAACATTAATTTTAATATCCAGTCTGATTTCAACCAATGGGTCCAATTTTCTGAATCTATTTTTTTCAAAAAAATTTATCTACCAATTGTAAATACTTTTATAAATAAATTTATATCACTTATGAATATTGAATAGAATTATTAAGTTGAAAGTAAAGCTTTATCATGATAGCACATTTAGAAAACACTTTTATTTCTGCAATTCGAACCACTTTGACTTCTCATCCTCTTCTCTAGAACAACCTAAAATACAAATCATCTCCTTTATTTATTTATCTTGAATTACTTGAAAATAAACTTGAAAAGTAAACAAAGTTATTATAATATTGACACACTTGATGAAGATATTTGAAAAAATCAGCATTCATCTTCACAAAATACCTTCATTCAAAAACCCCCATGCTTGTATCATGACTTCCTTCATGAATTAAAACTCATTTGAGAATAGCTTCAACATCATCAGTCTTTAATTGGAAAGTATCGTAACAACCCATTTATTCTAGCTACTTTCTTTTTTCCAAGACCAATTATTGTCCTTTATGAATACGATTGGTCTGGATATGATCATCCTAGGTACAATCATTCTGTATAGGACTGTCCTAGACACAATAATACTAGGTATTCTACTTTTATTCATGAGGATGAGTATGATCATCCTAGCTATAAGGACCCAAACATATTACATTACTTAATAATGAATTTATTCAAGAAATCACTTCCTTTCGCATTGAGTATTTTTTTATGTTTAGAGCTTTAGATAATTAGGATATAATAAATTCAAAACATTACACATTTATACATAGATGATTCCATTAAAATAGTATTCATTTCTTCCAAAAAATAAAACATTCAAATATAAAATGGTTTTCTTTGAAAATTATTCAATCATTTAACTTGGATTCCTAATTTTTCCTACACATCCATATAACCTGTAAAAATATTTTAAAAACATTGTATGAGAAAAAAACTCAGTAAGGGATATGAAAATAATGAATGAACATATTAGACCATGAATACTTGTAACATATGAAATCAATTATCAAATACATACTTGTTACCCATATATACTTATGCTGTGAAATATAAGATTTCCACAAGATCCCCACAAAACCTAATAACATAAATAGAACTATAATGGTTTCTTGGGGAATTACTTACACAATCATGTAACCATATTTTCTACTATATAATTTGTAACCCTCACTACTAGCTAATAATTTGGATAACCATCACAGTTACACTTGGAGTAAGCATACAACCGACCTCCAATATACATAGAACAAATTAATTGAAGGGAGATATAGGTCCCAACCTTCATCATAAACAATTCCCATGATCCATAATATAACCATACAATATGAATAATTTCATAAAAACATTTCTTTTGAATTTTGTAAAACAGAATTTTAAAAAGAATATTTTAAATGAAAAGCCACTTATAAATATCATAAATTTAATGAGAGACCTAACATAGTGGATGGAATATTAATATACACTATAAATATACACAATTAAACATAATATAAACAAAACCCATCACAAATACAATTTTAATACCTCATAATTATTGAAGTTTAAGGATAACCGAACGAATAGAAATCGGGTTATGAATTCCCTTACCTCAGGGTTGTCTTAAATAAAACTCATTTAGAGCTCCAATATAATGGTTAAAAGAGTATTATTGATATGTTAAAGAAATATATCAATATTTATAAGACATTATATTATCATTTCATTACATCATTTCACCCTTTAATTGTTAGTATTTAGTTCCTTGCTTTGTTTTGGGTGTGTTCTTTACACGATTTCCATGACCAGATCATGATGGATATTGTTTTTGATTGGAAGTGAAAATATAGAATTGGAATGGAATGTTATTTATATATTTCATGAAACATAAATTATACCATTTATCATTTTGAGTTTTCATGAGTAAAAACCTAATTGATATTTGTTTATGTCATTTTGGCGATTCTTTGAACGTAATGAACTCATTTGTTTAATAAATAAGTAACATGTGTTTAAAATGATTTTAGAACCATATATAATATAAAATGAAGAAATTATAATCTTCTTCAACCATAAAAATTACTTAATGAATAGTCTTGAAGGAATTAATAGAAATTGAAATCACATTGTCCACGATGTTGGTAATTCGACACATCACAAACAGTGTTTTATTTTCACAAATAAGTCGGAGAGGAGAAGAAACGTAATGGTCAGTATTACATAAACATAATGAAATATAGAATATGTATGATACTGGATTGTTCATTCTTCTTGGATAATGGGAGGTGAGGAAAGAAAATGAAAATAATGGAATCTCGATATACAAGAAAAGTTGAGAAATCCCTTATGAAAATCTGGCAGCCTAACAACGTCACTTAAAATTGCATAAAATATCTTGATGAGAGAAAAGGGGTCTCTCATCATTATTAAATAATATGGGATTTAATAGGGATATGTAATTAAATATCCCAACATAAGAATAAAAAAATAATAATAACAAAAAATGAAAGAAAAGAGAGAAAACAAAAGAGGATATTTACCTCTTGATCTCTTCTCATTGAGATCCTTCTTAAGGCCTTTGGTTTTGGCCTTTTGGTGATACCAGAATCTCTAACATGTGAGGAAGATCCTTGGTAGTATTATTGGGTAGAACATACGTAAGTATCAAGGCTTTATAGGTGTGGGATGAAGAGGAAAATTATGGTGGTATTTATAGAGGTGGAGAGGAGGTATTTTTCATTATTTTAATCATTATTATAATATATTTTCTCAAGACTATGAATAATATTATTTCATGTGACCCATAATATTAATAATGGAATTTGAGTTATAATAAAGTTGTATTAAATCACTTATGATTTCATAAATATTGTATTTAACTGATAATTTGAATATACGGTATTTTAGCGTATTTCACTATTCCTCAAAAATTCAAGAATTTCATAAAAATCCCAAAAATTGACCCATACCATTTTTCAACATGTTGAATTCAAAAAATATAGACCATTTTTTGAAAATAATTTTTTAAATAATATTAATTTAATTTATAGATTAAATCATACTTTATTCAATGATTAACAATTTTAAAACTATAACTACTTTTATATCACATTGAAAAATTAATAACAATGTCATTATATTAAAACCTTAAGGAAATAAAAAAATAACAAAATTTACTATTTATTAGGGTTATATTACTATTCATATTACTATTCATAATGGTATGTTAATATTCACCAAAAACAAGTCTATTCCACCGGACTCCAAATAACTAACTCAACATAATTGTTGATTACAATTTTTCAAAATTCAATAAATAGAAGTTAAAAAATTATGTATAAAGTATAGCTTTAAAAATATACTTAAAAGAAAGTTTCATGCATATAAATTTATTTTTAAAAACCATGTGGTGTTACAATAGGTATGAAAGTGTTTTTATAAATACGATGGTGTATCATATGCTACAATGACTAAGTATGATAATTATGTGTATGATCATTAGAACCTTCTTTCTTTCTTTCTTAGCCTAAATCTGGTTGTAATGAGTATGATCTTTATCCTCCTTTTTCATCTCTTCCATTTGGAAATAATTATACTACTTATGATTTCTTTTTGATAGTAATCATCTTTTAATTCTCTTTCACCCTTATATGATTAATCTGTGTACAGTTTAGAATAACTCATCCCCCCTTTCTTCAGTCAAGCATTAATCATAACTTCTCCAATCAAATTATTATTTATGTGAAATAAAAATCAGTAAACCATAATCACATTAAATTTATTGTTGTGATAGAGACTCCAATTTTCCATTTAAACAACCAATTATTTTACAATGGATTCAGAGTGAATATAGGGACTATTTACATTCAGAAATATAAATTCTCTATGTGATCAATTCTCTAATTAAATATAATGATCTTTTCACATAGCAGACCCAAAGTGAGTTTGATCAGAACGACAAAATTTTCTAATAACGATGGATATAATGAGTCCAATTTTTCAGAAATCTTGAGTCTGAATCTTTTGGAAACATAAATCAATGCAATTCTAACCAATTAAAATGTGAGGTGATTTATCTTTCATCTTAAACATCCTTGAAAAAAAAATCATTCTTTGACAACATAATTTTACATTTGAAAACAACCACATCAATCTTCATCTTGGTCCTAACAATCTCACGCTATGGATTTTGTTTTCAACCATGTTTAATAAATCAATCACCTTATTATCCTCAATAAATGGAGTACTTGTCAATAATTATAAGCCTACACGAGATAACTCATTATAAAAAATAATCATTAACAGAAAAACCATGTTGTCCAAAAGTAGTGATTATGACAACCTTTTTCTTTTTCCTTCCTCAACACTTATTCAACCTCATCTTTTCTTCATCCTCCCTATAATAAAAAAATATTTCTTTTCATAAAACTACTCTAACAAATAGTTAGAATAGTTCATATAAAAAATAATTTTGAATTAAAATCTTACCCACAACTTCCCCTTTTTACATGCATCAAAGGGATAGATTTATGAAACAATTCATTTATACACCATGAGACACTATCAAAAGGTTTGATTATATAGGGGATTGAAACAGATTCCTCAACCTTGAAGGGAAAGAGGTTGGACACCCATGTTCAACCTAATTTTAGAAAATGATTATTTTGTTAAAGGTTTTGTGAAAATGTCTTCAACTTTTTCTAATGTAGGAAAATATTCTAGTTTTAGTTTAGTCTTCTCCACCTGATCATTGAGGAAATTATATTTGATATCAATATAATTTAATTGAGAATATAGAACTCAATTCTTAGTGATATTGATCGTTCTTTTATTGTCATAACCTAAGAGCAAGGGTAACTTAACTTCATCAAGAAAATCTTCCAACTGAGTTTTCATCCACATAATTTGAGTAGTGGATTCAGTGGTAGAAAAATGCATAACTTCATACATATTGAAAGTTACTAATTTTTTTCTCTTTTAATTCCAAAAAATATAATTATTTCCGAGAAAGAACACTCCACCAGATGTGGATCTTCTATCACCAACATTTTTTCCCAATTAGCATCTGAATAACTAAACAATTCCATACTCTCGGAGCTTCCGTACATGATTCCAAAATATATTTTTTATGTATTTGAGAATTTTTTTCAAGAATGTAAGTTTACTTTTTTTGGAGCACTCTAAAATTATTAACATAAGGTAAAATCATAGAACTTGTTGGGTCTTGAGGTAGTCAAATTTAACAAAATTCCTATCAACTTTTAGAATTATTTCTGATCAACATTTTTTCCTTCTCTATATTTAGACGACTTTTTTCCCAGTAATATTATCATGGAAATATGTTTTGAGTTTTTTATTCAAACCCTATTAATAATTTTCTTAGCATACTTCTCTTGATAATGAGAAATTTATTCCTATATTTGATGTATTTGAAACCCAAGAAAGTATTTCATTTTCCCCAGAATGAAAATTTCAAACACCTTTTTCATTTATTTTTCTATGCTTTCATTACATCATTCATCATTCCCAATAAAGATAATCTGATCAACATAAACCATCATAATGATTGAATACTCTTTACTTACTTTATTGTAGATATATTTATCATGTATTCCTTTATTAAAATTCGTATTGTTAATTCATGTATCTAGTTTGTAATACTATGGCATGGGAGCTTGTTTTAGTCCATACAAATCATTTTCCATCTAAACACATTACTTTCATCTTTCCCAAAAAAAGGAAACAGTTTGTTCAATATAAGCTTCCTCTTCAATATCACTATTCTTGAAAATTGATTTAACAACCATTTGAAGATCTTGTAGCCTCATTGTGTAGCATTAATTAGAGAAACTCTGATTTTTTCATGTATTTACACTTGAGAAAAGGTTTTAACAAAATCAACACCTTTAATTTGTGAATACACTTTTCCATTCAATCTGGATTTGTTTCATATCATTTAACCCTCATCATTATGATTGTTTTAGAAAACAAATTTTGTTACAATAATGTTTTTTGTTTCTAGGAATGGGTATGAGTTCCAATGTATCATTCTTTTCAATCTGATCTGACTCTTAATTCATGGACTGAACCCATTCTAGATTCTCAAAATCATCTTTCACATTATTCAGGTACACTTTAGAATACAAAGAAGTATGTGTAATATGATTTTTTTTCTTCTTGTTTGATCCTTAGGATATTGATAAACAATTATTTTCTGATATTCAACTTACTTCCTCCACATTGAAAGAGATTTCTGAACATATTCATCACCAATTGAAATATATGATTCTAATTCCTCTTCACGGAAAGGAATAAAATTTTCTATATCCTTCTCATAATTTTTATCATCAACTTTCTTACCTTATTGTCCTTCCTGAATAAGTTTTCCATCATCACATATTTCAATTAACTTAAGATATATAGAATCAAAAAAAAATTGTCTATTTTTGGAAACATTTATATCCTCTTATATCTGGAGAATAGCTAAGAAGGATTCCATCTTGACCTTTTTTCTCAAAGTATATAAAGTTTCCACATTTCTTATTTATTATAAAAAGGACTCAAAAAAAACACTTTGGTGCTTCCAACATATAGTGTTTCCATAAAAAATGTATATAGATCCATATCTTATTGAGGCCTATAGAAAAAATGGGTTTGAATATAAATATAAGTACTCAGGGATTGCCTCCAAATGTAATGAGAAAGACCATGTTCAAGTAACACAATTTCTTCACATTTCCACCAAACTGATATTCTTTCATTCAAAAAATACATTTTGTCGAGGAGTGTTTAAAGAAATATACTCATGCTGGATTCCATGATTCTCAATATAAACATAAAATTATTCACTTTTCTATTCACCACCATTATCTTTTCTTTACTTCTTCACTGGATACTCACATTCCTTCTCAGATTTCATTCTATAACTTTTAAAAATATTAAAATAATCTGATTTCTATTTCATGTACATAACATATGTAATGTGAGTAAAACAACTAATGAACATGATGAAGTACGTATGTATATTTTCCTATTGTTTTCTCATAGTCCAACAAATGTCTGCTTGAATCGGCTGTAGGGGTTGTCTTGAAAAAATATCAACAATCTAATGTACAAGATTTTTAATATTTCCTTATTGAAAAATAGTGAAACACCAATATATTCCTCTTGGAAAATAAATAATTTATCAAAAACTGTCTCTTTTTTATAACTTTCTCATGTTTCTTAGACACATGTTTCCCATACTTTTATTCCACAATTGATTCTCTTCCACCATGATCATGTAAGAAGCGTTTTGTATTTCACAAACCTGAAACAATATTACTTTTCCTTGTTTGCCACTTGTAAAAATCATTCCATATTACTCTATTTCCACAATAAAGCCATATCTTATGAAGATAAATTTTTTACCCTCATCACAAAATTTTGAACCACATGATAAATTTTTTTTAGATAATCAACATACAAATCATTCTTGGATTTCATCTTTTCTTTCCAAATGATGAATGATCCATCACCATTAATTTTTTAAGGATTCATTGTTTCCAAATGTTGATAAAACTTCTTTAAAATCATTCACATTATTCAAAATATTCAAATATCCTATTACATGATAAGAACACCCACTATCAAGAATTCAAGTCCATTCCTATTTTGTTTCATTCAATGAATTTTCAACAATAAGAGATTTTACTCCTTTTATTTCTTTCATCTCTCCCAGCTTGTGGGAATTTTGAAAAACATTGGTTATGTCATTAATAAAACAAGGCATAATTTTTAATGGTGTCTAGGTTGTCCAATTCTTTCAAAAATAGTTTCCAATTGCTGGATACTATTTTCAATTTATACTTCACCTTTCCCATATTTCTTCAAAACAACCTTACCGGACTTCTTCTTCTTATGGACTTGACTCCCCTAAACATATGTCTTTGATAACCAACAGAGTAATAGTAATGTTATTAATTAAACCAACACATATTTTCTATATATACTTTCCACCATAATTCATCAAATATCCATAAAATCTGTATTTTCCTATGAAACTTCCATATTGGTTGGAATTGTGAGAACATTTCTCAAAAACATTTCTATCTTTCTTTTCTACCCTTTCAACTATTACATTATCTATTAGATTCTTCTTATTATTTTCAAACTTAATATAATAAAAAGTGTTTTAAACATTTCCATATCTAAATAAAACATTTTCAGAATCAGGATGTGTTGTATCTTCTAAATTATTCAGTTTTATAATCATGACCACAAACATAACATTCCCTGATTTAATATTTTTATATTTAATATTATCTTTATTATCACACTTTTAAGATAAATTTTTTATCCTTATCATGTTTCTCATTCTGAGATCTTTCACTATCCACATTAATAGAGTTTTGGGAACTTTTATTTCTCAAATCACCTTTAGAACATTTTTGTTTGGAATTTTGTAACTCTTCTTCTTTTGTCATCATGTTCACCTCTAGAAAAAAATCACAATTATTTTCTTCTACAAGAGATTTCTTCAACTCGTCAATCTCTCTTTAAAACCATACATTATCATCAGAAAAACATTATTGATTTATTTGTGAAGAATATTCATATTCCAACTTTCTATTTTGATTTTCAAGCCTTATGATCTTTCTTGGACATTATTTCAACTCTTCCTTCATAAGATGTTCAAGTTGAGTTTATTCTTTTTTAGAACTACTACTTCTGAATTATTCATCATTTACTATTGAAATAAAAATATTTTTAATACCATTTTAAAATAATTTTTCAGATTCACTCTCACTTCCGTCTTCTTCTATATCATTATACAAAAAACATATTCTTTTGGATTTGAAGAATTTTCCTTCGTTCCTTTTGGAATTCAATTTTCCTTTGTCTCACAGCTTCTTCTATGATCTTCATTACATGATTTATTCATTTTCTTCACCATCCTCTTCTTTCATTCTTCTAGGGAAATTGGAATCAATTGTCTCAATGACTCCACATTAAAAACATTTTGAGGTATGTTTATTTTCTTATTTCCATGTACCTCTTTTTACATTTTTATAAAAAATGGATTAAATATTTTCAAGATTTTTACACACCTAATTTTCTGAGACAGAGTCACCAACTTCATATTCAATATAAATCTTCTTAGAATTTTATTTCATAGTTTTTTTGTAATGCATTTCTCTATAAACTTTTATTTTTTGGTTTCATTGATTTATTTCTTATCATTTCATAAGTGATGAGAGTGCTATGAAAATAATAATAGAAAGTGTTTCAGAAATTATATATTCCAAAGAAGAAAAATTTTCAAGAATCTTTTAAGGAAGGATTCTCAAGATATTTCAAAAAATGATAGAATCATCCATATTTTCAGAAAGACAACTGATGGTACTCACAATTTCATTTACCTTAGTAAAAAGTCCCCCAATAGAATCCTCATCACCCATCATCAAATATTCATATTTCAATATCCTAATTTGTAACATTACCTTCTTCACTTTTATATTTCATTAGTATATGTTTTATTAGTTTATCCATTATAACTTGGGTTAAGGAAACACCTTTATCTCTAAATAATTATCTTCCTAAATGTGATGATAATAAAACATTCTTGGAAATTCCATCATTCTAAACATTCTTCTTATAAATATATGCAAGAGGAGCTTTAATGTAAATTGGAGGAAATCCATCTATTTTTTCTCCATGAACATAATATATAATAGACATAAAATAAGGTAAAATTATATCTTTTCAAATATTATAATTCTTTACCTTGAATATCGGAACTCCTTTACTATTAACACATTTTAAATTTTCCATCAGCAAAGAATAAGGGAAGGGAACTAGGCTTTGATACCACTTAAAAGTGACCAATCAGGATGATTTTATCACTAAGTGGGGGAGGGGTTAAATTAATGATACGTTTTATTTTATGTATCCTTGAAACAATCTTCACCCCTATTTAATATTATATTTCCTGCTGAAAAAAAATCAACCACGCATTCAAAGGAACCGAAGTATTTACATGGTTCAATATTCAATATAAATAGATATGTATTTGGTACAATTTGGATGTAATCGAATACCACAAAATTCCCCAAAAAATAAATCCTAGATTACAATGAGAAGGATATACCCATTAACTCAGGTAGTAATATGTAATCAATTCCAATTGTGTGTTTGCACCCTCTTAGAAAAAATATGGTAATAAAAGGTTTATGCAATAACTCATGTTACTTGTGTTTCTTTTCAATTTAAAAAATATATTCAATTGAAAACAACTCTTAAATTTCTATGTCATAATATAGTAAGAACTTATTTGACTTTTGTTATGAAAAATCAGTCCTATTTCACCACTTTGATTTTCCCTATCTGATTCCTCTGAGTACGATTCTCCCTGATACGATTCTTCTCGTCACGATACTTCCCAATACAAATCTACATAGTAAAAAAGTATTAATTTGATATAATACGATAGAGATGAATCAAAACCAATAAAATTATCCTTCTTACCTAGTCTGGAAATACTATTACAAAAATATTGATCTGATTAATATATCCTGATATGATAATCAACAGAATACAATTCACAGTCTAAATACTGTAATCAACAGAGTATAAAAAAGACTAAGTATGATGATAATATGAATACAATGTTGTGATCTCATCTCCTCTCTTTCCATTTAATCCTTCAATATTTTTTCAAAAAAAGTGAATATAGAAACTTCATATTATCTCTAAATCTATGAGATTCTCTCTCACTAATAGTTAATCAGTAATTATAGAAATACAATGTACTTTTCAACTTTTATAGGTGACCCTCAAGTGACATTCGCGGGAATCCAAAAAAATTTCCCTCTTAATAAAACTCATATTAATATAAATTTTCCATAAAATATTATTTGAATTTTGAATTTTTAAACTATTCTCAACGATCCTTAATTCTACTACAATCATCAATTCTTCTTCATACATTCATTTCAATAGCTAATCTGATTTCAATCCATGGGACTGATTTCAAAATCCAATTTCTTTAAAACAATATTTTTTTACCAATTTTAAGAAAGTGTTTGATGTAGTGGATATCACTATTTAATGATGAATAAAATTATTCATTTGAATGTCAAGCTCCCTCTTGATAACACATTCTGAAAAATAATTTATTTATACTCTTTGGAACAAATTTACATCTTCAACACTTTTCTTTATCCACATGAATTAAACATCATATGTTTTATTTATTTCTCTTGAATCTCTTGAATATTCACATGAAAATTAAACAAAATGATTAAACTCTTGACCCACAGGATGAAGAAATTTGAAAACAAATAAATGTTAATATTCAGTAACTACCTTCATTCAAAAACATGTTCTTGTATCATGAAGTCCTTTATAACATTAAATTCACTTGAAAATATATTCAACGTCATCTAACATTGATTGGAAAGTATCATTAAATTCCATTCATTATATCTTTTTTCTTTTACTCTCCGCCCATGTATGATCTTTTTTGAATGGGGTTGGTATGTATATAATCATCCTGGGTACGATCATTTTGAATAGGATTGACCTAAATATGATCATACTAGGTATGATATTTTTCATCCTGAGTCTCAGTATGATCATCTTTAGTATGATTTTTTTCTTATACATAAGAAAAATGATTGGATTTTATAGTTACAGAGTATAATAATTCTTGGTACGATCATCAGCACCATCTTTATTTCCTTCTCTGATCGAATTCGATTATAATGAGTTTGATCTTCAGCTTACCTTTTCTTTTCTTCCACCCAGATATGATTAAACTAGTCACGATTACTTTTTTATTATCATCATCTCTTTCGTATCTTTCTCCTAGATATGATTAATTTGGGTACAATTTTGAATACCTATTTTTCCCTTTCTTCCATCAATATTGAATCATAATTTCTCAGACCATCTTATGATTTATGTGAGATACAAATTATAAAATAAATTTCACATTAAATATAACGCAGTCATGGAGACTATGAATCTTCATCAAAACAACCTCTCCTTTTACACCAAATTCCAAGTGAAATTGATGAACGTTTACTTTTGGAAAGATATATTCTCCATGTGACTGATTCTATCATTTAAGAAAATGATATTTTCATATACAGGACCCAATGTGAGTCTGATCATAACCATAATTGTTTCCCATAATGATGGATAGAGTGAGTCAAATTTTATAGAAAACATGAGTCCTATTATTTTTAAAACATGGATCAATACAATTTTCATGAAATACAAATAAATTTGATTTCCCATTCATCTTAAACATCCATGAAAAAAATGATTCATTGAAAGAAAAATACGACATTAGAAAATAACCACCTTCATCTACATCTTGGTCCTAACAGGTTGGTAAAATGGAAAAAATAAACAAACCAAATATTGATGACACTATTAGTAAATGAATCATCCCTTTATTAGAACAAAAAAAATTAATATTTGGGATCATTTAAATTTATGTAATTACATTAATACAATTTAAATTCAATTTTGTAGTTGAATTATTAGTTGAAATGAATGTCAATAATTATCCACAAGTTATACAACTCTGGACACATGAAATAAACACCCAATGAATAATGAAATTATTCATTATATCTCATGGATATGTTTATAAATGATCACAATAATTTTTTATAAAATAAAATATAGATAGAAATTTTTATGAGTTAACTAATTAATAAAAATTATATTTTTATTATCCAGGAATTTTTGTTCATGTGCATAAGGAATCTCAAACCAAAGGTAAGGGGTCTCTCAGAACAACCCTTTTTCTTTGGTTATGACCTTTATATCTCTAACTCACTTTATCTACCTATGTAAAGTTATATAATGATTATATATTTTTTATAAATATCTCTTACTAATATAAATATCTTTTTATCCATTACATTAGTGGGGTAGTACATTCCTTTTGTTGTTTTTAAAATTCATTTTATAAAATAAAAGAAAATTAATGGAAAATTTTTGTCCCTTGATCCTTTTATGTAATGATCATTTACTATCTTAGTTGGCAAATTAAAACTATATTTATGAAATTTTATTATATAATCGAATATTAACATCTATAATATCTAATTTCTTCTTCCTATTAGGTAATTTTTAAACCTCTATTGATTATAATTTGAGGCATGATTTTGAAACCCATTTATTTACATGGGTAATTTTTTGTTTATTAATTGTGATAGATTTCATTTTTGAAACCCATAAGTATATACATGTAATGATTGGTTCACCCAGATAGAATGAAAATTATTTGGGTAATGATTCTATCTCATGAGACATTATGTATGTTATTAAGGAGTGAAATGAATCAATGAATGTATTATGTCTACTATGTGAAGTTTTAATGATCATTATACTTGTAATATTATTATGTGAGGTTTTATATTACATTGACTTTCCTATGTATCCCGGATCCTATGATAATGTGTTAATATGCTCAGCTCTAAAGTTATTATTTATGATCCTTCTATTTTATGATATCGTCTTATGTTTTTTTTCTCACATTCTCTCGTATAATGTTTATTCCCTTACTAGGATTTATATCTCACCCATTTACCTTATGTATTACATAAGTTATCCAAATCAGTTTTAGGAAATCATGCGGATTTAAGATCCCATTTTGGAGAATAAAATCATTTTGTTATGTTTCAGTTTCATTTTGAATTATTATGAACCTAGTCTTCCATACACACTATTCCTCGTGATCTTTAGGTTGTATATATTGGATATTTATATTAAAAAATAATAATTAATTTGAGTAAAAGTCTTGGGTCACAAAAATAGATAGCTTTAAAGTGAAGTTAAAATCATTAAATATATAAATACAAAAAAAATTTGAATAAAAAATTATTGTTGAAGAATAATATTATATAATTGAAGTCCTTAACACAATAGTGTACTAAAATAGTAAAAGGATTATAAATCCAAATGAATAAGTTGATTGCTCATTTGAAAAAGATAACAATCATGTAGCACAGACCAATCATGTCAAGAATTATAACAAATTTATAATATTTTGAATCTTTTATAATGATATTTTTAAAAATATTATGGATGTTTAAGGCACTAAATTAATTTTTATGTGATAAAATATTACATAATTTAGTAAATTCTAGTTTGTATTATGATAATACCCCAAAAAATATTAAATAAAATGTGAGGATGAATATTTTTTCCACATGGAAAAATATTTATGATGTTAATTCTAAAAATGGGTTTTGCCTCATAAATATAATTAATCTTTAATATCCAAACATAGTTTTCTTAAAACATGAAATATTTATGAATTAATAAAATTAAAATAAATTTAAAATTGAATAATATAATCAATTTTTTAATAATAATATAAAATTATATTTAATTTTATTTAATCAAATATATGTTTAATTTTTCATGCATACTTATTTTATTTTGTAGGTTATAAAAAAAACACACTCATTGTTCATTAAGGTTTCCAAGAAAAATACCAATGAAGGAATTCGATATTATTTCTATAAGATAGTATAAAAAGATCTATTTCATGACCTTAATTTAATTGAATCTATTTTATTTTTTCAAAGAAGATGATCTCTTATCTTTAGGTGAAAATTATGATGTGAAGAGTACTCTGATCTCTAATAAAACTTATCTTAAAGAATAATAGTAACATTGAGAAGGAAAATATGGTGGAAGTTTCAATCAAATCTTAAAATAGAGATGATTCAAATTTCTTTAATAGTATTTTCTCTTCTTATAAGATATGGGTACATATTCAACGAAAATAAACCAAACACAATTATGATGAAAACATATAAATATGTTATTGTGAATCTTTCTATATAAAAGTCTAAGGAAATTCCATAAAAATAAAGTTTATCTGTTGTATTTTTAGGTATTATGGCATTATATTCATATGATGAGTCAATGATGTGACTTTGGGAATGTGATTCAATTAACATATATGTTATACATGATAAATGAAAGATATGGTGAAAATGAGATAATGGTTAAGGAAAATATGTAATCTATATCAAATAACATATAATTATGGATCATTTATCTTCTCAAAAGAGGATGAAAACATATTTTAGTAACAATTCATATCAATAAATAATTTATGTAGTCTATCAAATCCTCATACAACCATGAGTATTCTAATAATGAAAAGGAATAAGAAATAATCACATTGAACTTTTCATGAATGATAAATTATTATAATTAAACACCATTATATGAAGTATAAGTATAATGAATAATTGTATCTTATTCATGTGGTTTTATATATTTCAACACACCAAAAATATTATACAGTCTATATGTATAATATTATTTTAAATGATATATATAGTTATATAGAGTGGGTTTGTTTTATAAGATATGAAATATAAGTTTTATTTTGCATCAATAGATAATGATGAACCATGAGAATATTTATGAAAATAAAATTCATGTAATGATTCCCATAAATATCTTAAAATTATCTAATTAAATAGTGTATGATTATCTTGAAAATATTGGTATATTTTACTAATAATCAACAATTAAAAAAATTATAGAAATGGAATTATAGAAATAATAAATCATATTATCAACCATATTTAATGAATTATTCATATTGCAAAGGTACTAAAATATATTTTTTTGGAAATATTCTATTATTAATTCTTTCTATTTATCTAATCTGGTAATGTAGAGACATTATAAATCAAAAAATATACTTGACACAAGGTTTAAAAATTCTAATCATGAAATACTTTAACAAATGTGGATGTAAATATGACATATTGATGGAATAAGTAAGGTGATGAATTCCATGATAAATGTAAATGAAGGAATATTTTTTGAATATTAATTTAAAATAATTTTTTTTGTTTCTTAAAAAAAGGCTTGAAAATATGATTAGAATATATGATGTCATTTTAATTAAAGATAAAATGCATACTCATTACATCAATGAATAAACTTATTAATATGATGATAATAAAAGTCACTTTATATAGAGTTCAGTTAGAAAGGATGATAATATATAGGACAATTCTTATAAAATTGATAAATTTATTGAAAGTTTACAGAATAAAACTCTAAAAAACTTGAGAAATAAATATAATTTTATTAGATAAAAGAAAACACTATTATAAATAAAATGTATAATGAATTTTAAATGAAAAAATATTATGTTTAATATTGAACTAGGGAATTTAAAATATGTAAAAAATTTAGAGAGTTAGGTTGAAAAAACAATTAAAGGAGTAAACCAAATTGAGAATAATAGATTAGTTCCTTTTCCATGGAGGATGAATAAAAATGTTGTTAAAAAATGTTTTTTAAAATATTTTTTTAATTAATAATAAAATATAATTTTATGAAAATAATATTTCTTTTTGCAATGGGTAATCTCAAATTAATGTTGTATACATATATGGAAATTTTTATCTTGATTGATGATTGAAGACAACACTGTTATTCTAAGCTAGTGTTTTTGTAAAGTAAATAAATTTTTTTCAAATTTTTTTTAATTCAACCTTTCTCAATTATATATAAGAATAATAAGTACATATAATGAAATTAAATGGTTCTATTATATATTGGGATGAATGTGATATTAATAAAATAAATAATCTATTTTTTGTGTTAAAACGAGTAGTATGAGAAATCTATTCATAACAAAAACATTTATCGAAGACGTTGGGATTCACAACTGGAAGAGTTGATCCAAATATTTACATTTGGAAGATCTATGATGATAAATTTATGTTGACTATATCACAATCGATGTATAGGATAAATTAATTTTCAATTTGTTTTCTGATATTATGATGATATAACTGAAATTTATTCTATTGATGAAATTATATTTATCAAAGATTATAGTTAAATGAGATTATTATTATTATTTTAAATTTCTAATAAAAATATTTAACCAATATGTTGGATAAAATTAAGATGGATGATTTTTATCCCCTGTAAATATTTATTGTATCAAGGATAAATTATTTAAATATTGAATGTGAATATTTAGTGAATTTCATTTGTTATAAAAAATCAATTAAATTATACTTTATTTGAATACCCCCTACCTAGATAATGTGTTTTTATATGTTATATAGAAATACATCTGTTGTATCATAATAAAGGTTAGTTGTTGTTCATTAAATAAATATATCACAACCTCAGTGATACAATATATTATATATTATTATATAAAGTAAAAAATGGAGTTATAATTAGTTGAAATAATACGTGTAGATTTGATTAGTTCAATGGTTTATTAAAAGTATAAATATAGATTTTATTTTTATCACATAGAAAATTTAATTTCATTTCTTTTTTAAAAAAAAATTTTTATTCCCCTGATTACAAAATATGTTGATTATATGACGTCAAAATAGACTATACACATTTATTTTTATGATTAAATAATTTTTTGGATGTTATATTGTTATTTTTTTTACCCGTATTGATTATGTGTGATAGTAATAGTTGTATTAAATTGAGATAAAAATATATAATTCAACACTTAATATGTAGTAATTTAAAGATCATGCATTTTTTAATTAATGAAAATGTTGATAATGGTGTTGTGAAATTGGATAAATTATCTATAATAGATTGAGTAGTGAATTTAATTTCCAAGGATGTCCTAATATATGTTTTTTATAAACATATATTAATCCTTTGGTTTCAGCTATCTCCTTCCAGTTGATGGATTGGAACTCCCTCCCCTCATCTCCCCAAGGTATGGACTAATGTTTTTTTTAAAATAAAACAAATTATGGGAATTTTTATCCTTTGGGTTTATTGGTAATGTGGTAGAAAGGATGTAATGAAATTATAATCAATGTGGGAGAATTATTCATGAAAAACTGGTAAAATATTGATTATTTATAAAGCGGGTATCGAAGAATGGGTGTCGGTAAATATAGAATATTTTAACACTATATTTATTATTTTAGTATCCTTATCAACTAATGTCGATAACAATGTGATGTCGAGTAATATTGTAAATTAATTTATTGAAATATTTTCTTTACTCTCATTTCTGACAAATCATGTTTGTATGGATGGTGTTATTAAATAAATTGTGGGTAATATTTCAAAGAAACGCAAAAGGGGAAATTATTTATCCCAAATTTCATTTTTCTTATGCTTTTTATTTTCAAGAAAATTAATGAATATGTAAAAAATATTGTGTTGGAAGGTGGTTAATAAATTATTAGAGTAACTTGGAAGTTTATTAAATGTATTTTCATAATGCACGAAAAAATTCTATGGTGGTGATTACTGAAATGGTCATGATTTGGTATATAAAATATGATCTACCAATCCATTGAGAAATATATGATGTGTTTTTCAATTTCAATAATGAATGTATTTTGAATATAATAGGGTTGATTCTTTTTATATAAGGTTTGTGGGATAAATTTTATGTATCTAATAGAAAAATATTTAATGTTGTGTTGCTATATTTTTTATTAAAGAGAGTTTTGTCAAATATTTTAATATCGATGATCTAGAGATAATTTATGGTATACATTTTTATGAATTAATTGAAATGAATAATTTGGTATGGTAATTATTTTAATTATTATTTTGGTTTAGTTATTAAAATATATATATATTTTATCATTACTGTGTTAAAGTGGTAGTGTAATAGTTTGTGATCATTTTTTATATTGAATCATAGGTTGAAGAGGAACACCTACTTTAGAAGAAAATTGTATATGATGGATATAATTACAATGAAGGAAAGAGAATAATATATATTTATTCCTTCTCAATGTAAAATGTGGATCTAAAAATGATTCTATAGATTTAATTGATTAATAACACCACAACATTTTGTTGGAAAATGGCCATTTTATTACATTATAATACATTAAATTAATTTTTTCCTATTGATTTTTTATATATACAATATTATTAAATTATAGATTCAATGTACTCACATTTGAATGAAAAATTCTAAAGGTATTTAATATCCTAAAATTGAGGAAACAATATTAGGATATCCTATGAATTTAATTTGATATATATATATATATATTAATATAATATTTTTTGAAATATTTATTTTCGAAATACTAATGAATTGAAAGAATATAATAGATTTATTTTTTAAGATAAATTTTTTTAACTATTTATCTTATATTAAGGAAGAAATAAATTTTCATCATAATGAATTTCAAGAGTTATCCATTCATTGAATAAATATAAAGATTAATAATATTATTTCACATATTTAGAAAATATGTTATATTTTTTTGGGATGGATATATGATAAATATAATGATCCAATATTTTATGAGGAGAAATATAATGTTATGGGATGTGATAATAAAGAGAGAGTGAATCGACTAAAAAACTTATTCTAATCAAATGGTCATTATAGTGTTTCAGTTCAGATGATAGTGACTTGTTAAAAAAATACGATTTCACATAATTAATCCATAATCACATGATCTACAATAAGGTTTATACTTATTTTCATTTCTAGTAAATTATTGGTTTTTATTATTATATAATTACGAAAGCCATGCATTAAATAGTGGAAAGTTTCAAAAAGTGCAGATTTCTTCCACAAGAATGGGTTCTTATGATTACACTATTATTTCATTAATGAAACTTTTAAATCAATAAGGATATGATACCATGGAACTTAATATGACAAATTTACATCCTTAAACCATGTATGAGATAAATGAAGAAAGAAAACATGTTATTCCATATGAAAATTCATGAAAAATGATAATGAAAATTTTTCTTTTTTACATAATAAGCATTGTGCTCAAAATATTAATTATTTACTCTAAAAATAAACATTAATACCGAATGATATCATAATTTTTTAAGATATTATAAATTTTAAATCATAATTTTTAATGTTACTTGAGAAAAATAGGATATCACTTGAGAGAAAATAATTCATCTTTAGAATATAAGAATCCCTCTTTTAATCAGGAGTTCATTCTCTAACCTTATTAAGTAGAAATTTTCTTTTAAAACTAATAACAATAATTGAAAACCCTTATAGGTATCTAGGTACATTATCCTTACAAAGTCAATTATAAGAACCATTAAAATGTAATAAACATCATGGTTAATTCCAAGATACCCCTTGTGAGAAACATTATTCTTGTAAACACTATCACTTTTCCCAATGCATTGGAAATCTATATCAGGCTCACCCTTTATCAAAGATATTTTAGGATCTACCATTATCATATAAAACTTCAAATAACCATATCTTGATTAAGAAATATAAAATATTTATCTTCCATCATAAAATGTCTTTAAATATTCTATTGAACATATATGAAAATGAGTTTTTATTATTTCTATAAAAATAACATATCAAATAATTTTTCATTTGATAAAATAAAAAATTACCAGAATAGTGGGAAGGAGAATATTATTTTGAAAAACATAGAATACTAGAGATTAATAGTGATAATTAATAAAAAATTTGTTTTTATAAAATGATGGTCATGCAGTAAAAATTTAGAAAATTGTTCTTCTCTTTTGTAAAAAGTTTCCAAAAAGGATCCATACAAAAAATATTTAAAAAGATCGATTTCAAATTTTCATAAATAAATTCAATCATTGTAGAAAATACCTTTATTGAAAACTTATTTATACATAAAACATCCATAAAACCATTTATTGAATATCTATAAGGGGAAAAAATAGTTTAAAACATTTAATAATATGTTTGAAAAAAACCATTACCTCATCTCTAGACTCTCCATATACACCCTTTACATACCAAGATACTAAAATTAAATTAAATTTATATTTTATTAAGAATATTTTTCAATTTTTTCCCTTATAATAATCTAATTAATTTAATTTATTGAAGTGTATTATATAGTTACTAAATCAGTTATGTTTATAATGGATGATCCAGGTTCTTTTAATTTATAACCTCAAAATAACATCAGTGCATTAACTACTATTGAAGGGTTCATGTTATCATTATCTCCACATAGTAAAATATTTATAATTATAATTTTTATAAATTATGTATACTTTTTAAATTATTTAACTATGGTTTTAATGAAAAATAAGTCACATTAGTTTGCTTAGGTAATAGTTCACACATACACACAAGATATGTTATCATTTTACAACAGGTTGAAGGAAAAGAATATATGTAATGTTTTATCTTTTTTAAATCATGATAATTTCATAAAAATATTATATATGAATGATTCTATCATTATAACAAGCTATGTGAGGTAATGATAGAAAATGAAATAAATCAATTTTTGGAGTTAGTAATTAAAACACAATCTTGATTGATTTATTCATTTTTGATAGGTTAGAAAAATATAGGGAAAAGGGTAATATAATAAACATAATTAAATTAATATATATTATAGAAAATTATGTTATTATAAAATAATGATTAATCCTGGTATTAAGGAGGTAGAATAAAAAATAAACTGTAAAGAACTTGGTTTAGAGATATACCGCTTATTTAAAACATCGCCTTTGGATTAGACCTTAAATATCACGGGATGGCATTTTAGAGGTAAAAACCCACTATGATGATTATTATAAATTTTGGACTGTTTATGGGTAGATATTTTCTGATAAAGGGTGATATGTTTTTGAATAAGTGGAGAGAGTAGAATTCATTTATAATTTAGTGGAGTGGGACACTTGTAAATTATCATAACACATAAATATTGTAACTGTATTAATCATGGAAATGTGGGAATAAAAAAAATTTGAATAGAAGGTTATAAAGGTAAAAATGTTAAAATAATTAAAAATTTGTATAATATTTTTCAAACTTATCACATAGTTTTTACCTTAATTAAAATACTGTATCCTTTACCATTCTAACTATTTTTTATCTTGATAACTAATTATTATGAATAAAACTAAAATTAGGATTTTTAATAAAATTGAAACTCATGATTATAAATATGAAAAAATATTTGAATAGTCAACTTTTATACGTGTAAGAAACTTATTCATATATATTCATAAAAATGCAATGGGAAATAGTTTTTTTGTTTAAAAATGTGTTTTTAAGATTAAAACTGAACTTATAACAAAATCAGTATAACTATTAACTAATATGGAATTTATTATATTATTTATGAAAAATGGGACTAATTATAATTTAAAAATAATAAGTTTTATAATTTTAATTTTTAAATAATTGAAACAAAACAATAGTTTTAATAAAAACTAATATTTCTCACTATTCACCAAAAAACAAAATATCTAAAAATATCTAAAAATCCTATAATATAGTTTGGATATCATGATATAAAAAAATTACATTTCATCAATTTTAATTTCATAAATAAATTATTTTAAATTTTAAATAAAAGCCTAAAGTTCATGGAATATAAGTCAATTAGAATAAATCTACTTCTATTTTTATTGAAAAGTTAAGTAAAATTGTAAATGTGAATATAAAATAATTAAATATAACCATTAATAATAATAAGATAAGAAGTTTATTTATTTTTATAATTACCTAGGTTTTTACATTATTCTCCTCTGAAATAAATTGTATCCAAATAATTTTATCCTTTTTTAAATAGGTGAGTGAATTTTAACCTTATAGATTTTCATGATTCCCATGCCTCCTCTTCAATCATACGGTTCTTAAAAAAAAGAAGTTGAGAAGCTGTATTTTAGAAACAAAATCTCTTTGTTCTAGAATCTAAACTACAATTTCCTCATAACAAATTCTATCTTACATCTAGTCCACTTTAGGGCTCAAAATACGAGATTCATACGGTACATGTTTCTATAACAATGAAACATAACATACATCATGTACCTAAGATAAATATATAGAAAATCCCCCTTGGTGTGAAACATTCCATTTTTTCCAAAATTTCAAATGGAATAATATATTATGGACTTAATTTTACCTTCCTTCAAAATGAACAGAACATTTGAGAGGAGGTATTTTATAAAAAGCATGATCTCCTACCAGACATTTGATACCTTTCCTATAGTTATATAAAAATATTTTCTACCTATTCTGAGATACCCTCATATGATGTTAAAAAATATTTAATTTATCAATAAACTCTTCTAGAAATGTTAGTCCCAGTATCATTCCCTCACTAACTTTATCATAATATGAAGGTGTTTGAAACCACATTCCATATAATGGCTCAAATGTTTCCATCGGTATACAGGAATAAAAACTATTATTATATAAATATTTCTCTAAGGAAATATGTTGAGACCATCCTCCCTCATAATGGAATGATTTATCCTAATTTTTTTTTCCAATTTATTAATTTTTTTCAATGCATATCCACTCGATTGAGAATGATTAGTTGTTCTAAAATTTAAATCAGCACCCATCATCATCAAATTTCCTTTATAAAAAATTAATTATAATCTATGATCATAATCAAATAAGATAGGGGGATCGATTCCATGTAACCTGAATATTTTTTTTACATAAATTATATTGAGTTTATCCAAATATATATCATTTGGAATCAGTGTAAAATGAATATATTTATTATCATGATAATAAATAACCCAAATTATATTATTACCTTAAGAAGTGTTTTAAAATAATACTAAAAAAATCCATTTATATATTATCCCATTTCTATTCCATCATAAGAAATGTGTATGGAATTATGTTTAGTAGTTGTTTCATAGCATTAATATTTTGAAAGCAGAAAACTTTTATTATAAAATAATGATTATATTTTCTATTCATTACCACTTGTAAAATTTCAGATGGTCTTTTCTCATCTTAGTACTAACAATATGAACATAAAATTGAGATCTATAAGCCCCACATAGTAATTATTTTTAAAAAAAAATCACTAAAAACACATAACCTCTTTCTAGGATTCACAATACCCTCTTTGTCAACATAAATGTATTGAAATATACAATTCTTAACTAATTCTATATTTATTTTTTAAAAAATTATCTTTCATCTAAGCCTCCAAAAATATTTCTGAAATAGATAATTTTACCAGTTCATAAAATGAAAAGGTTACTATAACATCTTGACCGACTAGCTAGTGGTATAATACCACATTGATACACCTCTAGAAACATCATTGGTTAGCCTATATTCTCCACTAGCTGAATTTTGGGATTCCCTTAGGAATCCTATTTAACTAGGTTTCCACTGTCCAACTGGTCGATCTCATTGGTTGGATGGTTGTATTTCTGTTGGCTTACTGGGATACTACACTATCAGTAAGATTGTCGATAGATTACACTTGTTATATGGTGGAACTGAAATAGTTCCATTACAACATTCCATTGCTAAATAATTATAGGTCACCTCTTTCAAGACCCATGGACCATTCAAAATAGTAAAATAATTTAGTTACATGTCTGTTTAATAGAATAAAAAAAGGACTCAACTCAAAACATAAAGAGCGAAGTACATGAAAAAATTAAGGGCCTTACAACGTCCCCGCCATATAAGTCCTCATCCACAAGATATAATATCATGAATACTTGACAGGTATCAATGAAAAACTAAGGCCACATAACCTATATATCTGTCTCCCTCTTCCATGTATCCTTCTTTGTATGTCCATACTGCTACTACACTCCACTAAGGGAATGGTATTTTCTAGTGATTTTTTTATCAACGGTCAATGTTATATATCAGCCTCTCATAAATAGATGTATGGAAATCAAGATCAACATAATCACTATATGTCACATGATAAGGTTCATCCTGATATCTATGATGTTAAGACATAAGAAACCTGTTGTTCATGAAACTATTACACTATTAGAGAGATGAATGGTATAACACAGACCGATTCTCTCCCCTATATAAAACAACCTAAAAACCTAGGTTTCATATTTCCCTACATCCATGTACAATGTTTCTCCAACCTATTAGAAAAAAAATGGTGGTAAAAAATTAATTTTATAATTCAAATCTGATGGTCTTCATATGATGTGTTCCTTCTCTAAAGGGTTTACAACTGATTTTTGATAAACAGAACCAACTCAGACATCTCCTAGATAAGACTATTTCCAACTAGAACTAACTCACCTACCAATAGCTAGCATAAATCGAAATTACATAGTTTTTTTATAATTCCTTTAAAGGAGTAACTTAGAATGTAATTTGAAAATATTGTTCTAGGTGAACTCTGTATGAGCGAGATGATTCTTCCGAGAACCAAAAAAAATCTAGAACATCGGAAAACAATATATCCTCCAAAATATAAATCTCTCATTTAGATTGTCAATTAGTATGAGGATGATATGATATTCTCAGATGAACTTATAAACCAAGAACCCTTTAAAGGATCTACTAAAATCATGATGTAAAATATGGATCTAAATAAAAAATAATACTTTATAAAACACAATGAGAATAATTTATCTCCTTAAAATAGATAATACCCAGGTTATCCACAGTGATGGTATCCCTGATAGGAATGAAATGAGATACCATCATCTTCGATCCATGATAACACACACTACATCACTTTTCTGAGGTGTCCTAGCTGTTCTTTTCTTGATTTCCATGGTGATATCATCTCACTTTTATTATAGAATGGGAAAGGTTGAAACAACCCAACATATCTCTTATGCTCTCCCTTCACCTGGTGATAGTTGAAACGTCATGACATACAATTTACTATTTCATTCATCTTCTTTGGACACCGGTAATTTTTATGATGGTCATGATACATATATGTGATCATATGATCTAATTACCATTTTGAATCATGGAATTCCCTCATCAGTACTTTGTGCATGCATGTAAGAACCTAGATATGACCATAGACATGAATAACCTCATCATTACTAGGGAACCACCCCCTTAGTGAATCCACAACATATTCAAACTCTTTATTTTTAAATCCTATAAATCAAATAAATTCATTATATTGATCTAGTAAAAATTGACGAAATATCATAGGTCGAGGGAAATGTTTCTTTTCATTGACACTCTTGAACATTCAGATGCATATCTGTAAAAAGAACCATTATCTTCCACTCATCACTAAACTCTTGTAGTTACTGAGTATTTTTATTTATATATAAGGTATAATTGTCTATATTTCCCTTTCTCGATTTATATTCCATCTCAATGTTGATATACTATAGATTATTGACCTACCTCCTCTTATTATGGTTCATGAAATTATTTGAAAACATGCACTTAAAATATTGGGATTTTTGTAAACTGTGAATCTATCACCCAATAGATAATTTCTCCTCTATCTCAGCTAATGTAACATAAAAAATAATTATACTTCGTGTGTTGTATAATTTGGCTCAGTTGGCCAGAACTTCATATATCTATATATAACCACTTGATCCTCCTGCATCATAAATACTCTGAACCTGAATCCTGATGTTTCAAAATACATATTTACTCATTACCATGATTAGGTATGGTTAGTATATTTGATGAGTCCACATTTATCATAAATTAATTTAAATCCTACTGCAATGAATTGAACAAAAATAACTTTAACCCTTTCATGTCCAAACCATACATTGGCACTACCAGATAAACGAAATACAAGATCAAACACTGAAAACATCCTTCCAGTCATAGAAAAATGCAAATATCAAAGACTTTCTTAGGACTCTCCTAATATTTCATGGGTACCACCTTCAATGGGTCCACAATAAACTATCATCTAATATAATGTGTCTCAGGAAGTATACTTTTTCAATATTGAAATGACGTTTTGATACCAAGGAGTATAACTGATCATCTTCCAGCATACTCAAGACGATTTCAAGATGTTGGGAATTATCCTCTATAGATAAATATTATAACAAGATATCCTTGATGAAAACCAGCATGAACATATCTATATATAGGTGAAATATCTCATTCATCGAGTCCAAAAATGACTCCAGTGTTTTTATTAGACCAAACAATATTTTCATGAACTCATACAATCCATATATTATCCTAAAAGTATTTTGGGGTATATTAGATTGTAAAAACCTCAACTATTCGTATTCTAACCTCATGTCAATCATTGATGATATTTAGGCACCTCAATTTCAATAAAATAGTTTGTTGATATGTGGAAGTTGTTACAGGCTCATGAAATTCAAATGGTTAATCCTTCGATAATCCATAAATAATCACATGATTTTATCTACCTTCATGGATATTAACAGAAGGGAACCCCAAAATGATTTAATATTCCATATGAATCCCTTAGCTTATAGAACTTATGAATACACTTTCAACTACCAAATCTCAACTAGTTCCACCATATAGAGTGGCATAGAAACATGTTAGTATACTGAAACCAACTATATAGTGATTTAAATCTTGTGCTTAGGTAGTATACTAGAGAACTCTTCATGAATGAAATTTTGAAAGTAGACCATTATTGTAAGAATGGTACTATCCTAAAACATATCATAATCCAAAATTACTCTATCTATATAGATTTTGGTCCATACCAATTTGTACTAAATTGGTATTGTATAGCCATCATAAATATCCAACTAACCTAAAAGGATATGACTTCCACTTTTGGAGATATAAATTCACCCTCCTTTGGTAAAAATTGATATGGTCTTGGTACAAAAATAGAGAATACTTACCAATAATCATATAAGATTAATCCATTTTTTGAACCAAATAAATCCAGAAGAAAATAATAACCTCTAATATCAAGAGGAAACTCCTCATACTGTCATATACCCTCTAATCTCACCCATGATAGTGTATTTATAGAGAAAAAATAGCCACAACATCTGAATCCAAACCCAATACCATTGGAAAATTTAGTTAATATATATTATTTTGATTATCCTAATAAATAAACTGAATAAATGGTATATTACACAAGTATTTTACCTTTTAAAATGGAAGGTCTTGAATCATGACTAGTAGGAATATACTATATAGTGAGTGACTGACTCACACATATTTCATGGGCTCCATCATGACTCCCATGAGATACACCATCATAATGATAATTCCCATCCTACATTAGGGTACCACACCGCTACCCCAACTCAAGAAAACGATGGAACTCCAACTACCTCTCTAAAAAGTTGTTGGTGAGTCCCTCCCTAGATTTACTATCTTCCACAATCCTCCTCTATATCATGATTAATTTCTTCTCTCATTGAACCTATATATGCTACCCATATTACCACAATATCAGCTCTATACTATATGTAAAAGATAATAAAAGTTCATGTGGATATCCCTTCCACACAAAAAGAAATCCCTTGGGTTGTGGTCCCAATATGAATTCACACTACCGTGGATACTCTACAGACTACTTCACTATAAGATGTACACAAAGAGGTGTTTCACTTCTTTTGAAGAAGAACTCACTAATCAATTCACAAAAACTAACTTCCCACCACTTCGGTCCTCCTTCATGTTCTCTTTAGTGATGAAGTCCTAATTCATTATGTCTAAGTGATTTATCAAGCAGAAGAATATTTTATATGACTTTATTTCATATTGAAGACCATCCTAGAAGTGTTTGACCCTAGATACATAATCTTTCTCCAGTGATGGAAAAAAACACTAATCCTTGGTAAAAAAGTTTATTGTCCATCCATGACAAATTCTTATATTTTAAATGCATGAACTCTAAATCCCTTTGACTCCTTAGAGTATCTAAGTAGTAGTTACTCAGTAACAACTCCATAAAGGCTTCTATTTCATCTCCTTTTAAGGTATATACTATACTATAATGTTAACCCAGTTCTTGGTTAGTCATCATTTCAGGTAGGTAGAATGATTTAAACTCCTCTCCATGAGTATATCCAAGTGAATAATGATCATATTGGTGGACTCTATTTATAAATATGCTTCTTGTGTGACTCCCTCCCTAGTGAACATGGGTGGTTGTTATAGCCGGTACTACCTCATCAGATGTAACATAAAAGGTACGTCATTATTAGTCTTCCCTTCCATGGATAAAATTAATCACTATAATATATCTATGATTTTATCATCCATTATATTCCTTAGAGATATCATTATTTGGTTCTTCACTAAGTGATTTCTATGCTCGTTTTCATTTCCCTAACATTCAAAAAAAAGATAACATAGAGGAATCTCGCAACTAGGGTCAACATACTTCTCATATCATACTATTTATAAAATGAACAATATAATATCTAAAAAGAGTAAACTGATTATCATAGATAAAAGGTTACTTTATTTCATGGATTAACAAGTGATTTAATCATATTTTATAAGTTTAAATTTTATTCCATTTATTTATAATGACATGAAATTTTAGGTGAGATTAATGAATCCCTAACATAAAATTTACATGAAAAAAATACTTTTTTACGTGCCTATTATGATCCATGAATACACTCTCCTTGTCACACCAAACCATTAATAAAACCTCATAAATAAATAACATCACTTATGATTCACATCCCCCAAGGTGAAATAACAACACAACTGTTAATAGAAATCCTCATGAATAGTAATCTCATCCCAAGAAGTAAGGATTTTCTTCAACACATGGGATAAATAATCCCATTCATAATATCATTACCAATTTCTAACATATCCAATTCTCATATCTACCTTACCCAAATAGTATAGTGAATGAAAATACCCAACTTTTTACAACTTTGTAACATCCCAAAATCAATTCTCCCTCACACAGTCAAGATGGGTCACTCCAAGACTGCAACTGCACCTACACAAAAACCATAGGTTTACTTCTAGAAGAGATTTTATAAAAACTATAATGAGGATAATATATAATTTGTTACCAAATTACAATCCTAGAGGAACAAAATCAATATAAATCATCCCCATTTGATGAACTTTCAATGGAAAAGACAATATGATATAATATAATCATATAATGGAATACTGAAATTTATAATAAAATTTCCTACAGTAAACAAACTAATAGAATGATTCTAAAAGTTATTACTCCAAAATTTCATCTCTAAACCCATGCTTGATCAAATATGAAATATTCCATCCCAGAATGAAAATATAAAAAATCAAGAATCAGTCCCCTTTACTTGTTTACACCCGTATTAATGAATTCTACCAATGTACCGAACAACCACCTAAATAGGCAGTGAGAAAAACCTAGTAGGAATTACCCATGGTGTCTAAAAAATACATTTTGAATAATAGTTCATGAAATATTATAATAAAAAAGGAATTAATTCATAAAATAAATTTGGAATATTAATATAACTCTAATGAACCTCATGCTACAGGTTGAAATCCACGGTCATCCATACCTACTAGAACATGATGTTGAATGTATATGCCTATACTAATAATCATTTCTAGGTTGATTCTAAATCTAAGGAATAATTACACCTTCATTTGATAGTCGTTCGAAGGTTGAATCTCAATCCAAAGGAGAGTTAATTATTTCATTTATCAATGGATCCATTTTAAATTTCTAATCTAATGCTAATTATATGATCAATAGACTACATAACTAGTGAAAATTACTATGATAGGGTTTATTTATCATTCTATTTATCAAAACAAACCAAAAAATAATCCATTTGAAATTGATAATAATTGAAAACATGTCCAATATATTCTAAATTTGTTAATTCATGAGAACTACCAATCATCATGTAAAATAAAATTTCATATCAATATTAATTTTATACTGAAACCTAGTTTTATAACAATTTCAATCTTACCAAGTTCCATATAAATTAAAAGTTACCAATGCACATGTCAAATCTCAAAATTCCAATTCAAAATAAAATTTGGGATAATTAGAAATTAAAATTTAAATACAAGACAATATTAATAATTAAAACCCTCTAGGGTGAAAAGATTTATACTGTCGAATTAAGATATCAACCCAAAATTATTAAATATCAATTTTTGTGTGAACTATATTCATATATTCTGAGTTCCAACCAAAGGTCAATGGTGGGTACAAATCCTCATTAGCCATTAGTACATGTATCATTCCCTAGCAGACCCAATGGGATTAATGGGAATTCTAATAATAGGAATTCAAGAAATTCAAAAGTATTATAGTTAAGAGAGGACAAATACATGGTATGTTAGTGTGATCAAATTTATTAAACATACTAGAAAACCAAGTAGAACTTAAGGATATGTTTCAGACCGCCTTCCTCTAATGAAAATAAGATCTTATAAATATATCAAGCATCTAGATCGATGTGGAACACTATTATTCCCAATAAACATTAATTAACTCATCCTGTTAGTTTTTTAAAAAGAAGTTATAAAAGAAAATGAGTGGAATACACAAATTTCATGAAATATTTACTAATTCACGTTGTTTGGATTGAACCATGGATTATATAACCTAGGGAAGTAATTAGAGAAGTTGAGGAATCCCTAAATAACACTATCAACCCAATAATATTTAATTAGGGGAAAGGAGAGGAATTAAGAAATTAAAAGAGGGATTCAAGTGAAATAAATATGATTGTATGACATTAATTCTTAGCCTAAAAGGGTGAAACAAGATAGTCAGTAGTGACAACCTGAATTATTGCACCCCATTAAGCCTTGTCGATTTTTGATGGTCTCTAGAACTATCATCCATACAATGGGAATCCTATAAGAATCCCATTCTGTAAGTATTCCACTAGTAGGCCGATGGGTCTCACTAACTAGCCAGTGGGATTCCTATAGTCTTACAATGATATTTATATATCTAATGGCTAGTCGATGGAATCCAAAAAGCATCCAGTGGCACTATAGTAGTTCCATTATTTAATTCCACTGCAATATCTTTCTAGATCAAATCTTCTGAACCCTCATGCAACTCGAAAAGACCAAATTAATAGGGGTACAAGGCTCATCAATTAAACATAATAGGAATCAATAAAAACAAATAGAGATGAGAAACCGTAAAAAGATATGGTCATATTGAGAGAGAGGATATTAGTGGTGTATAATAAGAAAAGATCTAGAGATATTGGGATGGGAGTATCACCTATCCATTGGAATTTCTCCCATGGGTAACTTCTCAAGGCTCATTAGTTTAGTCTATTTGTGTTACCAAGGATTAAAGGGGATGGGGATATTTTTTTGGAGAGACTAGACTAGAGTTTTATTTTATCCAAATATATTTTATGTAATGAAAATATAAACTTTGTAAATACACTACAGTTATTAATAATATAACTCCATTATTAAAGTGAAAAGAAGAAAAAATAGCCAATAATGGTGTTTGTAAAGACATAAGGTCACAAATTCCTACATAATCTAACATTATACATGTTTCTAACATGTTATAGCCACTTGATCAGGGTTTAAACCATTTCCCCCTAATTTACACTTACTGTAGTTAGTATTATTTTCCCTTGGTAAATAATTTTTAGAGAAGAAAATAAAAATGATTTATTTACTAATTTTAATATTTTCATTCAAAATATTTAAATTATTTTATGAAATAAAATTTGTATGGTTTATAGAAATTAATTTTACCTATTATTGAAGGTAATGAATAAGAACATTATCTTAGAGAATGTTCACACTAAGTTTAATATTTCTCTATGGGATAAAAATATATATTTTTTATTGTTAATAAATGAATTGGTTTAATAAAAATAAAAATATTTTATATGGGTTTAAAAATAATCTATGACATTATTTTACAAAAAAACATTATCTAATTATATGAAAAGATCAAAAACATTGTTTCTATATTAATTTAAATATTATGGTTAAAAATAAGATTTAAAAATTTAAAACAATATATTTAAAATTCATGGAATAATTCATTAAATACATATTTGAAAAGAAATGGTTTAAAAAAATCTTATGTCTAGAATATCTACATATATGGTTATAAATGTAATAGTTTTGGTAAGCATGACATTTTTCACCATTCTTATAGAAACAAATTATTTTTGAAAACTACTAAAAAATAATTATATGACCATTTTCGCTTGATGATTGAAAAAAGGGACATAATTTTATTATATTCAACTTAAATAATGGATAAAAATAAATTTCGAATTAAAATATGTATAATGTATTAAACAAATTTTTTTAACATTGATTTTGTTCCAAAAAGTAAAAAATGGGTTTTTTAAAATAGAGGTTTTTTAATTATAAGTTTACATGTAAAATAAATATTTTATAGTAAAAAATGTATTCAAGAATTTATGAATTCATACTTATATACTAACATGGCCATATCATTGATGTTATTTATAAAATTTATATTTTTCAATATTCACCTATAATTAAATATTTTTTTAAAATAACCAAAAAATTCCTATTAAATTAATAATGAAATTCTAACTAAAAAAAGATGTTTATTCTTAAATTATATTTCAATAATTATCTGTCTTAGCATTAAATAAATATTATTAAATAGAATTAGATATTGTTTTTATAGGAAGATAACTTTTTAGAATGTTGTTTATTCATATCCATAATTTATATAAAACAGAAATATATCTTTAATTGATCAATAAATAATATATTTTATAAAAATAATCATATAAAAATATTATTATTATTATTATTTAATAAAAATTTATAGTGTATAAAAAGATAGATTCTTAAATAAAATAATTAATTAATTAAATTAACATAAATAACAATTATATATATAAATATATATAATAATATATTTCAAATTTTAGTCACTTATATTCACACATACAAATTCTATGTATAGGTTATTAACGGTCTAAACATATTTTGAGTTTTTTTTAGTTTGGTATTGTGTTTGGAGCATGATATCGACCATATTTGATTAAATTAGAGAAAAACATATGTTAATATTTTGGTTTGTTATATTTTACCCTTATTAAATTAATTTATTCATCGAAATTTTAAAAATCATACAATGAGATTAATTTTTGTTGGTATATCTTAGTTATTCATATACTAGTATTTGATCATTGGGTGATTTAGTATATTAAGTTTAATTTCCCTATAAGATATTTGATATTATCCCTTTGTAAGAAATTATTTTTTATTAATAAAAGAATTATATATGTGAAGGAGAAAGAAATCTATAAGGTATAACTTTACTCAAACCATGAAGAAGATTTATATACATTGGATATAAAAATCATTCCACCAAACATTTTTTACTTACAACACAATACCTAATATGTGAAATGTTACATGGAAAAATTCATCAAAAAATCTAGGGTCAAAAAAATACTATTTACCTAAATAATAGATATTACATAGGATTTTCCATTTTCCCATAAACTAGAAGGTGTTTGGAGTTCATTTTCTAAATTAACACATGGATTGGTGCATTGGGTTTTGTAGTTGAAAAAAATCCTCAAATCAAAAACATTTAATCATTAGTGGATCCTTCAGAATAACATTGTATTCCATCATTGTATCCATATTTTTTCCCATTATAGCTTATTCCTATATACACCTATCTACCCAATTTGAGTCATATTACAATCTATTTGAGTAAATTGCATTAAGGATTCTTCCAATATTGTTTACATGTAGGATACTGAATACTATTTCCAACATCATCTTCATCACCAAATTTACAATGAGTCTCCAACCTTCTGTTCTTTAGGTTTGTCTATATTTTCAAAATGCTCACATGGTTAACCTTCCTTATCAATAGTTAGTTTGGATTAATCACCCGATTTCATAGTCAATCTTTCACTTCAATTGGTATTTTATTTTGACAATCACTGGATTGTCCCTCAGACCTATTGTAAACTTGCTCCCACCTGGTTCCAGTCATTACTAAAATAATATGGTTCAACAAGAGTGTTGAAAAATTGTCCTTATAAAATAAGTTTCCTAGATACAAAAAGGTAAATTTAAACTAAATATGCATCACTTTATAATACCATCGTGAAATCCAATAATTATTTTATTTCATGTTATGTAACTCCTTGTTTAATCGATATCATTCATCCTTTATCCTACAAATTTCTTAGATCAACATATATAATCATTGTTTTAACCTATATAATTCATGATTCATTTTATTTCACTTCATTATAGGCTATATTAAACTTTTCAACCTATTCCCATAAATTAAATTTAAAATAAATTATATATAATAGTTCATATAGTTCATATGACCAACCTATACATAACCCCTAGGAGGGTTAATCCATTTGTACAGTTTGGATTCTTTTCCATGTACTAGGTAATGATCGACTTAATATCCAATCCATCCTTTAATAATTAATTACCTCTAGGTAAATCTATATTAGAGGATTCATCAATATTTAGTATCAAGAAAGAGATTTCATTTTTATTAAATCCATATACTCAACACTTTTCCAAAATTTCAGGATGTTATCATCTATGTAGGATTATCCCATAGGGTTTTCACAAATTTCGTTTCATCTTAAACTCCAAAGATAATTATTCCCTGATATAGTAAAAATTATAGTGACCCAATACTTAAATAATGTTACTTTATCATTGATAAAACAATTTCCCAATAAAAAGATCTAACTGTATAGAATTCTAGTGTCTTGAGAAGATATGATGTTTAAATACATAATAGTAGATGTAAAAAATATAGAATTATTTAAAGAACCACATAGCTCTCCCAACATACATTTGTCTTATAAAAATAAATAAGATAACCTAAAAAATAAATGTATGAAAAAGGTTCAGTAATCAATCTAATAAAAGAGAATATACATGGAAATAAACAAAAACATGAGAGTCTTGAGGCACAACATGATATCATTTAGGGAATGATTATAAGAATGAAAACACAGAATAAATAAATAAAAGAATAATTCCATGGAATAATGGAATATGTGGAAATATAATAATACATTATATCATAATCATATGTCAAGGGTCACTCCCAATACCATCATCCTTAAGAGTAAAAGGTCCCATGATGGATTGGGTTCGGTTTTCATTCTTGTAAACATTGTGAACAAAGTCCCATGGTGGATTAGGTTTAATATCTAATTACTTAAAAATAATATCATGGGAAATAAAATTTTACCCAATGAATTCGAATGATATTAAATTATAGTCCCACCCATCATATAATAAGGAGTTGTGAAGTTAAGTGCTCATGAACCATATTTATTGGACAAAGTGCTATAGTAGACAAGGATTTCCCCCTATCCCCATAAATTACATATTATGAGATATAATGATTTACCCAATTCATTAAATAGATATAGTACCCAAATACCACCAATCACATAATTAAAATCATAATTTTTCATACCTGATGATAAAAAGATATAGTACCCAAAAACATGAGAGTCTTGAGGCACAACATGATATCATTTAGGGAATGATTATAAGAATGAAAACACAGAATAAATAAATAAAAGAATAATTCCATGGAATAATGGAATATGTGGAAATATAATAATACATTATATCATAATCATATGTCAAGGGACACTCCCAATAACATCATACTTAAGAGTAAAAGGTCCCATGATGGATTGGGTTCGGTTTTCATTCTTGTAAACATTGTGAACAAAGTCCCATGGTGGATTAGGTTTAATATCTAATTACTTAAAAATAATCTCATGGGAAATAAAAGTTTACCCAATGAATTGGAATGATATTAAATTATAGTCCCACCCATCATATAATAAGGAGTTGTTAAGTTAAGTGCTCATGAACCATATATATTGGACAAAGTGCTATAGTAGACAATGATTTCCCCCTATCCCCATAAATTACATATTATGAGATATAATGATTTACCCAATTCATTAAATAGATATAGTACCCAAATACCACCAATCACATAATTAAAATCATAATTTTTCATACCTGATGATAAAAAGAAACCATATGTAAACAATAAACATGATCAAACCCATAAAAATGAATGGGGTTTCATACTTATTATTCAAGTGATAAATGAAGGATAAATCTGAATTATTAGTAATTGAATAAATAAATCAATAAATTTTAAAAATAATTTTTTTAAAAGGAAAATTAGTAATTAATGTAGTGTTATAATATAGAAAATTCATGAGACCGACTGGGGTAATACCCAAAAAGGAACACCTGGGTGGAGAATTATAAAAAACTAGAGGTTCTTTTAAAGAACTAAAGAGAAAAATATTATTCATAAAAATGAAAATGAAATAAGGGGGTTCTATATAAAATAATTAGGGGTTTTAGAATATATTCATGGTTTTAAAAAATTTTGGGGGTTATTCTTGTCATAAGACAATAAATAAGAATGTTATCTTAAATCGAGATTGCATAAAAGTTATAATTTTATTGAAAAATATGTATAAAGCAATAAATTAGAGGGATATATGACTAATTATATATGTATGTTACACACACACACACATTTATATAATATGTTAATGAGAAGAATATTTCAAAAGAATATGATAAAGAAAGGTAATGTGTTGACAACATGAAACGATGGTAGCCTAAAAGATTACCTTTTATGTTCTACAAAACCTTTATTGAACTAAAAAAATAAAAAAAATAAGATAATAAAACTATTTTATGAAAATAGATGAATATGAATATGATGTTTACATGAAACAAAACTTAATTAAATTTCCAATTAAAAAGGAGAACATTGGTGGGAAATGGAAATTATGGACAAGGTGAGGAAATTATTTTTTAAATTGATGAGAATTGTTCTTTTAAATATTAAATCTTGTAAATTGATTGGAAATCAATACTAGAAAAATTTGAACCAAAATTCATCTACCAAGATATAAATATTATAATATTTATGGAATAAAATATGAAACTCAATTAGAAACATAAAAAATAAAGAAATCAGATAGAGTTGTGAAAGAACCTTGAAATTTTGGGAATACATTAATATTATCCCACAGTAAGGAATAGCATGAATGGAAGTGATGTTTCCAAGTTCAGAAATAATTTATTGTATTATAAGTCATTGGGGGAATTATTTACACCATATAAAAGAAGATAGGTTCTTAATATCATAGAATAACTTAATGAAGAGTAATTGAGATTGAAAGTGTTAGGACCCAGACGATAAGTAAATTGATCAGTCTCATCATCGTAATTAGGTGTTGTATTTTGTTTTTAATGAATATTAAGAAAAAATAAATCACCTCACTTTGTAAAAGAGGGTTATCATACTAACCATCATGTTCATAAAATTTTACTCACAATACTTATTAAATTCCATTATATTAAGATGTTTTTTTATGGAAGAAATGTTTCATCAGATTCACATTGAGTCCACAATGATAGAAAGATCATAATGAGGAAGGTAATCAGATTTTGCATAGATTTGATGAAAATATGATGATTATTTTCTGTTTTTTTAAATTAAAAATTCATAAGTTGTTGGAAAAAACTGTGATTTAATCATCCTGAAAGAAGGTTGGGGGTGATCCCAATCATATTAAGGGTTAGGAAGAATTATGTTGTTTAAATTGATGGGAAGACACAAAAAATCCCATTATAAGTTAGATGATGTTGAAGACGATCTTAAACATATTAAATCTCATGTGAAATTCATGATTCAAGATCAATATTAGAGGAGAAAAATGTTTTTGAAGCCTAAGATTTATTGTCAATGTTCATCGGTACAAGATCACCGAATGTAGAAATCTTTGTTAACTGAGAAGGTTGATTGCAATATGAACATGTGAATATGATGTTTTTTTGTCTGAAAAAAATTGATGAGATACACATATTTGGAGTAAGAATCTGAGTTCTTAAACTACATTGGTGTTTCATTTAGATAATGATTAAAGGCGCTGAATTCGATGAAGCTGGAAGCAGTTCATCAGACGTTGTATTATATCGATCAAATGTAATATAGTCTCACACCAATTCATATTGTTGGTATCTTTTGTTTCTAAGAAAAAGAGTCATTTCAGAGGTATAAATATTTTTTTTGGGGAATTTGTTGGGAATGATAAATAATTTTTTATTGTGGGAACCAATAAATTTAGTGAATAATATATGTCGGTGGAAACCAATATGAAGAAGACATTAATAGGTTAATAAACAATATAGTAAAAAATTTCACCATGATAAATTAGTGACTGTTGTCCAGATATAATTTTTTTTATCAATTTTTTCCATAAGAAGAAGAAGTAAGATATAGGTTTATCAAGATGGCCAAGAGAAAATAATCATGTGTTGAATGTTTTTATATGTCGGGTCAAGATCCATCATAATGGGGGTGACACTGATATGAAGATGTTTTGATTGTCTCATTTTTTATGAATCATTGAAACATATGACATTTGTTTTCCATATTCCTAACATTTGGGGCAGTGTATCATATTTAGGAATCATATATCTTCACCATAATGAAAAAATAATAATGGAAAGATTTTTTATTTTGTTTGATATGAATAATTTTAATTGATGTCGAGTTTTGGTGTAGAGAAACATAATAAAGAATCAACTATCTTCATCGTAATAAAAAAAATTGAATGAGGAATCATAATTGTACAAAATAACTCAAGGAATCATAACAGAAGATAATGTTGTGAGAATATTATATATGTTTTGAGAAGTGTAAATGAATTGAAGAAGTCAAATAAGAATCCAAAATTCAATGGAAATAATGATTTTGGGAAAATTTGTTGAGTGGGAAAACATTTCAAAATCCAACACAGACCAGATTTGGCTCACCTATAAATGATTGAAGTTAATTTTAATTTACAAACATGAGTACTATTCATAAAAATAGAGATAGAAGATTTGAATCTCTAGGGAGAATAATTTTCCAAATCGAGCTTACCTGAGGATGGTTTTCCCAACAGAATAAGAAAGGAAGAGAGAAAAGGTTGTATTCAGATGATTATCATATTGGGTGGGATTATCATACAAGAAAAGTAGTATTGAGAGTTTTTGACTAAGGAAAAATATGTTTGAATTTTTTTCAATGGTATTCTAGAAGAGAATTATTTCTATAGTGAGTAATCAAACATGAGAATCATGCTAGGAAATCAGGTTGGGTGTTATTAAAAAGTCTAGAAGAATTAATTGTCTAATGCTTGGTAAGAAAGTGAAGTAATATTTTGATGAAAATATTTTCAAAAGTCGATAAAGAAAGTAGAGTAACAAGTTTCCTATCTTTTTTTATAAAAACCATATATTACATCATTTTTGATAGAAAGAGAACACACACTATTGTATTGAACATAGTGCAACACGAGCGTAAGGGCATATCCTACCCATTGTATTCCATAGAAAACGATTTTTTTAGTGGATTGTGTGGTATCAGATTTTTTTTATACCATTCCAAGTATGTATATACTCTTTTTTATTAATAGACTATAAAAATACTTGTTTGTATGTCGATGTATGTTTGGTTTTGTTTTCAGCAAGGTAAAAAATCATTAATAGAAGGAGAAGGTTGTTTTTAATTAAAGGAATTTTAGAAGAAAATGTTATAACTAATTAAACAATTCCCCTCTTGGTGATACATTGTTCTTGGTTGTCATAATTAATTGATATAAAATTAATGTTTCCCTCCATTTACTATTTCTTAAGTTTTGAAGAAGATGTTATGATGAAGAATCTAAACTGTGTAAACATTAAGGGTATTCACATTTTTAATGGTAAGAACTATCATATCATGAAAGATATAATGATTAATTATCTAATGTATATTAGGTATGATGTTTTTTGAAGACGAAAAAGATTGAATACCTCTTACATATGTTGAAAAGAATAATCTTTAGAATAATGGAATATTCAATATTGATTTACTATCATCACTTTTGAAAGAGAGTTTTTTAGAGTGAATAGTGCTCCCACTATAAAGGGTATTTGGGATATGTTGATTAATATTTACTAAGGAAATAAAAAAGTAAATAATGAAAAGTAACAAAACTTGAAGCTAAATAAAAGGAAATGGCCTTATTAAATTATAATATTGAATTTAGTCAAGAAATCACATCCTTTAACATTTGGGGTCTTTTCATGTTTATAGATTTAGAGAATTGGGACATAATACATTCATAACATTACACATTAATATAGACTGGATACCAAAAAATAGTATTCATTTTTTCCAAAATATATATCTTTTCAAATAAAACGTGATTTCATTGAAAATTCTTCAAACATGTAAATTGTATTTTTTATTTTTCTTACACATATTTATAACCTATGAAAATCGTTAAAAAACAAGGGATGATCACAAAAATCTCATTAAGGGATATAACAAAGAAAGAAATAACACATTAGTCCATGAATTATTATAACATATCAAATCATTTTCAAAAGACATACTTGTCTCCCATATATATACTAAAATTTTGAAACATGATATTTAAAGAAGATTCCCAAAAAACATAATAATATAAATATAACCATAAATTTATCATGGGGAATTACTTATATAATCTTGTAACCCACTCGGAAACCTTATAATTTGTAACCCTCACAACTACCTTACAATCTGTGTAACCATCGCAATTACACTTGGAGTAACCCAATGGAAGACATCCAAAATACAAATACCTAATTAATTGGAGGGATATATATGGCCCACCATTCATCATAAATAATTCTCAAGAACCATAACATAATCATACAACATGAAAAATTTCATAAAAACATTACTTTTTGAATTTTCTAAAACAGAATTTTAAAAGAGGATTTTAAATGAAAAGCTCCTTAAAAATATCATATAATTGTAGTGATACTTAATAGAGTGTATTTAAGATGTATATATACTGTAAATAAACATAATTAAATAAAATATAAAAAATTCAACACACAAACAATTGTAATCCCATGTAAATAATGAAGTAGAATGTTAACCCAAGTAATGGAAATCGGGTTAAGAATTACCTTACCTCTGGTTTGTCATACTTAAACTCATTTAAATGTATTATATAATTGTTAAAAGAGTGTTATTAATACTTTAATGAAACATATTTATGTTCATAATACCTTATATGATCATTTAATTACATCATTTCTCACTTTAATTGTTAGTATTTTGTTCTATCCATTGTTTTGGGTGCATTCTTTACATGATTTCCATGATCGGTTCATGATGGATATTTTTGTCTATTGCAAGTGAAGATACATATTTTTAATGGAGGGGTATTTACATATTTACATAACTCTAAATTATAACATTTATCATTTTTTATTCTAACATGAGGATGATTCGTAAGTTAAAACATTACTGATATTTGTTTAGGTCATTTTGGCGATTCTTCAATCGTTATGAAATAATTTTGTTTTATAAATTAATAACATGTGTAAAAATGATTCCAAAACATTTTATAATATGTAATACATAAATAATAATCAGGTTCATGCATAAAAATGGTATTGTGAATAATCATGAATGAATTAAAAAAAATTGAAATCACATTATCCACGATGTCTGTAAATCGACACATCACAGATGGTGTTTTAATTTCTTGAATAAGTGGTAGTGGAGAAGAAGTTTAACAGTTAATCTTACATAAACATTATGAAATATAAAATATGTAAGATACTATATCATTAATTACTCTTGGATAAGTGTATGTGAGGAAAGAAAAAGAATTCTAAAATAAAATGAAAATATAGAAAACAAAAGAGGATGTTTAACTCTTGATCTATTCTCCATGAGATTCCTCTTACGGACTTTGGTTTTGTTCTTTTGATGAGGCCATAAGCTATAGGACCTATGTAGGATAATTGGTATTAGTATTGGGTAGATCATAGGTAAGGCTCAAGGCTTGAGATGTGTTGGAGGAAGATGGGAATTGGGGTGGTATTTATAGTGGAGGAGAGGAGATATTTTTCATTTTTTATACATTATTATAATATTTTTCTCTAGACTATGAATAGTCTTAATTAATGTGACCCCAAATAGTAATCATTTCATGTGAGTTTGAACCATGTGGGATTAAATCAATTATGATGTCATAAATAGTGTAATTAACTGATAATTTGAATATACGATATTTTACCCTATTTCACTATTCATAAAAAATTTCAAGAATTTCAAAAAAAATCCAAACAATTCACCCTGATCATTTTTTGACTTGTAGAATTAAAAAATGAACTCCAATTTTTAAAAATAATTTATTAAATATTATTAATTTTATTTTTAAATAAAATAATAGTTTATTCAAAAATAATAATTTATTTAAAAATAATAATTTTAAATCTTTAATTCCTTTTTTAACACCTTGAAAAATTAATCAAGTTGAAATTATCTTAAATCTTTAAGAAACTAAAATATTAATAGAATTTAATATTCATTAGGGACATATTACTATTCATAGTACTATTCATAAGGGTATGTTACTATTCCCCAAAAACCATGTTTGTCCTATCAGACTCCAAATAAATTATTGATAACAATTGGAGATGAATGTTTTTTGAAATTTAAAATTTTGAATGTGGAAAAATTATGTTTAAAGGCTAGTAAAAAATATCTAGTTAAAACATAGTTTCACGCATTTCAATTTATTTTTACATCCTCGGGATGTTGCATTATCACCACCCTCCAAAAATTGAACCCTCATAATTTTATTTACTCATTAAACTTATGAGGGTACCTTTCTCTCATTTCATTTTTTAGATTCCCAGGTTTCTTCTTCAACCATGTGGTTTCTCCAAAAAACCATTACCTTGTGGATTAATTTATTCCCCAATACCTATTCCCTTTGATAAAAAATTTGAACTGGTTTCTCTTCATATGAATGGCCCTCTTCTAGCTAAATCGTTTCTGGGCTCAAGACATGAGATAAATCTGGAACATAATTTCTCAACATCAAATCATAATAAACATGGTGTACCTAAGATAAAAATAGAGGTAAAGCTACTTTGTAGGTGACTGGTCCTACCTTCTTTATAATTTCAGAAGGTCCAATGAACCATGGACATCTATTTCCATTCTTTACAAAATGAATGACACTTTTCCATGGTGTGATTCTAAGAAAAACTTGATCACCTACCTCAAAAGAAAAGTCTTTCCTCCTGTTGTCTGTATAACTTTTTAGTCTGATATAAGCTATCCTCATGTGTTTCCAAACAAGTTCAGTTTTCTCAGCCACTTCCTCTATTAATTGTGGTCCCATCAATATCCTTTCGCAGAATTCATCCCAAAAATCTAGAGTTCCACACCACTTTCCATATAATGCCGCAAAAGATGTCATTTGTACAGTGAAATGAAAACTGTTATTATAAGAAAAATAAACTAAAGAAATTTGTTGATCCCAAATTCCCTATTAGTCCATTAAATAAGCTTGAAATATATATCCTTCAATGTCTGAATCATTTGTTCTGACTGCCCATCTAGTCGAGGATGAACAACTGTAATGAAATTTAATTCTATGTCGGACGACATCTAAATCCCCTTATAAAAGTTCTAAGTGGACCTGGGATCCTGATATGATATAATGGAAAGAGGAACTCCATTTTACCTAGAAATATTTTTGAGGTATATTCAAAAAATCTGACCCAAATACATTGTATCTCGAATATTAAGAAAATGTGCAGATTTAGTCAGCCGATCAACAACAACCCAAATCATGTTGTTACCTCTTAGGTAGTCCCACCACAAATTTCTTGGATACATTTTCACAAACATTGATGATCTTTTCATGTTTATACCAACATAGAATTACGACAAAATACATTCATAACATTACACATTAACAAAGAGTTGATACCATAAAACAATATTTATTTCATCCAACATATAAAAAATTTATAATAAAACCAGATTTCTTTGACAATTCTTCATATATTTAAATTTTATTAATTCATTGTCTTACACACCCTTAAAATCTGTGAAAATAATTTAAAAACTTGGGATAAGAACAAAAAGCTCTGTAAGGGATTCAAAAAGAAAGAAAGAACATATTAGTCCATGAATACTTGTAACGTTTGAAATCATTTTCAAAAGGAATACTAGTCACCCATATATATAATTACTTTGTGAAAAAATATATTTCCAAAATATTCCAACAAAAACATAAGAACATAAATATAACAATAAAGCTATCATGGGGAATTATTCAAATAATCTTGTAACCCTCTCTCCTACCTTATAATTTGTAACCCTCACTGCTAACTTACAATTTGTGTAACCATCACAGTTACGATTGGAGTAACCAATTGGATGACCTCCAAATTACACATAGACAATGCATTGGAGGAAGATATAGGTCCCACCCTTCATCATAATCAATTCCCAACAACCACAACATGATCAAACTATAAAGACCCGTAAAATTCAAGGAAATTTTTTTCATAATTTTCTTTGGAATTTTACAAGAACGCAGTTTGTGACGGCATGTGATTCTGAGGCCCGGAGTGCCTGAAATCATTATTCTGAAGCTTGGCTCGGGTACGTTTAGTGAACGAACGAGCGGGTTTTTCTAACTTTTGAACCGGTGCTCAGAATCGAATTCTGAGTGCACCGATGGAATCACAGTGCCTATATTTTCATAGAAACTCCTCTTCCAAAGTTGCGTTTGCTCGGGTGTGGTTTTTAATTTTTGGGCTTTAAGTTAAAAATTAAAATAATGTGGTACGACAAACTTTATTTTATTTCACTTAAAGCCACTTAAAAGCCACTTAAAGTTGCATAAGCTGAGTTGAAGTGGATAGGGTTAAATTCAAAATATCCTACCCTCTTGGAAGGATATTTGTGGGGTGGGGCCTGCAAGATCCCCACCATTTCTTTTCTGCTAAGTAACGCACCCGCGAAAACCCTTTTTAAATAAAGTCAACTGGGGCGTTTTCTTAAACAATTAAACGCTCCTATTAATTGGGCGGTTTATTCGTTGTAATTAATTCTATGAATTAATGGGTCGTTACTTAGTTTGTTTTTCGTTTTTTGGCATGTAATAAAATAAGACCAACATTTTTCTTCTTGAGTGTTGTTCATTGAGAGGATTTGACAGAAACCTTAAGTCCTTCATCCTCCTTCGCAAAGAATGCGAAGAACACGAAGAACGCGAAAAATGCAAAGAACACCGACCTCCAACGAAGGGCGACGAAGAACGCCGAGCCCTCGGAGATCGATGACGTGACGCCAAGTACCACGACGCCGACGATTCTTCTCCCGCGACGTTCTTCTGAGACATTCCTCCATCCGCGACAAATCTTCGATCATCCGTTGAGGTAAGAGATTGCGGACCTTTTAATTCTTTTTGGTTTATAACAACAACAAGGATTTAATTGTTATAATTAAATCTGTATGTTCTTGATCCTCGGAGTTCGTCAACGCAACGTTGTATACCGCGACGATGCGACGCCCTTCCACGACGTGATGATCCTCTTCTTCTACGAAGATGAATTCCATGAAGAACGCACGTTCGACGACTTCGACGAGGCAGGGGTTTGATTCTTAAAAATCATTGTGATTTATACATGCGATGTTTGTAATACTTTTTTTGTGTAATTTTTTTTAAAACCGCTAATGCGGTGGGTGGGGACTAATGAACAAGTCCGAACCCACCACACCTTTTCGTTCTTTGTGCGCGAAACGGCGGACGATGACAAACGGGGCCGCAATGGCGATTCGAGGGCCTGCCAGTGAAGGATGGGACCCGGGAGGAGCCACGGTGCAGACGGAAGTGGAATCGGACCACCGGAGCAACTCCGGTGGCCCTCCGAATCCACCAGCGGTGCGGGTCGCCGGCGCGATGGCATCGGCGGCCGGAGGCGGCGGCCGACCAGACACGCGACCGCGTGGGTCCGGTGACACACGGGACGCGGCAAATCCGCGCCCGCTGACCAAGCACGGCCCCACGCGGGGCCGCGGCACTTCATCCAGCGGGGGAAGCGCGCCCCTCGGTTCCTCTGCTTGGCCACTCGGCCGAGCCGATCCGGGCTGACCCGACAGGCCGGGTCGCTCCCAGGCCGGGCCGGGCCACCCGTCCGGGCCGGGTCACGCCCAACCAGGTCGGTCCGGGCCCAGACCCCCCGTTTCCGGACCTTTTCTATCTTTTGCTCATAACTTGAGATATGGGACTCCGAATGACACGCCGGTAGAGGCGATTCGATCCTTGGATCGAGATGGTCGTTTACGTTTATCTCACTCAAGGTTTCAGAATACTTTGGGTTCCGACAGGTTGGTTCGTACACGAAACCAACCGGGCCCTCAGAGCGGAAACGTTCATATCTTGAGCTTCAGACATCTGATTGACGTGCCGTAGACTTTGTTGAATTCCTCTAGGTGAGATGGACCTTTGGGCATACTCCACCCAAGGTTTGGATGCAGGTGGAGTAAGGTCGGATTGGTTTTTCCTTAAAAACCAACTGGGCCCCTGGGACGAAAAAGCCAATTACTCCCAGACCGGGCGTCCGATTGACGCACCGTATGCGACGTTGAGTTCTTGTTGACGATTCGAAACTTTTGGATACATCAACTCTGGACTGTGAGTCAGTTGATGTATCAGCCTCTCGTCTCGTGGAGCAGACCCTCCCGAGGGAGCTTGTTGTGTGCGGGAACCCTAGAGCTGGCTGCGACTGCTACTGTGACGACGACGACTGTACAGAGATCCTCAGTGGATTCGACAGCGACGACTACAGCACTCAGCGATCCTTTGTGGGTCAGTGCTACTGATCCTTTGTGGGTCCGATCCTGTGTGGGTCACCGCTCAGTGGTCCTGTGTGGGCCAGCACCTACAGGTCTTGTGTGGGCCCGATCCTGTGTGGGTCTTTGCGGGGGTTAGTTACCTATCGATCCTTTGTGGGTTAGATCCTTTGTGGGTCATTGCGGAGGTTAGTACCTATCGATCCTTTGTGGGTCCAACGACTTAGATGGATCATTGATCATCTCTATCATCATTCGAAGAAGTATACCTGTGTGAGCTGAATCATGTTTACTCTCCTTTGTGGATTGTGTTGTGCTATCCTATGTGGATTACGTTTTTCTTTCCTTTGTGGATTGTGTTGTGCTATCCTGTGTGGATTTACATTTTTCTTTCGAATGTTGGAGCCGAGTGACAATTGATAACTTAGGTATATGTATGGGCATATACCTAAGCCGTGTCGGGTGTTACTTCATGATTGTATCTTTCCTTTGTGGTTTATCCTTTGTGGATTCTGGGAGACCTTCGGGGGTCTCGGGGTCCCTACTGAGTAGCTTATACTCACCCTTACACGGGCTATGCCTGCACTACGTTGTGTTGGTTGCAGATGATGGACAACACTAATCGTGGGGGAGGCTTGCGGAGCAGGACGATACCTGGAGGTGGACCACTAGGTTGGATGTACTCAGAGCGGACGGTTGGGCCAAGGAGCTGTGGATGCTATATGTACTCACCCTCTAGGTGGGACTTCCCGAGGAAGGCTCGATGCTGCTGCTTTTTCTTTCAGTTTCTGTTTTTCCCCTTTCAGTTGTACTTACAGTTGGGCTTGTATTTCTATCCCCCTTTACTTTTCTGCACTTACTGTTGTACCATTTTTTACTAAGTGTTTACTTTTTCTACTTGCTTACTCTATGGTGCTTGTTTACTTTATAAAGGCAATGCCTTACCTTTACTGGGATTTACACCTTGGTGATATTCGCCAGCCCCTGGCCTATGGAAGGTGGGCTTGGGGTAGGCCTGTCACAGGCCCCGAGGACGGGTCGTGACAAATTTGTATCAGAGGAGTTCGGTTCAACGACAGAATCTGATCTTTCTTCTATGAGATGAAATAGTGTTAAGCGTATTGAGTGTGGTTATCATTCCAGAGAGCCCAGTGTTGTTGCGGCGGCCGACGTATCCATTCACCAGGACCCTGAATTCTGATTTTCAAATTAATGCACGAAAACATTGATTGCATGTGTGTTTCAAGTTTTCTTTGTGATTACTTGTATCCGCTCACCAGGTATACTGTTCTGACCATGGAGAACCTATTTCTTTTTCAGGATGGCCCCACGATGGCAGCCAGCTAGTGTTCCGAGAGTTGTACGTGACGACAGCCCGCCGAGCGACGATGCCTCGGTATAGGGCCCTTTGATAGCAGAGGCACCAGTGGTACCTCTACCCACCGAGCCACTGATGCTTCCAGCCCCAGCCGCTGACGACGCACGTCACCTTAGTGCACTGCATGAGTTTCAGTGCCAGCGACCGCCTAGGTTCTATGGGGAGACGGACCCCCAGGTAGCCAAGGACTGGCTGGAGGCAGTGGTATGAGTTTTCTGGCTAGTAAGGACACCAACAGACCTCATGGTGATCCTCGCAGCGAGCCTACTGCACGCAGCAGCGGGCCGATGGTGGAGCTTGATGCTCCAGGTGCACGATGAGGCATATCTCATCTGGACAGACATTGAGGGCCTCTTCTGCTCAGAGTTCCTCCCGGTCACCCTCCGTGCGGTGTGCATCCAGAAGCTTCTTCAGCTGCGGCAGGGCAGCTTGATGGTCGCCTAGTACTCGGCGAGATTTACCGATCTCTCGCGCTACTCGACCGACATGGTACAAGACCCATTCATCTGGTCCCGGACCTTTGAGCAGGGATTGAGACATGATATCAGGGAATCGCTGATCTCCCTCAGCATTTCGACTCAGGTAGAAGTACTGGAGCGAGCAATTTTGATCGAGAGCTTTCTTGGTGAGACTTCTCCCGCGGCGAGACCTACCGCGGGGCGGCATGTAGCAGAGTCTTCTGTAGCAGGTAGTCGACGGATGACTCAGGGGTCCAGGCAGACCAGACCCTCCCGCAGACGACCTCTGGACACTAGATCAGCAGTGCGGGGCACACAGTGTGGAGCCAGTCTTTCGCGAGGTAGGCAGTGCTACACATGCGGCGGGTAGGGCCACATGGCTCGTGACTGCCCGACCCACCGTTCTGTGGAGAAGCACACAGTTGAGGGGCCACCCAGGCAGAGGCAGAGGGTGGACCGTGGCGGTCCGCAGGGAGGAGGAGGACGAGGCAGAGGAGCTGACCGAGCAGCAGGTGGTGGGTGACACTTTGAGGCTCTACCACCACCACCACCAGGCGGTCCACCCCGGCCATAGGGGGCTGGCGGGTAGAGACATGCATAGCTCCAGGCAGCGGAGGCCTACGACCACGGAGCGCCCGAGATGATTCAAGGTATGATTTGTGTCTATTACACCTTTGGTGCAGTTCTTATAGACACAGGAGTGAGTCACTCTTTCATAGCCTCTTCCCTTGTTCGGAGCTCCGAGATTCCGACAGAGCCGTTGGCTCGATCCTTACGGCTAGAGACTCCTACGGGAGCAGACTCGACGATTACGCACTGGTGCCGACAGTGTGAGCTTACTCTAGGAGGCAAGAGCTTTGGTTGGGATCTTCTTGTAGTGGCCTCGAGGCCTTACGACGTCATCTTGGGCATGGATTGGTTATCTAAAGTCCATGCATAGATTGACTGTATTAGGCACAAGGTGCGATGTGTACACACTGACGGGAGCAGGTTCACCTTCATCGACAAAAAGGGAGCCTTCATAGCACAGGATGGACTCTCGCAGAGGAGAGGATAGCCCATCACTCATCAGTTGTCTAGCCTCATCCTAGGAGCAGTTGAACTGTGGAGTCCTAGTTTTCCTACAGTGGTGGATCAGTACGCGGACGTCTTTCCCGAAAACGTTCTAGGGATACCTCCTCGCAGAGAGGTAGACTTTCATATTGACATGTACCCCTGGACATCCCAGATATCGACTCCAGCATATCGGATGGCCCCCACTGAGCTTCGAGAGCTACAAGTATAGTTGGAGGACTTACAGGGCAAGGGATTCATCCGACCCAGTGTTTCACCCTGGGCTTCCCCGATATTGTTCGCCAAGAAGGTGGACGGGAGCTTGCGGCTTTGTGTCGACTATCGTCCCCTGAACCAGGTGACAGTGAGGAACAAATATCCGCTACCGAGGATTGATGACCTCTCGATCAGCTCAAGGGAGCACGGTGGTTCTCAAAGATAGACCTAAGGTCACGCTATCATCAGCTCAGAGTTCGAGACGAGGACTTGAAGAAGACAAACTTCAGATGTCGGTATGGCCACTATGAGTTATTGGTTATGCCATTCGGCGTAACCAATGCCCCGGCGGTGTTCATGGGCCTCATGAATAGGATCTTTCATCCATACCTCGATTGATTTGTCGTAGTCTTCATCGGCGACATTTTGATTTACTCGACGACTGAGGAGGAGCACGCCTACCACTTACGGGTTGTACTAGACACACTCCGAGAGCACCAGCTATATAGAAAGCTCTCGAAGTGTCAGTTCTGGATACGTGAGTTCCACTTCTTGGGACACATCATCTCTGAGGCAGGAGTTGCGGTGGATCCCGCAAAGATCGAGGCAGTGCTAGCTTGGGAACCACCCAGGAGCGTGACAGAGGTGCGAAGTTTCTTGGGACTGGCTGGAAACTATGAGAGATTTGTTCCAGACTTCTCCAGAGTTGTGGCACCACTCTCAGCTTTGAAAATGAAGGGGAAACCCTTTGTGTGGCCAGACAGATGTCAGCAGAGCTTCCAGGAGCTGAGACAGAGATTGACCAGCACACCTATCTTGAGGTTGCCTGAGGAGGGAGTATGTTACGTAGTCTACTGCGATTCATCAGTGACCAGACTCGGATGTGTCCTGATGCAGGAGCGTGTAGTGATCGCCTATGAATCACATCAGTTGAGGCCGGATGAGCAGAACTAGGCTACCCATGACCTGGAGTTAGCAGCAGTGGTCTTCGCTCTAAAGACTTGGCGACACTATCTGATGGGCGAGCGCTTTACAGTATTTTCTGATCATCAGAGTCTCAGGTACATCTTCTCTCAGAAGGACCTGAACCTGAGACAGTGTCGATGGCTCGAGTTCCTCCAAGACTATGAATTTGAGATAGTCTATACTCCTAGGAAGGGGAATGTAGTAGCTGATGCTCTCAGCAGGGGGACGGGCATTCAGTTACTTGAGGAGGCGACAGAGCAGCTAGCCGCTTTGCAGATATCCATTTTGGATAGAGATGGAACAGCCTTCCTTTAGTCTCTTACAGTCACTCCTCCACCACTGCAGCGAGTCAGAGAGGCACAACGTGGGGATGCCGACTATGAGACGCGGCGTGTGCAGTTATCCTCAGGACAGGCACCTGATGGCTTCTCCTTTGGAGAAGATGTTGAGTCAATAAGGTTTTCCTTATGACTTTTCCATTCCTTCTTGTTTTGAAAATCACAAACACCTTATCTTTAAGGAAAATCGCTTTTGTAAGGAAAATTGCTTTTATAAGGAAAAATGTTTTCTTAAGGAAAAACGCTTTTATAAGAAAAATTTATCCTTATCATATTTTCATTAATATTTTTCTTAAGTATGAAATTCGGATTCACTTTCTCGGAATCATTAAAACTGATAAAAAGCATTCTGTTTTAGGGTTCGGATTCTGGACAAGAACTATAAGGAAGTTTCACTCCGAATTCCGGTTATGAATTCTGACTAAGTTCTATTCCAGATTCAGGATACGAATTCTGAAGAAGAATTCCCATTACGAATTCTAATGAAGAATTCTCATTACGAATTCTCATTACGAATTCTGAAGAAGAATTCTCATTACAAATTCTAATGAAGAAATCCCATTTCGAATTCTCATTACGAATTCTGAAGAAGAATTCTCATTACGAATTCCAATGAATAATTCTCATTACGAATTCTAATGAAGAAATCTCATTCCGAATTCTCATTACGAATTCTGATGACGATTTCTCATTACGATTTCTGATGAAGAATTCCTATTCCGAATTCCTATTCCGAATTCTCATTCCGAATTCACTCATTAAATAGAATCTGGATATCATTGTTTTATACACTCTGAATTTGTTCACTCCGAACTTTCACTCCGAAATTTCTATTCCGAACCTTTATGTTAGGTTTTAAAACGATGTCGTACTTTCTGTTACACTTACTTTGTTATAAAACGATGTCGTCCATTTTGTTATAAACTAACCGTTGTCTAAGTGACACGTGTACAGGTCCCTCCGAACTTTAAGGGAAATATGACCGTTGGAGAAGGAGCCGACCTCACCTATAAATAGGAGCTCATTTGAAAAAGCTCACAACGGATGGATGAACATTTGAACTTTGTGCATACATGCTGTTGAAGTGATTTCTAGAGAGAGAGTCTCTTATTAACTCTCAAAGCTTCGTGCGACTCCGAATGTTGGTGATTACATTCGAGGGCTTCCGGGGATAGGAAGACAGAGGTGCCGACTACCTTAAAGATCGAGGGCTTTCTTGCTGAGAAAGACAGAGGTGCCGACTACCTTAAAGATCGAGGGCTTTCTTGTCGAGAAAGACAGAGGTTGCCAACTACCTTGAAGTTGAGGGCTTGCGGGGATAGCAAGACAGAGACACCGATCTTCGTATCGAGGGCTTACCCTGGTGTGGGTAAGACAGACTTGCTTGAAAGTATAAATCAAGGGACCTTTATCCAAGGTTGTTGGATACCCTTCTCTTTGGGTTAAAAGACTATCATCTTGTTACTAGTAGTTCTTCTACTTGTACTTGTTTTATTCCGCTGCATTTTGTATCTTAAGGAAAGTATAATTTTCTTATACTTCCCTACTTACTTTGATTAGTTTAGATTCTATACGCTTTAAGGTAGAATCTCATATTGTAACTTTTGTTAAGTTTCAATTTCCGGAACCATATTTCCGGAACCTTCTTTTGGAATCTCTTTCCAAGTTTAGTTCGGTGTTAGAGGTGTTGTGAATCAACTTAGTTTAACTTTGTTAAACTTAGTTCTTTCCTTTTCTTAAGGAAACTCTAGTTATTCATAACTAACTTTAAAGGTTCCAAAGGAATTTTTAAAGTATACAATTCACCCCCCCTCTTGTATATTGAGCATCTCATATTATATTTCGATCCTACAATTGGTATCAGAGGTTGGAAACCTCTTACTCTATACCATTCTTACATTTGGTATCAGAGCCAAGGTTACTGAAATACTTGTACTCACGTTCAAGTTTTTCTTGCTCACTTTTCAATTCCGAACTTTTTCATTCCGGATTATCCATTCCGAACTTTTCCTATTCCGAACTTTTTAATTCCGAATTTTTGTTATTAACAAGTTTGTCTCCAAGTTATTTTCAAGTATGGCAGGAATGAATGTTGGTTCGATAGACAATTTGAATCCTACAAGGCCACCAATATTTGATGGTAATGATTATGAATACTGGAGAGATCGTATGAAGACGTTTGTTATCAATACTGGAGTAGATAACTTTGTCATGCTTACTGGTGATTACAAAATTCCTGACAAGGAAGTCAGAACCTTTACTAACCAGGAGAAGCAAGAATATCAACTCAACTACAAGGTACGCAACACTTTATTATGTTCAATGACCAGAAATATATATAGCCAAATTTCTTCTTGTGAAGCAGCTAATTGTATATGGAAGAAGTTAGAGGTTACTCATTTTGGGACTTCTAAAGTGATTGAGACTAGGAGAGCTATGCTTAGAGCTGAATATCATGGCTTTAATTTTCCTTATGGAGAACCTATCTGTAAAGTACAACAAAGATTTATGACAATCGTCAATAGTCTACAGTCTATGGGAGAGAAAGGTTTAGATGATGAAGCTCTTGTGGACAAGATAATTGACATTATGCCCAATGATTGGGAATCCAAGAGAACAGCTATAGATGAGAACAGGAAGGTTACTCAAATAACTCTTGATGAATTATTTGGAACTCTTCTACAACATGAGACCAGAATGAAGAGAGATGCTGACAACATCAAGAAGAAGAATGGAAATGGTACTGTTGCTTTTACTACAACTTCGAATCAGATGAAAGCTAAGACTCCTGAGAGAGTAACCAGATCCAAATCGAAGAAAGTCATTTTCCAATCCGAATCTAGTGAAAGTGAAGTTTCAGAAAATGAATTAGCCAATCTTGCTCGAAGGATGAACAAGATAGCTGGACAAAGAAACTTTCAATCCAAGTATAAGAAGAAGGATAGGAAAGATAAGAAAGATGGAGAAGTTACTTGTTATGAATGTAAGAGAGCAGGACATATTAGACCAGATTGCCCTATGCTCAGAAAGAAAGAAAGAAAGGAAAGGCATTCAGACAGGAACAGGAAGAAATATTACAAAGCTAAAGCTAAGAAAGTTTTGAAAGCTAATGACACCTGGAGTGCCAGTGGTGGTGACTCTTCAGATGAATCTTCTGAATATGAATCTTCAGGACAGAAGAATCTTGGTCTTATAGCCAGATTACCTATTGATAATCATTGTCTTATGGCTAAGGTACGAAATGCTGAATCATTGATCAATGTTTCTTTAAATCCTAATGATAGTAAGTATTATAACTCTTCTGATGAAGAATCAACTTCTAATGAGGAAAATACTTTACCTACTTTTGAAGAAGTCTCTAGATTTGCTGAACTTCTTGAGATTGAGAATTCCAAACTCAACAAGAAACTTGATAAGGCAAATTCTAGGAATTCTATTCTTACTAAAGAGATATCAGATCTTTCTAAAGATCTTGATAAGAAAAATGCTGATTTTGAAAGTATTTCAAAAAATCTTGAGGAAGTAAGTTCTGAGAAGAATAAACTTTCTAAAGAGTTAGAAAAAGTAATCTCTAATAAAAATGTTTTCGAGCCTAAATCTAGTTCCAAAACTAATGATTTTGAAGATAAAAACTTGGTTGTAAAACTCAAGTCCGAAATTTTTTCCTTAAAGAAGTGCTTATCAAACTTTACCCATGGTAAGGAAAATTTTGATAAGATGTATTCTCAAATACGACCTTTAAGAAATAAATCCGGATTTGGTTATACCCATGCAAAACCTGTTTTCAGCAACAATTATTTTGTTCCTCAAAGTGCCCCATTTTGTACTAAGTGTCAATGTGGTGGTCACTGGGCAAGAAATTGTTCCTTAAACAAAACCCAATCCTTAGGTTTTCATAAAGCTTATTTTTCCAAGAAAATGTGGGTACCTAAGATTTTATTGTCTAGAAATCTCGGATCCAAGCAAGTTTGGATTCCGAAAGTCTAACTTTGTTCTTAATTTCAGGAAAATAAAGAAAGTTCCAGCAACAATGTTTGGTACATGGATAGTGGATGTTCCCGGCACATGACTGGTAACAAAAGCTTCTTTGAAAAAATTATCAAGACGAAAGGAGGAAAGGTAACTTTCGGAGACAATGCTAAAGGAGAGATTGTTGGTATTGGTAATATTGTTCTTTTAGGTAAAACTTTGATTTCAAATGTTCTTTTTGTTAAAGGTCTTAAGCACAACCTCATTAGCATAAGTCAGTTATGTGATGAAGGTTACCTTGTGAATTTTAGGAATGATAAATGCTTAGTTCACAATTCCAAGGAAGAATTTATTCTCTCAGCCAACAGGCAAGAGAATGTTTACACCTTAAACTTAGAAGACCTAAGAAGCCAAGATTTACCTTGCCTAAGTGCAATGGAAGATCATTCTTGGTTATGGCATAGAAGACTAGGACACTGTAATCTTAGAAACCTATGTAAACTCTCTAAGAAGAAACTAGTTAAGGATCTACCGGAGCTTAGATTTGATTCTTCTAAAGTTTGTGATCCTTGTCAATATGGCAAGCAACATAAATCTAGTTTTAAGTCAATCGGTGAAGTCTCAACAACCGATGCATTACAGTTGGTGCACATGGATCTTTTTGGTCCTACACAAACTGGAAGCATTGGAGGCAAATACTATGTGTTTGTTCTAGTTGATGATTACACTAGATTTACTTGGGTCTATTTTCTAGCAAGGAAATCTGAAGCTTTTTCTTATTTCAAAAGTTTTAGAGCTCAAGTTAAAAATGAGAAAAACCTTCCATTGAAAACTATTCATAGTGATCATGGAGGAGAATTTCAAAATTCTGATTTTGAAACTTTTTGTAGTAAGAAAGGTATTACTCACAACTTTTCAGCACCTAGAACTCCTCAACAGAATGGTGTAGTTGAAAGAAGAAATCGAATTCTTCAAGAAATAACTAGAACCATGTTGAGTGAATATTCTATTGCTAGACATTTCTGGGCTGAAGCTGTAAGTACTGCTTGTTATACTATAAATCGAGTTTTGATTAGACCTTTTCTTAATAAAACTCCTTATGAGTTATGGAATGGTAGAAAACCAAGGCTTTCCTACTTCAAGGTTTTTGGTTGCAAAGTATTCATTTTGAATACTAAAGATAACTTACATAAATTCGCACCAAAATCAGACGAAGGAATTTTCTTAGGATATTCCACAACCTCTAAGGCTTATAGAGTTTTTAATAAAAATACTTGTACTGTTGAGGAAACAGTACATGTGAAATTTGATGAGTCAGATCCTTTTGTTTTTAAAACTTCCCAACTTACATCTTCGGATGTGTTTTCAAAAACTGATTGTCAACCTTTGTTAGAAGAACCTTCTGATAAGGAAATTGTTCTAGAAAATACTTCTGAAACATTTACCCCAGAAGACTTTCTACCTTATGTTGATGAACAGGTTTTACAAAACCCAAATCAGATGTTTCTTAAGAATCATCCCAGTGATAGTATCATTGGTGATGTAAATCAACCTGTAAGGACTAGAAGTTCCTTAAGAAATGAAGTAGAACATCTAGCATTTCTTTCCCAACTAGAACCTAAAAGCACTGATGAAGCTTTAGGTGATGATGATTGGATCAAAGCAATGCAAGATGAGCTAAATGAATTCGAAAGGAATAAAGTCTGGACCTTGGTTGAAAGACCTAAGGAAACTTCTGTTATTGGAGTAAAATGGGTCTTCAGAAACAAATGTGATGAAAATGGAGTCATTGTTAGAAATAAAGCTAGACTTGTTGCTAAAGGCTATAATCAGCAAGAAGGAATAGACTATGAAGAAACCTATGCTCCAGTAGCTAGACTTGAATCTATCCGTATTCTACTTGCCTTTGCAGCATTCTTTAATTTCAAACTATTTCAAATGGATGTGAAATGTGCTTTTCTTAACGGTTATGTTCAAGAGGAAGTTTTTGTTGAACAACCTCCTGGCTTTGAAGATACAAAACATCCTGATCATGTTTTTAGACTTACCAAAGCTTTGTATGGCCTTAAACAAGCCCCAAGAGCATGGTATGATAGACTCACTGGATTTTTGCTTCAAAATAACTATGTTAAGGGAAATGCAGATCCAACCCTTTTTATAAAGAAAGATAAGAAAAATGTTTTGATTGTTCAAATTTATGTTGATGACATTATATTTGGTTCAACTCAGCAATCTTTGACTGATTCTTTTGCTAGTCTAATGAAATCTGAGTTTGAAATGAGTATGATGGGTGAGTTAACATTTTTCCTTGGTTTTCAAATTTCTCAAAAACCAGAAGGAACCTACATATCTCAACATAAGTATATTAAAGATCTTCTTAAAAAGTATGGTTATGACAACACGAAGAGTATAAGTACTCCTATTGGTACCTCAAACTCTTTAGATCTTGATGAAGCTGGGAAACCAGTAGATCAAACATCTTTTAGAGGTATGATTGGAAGTCTACTTTACTTAACTGCTAGTCGACCAGACTTAATGTTTTCAGTATGCTTATGTGCAAGATATCAATCCAATCCTAAGGAATCTCACTTAAAGTCAGTTAAAAGAATTTTTCGCTACCTTAAGGGAACCATGGATCTAGGATTATTTTATACTTCTGGAAATGATTTTGTTCTAAAAAGCTTTTCTGATGCTGACTTTTGTGGTTGTAGAATGGATAGAAAAAGTACATCCGGAACTTGTCATTTCTTAGGAGATTCATTAGTTTCTTGGTCATGCAAGAAGCAACATTCTGTTGCACTCTCCACTGCTGAAGCTGAATATGTAGCAGCTGGAAGTTGTTGTGCACAAGTGTTGTGGATGCAACACACACTCACAGACTATGGCTTGAGTTTTACTAAAACTCAAATTTTGTGTGATAACACAAGTGCCATTGCTCTAAGTAAAAACCCTACACATCACTCCCGTGCAAAACACATAGATATTAGGCATCACTTTCTTAGGGATCACACACTTAAAGGAGATATTATTCTTCAGTTTATCGGAACGCAAGATCAACTTGCTGATATTTTCACAAAATCTTTACCTTCTGATAGATTTGAATATATTAAACAGAAGTTAGGAATGATAACCGTAAGGTAATCTTCCTTAATTAACTTTCTGTTGGAAAAATCTTCTCACAGTAATAAACTCCTTTTCATAGGGGGAGTACATTTGTTTGTTTATTTAACAAAGTTTTTCAAAATTTGTTTTCAAATTTTTCGGAACGAAATTTTCCGGAATGGAACTTCCGGAACTACAATTTTCCAGAATGGATATTTCCATACAAAATACTTTTGGAATAAAAGTATTCGTATTGAAAATTTCCGGAATGGAAAATTTTCGTACTGGTATTTTCATAATGGAAAAACTTTCGTATTGAATCTTCCATATCAAGTTTTTCGTATCAAGTTTTTCGTATTGAGTTTTTTTTTTCGTAGTCGTCTTTACATTACCCATTACGAATAACTTTCCTAAGCTAATCCGAAAGGTATGACTTCCTTACTGAAGTTTTCGTAATCATATTTTACTTGCTGGCATTTTCTTATAGTTTGTTTTCGGTTTTTTTTTATTTCTTGAATTTTGTTTTAATAAAACCTCAAAAAGATCGGATTCAATCTCTCAACCGTCAGATCTGATCTCAGATCTTTCTAAACCGTTAGATCAACCGAGGAAGTTGAACCGTCATCCCAAAGCCTATATAAAGGGGACCCTATTTTCTCGTCCCACATCGATCTCAAGCTCTTGCGTGCTGAAGCTCTGTCTCTCTGATTTAAGGCTGTTCCGAACTACAGTTTTCCAGTTCCGAACTTCAGTCTTCTCAGTTCCGAACTTCTCAGAGACCTCTAATCCGAATGTCTGCAGAGTTAGCTTCTCAAGAGATGTCTTCAACAAAGCCCATTTCACAGTGGTTAGTCTACAGAGAGCGGTTAGTGCATCCAAATTTCTTCAGCAACTATGATTCTATTATATCAAAGAATATCAAGCTCAATGGCTGGGAAGATGTTGCGATATCAAAAACCGGCAACCAAGATGAAGTTTACCCAGACTTGCTTGTTGAGTTTTATGAGTCGGTTGCTTTCTTCGTGGAAGACAATAGAGAAAAATTTTCCTTCAAATCGTATGGCAAGACTTATAAGCTATCTTACACCAAGGCTGCAAGCTTGGTAGGGTTGAATTATGAAGGGGAAGCTGAGTTTATCTCGCATGTTCTGCCAGACTCCTTGGGTAGTTTCAACAAGGAGAAAGCCTTAGAAATTCTCGGACTGGATGATGATAAGGCTTCGAAAATTGCAACCCTATCTACAAACTTCCGGATTCTGGAGTTATGGGTGCAAGGGCTTATTGTACCGAGAAAAGGAGACAAGGACAGCTTGAAGAAGAGTGAGATATACATCTTAGATTTCTTGATAAATCAAAGGAAGTTCAACCTGATGAAGCATATCCTTCTTAATCTTGAGAATTTAAAGAAAGGGAATCTGAGAGCTCAGATAGTAATGTACCCGGCAATATTGTCGAAGCTGATAGTTCGGTGCCTTGAGTCCTTCAAGGTTGCTTGCAGTTCTAAACCGAAAGTTTGCAAGATCATGTTGCTCAGTGATGCAACTCTTAAAAGGATGAATATAGCTTTTGACAAGAAGTCTGGCATGTTTATTGATCTTCCTCCTCAAGAAGAAGTGACTCCGAAAGTGGCTGATCCGGAATCGCCTAAGCCGGTAAGGAAGAGGAAGCTAAAAGAAGTGGTAGGTGAAGCTGAGGAACCCAAGACTAAGGAAGTCCTTTCCGCACCTCCTAAGCCTAAGAAGAAGAAGACATATACTGATGAGGTTGCAGCGAAGTGGAGAGCTGACAAGGAAAAGAGGAAGGAGGGAGATCCGCAGTTCGGATTGGATCCCGCAGAGGCTAAAGCTCTGAAAGAAAAGGCTGCTGATGAGCTCGAGAAGCAAGCTAAGGAAAAGAAGCTGAAGAAGAAGTTGTCAGAAGCTGAGGCTGTGCAAGCCTTGTTGAAGTTTAATGAAATGGTTTCAGCAACCATTCCCGTTCCGAGAATTTTTTCTTTGGACTCTCTACCTGAGACTCCAGGAAGAAATCTCGATGATCCGAAAGAGGCTGCTGCTAAGAATGCTGAGGAAGTAGAGCTAGTGGAAGAAGTGGAAGAAGCTGCTGAAGGAAGTGGTGAGACAGGAGATGTGCTCAAACAAGTAGATGAATACAAGGGAACTCCTTCGGAACACCTGTCGCTCCGAACTTCTGAAGCCGAATCTTCAAAACTAGTTACTCCAGTAATAGAAGGAAAGGAAGGAGAGGAAGAAGTTTCTTATCATGGAGAAGAAGAACATCTTTCACTTGATGCTGCTCAGAAAGAAAATATAGAAGTTGTTGATGAGGAAGATTTGGTTGTTCAAGTTTCTGACAGTGAGAAGAAATCTCCGGAACAGGTTTCTATTCCGAAAAAAGATAAGGGGAAACAAGTTATTGCTGATACCCCGAGTTCAGAAAAGAGTATGAGGAAGGAAGCTGGTAGTTATTCAAAGAGGAAGTTGGAGCTTATTGAAGAAGAAAATTCTCCTAGCAAGATGTCAGATTCGGAATCATCTTCGTTGGGGCACGATTTTGTTGTTCAATCCTTGAAGAAGTTGGTAGGAACCATTCCGACTTTCTCCAGTATTGATTCTCGGTGCCAGATGCTCCAACATACGCTGAATCAGAAAACCGATTCCGTATCCATGGTAATGGATAAGTGTGTTGAGATAGAAGCCCAGTTCAAAAATTTCTTCATTGGTTACGAAGCCCATAAAAGATCTTGCAAAAGGATGACTAGCTGGTCGAAGAAGAATGTGGAAGAGATGAGGTTGCTGGATGAGTTTCAGGAGAATGTTAAGGATGCTTTTCAAACCGAGGATAAGAAGTTTCATGAGATGACTGCATCATTCGATGAGAAATTGGCAGAGGAAAAGAACATTCGGAGTCAGGAAGTAAGAGATCTGAATGGAAAGCTCAACTCTGTTAATCAAAGTTGGAAATTTGAAAGGGATCATCGGATCAATTTTCTAGAAAGGATAAAGTCTCAGGAAGAGAAAATGGAAGCTCAGGAAGAAAAGTTGAAGGCTCAGGAAGAAATCATTCAAGCTCAGTCAGCAAGAATAGTTGCCTTAGAAAAGCAAGCAGAGGAAGATCATAAGGACCTCAAAAAGATCAAGACTATTCTCAAGGGGCTTATGTCAAAGGAGAAAGATCCGAAATAATCAATCCGATCTTTTTGTTGTAATCTGTTTTTGTTGCTGACATTTCAAATTTAATGAGAATCGTGCTTGTTGTTCTGTTTTGTTGTTGTTACTAATCTTTCAGGTACTTTGTTATTTTTTTCCATTCCCTCGAAATTCTTTTTGAAAATCACAAAGGGGGAGAAGGAAAAGATCCTTAAGAAAAAGAGGAAATCTAATAAGTGCTTATCAAAGGGGGAGAAAGAAAAATACCCAATGAGATAGAACTCTAATAAGAGTTTGTTTAAGGGGGAGTTTTTATCTTAAAGAAATATCACTCCGGAAATATGAATACGATCCTTAGAGATTCAAAGCCTAAGGGGGAGTTAGTCGTATTCATCTATATTCTTAAACCAAGGGAGATAAGCTTTATTGTGTTTCTTTCTTCCTAGAAATAGCTTTTTCGTAAGGATGTTTGTGCTTTCCAAAAAGGGGGAGATTGTTGAGTCAATAAGGTTTTCCTTATGACTTTTCCATTCCTTCTTGTTTTGAAAATCACAAACACCTTATCTTTAAGGAAAATCGCTTTTGTAAGGAAAATTGCTTTTATAAGGAAAAATGTTTTCTTAAGGAAAAACGCTTTTATAAGAAAAATTTATCCTTATCATATTTTCATTAATATTTTTCTTAAGTATGAAATTCGGATTCACTTTCTCGGAATCATTAAAACTGATAAAAAGCATTCTGTTTTAGGGTTCGGATTCTGGACAAGAACTATAAGGAAGTTTCACTCCGAATTCCGGTTATGAATTCTGACTAAGTTCTATTCCAGATTCAGGATACGAATTCTGAAGAAGAATTCCCATTACGAATTCTAATGAAGAATTCTCATTACGAATTCTCATTACGAATTCTGAAGAAGAATTCTCATTACAAATTCTAATGAAGAAATCCCATTTCGAATTCTCATTACGAATTCTGAAGAAGAATTCTCATTACGAATTCCAATGAAGAATTCTCATTACGAATTCTAATGAAGAAATCTCATTCCGAATTCTCATTACGAATTCTGATGACGATTTCTCATTACGATTTCTGATGAAGAATTCCTATTCCGAATTCCTATTCTGAATTCTCATTCCGAATTCACTCATTAAACAGAATCTGGATATCATTGTTTTATACACTCTGAATTTGTTCACTCCGAACTTTCACTCCGAAATTTCTATTCCGAACCTTTATGTTAGGTTTTAAAACGATGTCGTACTTTCTGTTACACTTACTTTGTTATAAAACGATGTCGTCCATTTTGTTATAAACTAACCGTTGTCTAAGTGACACGTGTACAGGTCCCTCCGAACTTTAAGGGAAATATGACCGTTGGAGAAGGAGCCGACCTCACCTATAAATAGGAGCTCATTTGAAAAAGCTCACAACGGATGGATGAACATTTGAACTTTGTGCATACATGCTGTTGAAGTGATTTCTAGAGAGAGAGTCTCTTATTAACTCTCAAAGCTTCGTGCGACTCCGAATGTTGGTGATTACATTCGAGGGCTTCCGGGGATAGGAAGACAGAGGTGCCGACTACCTTAAAGATCGAGGGCTTTCTTGCTGAGAAAGACAGAGGTGCCGACTACCTTAAAGATCGAGGGCTTTCTTGTCGAGAAAGACAGAGGTTGCCAACTACCTTGAAGTTGAGGGCTTGCGGGGATAGCAAGACAAAGACACCGATCTTCGTATCGAGGGCTTACCCTGGTGTGGGTAAGACAGACTTGCTTGAAAGTATAAATCAAGGGACCTTTATCCAAGGTTGTTGGATACCCTTCTCTTTGGGTTAAAAGACTATCATCTTGTTACTAGTAGTTCTTCTACTTGTACTTGTTTTATTCCGCTGCATTTTGTATCTTAAGGAAAGTATAATTTTCTTATACTTCCCTACTTACTTTGATTAGTTTAGATTCTATACGCTTTAAGGTAGAATCTCATATTGTAACTTTTGTTAAGTTTCAATTTCCGGAACCATATTTCCGGAACCTTCTTTTGGAATCTCTTTCCAAGTTTAGTTCGGTGTTAGAGGTGTTGTGAATCAACTTAGTTTAACTTTGTTAAACTTAGTTCTTTCCTTTTCTTAAGGAAACTATAGTTATTCATAACTAACTATAAAGGTTCCAAAGGAATTTTTAAAGTATACAATTCACCCCCCCTCTTGTATATTGAGCATCTCATATTATATTTCGATCCTACAGAAGAGCACGACATAATTTTCAGAGGACGTACCTTGGTAACAGTTTCTTTACGAGAGGAGGTACTGAGAGAGTTTCACAATTCTCCTTTGGCGGTACATCCTGGAGTGCCGAAGATGTACCAGTACCTCAGATGACAGCACTGGTGGCCAGGCATGAAGAAGGCTGTGGCAGAGTTCGTTTCTCGATTCCTAACCTGCCAGTAGGTGAAGGCAGAGCACTAGGTACCAGCAGGCTTGGTACATCCCTTAGAGGTCCTGGATTGGAAGTTGGATGGGATATATATGGACTTCGTTGCTGGAATTCCACGCACTTCCAGAGGTCACGACTCCATCTGGGTGATTTTCGACCGACTCACCATGTCGGCTCACTTCGTACCCATCAGAGAGCAGGGATCGGTGGAGAGCTTGGGACATCTCTACGTTCAAGAGATTGTATGGCTTAACTATGTTCCATCATCTATCATCTCTGATTGAGATGCTTGCTTTACATCCCGGCTTTGGAAGTGGTTGCCGGAGGCTTTCGGGACACAGCTACGTCTGAGCACCACCTTTCACCCTCAGACAGATGGTCAGACTGAGAGGACCATTCAGACCCTCGAGGACAAGCTCCGCGCATGTGTCCTCGACTTTGGTCACAGCTGGGGGGACCACCTACCCTTGGTGGAGTTTTCATACAACAACAATTACCACTCCACCATCAGGATGGAACCATACGAGGCGTTGTACGACAGACCTTGCAGATCTCCTTTTTGCTAGACAGACCCTAGGGAGTCAGCACTTGTGAGACCAGAGATGGTCTAGGCCATGACAGAGAAGGTCCGGGTCATCCAGGAGCGGATGAGGATAGCTCAGATCCAGCAGAAGTCTTATGCTGACAGGAGGCGGAGGCCACTAGAGTTCGAGGATGGCGACCACGTCTTCTTGCGTATCTCACCTCGACATGGATTACAGAGATTTGGCCGAGGCGGCAAGTTGTCTCCACGCTTCATCGGACCTTTCTAGGTCCTCAGCAGGATTGGCGAGGTGGCTTATTTCCTGGCTCTACCACCTCAGTTGCACTGGGTGCCCGGCGTTTTCCACGTATCTCAGTTGAGGTGATACGTGCATGACTCGACGCATATCATTGACCATGGGGAGCTAGATATTGATGATGGGGTGAATTTTTCAGAGGTCCTGGTGGAGATCGAGGATAGACAGGAGAGGCTCCTACGTGGATGATCGATTCCTCTAGTGTGTATCAGATGACAGCACGTGAACCTCTAGGAGAGCACTTGGGAGCGAGAGGCTCAGATGCATGCTCAGTACCCACATTTGTTTCCCTAGCTCATGATGTATCTTTACGGGGAAATAAAGCCCTGAGGTGGGAGTGATGTAAAGACCCTTAAAATTCAAGGAAATTTTTTTATTAATTTTCTTTGGAATTTTACATGAACGAAGTTTCTGACGGCACGTGATTCCGAGCCCCGGAGTGCCCAGAATCATTTTTCCGAAGTTTGGCTCGGGTACGTTCAGTGAACGAACGGGCGGGTTTTTCTAAATTTTGAACCGGTTCTCGGAATCGAATTCTGAGGGCACCGATGGAATCACAACGCCAATATTTTCTTAGAAACGCCTCTTCCAGAGTTTCGTTTTCTTGGGTGTGGTTTTTAATTTTCGGGCATTAAGTTAAGAAATAAAATAATGTGGTACGACAAAACTTTATTTTATTTCACTTAAAGCCGCATAAAATTCACTTAAAGATGCTTAAGCTGAGTTGAAGCAGATAGGGTGCAATTCCAAATAACCTACCCTCTTGGTAGGATATTTGTGGGGTGGGGCCCACCTGAGCCCCACCGTTTCTTTTCTGCTAAGCAACACACCCGCGAAAACCCTTTTCAAATAAAGTCAACTGTGGCATTTTCTTAAACAATAAAAACTCCTATTAATTGGGTGGTTTATTCATTTTAATTAATTCTATGAATTAATGGGTCGTTACTTAGTTTGTTATTCGTTTGTTGGCATGTAATAAAATAAAACCAACATTTTTTCTTTTTGAGTGTTGTTCGTTGAGAGGATTTGACAGAAACCATAAGTCCGTCATCCTCCTTCACGAAGAACGCGAAGAATGCGAAGAACATGAAGAACACGAAGAACCCCAGCCTCCAACTAAGGGCGATGAAGAACGTAGAGCCCTCGGAGATCGACGACGCGCTGCCAAGTACCGCGACACCGACGATTCTTCTCCCGCGACATTCTTCTACGACGTTCCTTCATCCGCGACAAATCTTCGATCATCCGTTGATGTAAGAGATTGCGGACCTTTTAATTCTTTTTGGTTTATAGAAACAACAAAGATTTAATTATTATAATTAAATCTGTATGTTCATGATCCTCAGAGTTCATCGACGCAACGCCGTATACCGCGACGACGCGACGCCCTTCCGCGACGCGATGATCCTCTTCTTCCGCGACGATCAATTCTGCGAAGAACGCATTTTCGACGACTTTGACGAGGTAGGGGTTTGATTCTTAAAAATCGTTGTGATTTATACCCGCGACATTTGTTAAACTTTTTTTGTGTAATTTTTTGTAAAACCGCTAACGCGGTGGGTGCGGACTAACGAACAAGTTCGAACCCACCGCACTTTTTTGTTCTTTGTGCGTGAAACCGCGGACGATGAAAAATGGTGCCGTAATGGCGATTTGAGGGCCTGACAGTGAAGGATGGGACCCGGGAGGAGCCACGGCGTAGACGAAAGTGGAAACGGACCACCAGAGCCGCGTCCGCTGACCAAGCGCGGCCCCACACGGGGATGTGGCACTTCATCCCGCCGGGGCAGCACGCCCCGCGGTTCCTTCTCTTGGCCGCTCGGCCGAGCCGAGCTGGGCCGACCCGACGGGCCGGGTCGCGCCCAGGCCGGGCCAGGCCGCCTGGTCAGGCCGGGTCGGGTCGACCCGGTTCGGTCCAACCCAGGGAGGGTTCGGCCGGGTCGGTCCGGGCTCAGACCCCCCATTTCCGGACCTTTTCGGTCGTTTTCTCATAACATGAGCTACGGGACTCCAAACAACGCTCCGTCAGAGGCGATGCGATCCTTGGATCGAGTCGGTCGTTTCTGTATATCACACTCAAGGTTTCGGAATACTTTGTGTTCCGCCGGGTTGGTTCGTACATGAAACCAACTGGGCCTTCGGAGCGGAAACCCTCATATCTTGAGCTTCGAACGTCCGATTGACGTGCCTTCGACTTTGTTGAATTTATCTAGGTGAGACAGATCTTTTGGAATACTACGCCCAAGGTTTGGACGCTGGTGGAGTACGATCGGGTTGGTTTTGCCTTAAAAACCAACCGGGCCCCTGGGACGAAAAGCCAATAACTCCCAGACCGGGCGTCCGATTGACGCGCCATCTGCGATGTTGAGTTCCTGTTGACGATACAGATCTTTTGGATATATCAACTCTGGACTATGTCTCAGTTGATGTATCAGCCTCTCGGCTCGTGGAGCGGACCCTCACGAGCGAGCTTGTTGTGTGCGGGAACCCTAGAGCGGGCTGCGACTGCTACTGTGACGACCACTATACAGAGATTCTCAGTGGATTCGACAGTGACGACTACAGCACTCAGCGATCCTTTTTGGGTCAGTGCTACCGATCTTGTGTGGGTCCGATCCTGTGTGGGTCAGCGCTCAACAGTCCTATGTGGGCCAGCGCCTACAGGTCCTGTGTGGGCCCGATCCTGTGTGGGTCTTTGCGGGGGTTAGTTACCTATCGATCCTTTGTGGGTCAGATCCTTTGTGGGTCATTGCGGGGGTTAGTACCTATCGATCCTTTATGGATCTGACGACTTAGATAGATCAGTGATCATCTCTATCGTCATTCGAAGAAGTATACCTGTGTGAGCTGAATCATGTTTACTCTCCTTTGTGGATTGTGTTATTCTATCCTACGTGGATTACATTTTTCTTTCCTTTGTGGATTGTGTTGTGCTATCCTATGTGGATTTAGGTTTTTCTTTCGGATGTTAGATCCGAGTGAGAATTGATGACTTAGGTATATGTATGGGCATATACCTAAGCCATGTTGGGTGTTATTTCGTGATTGTATCTTTCCTTTGTGGTTTATCCTTTGTGGATTATAGGAGACCTTTGGGGGTCTCGGGGTCCCTACTGAGTAGCTTAGACTCACCCCTGCACGGGCTATGCCCGCACTACATTGTGTTGGTTGCAGATGACGGACAGCGCTGATCGTGGGGGAGGCTTGCGGAGCAGGACAATACCTGGAGGTGGACCACTGGGTTGGACGTACTCGGAGCGGACGGTTGGGCCGAGGAGCTGTGGAGGCTATCTGTACTCACCCTCCAGGTGGGACTTCTAGAGGATGGCTCGACGCTGCAGCTTTTTCTTTCTGTTTCTGTTTTTCCCCTTTTAGTTGTACTTTACAATTGGGCTTGTATTTCCGGCCCCCTTGACTTTTCTGCACTTACTGTTGTACCAGTTTTTACTTAGTGTTTACTTTTTCCACTTGCTTACTCTATGGTGCTTGTTTACTTTACAAAGACAATGCCTTCCCTTTACCGGGGTTTACGCCTTGGTGCTAGTCACCAGCCCCTTGCCTATTGAAGGAGGGCTTGTGGTAGTCATGGCATGGGCCTCGAGGACGGGTCATGACACAAACAACATGATAAATTTCATAAAAACATTTCTTTTTGAATTTTGTAAAACAGAATTTTTTAAAAGGGAATTTTAAAAGAAAAGACCCTTTCAAATATCATATAATTGTAGTGATTCTTAATAGAGTTGAAAGAAAATTTATATTTACTATAACTACATAAAATTAATGATAATATAAACAAAATTCATCACACAAAAAAAATTAATCCTACATAAATAATGAAGTATAATGTTTACCCAAAGGGTGGAAATCAGGTTAAAAATTCCCTTACATCAGGTTTGTATTACTTCAAACTCATTTAAAAATCATGTATAATGATTAAAATAGTATTATTAATATCATAAAGAAACATATTTATTTTTATAATACCTTATATGATCATGGAATTACATCATTTCTCCCTTTAATTGTTAGTATTTTGTTCTCCATTATTTTGGGTGTGTTCTTTACATGATTTCCATGATCAGTTCATGATGGATATTCTTTTCGATTGGAAGTGGAACATTATAATAGGGATGGATAGGTATTTAAATATTTTTAGAACAAATTTTTTTACCATTTAACATTTTTAATTCTTACATGATGATGATTCATAAGTTAAAACATTACTGATATTTGTTTAGGTTATTTTGGATATTCTTCGATCATAATGATCTCATTTTGTTTAATAAATTAATAACATATGTAAAAAATGATTCAAGAACCTTATATAAGATATAATACAGAAATTATAAATTTTTTCAACCGTAAAAATTCATTCATGACCAGTCACGATGGAATTAAAAGAAATTGAAATAACACCATCCACGATGTCAGTAAATTGACACATCACGGACGGTGTTTTAATATCTTGAATAAGTGGGAGAAGAGAAGAATTATAATGTAAAATATTACATAAACATGTTAAAATCCTTAATATGTAAGATACTGGATCATTCATGCCTCTTGGATAAGGGTAGGTGAGGAAGGAAGAAAATTAGAAAAGAAAAAGAAAAGAAAAGAAGGAATAAAAAAGAGGATGTTTACCTCTTGATCTATTTTCCTTGAAATTCCACTTAATACCTTTCGTTTTGGCCTTCTAGTGAGTCTAGAAGCTCTAGAATGTAGGGGAGATACTTGGGAGTAATAATGGGAAGAACATAGGTATTTCTCAAGGCTTGAGAGGTGTGGGAGGAAGAGGGGAATGAGGGTGGTATTTGTAGTGGAGGAGAGGAGGTATTTTTCAACATATTAATCATTATTATAATATTTTTTCTGAATACTTTTAATATTATTCATTCAAATGACCAAAAATAGTAATAAAAAATTTTGAGTTCAAACTATGTGGGATTAAATTACTAATTATGTCATAAATTGTGTATTTAATTGATAATTTGAATATACTATATTTTACTGTATTTCACTATTCCTCAAAAATTCAATAATTTCAAAAAAATCCAAAACATTTACCCAAAACATTTTTCAACGTGTAGAATTATAAAATTAACTCAATTTTTTTAAAAATAGTTTTCAAAATATTATTAATTTAATTTTTAAATTCAATCATAATTTATTCAAAAATAACAATTTCAAATCCAAAACTCATTTTTAACACCTTGAAAAATTATTCAAGTTGATATTATCTTTAATACTTATGAAAATAAAATAATGATTAAAATTAATATTCATTAGGATCATATTACTATTCATAAGGGTTCATACCTTTCACAAACAAAACAAGTTGGTCCTATCAGACTCCAAATAACCTACTGATCATAATTATAGATGACTATTTTTTGAAATTCAAAACATAAAAGTGTAAAAATTATGATTAATGGATAATTATAAATATATAATTTAAAAAATATTGATGGATTTCAATTTATTTTTAAATCCTTAGGGTGTTATAATACAATATGATAATCTCATGACGGATGAATACTAATATTTTGGTTATTTGTTTACATTGTTTAATGACATTATCTGCACTATCACATAACTTGGTGAAATGTTAGAACATTCTACTATTTTTTAAGAGATCTTGAGGATCCTCCATCACATGATTTATGCTATCATTTCCTCATTGTAAGATAGTGATCGATAAATAGAATCTCTATATGATATTAATAGCACACTCATTACTTATTAAATGATAAGGGAAACAGTTATGGATGGGAAAAACAAAATTGATAAAGAAATTAATTTCAAGGATTCCATGAAGGAAAAGTCAAAGAATATTATTTTTAAAGAAGATGATAGTGAATCTGATTCCAAAAATGAGTTATGTAAAAATCATTATGATTTCTTATCCTTACTTTCTAAAAACGTAAAATGATGAAAAGCTAAATAAAAATGGAAACATCCCTAGAAATTTTTTGATTATGGATTCATTGAGTATTTTTTTCCTTAATTGTCCTTGAATAAGTAAAGAAGAGGAAATTGAATAAGACAATAGAATATAAAAAAGATCACGGTAGAAAGAGGGTTATATTATGAACTATTATTCCGTAAGAATTTATATAAAATTATCAAAATCCAAAAAGAGAAGCTTTACATATAAAGATGTTGATGAAGAAGATATTAAGGATGAATCTAAAAATTCTATTAAGATAGATTAAAATTATTCGAATAAAATAATTAACAATGAATATTTTTGAAGTAAAATTTTTCAAGAAAATGAAACATCTATATAATTTCATATGAAATATGGATTAAAATCATGTTTTAGGGAGATTGGGAGTATTTATAAAGAAATAAAAACGTTGAAAAGTCAATACTCTTCAATAAATAATCTGGAAGGTTTTACTAATGAGAATGTTAGTTATCCAAAATATATTAGTTATTAAAATAAATCTTTTGAGAAATATAATAATTGTAATCAACATCTAGAAGTGAAGTTGATGGAAAGAGAAAAAATAGTTTGAACTTTTCCAATAAAAACAGTACAAAGATGAATAAAGGGTTAAAATTTTCAAGAATTTTATTTATGATCTTGGTGAAAGATCATATTATGGTAAACTTGAGAAGGATCAAAATTTAACTTTGAAGTTAAACTATAAAGATGAAATTTATTTTGAGAATGTGAAAGATAGGAATGTCATGTATGTGGTTAAGAAAAAAAGTTAGGAAGTTAGATGTTTCTAAATTTTAGGAATTCTAAATAGTTTCTACTACATTTGGTTTCAAAAACTCTGAAAAGAATAACAAGATAAATATGATGATTTTTCTTGATAATATAATTTTTGGTCATGCATAATGTTATGATAATAAGGTTTCTAAGAAACATTCTCACAACTCTAGTTATTATAGAACTTTTGATGGTAAATATTCTTTATATGGATACTAATTGAGTTTTTATGGATAGGTATATAGAAAATCTATGTTATTTTAACCAAAAAATTACTACTATTAAAAAAATTACAAAAGGAAAAACTTTGATGGGGAGTCAATCCTGTGAAAGGAAGAAGTCTGGGATGGATGTTTTGAAGAAACTTGAGAAGGTTGTTGTGAACACTGACAATATGTTCCAACCATTTAAACTATTTGTGAAGGTTGTGAATGTCCAGGACACCTTAAAAATGATGTCTTTCTTGTTTCCATCACAAAAATATTATTTTAATAATTCTCAAAATCCAGAGGTTGAGAGTGATAATGGGAAATTAATGTCTCTTGTTATTTAAAATGATATCAATAAAATAAAAGTAGAATGTCCTTGGATTCTAGATTGTGGGTGTTATTACCAAATTTCAAGAGTCATAAATATTATCAATAATGTGAAATATTTAAAATATGGAATTGTATCATTTGGGAATGTTGAATCACTCAGAATTAAAGGTGTTAGATTATCCAATATTGAGGAAGAGAATTTAAACACCAAAATACCTTATTTGTTGATGGAGTGAAAAAAAGTATCTCAGTGTTTCATAACATTGTGATAAATGTTTAAAATTTATTTTAAGAAAATATAGATATTTTAAGCTGAGGAATATGGATTGAGAGTTTCAAGAAGCCAACATACAAAAGGAAACTAATTATAAGACGGTGAGGCACAAAACCTTTTTATTTGATTTTTATAGAAGAGAATTAGTTGGGGAATAAAAGCCTAGGAAATATGTGTAAGAGAAATATAATAATGTTATGAAATAAATATAGTGTATATAGTATTCTTATTATATACATAAATATATATTGGTGTTGAAATTATTTTTAGAATGAAAATATAGAAAACCCTATGAATTATAAAGTTATCATTTGTTCAAAATGATACCTAGAACTTATTCATCCCACTATTTATGGGACAATGGGAAAAAATCAACCCATGGAGATAATTACATCAATTATTTCATTGATGAAATTACATTCATAATTTGTTTTATATGAAACATATGTAAGATGCTCAAAATGTTTAAATGTTTTAGGAGGAAAGATGATAGGAATATGGGTATTTCATAAAGAATTTTAGCACTAAAAATAGTTGTGAATACAAAAAAGATTAATTAGAATGTTATCTTGAGAGTAAAGGAATTCATCATGAGTTCAATACACCATACCCTTATGAAAATAATAGTGTTTTGGAATGGAATAAAATAAGTCTTGCTGAAATGGGAATAACTATGTTACTTGAAACTGGTATACCACATTACTTTTGGAGGAAAGACATGGGAACTTTTATTTTTATTCAAATCTAGTGTTTATATAGACCATGTTTATATATTACTCTATAAAAAATTTTCGAAGAAAATCTATTCTTGAAACACTTAATAGTTTTTGGGAGTCCATGTAATAAATATAACAAAGGTGGAAACCATGGAATTTTTGAAGAAATAGGTGAAGGGGGAAACTTTCATGGATATGCTTTAGATGAAAAAGGATATAGATGTTACAAAAAATTCAAGAATAATTATTTAATCTATTTATGTGAAATTGTTTTAAAAATGCGAGGAAAATAAATAGACTCATACTGATAATAATGATAGAAAATATGGAAGAATTTTTATTAAGGATACTGATAAATATGCAGACAATATTAATCCTACTAATAAAGAGTAATCATACTCATCTATTTATAGTGTTGAGGAAAAATATCAAAAATATCATCTTAAGATGAGAAAGAAAGTGGAAGCTGAAAAAAATATTAGTGATCATCATCAAAGGGATCAAACAATGAGAACAATTTCACATACGTATTGGTAATGAAATGTTGAGATGAAAAATGTTAATGAAGATTCTGAGCATCTCAAATGGTGTAAGGATATGAACGAAGAGCTTGATCTAATTAAAAATAATGATATGTGTGCTCTCATACCTAATCCATATAAAAAAATTATTCTTTGTAGAGAATTGTTTTTCTATAAAAAGATTCATGAAGATGGTGAAGTGATGAGGAAAAAAGAATGATTAGAGTTAATCGTATACTTACAAATTTAAGGATTAGATATTTATGAGGCTTTTCCTCTAGTGGTGTGGTTAAAAAATTGGAATGTTATTCTATACTATTTTGTAAAGAAGTTTTTTTATTAAATGGATGTAAAATCATAATTTTTTAATGATTATCTTGATGAGGAAGTTAATATCAAACAACCTTTGGCTTTATAGTAGGGATGATGAAAGATACTTGTTCAAGATGATCAAATCCTTTTATAGACTAAATAAATCTCCAATATAATAGCATTCCAAATTATATATTTTCAAAATAATGATGATTTTATCTAATGGAAGAGTTGATAGAAATATTTACATCAAATGAAGTCAAAAATTTTCCATTATTGTAATTTTTTATGTTATTGATATTATCTTTTAGGGGAATGGTGATTGTACTTGTGAATGAATTGATGAAGAGATGAAAATATTTTTTGGGATGTCCATGCTATGTGAAATGAAATATTCTATTTGGATACAAATCATACTGAAGAATAAATAAACTTATTTTTCCATTGAATATTATGATATATATCTTTTTAAATAGACCACTATTGAAAATTCAAAACCTTTATCTACTTTGATTTTAGAGGTAAACAATTTTAAACTTTTTTGAGAAGGTAATGAAGCTGATTACAAAAAGTTTTAGAAGTTGATAGGAATTGTTTTTGTATATAACTACCTCAAGACCCGACACTGTTTATATTGTCACCTTATATGAAATATATTGGAATTATCCAAAAGAAACAGTTTTTTGGGTAGAAAATAATTCTCAAATATATCAAAGGAATATAAAATTTCAGAATCAAGTATGATAGCTCATGAATTATTGAATTGTATAGATATTCGTATGGTATTGGGCATGAAATGTAGATTATAGAAGATCCACATCTAGTGGTGTTTTATTTCTCGATAAATATTGTGTTAGACGGAATAAAAATAAATATAATTCAGCAGATTTTAGAATAATTGATAATGAGTATGTTGGTGCCACTAAATATGCTACCCATCATATGTGAATGATGACACGGTGAGAATACATGATTGTATACGTGATTTTACCCTTTCTATTAGTTTTTGACAATCAAAGTGAAATCAACCATACCATAAATATAATACCATATTTGTGTTTAAAACATATTGATATTAAATTTTATTTCACCATAGTGCATGTGGAGGAGAATTAATTAAAACTAGAGTATATTCCTACATTATAAAAAATTTGATAACATTTCTGTAAAATGTTTTCCCTATGGAATATTTTTCTAAATTAAGACTGAACATGGGTGTGCAACATCTTTCTCATCATGTTTGAGGCATGTGTTTTCCCTAATCTCTTATTTTATTAGGAAAATAGTGTTAAAGTGGGAGGAATGTTTCATAAATATTTCCATTTTTATGTTCCAAACCATTTACCAAATCACGTAAAAGGGTTAGATGTGGGTATGGTTTGAATCTAGAATTGTAAATGTGTAAACTATTCTAACTATTTATTGCAGTTATTATAAGAAACTTTTTTTATTCAGGAAGGTGGGAGATATGAAGAATAGTTAAAGAGGTTTCCATAATCACTAATTTTGTAAACCAGAATTTTTTGTCAATAATTATTGTTTCCTACAATTAGCTAGTGAAAGTTGCTATCGTGGTTGCTTTTAAATGATATAAGATTGTTGAGTACTTAGGTGCAGCAGAGTGGCTGACCAAGGTTGTCTCTCAAAGGAGGAAATAAATTTAATCAAATAATAAAGGTATTTTGAAAATAAAGTAAAAGGAAAATAAGAATACTAATTAAAAGTTTGGGGTTTTTTTATCATTTATAAATCATGAAGAAGTTTAATGGAAGAAGATTGTATTTTTTTTAAATGAAGTTCGATTAAAATGACACCATAAGAAGAAGTTTTTTTAGAAAATATTTTAAAGGAGTAATAGATATAACTATACATCTTTACTCAATTATTCTTATTTATCATTTAAGTTAACATCCATTTAATTATAATCCTGTAATGTTTTATCCCTCGAACCCTATGGAAGTTAACTTAACCACAATGATGAAATTACATAAACTCGATGTTAGCTTGAGAACATGCAATCATAGCACCATTCTTTGATTGATGTTCTTAGGTTATCTTATCATTAGTGATTAATTAGATAACATATCAACTTTTTAAATGAGGATTAATTTATTTTATGGATTATATTAGAACAATAATATTTTTCTCTTATGTTCTTGTATTACCGATTAAGATATCACTCTCACAATTTACTCTAATCTCTACCTCACGTGTTTTTATGTCCATTGTTTTATTGCATGATTAGTTTCTTTAAAATTAAAGAAAACAATTAATTGATCATATTATGTAAATTACGCTAGCTCGTTGATTAAAAATAAATTAATAAATAAGGTTAGAGGTAGATCGATTTCTAAAAATAACTACTCTTCTAGGGGTGGTGTAGTCATCGTAGAAACGTTTTGCATGTGCAATGGTTTAGAAAGGGTAGAACCCAATATCATTTCTACTTGTGATTCCATACCAACAAGGAAGATTAATAGAAGAAGAAATGTGAACAAAACAAAATAAAATAGAAGAAATATAATAAGAACAAATATGTTTATTATGAAAAAACAAACAATTCAACATGAGGAAGAAGAATAAGACTTCGACGAAGGGATCCTTGATTCATGAGCTACCCTTATCTAATTGCGTGGATAATTGGAGTGAAACCACTTCTCATCTGACCTAAAAATATTAATGAATGTCCCCAACCACACTAAATGAGAAAAACACCAATTTATTGATTGGTGGGGAGGCTAGGATTAAATAGGTTTCAATTGGGAATTGGGAAATTCAGACAAATAAATTAATCCAACTTGCACCACCTGTTTGACTACCAAAAAACGTGAATAAGTTTTCATTCTTGAAGAATTATTTGTGTGAAAAAAAATTCCTCGATCTCCAATCAAAATTTGTGCCTCATTCATGCATGGATGAAGAAGTTATGGCCTATATATAAACCCAATGTCAAATTTGGTGAGTCCAGCCCAACTTTGACTTAATAGACCATTTTCTCCAACCAAATACCTCATTTAGCTCTAATCTCCTAAATTAAAGTTTTATCCAATTATTTAGGGAACATATTTAAAAAATTTATGTTTAGTTAATACATATTAAAATATTTATGTTTGAAATTCCATAGTTAACTTTAAAAGGGAAAAACTGGAATATTCATTTAATTTTCAGAAGAATTATCTAATCCCAAAAATTTTATAAATGAACACATTTAACACAATTTTAGGAAATTTTATAAATTATTATCAATACAATTTTCAATAAAAATGTTTTTTATCAACTCTCCCACACTTACCCTTTTGCACTCCTGGAAAAAACCTCTTATCATGTATTCGAAAAAAAATTGTGAAAAGATATGAATATTCAAATTTCTCAATCCACAGTGAAAATATAGGAAATGTAAGAATCCCATCAAGAGTCAATATCAATAAATTTTAAATTCATTGTCTTATAAATTGTGTCACAAAAATATATAGTGAGATTTATAACACTAATCATAGTTAAATAATTCATGGGTCTAACATACCACTAATTCTCCACTTATTTGTGTGCCAACCATTCCAAGCTCATAAATCCACCCATTATTGAGTATATTCATGTCAAGTAAAACAATTATTATTACCTAGTTTTATTCACTAAACATGTTCTACATTCCTTCGCAATCAAATTTCACTACCCACTCACTTAAGTATTCTCTAATGTCAAGCCTTATGATCCAGACATTGATATCCCCATATGTTGTACATTTCATCACTCCCATCGTTTATTATTTATTTTGGGTTTTATATGTTTCAATGAGAAAAAATCTCACACTCAACTCTCAACCCATGTTAGATCTCCTCACGACACTAATTGTAATAGTTATAACAAGATTGGAGTTCGATGAAGAGTTGTTTTTTATCTGTCCAAGACACAACCCACATATATATATATATATATTTGAGGGTGTACAAAGTCGGATTATAGGTACACACGCATAGGTCAATTCAGTACTGTAATAAAACCGATCAGAAGATAAACAAATGTATAGATCAACCAATGAATTTTTTACCTAACCTTACTATACCATCAATTGATTAGGATATATTTAACAATTCATGGTTAAGTGTAAATTTGTGTAGAGAAATAAATGAAACAATTTACCATGAACAAATATCACAAATAATGATGTCAAAATCTAAAAGGATTTATAATGACACAATCATTTATATCATCGACGTCTTCAATTATTATAAAAATAAACCCTTGATGATGAAATCATACTCATGCTTATAATTCTTAAAATCAATTTTAAAAACATGCATTTTCCATATTTTCCACATGAGAATGTTACATGATATATATTTTTTTGTTTTTTTATTTTATTTGTATTTTAAAATATTTAACCAAAAATATTAATGGAAAATACACAAAAATCCCAGAAATGATAATACTAAATATCGACACCAAAATGTTGTCCCCTCACCCACACATTAAATAATCCATTATCCTCAATATGAACCTATGTGATGATATATGCACATGAAATGTATAATTTTAAATAGGAGAAAGAATATAAAAGTGAAATGGTTTGGAACAGCCTGATTTGATCATGTGATGATTGGGTCATGTGGTTTGATGAAATCCACTACACAAGATGGAAGTCCCTCAATGTATTTCTTCAAAGATTTCCCATTGATAGTAAATCTATTTATAGTGTCATCTTGAGTGATCTCAACTACACCATAAGGAAAAAAATTAGATATAATACTAGTACCTAACCGTCTGGAACACAACTTACTAGGCATTAGCTTTAGACGTAAACTATAGAGAAGGACTTTCTCTACAACATGAAACCCCCTTTGTTCGATAATTATATCATGTGATTCTTTTGATCTTTCCTTATAGATCCTTGAGTTCTCATATGAAGAAAATTGAATCTCCTCAATCTCTTGAATTTTTTTCTTACTTTGGATTCCAGCTTAGGCCAAATCTATGTTGCATTTATTTATAGCCCAATATGATCGATGCTCTACTTCTACCAGGAGATGACATGCTTTCCCAAAAACAATTCTAAATGGGTACTTACCAATGGGTGTCTTAAAAGCTGTACTATTGGCCCAAAACGCATCATCCAAGCGCTTGCTCTAATCCTTCCAATTCGACTGCATGATATTGTCAAAATTTTGTATCAATTCCCGATTTGAAATCTCATCCTGGGAATTTGTTTGGGGGTGGTATGGTGTTGATGTATTGTGTTTCACCCCATACTTCTAAAAGAGGTAATCCAAATTACAATTACAAAAGTGTGTCCCTTGGTCACTAATGATGGCCTTTGGTCCTCCAAACCTACAAAAAAAAGCTGTATTGTGAAAAACTCTACAACAACATGAGAATCATCAGTCATGGTGGATTTAGACTCCACCCATTTTATCAAATAATCAACAGCAACCAAAATATATTGGAAACCAAATGAACTAGGAAAATTACACATAAAATCATTTCCCCATACACTAAAAATATCACAAAAAATATGGGTTGTTGGGGCATCTCATGTCTCCTATAAATATTACCAATTTGTTGGATACATGAGCACTACTTAAAAAACACATGAGAATAATGGAATAAAAAAGGAAAATACAATCCAGAATCTAAAAAATTCCTAGCTGTTGGTTGGGGTCCAAAGTTTCCACCAAAATCAATTATATGACAAAATTAAAGAATAGACACAAACTCATGATCAGGAACACACCTACTAATAACATGGTCACTAAACATGCTCCATAAGTAGAGATTATCCCACACATTAAATCTAGACTCACACTTTATCTTTTTGACTTGATGTTTATTTAAATTTATATGGATTTAAGAGGAAACAAATTAGTTTACTAAATCAGAATACCAAGGATGCGTACCTAAGATTGAATAAAGATGATCATTAGGGAAAGTGTCCTAAAGTGGTACTTGGTCCAAGGTGTCATCCTTTAGTCTGTGAGTAATCCTACTCATGTGGTCCACCCTGAGGTTTTATGACCCTTTCATTTCCTTTATCTCTATGTAAAATCCATGAAGAATGAGCATCCATCAGATTAGCCTGGGCTTTTTAAATGTTTTCTTCAAGAGGTTCCTCAGAGCTGCACTGTAATAAAAAACAACTACTTTAAAACCCAATAAATGTTAACAGAATTAATCTGAAGCAAATATAACAATAAAAAACTTCTTTTAAGTGGTATTTTAGTTTGATTGGGCCGAATCTAATGTCTTTAATGTATATTAAATGACATATGAATGTCCTTCAACCTTCTAAGATAAGAATGTTCTAACCGTGGAATTAGAGGCATCATACATATGTTCAAAAGGAAGTTCCCCCATGGTGGCTGTATGATCAGTGGAGTGGTCATACACTTCTTTTTCTCATTAATGGAATTCCTGCAAGAATCCTTAAATGAAAAATCAGAATCCATTTGAATTAATCATGACATAGGAAGTGCATTCTTACAAAAATATTTGATGAATAACTGATAAAATTCATAATTCCCTAAGAAATATCTTACATCATGCACATATAAAGGATATTGTAAAAAATAAATAATATCTACCTTAGATCTATCAAACTCTATCCCATGTTTTGACACTACATTCCCTATGAAAATTCCATGCTCTACCATAAAATGAAAATTTTCAATGTTTAATACCAAATTCTTCTCAATACAATGATTCAAAAGATTTCCCAAACTAGAGATACAATCATCAAGTGAAGACCCATATATTGTAAAATCGTCAATAAATACCTCCATTAAGGTCTCAATAAAATTAGAAAAAAATAATCATCATGCATCTCTTGAAGGTTCCTGTGGCACTGCAAAGTTCAAATGGAATACTCCGGTAGGAAAATGTGTTGAAGGGATCGATGAATGTAGTCTTATCCCGATCCTCTAGAGCTACAAGAATAGGAAAGAATCCAGAAAATCCATCCAAGAAACTAAAATCTGTCTTCCTAGCCAGTCTCTCAAACATTTTATCAATAAATGGGAGGGGGAAATGGTCCTCTCTAGTATATTGATTTAGTTTCCTATAATCTATACACACATGCCCACTATTTTGTACCCTCATTGGAACTAACTCATCTTTTTCATTTATAACAATAGTAACAACACATTTCTTAGGAACAACTTGAATAGGACTCACCCACCGGGAATCTGAAATGGGACAAATTATTCCTTCCTAAATCAATTTTTAAACCTATTTTTAAAAACGTCTAGAATGGTTGTATTGATTCTCCTTTATGAATGCCTAACTGATTTAGCCCCATCCTCCAAAATAATCCTATGCAAGAAAATGGAGGGGATAATACCAAATATGTCGTCCATGGTCCAACTTATTTCCCTCATGTTCTCCCTCAAAAGATTCAAAATATTTTCTTCATGTTCAAATGGAAGATTATTATCAATTCTAACAGGTAATATCTATCCACTTAACAAGTATGAGTATTTGAGATTTGGTGGAAAAGTCTTGAGTTCCAATGAAGGGGTAGATGTATGGATGGAGAGATTGAATGAAACGAAATATCTATACATATAACATCAATATCAGAATAACCATTATCAAAATTAGAGAATAGTTCATCAAATCCATCATCATACTCGACAACCGTGTCATAATCAAATTTAACATGATCAAAACCAAAATATGTATCCATTTCAAAATTAAATCTATGAGAGTCATTTGTATTTTATACAAGTGTGGAAGTAATCTTAGGCATTAAACTAAAACCAATACTCATAATCTACCAATGCATAGGAAAATAAAATTCCATTGTGTATTTATATGGTGGATCAAAATGGGAGATAAAAAAACTAGAATGGTCCTATGAGGTGTACTTCATGGAGTAAATAACATTAAATATTACAACTTCATGTCCACACTCCCTGGAAAGTGTACCCTCATTGACATTTATGATAGTTTTTGTAATTTTGAGGAAGGGCCTACCTAAGATAATGGGATCATGAGATAATACCTAATCATCCTCTATTTTAAGCACATATAATTATTCTAGAAAGATCTTGTCTCTAACCTAGAAAAGTACATCCTCAAGGACTCATATTGGATATTCTGTAGCTTTATACACCAACAACACCACCACTCTCATCAGTTTATACTCACCAACTTGAAAAGAATAAAATACAAAGTGAGGCATCACATTTTTGGAAGCTCCTAAATCACAAAGGGAATCATAAAATTGAAACTCCCCTATGGTTCATGGGATGGTGAATGTCCCTAGATCCATTCACATTGTAATAATTGCTATAGTCATTGTAATGAGTGTTGACACATTCCATCAAAGATTTTCCCACTCATTTCCCTTGATCCCTCTTCAATTGGTAAAATGTTATTTTAAACATTTGACATACTATGGGATTTTCTTAATCTCTTAATGTAAAGGGATGTTGATCTCCACACGATTGAATGTATCCAAAACATCATTTTTGAATCGCCTCTTCATCAATATTTTGGGTTTGAACTACTCTATTTTGAAAAGGAAGGGTTTTAAGAGGAATCTAATCAATATTTTTCATACATTTATCTTTCTTCTTGGGTTGATCATCAATAGGTATGGAATGGTGATTTTCTGGAGTTAAGGTGAATCCCGGAGGAACGATGGGTGTAGATATATAGTTGTTTGCTTCCCACTTCTCAATGTGATAGCACTGACATTCCCCTTGGGATGTGGAGTTGGTTGGAAAGGTAGATTTCTATAATTATTACTTACCAATTCATGGAGGGAAGTGGAAATCTGGTTCATTTGAGTCTTCAACTCCCTCATATCAAATCCTTGACCCTTCTACTCATTCAATTGATTAAGAACAATTTGTTTCAAAAGATCATCGTTTTATAATCTACATAGGTTTGGGGATTTCCTCATTGTTTATTATATGATTCTTGAGCTTCAAATTTACTTTGGGGTTGTTGGAAACCCTATTGGTAAGGTTGAGGCTACTGAACATATTTTTGAAAAGGGGGAATTTTTTGTTTTCCAGAGCCATACCTCTTGTCTGATTGATCCTTCCACCCTTGGTTGTATATTGGGGAAAAGGAATCAAGGATAATTTGGGGATATGGTTGTTGTTACTACTGATATGGTCTCCTAGGAAACAATGCTTTACAATCTTATGTTTCTTATAGTTGGGGACAATAGTCTATTGGGTGGCTTGTCATAGTGAAAATTTCATAAGGCCTTGAAGGAGGGAGTTGGGATGTATTTTTACCCAAACCAATATTATGTACTCCCGTGACATTTAGTGTACCTCGATCACAAACTTTTTGGCAGTTTTTTCCATTTTGTCCAACAATACACATGAAACTACTAGTTTCTTATCCACTAATGATTCTCTAGACACAACATCCCCCATGATCCTTTCCATATGTGTGAGTCTTTCATAGGTGTATTGGATAAGGAATTTCTCACTGATTTGGTGATGTGGTCATATTACGCATGACTTCATGGATCACTCCCAGTACTAATACATTGAATCTCCTTGGCCTTGATTGATCCCAAAGATCTCTTTTCAAATGGATGTGGTCCATGGTTCTTTAAACAAATATCTGCAAGAAAAGGTGTTTCAAATAGTTCCAAAAAGTTACATCTTTAGGTTTCAAATAATACATCCCGTCTTTTGCAACTCCATCAAGTGAAAATGGGAATTCTCATAGATTTATTTGATCATCAGGTACATTTCTTGGTTTCAGGGTCAAAAAAACCACATTAAATTCTATAAGGTGTTTATTGGGATCCTCAGCTGAGAGGCCGAGTAATTTTGGAAGTAGTTGAATTAACCTAGATTTCAGTTCAAAGTCTGATTCATGATTTGGGTAAGCAATGAAAATTAGTTGATAATTAATATCAGGTGAATTTAATTATCAAATGGTTATATTAAGTTGGTTTCCATTATTATCATCCATTTATAACTATTTTTTGTTTAATTTTTAATTATTTACAATTTTAATGTACTGGGAGTGGAGGAATTTTCCACCTAGTATAATTTTGAAAATTCCCGTAGACTATGAATGTCTAATTCGATCCCGAAGGCTATGTTTAGTCTCAGGGTCAAGATCTAAAAGATCCTCAGGATTATTTCTATTAATAAATCAAATAAAAATGAAAATAATGAAAGTGGACCAAAGTAAAATAAAAAAGTGAAGTTTGAGTTGATGGTCCAAAAATAAGAAGAAGAAAAGAAAAGAAGATGAAACAATTCAGATTGGGTAAAGAAGAAAGAAAAAAGAGAAGAAGAGAATAAAATTTAAAATAAATTAAGTACCTCTAATTGGTTGAAATAATTACTTACCTCCCCAAAAAAGGCTCCAATTTTAAAGGCGCTATCGAGGGCTCTTTCAAATGATATGTGATTGTTTAGTACTTAGGTGCATCAGAGTGGGTGATCAAGGTCGTATCTCAATAGAGGAAGTAAATTTAACAAAATATTAAAGATTTTGAAAATAAAATTAATGGAAAATAATAATACTAATTAAAATGATGTGGGTTTTTTATCATTTATAAATCTAGAATAAGTTTTCTCGAAGAATATTGAAATTTTTTGTTTTTATTTTTGAAATGAAGTTCAATTAAAATGACACAAGAAGAAGATGTTTTTTTTAATATTTAAAAGGAATAATTGATATAACTCTACCTCATCACTCAAATATTTTTAATTATAATTTAAATTAACATCAAATTTATTATAATCCCCTAATTTTTTATCCCTCGAACCATACGAGATCTAACTTAACTAGAAAGATGAAATTACTTTAACACTAGGCTAGTTTTGGAACATGCAATTACAACACCCTACATTGATTGATGTTCTTAGGTTAGATTTTGGTAAGTGATTAATTATAAACATACCCAATATGTAAATGAGGATTAATTGGGTTTAGGTATTATAATTTGACTCTAGAAATTTATCCCTTGTGGTCTTGTATTACCAATTAAGATCACACTCTCACAATTTACACGAATCTTGACCTCACTTGTTTTTGTGTCAATTGTTCAACTTCTTTCTTAGTTTCATTTAAATTTATAAAATCATTTAATAGATCATATTAAATGAATTAAATTAGCTCATTTATTCAAAATAAATTAATGAAGAAAGTTATAGGTAGATCAAATTTTAAGAATAACTACTCTTCTATGGGCGGTGTAGTCATCGTAGAAATGTTTACCATGTGCAAAGGTTTAGAAAGGATAGAACCCAATATCATTTCTACTCTTGAATCCAAACTAATTAGGATGATTAAAAGAAAAATAAATTTGAACAAAACCTAAGAAAACATAATAAATAAAATAAAAACAAATAAGTTTATTTTGAAAACAAAAACATTACAACATAAGGAAGAACAAGAAGGCTTTGACGAAGGAATCCATGCTTCAAGAGACACCCTTATAGAATTACCTGGAGAATTGGAGAGAAACAACTTCTCCTATGCCTTAAAATTTATAATATAGGTCATCAACCCCTCAAAATGAGAAAAACACCAATTTATAGAGTGTAGGGGAGGCTAGGTTTAAGAGGTTTCAAGTGTGAATGGTGAAATTCGTCCAAACAAATTAATGAAAATTGCACCACATGTTTGACCAAAAAAATGTGTGAATCAGCTATACATATAGAAGGATGATTTGTGAGAAATTTATTCCTAGATATCCTCTCAAAAACTGGTCCTAATCCATGCACTAATTATGAATTAATGTCCCACATAAAGAACCAATGTGCAATCGGAAGAGTCCAGCCAACTTTGAATTAATGGCCCATTTGCACCAACCAAATACACGATTCAACTCCAATGTCCTAAATGAAAGTTGTATCCCATTATGTTAGGAACATATTTAGATAATTTTATGTTCGAATATTATATTTCAAAATATTTATGTCTAAAATTATAAAGTTAATTTTAAAGGATAAAACTATAATTTTCATCAAATTTTCAAATGAATGATCTAATACCAAATATTTCGTAAATGAACACATTTTCCAGAATGTGAGGAAATTATATAATTTATTATAAATAAATTATTAAATTAAAATGTGTTTCATAAATTACCTCACATATCCTCATAAGTTTTGATAAGTGATCCATAACTTGAGGTTACAAAGTTTAGTGATTTATAATCATTGGTTGAAAATAAAATCCAAAGGGGGTATTATTAAAACCATGATGACAAAGAAGATGATAAAAATCATAAATGTAATCAGGTGTTGTATTATTTTTCAATGAATATTAATATGAAGAAAATCACCATAGTTTTTAAAAGAGGTTAATTGGACTAACCATTGTATTTATGAAATTGGATTCACAATTCTTAAGAAAGTCCATCAGATTGAGAAGAATTTTTTTAAAGAAAAGGTTTGTATGACTCATCTTAGATCAGGAATGAAATAATGATCACAATGAGGAATAAAATTAGATTATTCATTAATCCATTGAAAATATGATGATTCTATATTTTTTAAATTTATAAAATTCATTTGATGTTTGAGAAACTTGTGACACAATCTTGATGAATGAAAGGGGGGTCTTCCAATCTTATTGATAGTTGTAAAGAATGAATTTTATGGAAAGGGTGGGAAGTGAAAAAAACAAAATTATAATCTAGATGATGATGAAGATGTTTTTAATGACCCTCAAATTAATGATTAAGTAATTATACAAGTCTGCATTTATAAGAGAAGAATTTTTATGAAGCAAAATATTTCTGATCTCAGTTCATCAGTGTGAAATCACAAGATGTAGAAATGTTTGATGGATAAGAAGTCTGATAAAATTTCAACATGTGAAGATGTTGTTTTCCAGTCAGTCTAATAGAACATGGGATACAAATATTTAGTGTATGAAACTGAGTTCTGAACATTTATTTGTATAGTATTCAGAGAAGGAAAGAAGTTATTAAATTAAAATTATATTGAAATGATCCATTGTACGTTGTGTTATAATGATCTATCATAATATAGCCTAACACCAATTCATATTAGTTTGTATATTTTGTATGTTAAATAAAGAGTTATATTATAAGAATAATGGTTTTCTGGGGAATGTGATTGGACTGATTTAAAAATTGAGAATTGTTTGAAATAATAAATTCAGATAACAGTATAAGTTTCTGGCGACCAATATGATGAAAAAAATTCAAAGATCAATCAATAATATTTTCAATCATTTCATTAATATTTTTTCCCTATTGATAATTTTGTTTTCAATTTGGTAAAGAAGGATATTGATATATTTTTATCAAGAGGGTCATGAGAAAAGAATTAAATGTTGAATGCTTTTATCATTTTGGTTAATTCCATCATAATGGTGGTGACATTTAATATGATTTTCGTTCATCCGTTTGTATGAAGCATCATAATTGAAGAAATGTGTTTTCCATATTATAATAATTTAATGCAGTGAAACACATTGGGGAATCTTTTTTCTTTATTTTAATGAAAAATATTTATTGATATGATTAGTTATTGTTTTTTGTTACACAAATTTTCAATTGGTGTAAAGTTTTAGCATCGAGAAACATAATAATGAATCCATGATCTTAATAATAATATGAAAATAAGAATGCGGTATTGGAATAAGACTAGATAGTGTATGAATTTCTAATTAATGTTGAATTTGTGGGAATATTCAATATGTTTTTAGATTAGTGGAGAAGCATTGAAGAAGTCAAATATGTATATGAAATTCATTAGAAATATATATTTTAGAAAATTTGGTTGAGTGGGAAAACATTTCAGAATCGCACCCAAATCAAAACTTGATATCCTATAAAAGGAAAAAGTACTTAATACTTTTCTAACACAAGTACATCTCATAAAAGAAGTGTTATATACTCTTAATTTATATGGAGAAGATGTTTTTGAATCATGGTTACTTGATGAATGTTTTTTGGAAAGAAGAATAAATGAGAAGTGATAAGATAATATTAATTTAATTTTTGTATTGGGAATAATTATCAGATTGTTAGAATAATTTTTAGATTTCTATACTGAGGCATAAGAATTTAAAAATTGATTCAGCGGTATTCAAGAAGAATAGTATTTCCATATTGAGAAAACATACATGGGAATCAGAGTACATAATCGGTCTTGCTGTCATTAATAATTATAGAAGAAGTTATTGCATACAATTGGGTAATAATGTAAAGAATTTTTTTAAAGAAAATATTTTTGAATGTTGATCAAGGCAGCACAGTAACTATAAGGCCCCAACCATAAACCTTACTTAATCTTGAGTTATTACAAGATTGCACATTGAGGATCTTTTTAGGTTTAGAGTTTTAGAGAATTAGATCATGAAACTTGCATTACATTCCACATTTAAACAAAGTGGTTATATAAAAGACAGTATTCATTCTTCCCATCAACGTAAACATATTTAAAATAAAACATGGATTCTTTCTTGACATATCTTTGACACTATCATCACATCTTGTACCTTTCCCTTGACCTGTGAAAAAAATTTCAAAAACTGGGGATGAGCATAAAAAGCTCCGTAAGGGTTATAAAAATATTAAAAAGGAAACATGAGTTCATATATACATAAGAATGAAATCATACATTACCCATAAAACATAGGCACTTTAACATACCTCATCAAACCATGAATAAATCATAGAAATCATAAGACATAAAGGTAACTTGAGGTATTCATAACTTTCTTATGTAGGGAGTAACCCTCTTGGTTACATTTGAAATACCCATCATAGTATATTCCCTAAATCTCTTCAGAGAAACCTTAACGTTTCACTCCTTCGTGTTACCCAATGCATTGGAGAGCTATATCGGGATCACCCGCCCTTAGTTTATCACTGGACCACCCGTTTTCATAAAAATGCCCAAGAACCATAACATAAACGTATCACATAAAACATGCATAATGGAAACATAACATTTTCACATTTCAATCACAATATAACATTTTAGTATATTGAAATAATGAATCCGTTCAAAAAGAAACCATTTCCAAAACCATTTAAAACATTTAATAAGGATATTTTTGAATCAAAGTGTCCCATACCACCTTGAAGCTTTTAACATTTTAAACCATTAATATCCATATAAATAAATCATTAAACCCATTTTGAAAACATGGATACTAATAAGAACAAATCATTAAAACATTTAAAGCGATATTTTGGTTAAAGGGTTTTTACCAAAATTAGAGACACTTGAATAAAATAATTAAGGAAAAAAATTTAATCAGAACTTTATAATATCAGGAGAATAAATGGATTCATGATATAATATTCCAAAGGACAGTATATACACCATATAAGAGTGAATTGGTGCATAACAACAATGAAGGCTCAATGGGGATGTAAAATGTGATGAAATACCTTATAAAGAAGGTATCCTTAAATTAAGGATAAATCAATCTCAAAATTATGTGTGACAAATATAAATACACCCAATATAAGTGGATATTAAGTGTGAAACAATAAAAGGTCATTCACACATATTCAAAGGATTACATATTCAAAAACTACATGTTCAACCCAAAGAAATCGAAATTGGGTTAAGAAGTTCCCTTGACAGCCTAATGGCGTCACATAAAAAGGAGTTGATGAGAGATAAAAAGTGTATCTCATCACTTGGACATAAAATTTACATCAATAAGTATATATGAGAACATATCCCAACATAACAATATGTCAATTAAAAGACCCAACAAAATAAGTCTTTTAAAAAAGAGGGTGAAAGGTTCCCTTACTGACTTGGGTATCTTTCAAAACATACACCCCATGAAAGAAGGACGATAAATCATTGATGTAAATAATCATAAACGAAAGTATATTACACAAGAGTAAAATAATGGACAGTACATACACCACTCAAAGGAAATTGTGGCAAATGTAGCATAAATCTCACGGGAATAAAAGTGAGATGAAAAATCCCTTACGAAAACTCGGCAGCCTAACGGCGCCACATAAAACATCCAAAATGGATTGATGAGAGGAAATAGGGTCTCTCTTCATATGAACCTAATAAGTACAGTAGGATTAATATAAAATAACATCCCAATCATATGAAAGATGAGTTTAAAAGGAATGACATAAAAGAGTGTACTTAATAAGAAAGAGAGGTGTAGGATCCCTTACCTCGGGTCCGACTTGACTCGATCGTTCTTTAAAGTCCTGAATAATAAACTTGAGTTACTTTCTACTTGTTTAAGAACCTTTTTCAAGTTAATTATTACTTTTATATCACTTATTTCCATGTCATGAACACTATGTAATTATTTAAGTTAATAACGGTAGTTTTAACGATCATTGGTACTTGAGTAAAAAATAACCCCTTTATAATTACACGTTGTTCATGTATCCATTATATCCAGAATGGTATTCATGATTTAGATATCATATATGTCATATATATCCAGTACATGCATGCATTTATAATATTACATAATCATTTAGAGGTAATAAATGAAATGCACCATTCATGGAGACGGTAAGCCGTACGTACGCATGAATGCTACTTTCATTTCTATTTCGTATTTTATAGAATGGAAGAATAATTATGTAAAGGTATATTATAATTCCAGTATAATATCATATATAATATCATATCTCCATCCTTTATACGTCCCACATATGGTATTTAATGAATCAAATCACTTTGAGGGGGCGGTAGTCCGCACTTTCATTAAATGAAGATATCGCGTTTACCCATAATGGAAACCATAAAGGTATGCCCAAAAAGAAAAAAAAACAGAAGCTTAAGGAAAACATAAACATATTATATATCATATATAAATATAGTGTCATCTTAATGGCCACATTTTAAGGTGTTAAAGGAATGTTGAACAATCATCGTTTCGGGAGGCATAAATTCACCATCCACGGAAACCGTATGTTGTTTAACCATTAGATGTAGGTGTGTGTATGTGTAGCTTGAATACTTCTTATAAAAACATCCTAGTATATTTAAGATACTGTAGTTGTTACAAAAGAAATAAATAAAAAGAGTTTAGGGGGTTGGAGAAGCAAAATAAAACAAATGAACATGAGAGAATGAATTACCTTTAAATGTGTAACTTCTTTTTGATTTGAGTCTAAAGGATTCCATTGAAAGGATTCTGGCCAAAGGGATTCCTCTAGGATGAGGAGAGGGATGTTGAGAGAGTAAATGGGCAGGGGATGGCCGAGACAAAGGCTTGAGGAGTGTGTGAAATGAGGTAGAGGTGGGGGACTTTTATAAGAGGAGAGGAGGGTCACTTTTGGAATGTAAGAAATATTACTTTATTTGAAAATGTGTTTCGGTTTTAAAAGGACCCACATTGATATAATTCGTGTATAAGGTGATAAGGGTTTGAAATCCACCCATCCAATAAGTTTTGGACATGTGTATCTCATAGAGTTTACATTATCTTCTCATTTTATTTAAATCGTCAGATAATGATGTCATCGCTGCATCATTATGATGTCATAAATAATTTAATTTATTTAATGTCTAAAAATTATAAAAAAATTACTATGATGTAGGAAATCTTGTTAGATTTCAAATGAATATTTATAATAAAAAAATCTGACCTTTATAACCCCACTTAAAAAATGTTTTAGTAAAACATATCATGTTTGTGTCATTTTTACTTTTACATTAAATAAAAAGTTATTTATGTCATTTCCCAACCAAAGTGGCTCCATGGGGTCCCCAAGTTGACCCATGGCTTGTCTTGGTCGTCCATGACACATCAAATGAGGTTAGGACATGTGTCAAGTTCATTTCATATTATTAAAACATTATTTTTACCTTAAACTACACTAATTACCTCTAATCGTCATTAAAAACATAATAAGTTACTATTCACCAAAAAATTATTTTTATCCCATTGAACCACATTTTACTTCTTAATGAAAACCATGTATGTCGGATTTTTTAAATTCAAAACACAAAGATGGAAAAATTTCATTTAAACGGAAAAAATCAGTTTTTATAAGTACGACTTAGTGGTTTCACTATTCATCAAAAATTGAAGTTTTTCAGAAAAATCCCAAAAATTCACCCTAAGCTATATTTGATATTCCAAATTCAAAAATGAAGTCTATTTTACAAAATTAAAATAATATAAGTCACATTATTTAATTTAATAATTAATTCCCGTTTTCAAAGCAAAATAGCGTGTTTTTATGAAACAATAAGTATCAAAAGATTGTCACTAGTTTAGGTCTGATTTCAAAGTGAAATTAATTCCAAAAAAACTATTGGATTTAATGGTAAAAATATATTCTAATTTATCTTTAAAACCAATTCAAAAGATAATCTAATCATATAAATAATTTAGATTAAAAAGAGGTTTTGAATTAAAATACAACATTTTACACTATTCATTAAAACAATGAACATTATCGGAAAGATACCAAAAATTTGCACAAAGTAAATTTTGATGTCCCGATTCTTAAGAAGAGTTTTATTTGGTCCAATAGAATGTATAAGAGTGAACAAAACTATATTTAATGATGGTTCGCCATCAAAAGGCGATAAGTGAACTTTAGTGAAAACTAGGGCATATACACCTAAAATTGAAATCTTTCCATATTTTAAGCCTTTATATTTTATTGGATAAATGTAAAAACATTAAAAACATATATAATAATATTTTAGTTATTTATATCCATTCCCACCAATACAATGGCTACATGTTAACTACCATTTAAAATAATATTATTTTATTCTTAGAGTGCAACGTAAGATTCTCAAGAAACTCGTTGTTGCGTGTTGGGTACGCCATCGAGCATAGAGTCCCCTTTAAAGTCATATTAATATTTTATTCACAAATATGGATAAATATGAAAATTTCATATTCTTTATTTACCTAGGGTGTTACATCCTTCCCCCCTTTTGGGAATTGCATCCTCGTAATTTTTAAAATTGAGCTTGGAAACATCTTTGAAAGTCCCACATCGGAACAAGAGTCGGTAAAACAATCACTTTAAAATAAATAAAAATAAGTACAAAGGTCACCTGAGTTAACCCATACTAGGATTCCAAGTATGAAAAATATGGACATGGAAGAAATAGCAAAGGGTCATGTTCTTGAGGGAGAGTGATATTAAACATGTCTAGGAGAAAGTTAACCATAAGAAAATTACAAACTTGTGATGGGTTAAACGGTATTCGATTCCCCAGTAGGAAAAGTTAATAGACAACATTTTTGTTTTAAATTACTTTTTTATTGAGGAATTTATTCATAAGGAAACATAATCACTTAACATGTTGACTTTCAACGTTTACTAGATTCCTTAATCAAACTCATATTTTTCGGAAAAGACGAGTATTTAGGGAGACTTGTTCGCATTAAGAGTACTATAATCAACTTTTAAAGAGTTACCTAATCCACAAAAGAGAACTATATACTTTTTATGTCTTTAGAATTTAACCAAAACCAAAACCAAAAAGGTTAGTACAAGATCAGATAATCCAGAAAAGGATAGCCCTTTATAAAAAGAAAATCTATTCTTAATCTCCAAAATTTGTCTAACAAAACTGAAAGTTCAACGAGGACCATTCTATAGTCAATTTTTCCATAAAAATTCTTCAAATTAAACCAAAATAAGATTGAAACCCAAATATTTGAAGGATTTAGTCACATAGTCTTCCATGCAAAATCGTAACATTTATCTCCAAACAACATCAGTTACTCTTAATGTCTCGTATTGAAAAGTAATTAACCTAATCACATATCCTCCATGATAGGTTAATAAATTTACATAGATAACCCAAAATCAACTTACTCTTAATTAATAAAATCATTTAACTAAAAAGAATCAGTCAAACAAACAGGGAATTTTCGTAGTCCAGTGGTAGGTGATAAATACCAGTTGCACTTTGATTGTGGGTTCGATTCCCGCATCTTTGTCCGACGCGACGGGTTGTCACATGGTCTGCGTGTTGTACTTTTTCAAAACTATATAATTCTTAAATAATTCCCCAAAAAGAGGTAAAATCATCAAAAATATCCATAACATAATTTAACCTCAATTTATCTCATGCCTTTCACTTCAATCATAACATATAGTAACCCATAATTACCTCAAAAGTAAGGATCATATAAACCCAAATGGTTCTTTATAACTATGTCCACAAAAGAAGAGATAACTATTCCTTGAATAAAATTGCATATATTAAACATCAGGGTTACACAAAATATAAAAAGTCTTCTAATGTAACCCCATCATCAAAAGAGACTTAATACTCTTAAGAATTTCACCATAACTCTTGAATCCCTTATATATTGACATCTTACTCATTCAACATTCTTCATGATCCATTAACCATTCCTTTCCAACTAATTCCGAAATACCTATTTCCTACAAACAAAATCATGAATCATATCCTAATATTCCAAAATAGGAAAACAATAGTCATGAAATAATACATACCTTTGATTGGTCATTGTTAGTTTCTTCATCCTCAATCGGAATGGCATTAGGTATTGGTAAACGAACATTTGTACGCTCTTGGTGATCCCATTCACGAAACTTCTTCATAAGACATGTGTTTGCATAATGACCATGCACACCACATTTAAAATATTCAATTGATCCCTCGGAAAGAACTTCTTTCCCTTTCCTCGAGTCAACTGGATGCTTCCTTTTTCCATGGAAGGTTCTTGCTTTATAACCTTCATTTCCACATCTATAGCATATTTCTGTCCCTTTGAAGCATTTTCCTAGGTGTTTCTTTCCATATCTTTGACCCATAGGTTTTTCAACACACTTACATTTATGATTATTACCTGTACTTCTGTAGGGATTTGTTTCTCGCATATATGATGTCTTAGAGAAATAACCAAGGTTTAGGTGGTCAGTCATGACTCCAGATAGTTGGTTGAGGATAATCACAATATTTCTCATTATAGCTCCCATATCATTCAGTTTCTTGCTCAAAACACTGTCACAATTCCCTTCACATCCACTGTTATTTTGGTGCCTGCTAGATCCATCCATTTAATAAAACCAAAAAGGTCAGTGTGAGTATATCAGCAAAACCATCATGTACTAATGAGGAAGATCAACACTAATATATACTTACTCATTCACTTTACCTAAAACTAGGACTCTTTCTGAAATCTTAACCATTATGGTAATGTCACTTATGCTTAAAAAATACCCTAACCTCAAATGTTCTCTAAACCGACCTTTGATACCAATTATAAGGCCCCAGCCGTAAACCTTACTTAATCTTGAGTTATTACAAGATTACACATTGAAGATATTTTCAGGTTTAGAGTTTTAGAGAATTAGATCATGAAACTTGCATTACATTCCACATTTAAACAAAGTGGTTACATAAAAGACAGTATTCATTCTTCCCATCAATAGAAACATATTTAAAATAAAACATGGATTCTTTCATGACACATATTTGACACTATCATGACATCTTGTACCTTTCCCTTGAACTGTGAAAAACATTTCAAAAACATGGGATGAGCATAAAAAGCTCAGTAAGGGTTATAAAAATATGGAAAGGAAACATGAGTTCATATATACATAAGAATGAAATCATACTTTACCCATAAAACATAGGCACTTTAACATACATCATCAAACCATGAATAAATCATAAAAATAATAAGACATAAAGGTAACTTGAGGCATTAATAACTTTCTTACGTAGGGAGTAACCCTCTTGGTTATGTTTGGAATGCGCATCACAGTATATTCCCTAAATCTCTTCGTGTTTTACTCCTTCGCGTTACCCAATGCATTGGAGAGCTATATCAGGCTCACCCGCCCTTAGTTTATCACGGAACCACCCGTTTTCATAACAATGCCCAAGAACCATAACATAAACGTATCACATAAAACATGCATAAAGGAAACATAACATTTCCACATTTCAATCATAATATAACATTTTAGTATATTGAAATAATGAATCTGTTCAAAAAGAAACCATTTCCAAAACCATTTAAAACATTTAATAAAGAGATTTTTGAATCAAAGTGTCCCATACCACCTTGATGCTTTTAACATTTTAAACCATTAATATCCATATAAATAAATCATTAAAACCATTTTGAAAACATGGATATTAATAAGAACAAATCATTAAAACACTTAAAGCGATATTTTGGTTAAAGGGTTTTTACCAAAATTAGAGACAATTGAATACAACAATTGAGGAAAAAACATTTAATCAGAACTTTATAATATCATGAGAATAAATTGATTCATGATATAATATTCCAAAGGATAGTATATACACCATATAAGAGTGAATTAGTGCATAACAACAATGAAGTCTCAATAGGGATGTAAAATGTGATGAAATCCCTTATAAAGAAGGTATCCTTAAATTAAGGATAAATCAATCTCAAAATTATGAGTGACAAATATAAATACACCCAATATAAGTGGATATTAAGTGTGAAACAATAAAAGGTCATTCACACATATTCAAAGGATGACATATTCAATAACTACATGTTGAACCCAAAGAAATCGAAATTGGGTTAAGAAGTTCCCTTGACAGCCTAACGACGTCACATCAAAATGAGTTGATGAGAGTTGAAAAGTGTATCTCATCATTTGGACATAAAATTTACATCAATAAGGATATATGAGAACATATCCCAACATAAAAATATGTCAATTAAAAGACCCAACAAAAGAAGTCTTTTAAAAAAGAGGGTGAAAGGTTCCCTTACCGACTTGGGTATCATTCAAAACATACACCCCATGAAAGAAGGACAATAAATCATTGATGTAAATACTCAAAAACGAAAGTATATTACACTAGAGTAGAATAATGGGCAGTACATACACCACTCAAAGGAAATTGTGGAAAATGCAGCATAAATCTCACGGGAATAAAAGTGAGATGAAAAATCCCTTACGAAAACTCGGCAGCCTAACAGCACCACATAAAACTTCCAAAATGGATTGATGAGAGGAAATAGGGTCTCTCATCATATGAACATAATAAGTACAATAGGATTAATATAAAATAACATTCCAATCATAATAAAGATGAGCTTAAAAGGAATGACATAAAAGAGTGCACTTAAAAAGAAAGAGAGGTGTAGGATCCCTTACCTCGGGTCCGACTTGACTCGATCATTATCCAACTTCATAAATAATAAACTTGAGTTAATTTATACTAGTTTAGGAACCTTTTTCATGTTAATTATTCATTTTATCTCACTTATTTCCATGTCATGAACAATATGTAATTATTTAAGTTAATAATGGTCGTTTTAACGATCATTGGTACTTGAGTCAAAAATAATCCATTTATAATTACACGTTGTTCATGTATCCATTATATCGAGAATGGTATTCATGATGTAGATATCATATAAGTCATATATATCCAGTACATTCATGCATTTATAATATTATATAATCATTTAGAGGTAAGAAATGAAATGCACCGTTCATGGAGACGGTAAGCCGTACGTACGCATGAACACTACTTTCATTTCTATTTCGTATTTTATAGAATGGAATCATAATTATATAAAGGTATATTAAAATTCCAGTATAATATAATATATAATATCATAGATCCATCCTTTATAGGTCCCACATATGGTATTTAACGAATCAAATCACTTTGAGGGGGCAGTAGTCCGCACTTCCTTAAATGAAGATATCGCATTTACCCATAATGGAAACCAAAAAGGTATGCCCAAATTGAAAAAAACAGAAGCTTAAGGAAAACATAAAAATATTATATATCATATATAAATATAGTGGCATCTTAATGGCCACCTTTGAAGGTGTTAAAGGATTGTTGAACAAACATCGTTTCGGGAGGCCTAAATTCACCATCCACGGAAACCGTATGTTCTTTAACCATTAGATGTAGGTGTGTGTAAGTGTAGCTTGAATTCTTATTATAACAACATCCTAGTATATTTATGATACTGGAGTTTTTACAAAAGAAATAAATAAAAAGAGTTTAGGGGGTTGGAGAAGCAAAATAAATCAAATGAACATTAGAGAATGAATTACCTTTAAATGTGTAACTCCTTTTGATTTGAGCCTAAAGGCTTCCATTGAAAGGATTATGCCCAAAGGGATTCCTCTAGGATGAGGAGAGGGATTTGGAGAGAGTAAATGGTCAGGGGATGGCCGAGACAAAGGCTTGAGGAATGTGTGAAATGAGGTAGAGGTGGGGGCCTTTTATAAGAGGAGAGGAGGGGCAGTTTTGGAAAGTAAGAAATATTACTTTATTTGAAAATGTGTTTCGGTTTTAAAAGGTCCCACATTGATATAAATCGTGGATAAGGTGATAAGGGTTCTAAATCCACCCATCCAATATGTTTTGGACATGTGTATCTCTTAGATTTTACATTATCTTCTCATTTTATTTAAATCGTCAGATAATGATGTCATCGTTGCATCATTATGATGCCATCAATAATTAAATTTATTTAATGTATAAAAATTATAAAAAATTACTATGATGTAGGAAATATTTTTATCTTTCCAATGAATATTTATAATAAAAAAATCTGACATGTGTAACCCCACTTAAAAATTGTTTTAGTAAAACATATCATGTTTGTGTCATTTTTACTTTTACATTAAATAAAAAGTTATTTATGTCATTTCCAAACCAAAGTGGCTCCATGGGGTCCCCAAGTTGACCCATGGCTTTTCTTGGTCGTCCATGACACATCCAATGAGGTTATGACATGTGTCAAGTTCATTTCATATTATTAAAACATTATTTTTACCATAAACTACACTAATTACCTCTAATCTCGATTAAAAACATAATAAGTTACTATTCACCAAAAAATTATTTTTATACCATTGAACCACATTTTACTTCTTAATGACAACCATTTATGTCAGATTTTTGAAATTAAAAACACAAAGATGGAAAAATTTCATTTAAACGGAAAAAATCAGTTTTTATAAGTACCACTTAGTGGTTTCACTATTCATCCAAAATAGAAGTTTTTCAGAAAAATCCCAAAACTTCACCCTAAGCTATATTTGATATTCCTAATTCAAAAATGAAGTCTATTTTACAAAATTAAAAACATATAAGTCACATTAATTAATTTAATAATTGATTCCCACTATCAAAGCAAAATAGCGTGTTTTTATGAAACAATAAGTATCAAAATATTGACACTAGTTTAAGTCTGATTTCAAAGTGAAATTAATTCCAACAACCACTATTGGATTTAATGGTAAAAATATATTCTAATTTCTCTTTAAAACCAATTAAAAATATAATCTAATCATATAAATAAATTAGATTAAAAAGTGGTTTTGAATTAAAATACAACATTTTACACTATTCATTAAAAAAATGAACTTTATCGGAAATATACCAAAAATTTACACAAAGTAAATTTTGATGTCCCGATTTGTAAGAAGAGTTTTATTTGGTCCAATAGAATTTATAAGAGTGAACAATACTATATTTAATGACGGTTTTCCATCAAAAGGCGATAAGTGAACCTTTAGTGAAAACTAGGGCATATACACCTAAAATTGAATTCTTTCCGTATTTTAAGCCTTTATCTTTTATTGGATAAATGTAAAAACATTAAAAAACATATATAATCATTTTTTAGTTATTTATATCCATTCCCGACAATACAACGGCTACATGTTAACTACCATTTAAAATAATATTATTTTATTCTTAGAGTGCAACGTAAGATTCCCAAGAAACTCGTTGTTGCGTGTTGGGTACGCCATCGAGCATAGAGTCCCCTTTAAAGTCATATTAATATTTTATTCACAAATATGGATAAATATGAAAATATCATATTCTTTATTTAGCTGGGGTGCTACAGTAACATGATTCTTAACTTATTACAAAAACTATGTATTACATAATTTGTCCTAGAAAGAGAATAAACATTGTTCTACTGAACATAGTGATAAAAGATTGTATATAAATATCCTAATCATTGTATTCTATATAAAATTATCATTTTATAGTGTATTGTTTGGTATCATATTTCTTCCATACATTAACAAGGACATAGCAACTCCTGTTGAGTAGTGGAAATTTAAAATACTTTTTTACTATGGACGTGTGATTGTTTTTTATCAATATAAAAACTCATTGACAGTAGCTAAAGGATTTTTCAAATGTAAGTAAACTTAAAAGAAAATGTTATCATTGATTCACCCCTCCCTCTCTCAATGATACATTAATCCTACAAGGAATTCTCATAAAGACTAACCTAGTGGATGAATGCGCTCTTCAATTGGATATTTATTTATTAATAATTAAATCAAATTCAATTTTTATATACCCATGAACCTTATTCATATATATTTAATTTTATAAGGTTCATATATTAACTTTATTTATTTATTTTTGATATATATTTTGTTTCTGTCGGTTACTCAGGTTCATTCAGTTAATTTGTTCATAACTATTTCGGTTTTTTGATCATAATCCAAGATGTTGTAAAATAAATTAACTATATAAAAAATTGAGAATTTTTATATCCTTTATTATTCCATATGAAAAATACTTATATATGTTTTAATTTCATCAAGAATAGATACAAATTTATAAAGGAACCTTGTTAGGTTCATTTAAGGTTGTTAAAGTTACTATGGAAAATTCTTTTTAATCTCAAATATAGACCACCCGATATTATCATTTTAAAATTTTAAATGTGTTAAAAATATAATATTAGATAATTATATAACCTTTATAAACCTACCATTTATCATGGTGATGGAAAATTGAACATGTCATTCATAGAGGTGGTAGTCTGCACACACAGATGACATCATTTTCTATTTTCATAATGATTTTTTAAGAAAATATAAAATTTACATCTGATTGGTATTGTTATACTAAGACATGGTATCTATGATTTTGTTCATAACATCATGAATAGAGTGGATTTTATAGGTGTAGAAGAAGAAAAGAGTCAGAGAATTTTGGTTGATTGTATTCCCTCTCCCTTCGATGTTCTCTATTGGATAAATACTTAATGATCATTTAATTGTACTTTTTCTAAGAACAAAGCAATAAATGAATAAGGATAGTGTTAGGAGAGGATAGGTTAGAGTTTTGTTTGATCCGAATCATTGGAATGGGGGAGAAATTGGTAGTAGGATTTTTCCATTTATAAGTGAATCAAAATGAACTTTTTTAAATATCTAGTATTTTTCCATAATATCACATAACCATTCAGCAAAAGGGCTCCTAAAATGGTCAATAATAGTGTGTGAAAACATATATGTTTTTCCCTTTCCACCACAAAATATTATCCAATTATTCCTAACATTTAATCCATTTTCACAAGGTTTAAACCATGTTTTTCTAATTTACCATTACCATCATAGTCCACTTTTACCCTCGATAAGCTGTTTTAATAAAAACGAATTAAATATAAACTATTTAAAACTTATAAAATTTTGATAAAAAATAATGATAAAATTATTGAAAATAAAATTTATAAGAGTTATAGAATTTAATTTTACTATCTGTGTATATAACGTGTAAAAACCATTTGAAAATGTTCATTCTAAAACTAAAATTTACATGTGGGATACAATTTTTAGTTTTTTAAATTTCATATTCACTTATTAGTTTATTATAATTCTTTTTTTATTGTTCATTAAAATAATTTTAAAACATAATTTTACTAATATATCGTTTAATTAAATGAAAGGCCAAAAACAATGTTTTTATTATTTTAAAAATATTATTGTTAAATGATGTTTTTATATATTTGATGAAATTATCTTTAAAATATATAATATTATTACATAAATACATATATGATTAATAAAATTGTGTTATAAAATTCTATGTCACTAATATATGGTAATAATGTTATACAATAATTTCTTTGGGAAAAAAATATTTTTCACTATTCATCAAAATATCAATAATTTTAGAAAAATATGAAAATTTAATCCTAATCTCATTTTGACATGGTGAATCAAAAAATCGAATATTTTTTATTTTATTAAAATTATATAAGTTATAAAAAATGGTTTTAAAATAGAAAATATATATTTTTAAAAACAGTAATTTAAATATAACTTATATTCTAGAATGTCAAATTTTGTTTTATAAATTAATACCAACATTTTTTTAATTATTAGGTCACATAAAAAAATTTAGTCATAGAAAAATATTTCATGAATTTTAAATTCATATTTATATAAAAAATGATGTCATAAAAGTCTTGTTATTTTAGAAAATAGTATTTTCAATTATTCACCTAAAAATAAATCTTTTTGGAAGGAACCCAAAAATCATCACAAACTAAAATTGAAATCCTAAATCAAAAAATGGTTTTTATTTTTTTATATTAAGTTAATATAATATTATAATTTATCTTTTAATAAATGTTATAGAATACATTGAGAAACATTTATTCGACAAAAATAAATTTTTAAAACACTATTTATTCTTATTGTTGGTTTTTATAAAACACTAATATAAAGAGAATAAATAAATCAATGTTATATTGAATTAATATATTAATTTTAAAATATTATTATTAGTTTTATTTACATAAATATTATCATATAAAAGGATAGATTCTTAAAAACAATAATGAATTATACAAATTTGTATGAAATAACCTTCATATATATTAATATATTTCATAATCTAGTTGCCTATATTTATTTATAATACATAAATGTGTAGGTTATAAGTGGTATAAATATATAAATGTTTTGTTTATATTTAGTTTAGCATGTGTAGCCTCGTATTAAACATATTTTACAATACTTGATGGAAAAAGTATTAAATTATCAGTTGGTCACATTAGCCCATCCTTAAATAAATTTCATCCATGGAGTTTAAAAACTCATTCGATGGGAGTAATTTCTATAGGGATATAATAATTAATAGTACATATATTTTTAATCATAAGTAGATTTATTATGTTTAGTGATATTTTTATAGAATCAATTTGATATTATCCATTTTTAAATTGGTATTTTATTGTCCTAATAAAATATTAGTATTATAAGAAGAGAGAAATATATATGTTCTAACTTTATTCACAACTTAATGATAACTCATATACCATGGATATAATAATTATTCCATAAAACATTATTTATTTATAGCGAAATACCTAATATGTAAAATATTTGATGGAATAATATGTTGAAAAATCACAAGTAAAAAATCCCTACCTTCATCAAAAATAGTCATTTTATAGGATTTTACTTATTACAATGATATCGGATCTGTTTGGAGTCAGTATTCCAGTTTAACCCTTGTATTTGTGCATTCAATTGTATTTTGGCTGACCTTATCACATCTAGAACATAAAATTGTTAGCGAATCCTTAGTAGGTACAATATCATCCTTCATTTAAGCTTTTATCCCTCAAATACTCATGGTAGGATTCCATCTTTAAATATAATTAAATAATATTCAACCCCTTGGGGAAATTACCATGTTACTTCTTCCAACTTTGTTGATATGTAGGATGTTGAATATTCAATACTTTGTCATATTCATCACTCGTGATTCCATAAGATTACATACTTATCTTCAATGGAGAATTTTAGATTTCAACTCTGCTCACATGTTCAGTCATATTTCATGATAATTGGTCTGAAATAATCCCATATTTCTCAGTCTATAGCCTTATTCAAAGTGTTGATTATATATACCTTAACTACATTATCCCTCACACAAAATTTTATCATGGTTCCATCTAGTTCTATTAATTACTAAAATAATAGGTGTTATCATTAATGATAAACAAATACCATCATAAGTGATATATCTTATATATGAACTCAGAAATTTTACTTAAAGATATCTCACGTTATTATGCCATCATTTTATCCTATAATTCATTTCGTGAAAGCAATATAACACTTTTTGTAACCATTATTATTCATAGTAAACCTATACAAGTATCAGATCAAATTATATCATTCTTAGTTCATCTAATATAATTATTGATTCATCATAGTTTACTTTATGTTGGGTTCTCTTGAATTTTTAACTGAGTCCCACAAAGTAACATGGAAATCAATCCTTCATAGATTTTTTTAAATAGAATTTGATTGGGAAAATAATATAATTTGGTAGTGTAAAAGCATGTGTGTTGGTAGGAATCACTTTTTTGTGTTGGATTATGATTAAGTTAATATAAAATCTCACATTTTAAATTTACTACCCCTAGTTACATCAATTTTAAAACTTTCATCCTCTTTTACTATCAATAAAGGGATGTAACTACATGGACATACACTTACTCAAAAAATTTCCTAAATATTAGGATGTTATCGTATACATATAATTATCCCCTTGGGGTTTTACTAATTTTCATTCATTTTAATCTACATAAATAACTTGACCATTCATTGATAACAATTATAGTGACCCAAGATATAGATATACTTAATTAATGATTTATGACATACTTTCCCTACAATACAAGCCTAGGATCTAGAGGTCTAGTGTATTTGTAAGATTAGATACATAAATACATCATTTTTACTATAAAAAATCATATTTATTTAAAACTACACATAGTGATCTTAACATTCATAGATCTTTTAAAACTGTATAAGATACCCTTGGGAAAATACATTAAGAAAAGGCTAAACTATCAGTACACAAAAATCAGGATTTAAGGGTGGACTAATGGTGATGGTTATCTAAATTAATACAAAACAAATTTTAAATATTAAATCATTGGTTTTTAAAAAATCTATACTTAAATATTTTCTAAAACTAAATATAACATAATTTCATTTCTCCCATAAGACCTCTTCCCCCTTTCCTCCAACCCTAAGCCCTTACCTTCTTCATCACCACTATATCCATCATAAAATCTACTATCTCCCTCTCCATCAACCATCTATATGACCTCACTATCATTTTCCTCTTTGAAAAATAATTTCCTATACAGTCTTGCGACTCCTTGAGACCATTTCTCAATGCAATCACACCAAACACCCATATTACCCCAAGGCGATGCACTACAAGCCCCCATTAATACCTACTAATTTCATTCTGCTACTGTCCCACTATCCATTAGGATTACTTTCCCATACCGTAATTTATCATCCCACATCATCTATATTACAATGTACTTATATATCTCATATGTTTTTACTTGCTAATTAAAAATATTTAAATGTTTTTTTGAACAATACTTGTTTACTAATTTTATTTCATTTTGATATTTTCAATGAAAAAAAAAATTAAATAAATAAATCATATATGATATCTACAATTATTTTTTTACAATTACTGTGACTATTATTCTTACATTGTGACTCACATAAGAAATCAATTAAAATATATCATATAATTTTTTTTAAAGATAATATTGAGTAATTTGATTCTAAATATTGAGGTCTGTTGTAAAAATAAATACAGGATTAACTAATCTTATGTAATAAGTTTTGTAATCAGTTTTAAATTACATGTTGTATTTTATGTTTTAAAAAAAAGATAAAATTATTAACTAAATTTAAATTTCAACCTTCGGTAATATATTATTATAAAATGTAATAATTGTTAATAAATTTTAGGTTATTATATATTTCTAATGAAAACCAAGATGACATTTAACATATTTTTCAATATAGACAAAATCATTAATGTTTATATGTTTTCATAAAATTAAATTAATTGGACATTAAATACATGTTATAGAATGGAAATTTATTGAATTATAAATAATGGTGATTAATGTTTAATAAAGTCATAATTTAAATAACATGTTGGATTGAATTTTCCTTAAAATTTTTATTTTATGAGCATTATAACATAGTTTATATGAGTGTTTCATAATTCATTTCCCACTATATTAGTAATTAATTTTTTTAAAAATAATATTTTTTATGATTTTTAACAGACATGGTATTTATGAACAGTTTATATTGATGAAATTTCCATCTAAATATTAGTATTAGATTATTCATAGGTAAACATATTTTATGGAAACTTTAATCCCTCATGATAATCAAAATAAGGATATTCAACATCATTGAAACTGGATAATGAAATTAAAAACCTTATTATTGATGATTTTGGCATTGTAGGGAAACATCATCAGCTTCAAAACATATCATTAAATATAGTTTAGGGGTCAAAAACTAGTATCTCAAAAAATAATATTTCTGAAAACATAGGACAACCAAGTAAAATTATAACATATTATTGGATCCACCTATTGAGTTGTGAATGACTAATGATTATGAGAAATTACCAAGTAGATAAATTTTTTTTATTATTTACTCTATAGTGGAAATTGTGATTTGTATGGAGAATGTTGTAAATATTCAAATTAGTTATTTCTACGGAAATTTTACCCTATCAAATGCCAATGTGGAATCACAGATAAGGTGACATATCTATTATTGGAGTTATTGAATGAAATATATTATAAGGCTAAGATCTTTATCTATTTTATGATATGAAAAAAGTTTCCAAAAATCATGGAATAATTTACACAAAAAAGAATTTGTGCCCCAATTATTTCATGCTACATTTAAGAGAGTATTCAAGTATAAAGGATTGGAAAAAATTCATATTCTAGATGTAATTCAATGGGTAATGTAATAATTATGAATGAACATAGTACTATTAGGAAATAAAACAAAAAAACGAATAATGGGTTTTGTTACCTCCCCTTACAACCCTTACTGTAATGATTATTCATGTCATCAAAAAATTCCGATCAAATGAAGTGGAATTAAATGGATAATAAAAATTATGGGTTAATATGATATATAAGAGATTCAAATTTAGGGAATATATTTGATTCATTACATCCAAATTTATCAGATGATCCTTACAATGTTTGATTGGGATCAGATATTGATGGATTAAACCCATTAATGTCTTTTATTACTATAGATATCATTTTTGGTTGTTTTTATCCCTTAGAATTTACCTCCATGGATGTGTACAAAACAAACCTCCATTATCATTTTAATGTTTATTACTAGAAAAAAATTTCTACAACTGATATTGATGTATACATGAATCCTCTATTTAATATATTTGAATATTTATGGGGAAACAATGTTGAGACATATGTTGAATCTTTTAGAAAAAATATTGAAAATGCATGTTGCTCTAATGAAGATCATTATTTATTTCCTTGGAAATAGGAATTATCTTCTATAAACTCTTACACAGGTTTACCTTAGACTATTTGTGACATTGATGTTGAGCATGAATGACTATCATAGATGAAAAAATGGTACTGATTATGTCATCAGATATTTTTTGATGCATCTCAAATATTATTGTTGAACAAGTCAAAATTCAATAGTTTTATGTATCATAGATCACCTACAAAGTTATTGAGAGTATATAATATATTGATATAAAGAAAATATGACCTAGGATAATTTAGGAAGATTCATCCTTTGAGTCACATTTTGAATCCAATTCAATGTGCATCATTATTTGATACTGTAATTAAACAATTGAAGAAAAAAATATTTTTCAAAATTGTGTTTTAAGAAATTTATTTGTTACATAATAATATGGATGTTATGATTTTTATAATAGTTTTTCTGACAATTCGATCAACACAATACTTAATGAGATTTTAAATATGATATAATATCCCAATTATTTTGTGCCATTACAAAAATAATAATATAAAGTGTGATATATGGAGATATGAGAATCAAAAGGTTGATGCAAATAAAATTTGATTAAAATTAGTGAGAAATATATATTCAATAATATATCGAAATATTTGAATTTATCTGATGGTTATGTAGTTAACATCTCATGTTTTTAGACCTAAATCCTTATAGGTTTCTTAATTTGAAATGTCTGGATTCACATATTCTGTAAAAATGGTTAATACTATTTGAATTGTGTATATTGTTATGATAAAGTTTAATATAGATTTACATAAAATATTTACATAATTTAGACAACTATGGGAGATAATTCTATAACCAGCTAAGCTTGACCAGATTTAGGATATATTTTTACCGACAACTTATGAAATGGAGTTTATCTTTCCTCCAAAAATATTTATGGTCACAATGAATTTTACTATAAACTTGGTCAAGGAAACTAATCTTTGAGGTCCTATACATTATTTATGTATGTATCCAATTGAGAGGTATTTTTTTATATGATATAATCTTAATTAAACAGTTATTTAATCTTCATCAAACAAATAACTATTTTGTATTCATTTTATTTTACAAATACCTTGGTTTTTTAAATAATATGTGAAATATAATGCTCATCCTGAATGCTCTATTTCTAAAGGCTACTTATTAGAGGAGTGCCTTATCTTTTATTTTAGATACATGGTTAATACTAAGAAAAGATGAAATGAGGTTGTACAATTTTATAAAATTAATCTCAATCTCAACTAGAAAAAAAACTCAAAAATATTTTCTAATATTTTCCAACTAGTTAGGAGGATCTCAAATATTGCACTAATAGAAAGGGATTTATTACAACCCTAAAGACATGTGCTTCTAAATAATGAAATTATATATTGAAGTTATTAGGATAAATATAAATATAATCATGAGAAGTAACAAATTAAATAAATAATTTATAATTACAGTTCTGAATAATGAGATTTTAGAATGGTTTACAAATCATCTATTTTCAGAAATACTGCAATGAACATGGATATTTTGACAAAATATTTTTTTTAAAACATATTAATGTATAATAAATATTAAATATCAAGAATACTAATACATGGGATTAGTTATTATAATATTTCATGTTTCTATATTGGGGTACTAAAAACCCTGCTAGAATGATCAATTCTTACAATTTGAATGACATTAAATTTCATACAATCAATCAAGAATATGGTTTAAAAACATGGAATAGTGGTAAATTTATTATTCATGAATTGGATATTATTAAGAGTTTATTTTTATTATTAAATTAATCATATGAAATCATTTTTCCTTTGTTTTATTCAAATTAATGCTGATCTATATTACTTGGGGCATTAAAAGATATTCCTTGCAATTTACTTCTTTGAAAATCTCTTGCTTGATGGATATCAGTGACTGTGAATCTCATAATATTTATATATTCTCATTGTAATAAAATAAGGTATATTATGTTGAATATGTTATGGATGAAGGGTAAAATTTAATCGTTCACATAAAACAAATAGAATAATATGATATGGGTGATGAAGTGGAAGGATTTACCTTTGACATAGAATCCCAAAAAAAAATTGAGATTTTTTTTCATTATGATATTGAAAATATTATTGTTATAATAGTTAACAAAATTGAATATGTTGTGATGGAGCAATATAATGACATGATTGAATGAAAAATTTATTATATGTGTATTCGTCCATTAACATATTCGGTATATGTGATATATATCATTCATTTCTAGTAATATTTATTTGTTCCTATATTTCAATTTTTTTAAACATGAGTTGTTTAATTCAGAAACATTATATGTGATATTTTTTTTATGTGTGGTAATTCATTAAAATTATAATTTATATTATATTTTTTAGCACAATGTACATGTTATCATTCATAAATTTTTTCTTTTCATTAATTTTTCTAAATATATATTTTGATTTTATTTTACTTTTTTAAATGAAAGGATTGATATAGAAGAGGAAATTAAGTGATCATATTTGAATTCTAGTTGATGTTACACCAACCATAAGGATGTTGTTTTTGTTTCCTGATGATCCCTCAGGTTCCCTCCATAAATAATATGGGATTCAATTTGTCACCATCCCATAATCACCTAATACACCCTCCATACCCTCCCCGTGTTTGGGTATTCCACACCATCTGTCTCCCTCATATCAGTATATGGAACACCATATATTGATTTAGTATCTTTAATAAGAAATGAACCTACAACAAGGGAACTTGTGGTCACCCCTTCTTTTTCAAAAGGATATTGGAGGGTGAGTGTTATAGGTAAAAAATTTAATTTGATTAATTTTTTTGAAATTTCTTATACTAAAAACATTATTTTTCATAAATCACTAAAGATATGTCACTACTGATACAAACATTACCTTTTTTTTGGGATCTGAAGGGTTTAAGGATAGTTTTCCCCATGGAATATTTTAGGGTCCCTATAGATAATGAAAAATTATCTTTTGGATATAGTCTACGAAACGAACCATATTTTTATCAATGAAATTTCTCCCTTATTGTGGTAATTTCATAATCACATAAAAGAACATTTGTAAACACAAAGACACACCATGATTAAATGAACTACCATGTGACCTTTAAACAGAAATTATCCACCTCTTTGATTTGAATTTTTAAAATCTGACAGACACGGTTGCGACTGGTAAGATATTTAGAGTTCGATGGGATAGACATAATTTTTTTTTTGAAAAGTCACATACCATTATGAGAACTAATGATACCCTTACGAATACTATTATAACCCATATGAATAGTAAATTGGCAAAGTGAATAAGAACCTTACCAGTGATAGTATAAATAAAATTTATCCATCCTCAAAGTGAAAATTTGATATAACTACATTATAGTGTTGGTTTTTTTATGTCATGAATATATAAAGATTAATTTAATAATTTAAAAGAAATTTTTTTTTCATAAAATACAATTTATTTTTCTTATGATTATATAATAATTTTACGAAACCTTAATTAATTCTTCAATGTTTTAGAAAATCTATTTTTAATATTAAAATTTGAATTTTTAAATTAAATTATGATTTTAATTAAAATATAATTTAATAATATTTAGTAATTATTATTATAAAATGGAGTTTATTTTTGGAATTATACACATCAAAAAATTCTTTGTTTGATGTTTTTATATTTTTCTAAAATACATTGTTTTTTGTGAATAGTGAAATTCGATAATTTACAAATTATGAAAAATAAATGAATATCAGCATAATGCTTGCATCTGAATGATATAAATGGACATTGTTTCAAACTCACATTCTCTTATTAATATTTTTTAGTCACAATAATACCCACTATTTCATTTCTTGTGGATAAATAATAAATTAATGGATATAATTTTGAGAGAACCCCTCTCCCCTCCCCTATAAATACTACCCCCCACAACCTCATTTCCTCACACCTCTCACAAATTGTGCATACAAAAAATTATGCTCAAAATTTTTTCAAGGATCCCCACCACATCCATATGAACTTGGTCTCATTAAAAGAATAAAACATCTCCCACAAAGAGGCTCTAAAATAAGATATATTCAAGAGGTAATCTCTCTCTCTCTTTTCTTTCAAATTATTTTCGAATTTAATTTATTATCATCTATTATCCCCACCTTCTTTTATAAAAATTCCATAAAAACTATATAATTAATCATAAAAATGTATTATATCATGTTAATTGAATATTATTCATTATACTCCTTTCTCTCTCCCTCATTGTTTATAAAAACGAAATCATTACACGCGATGTGTTAATTTACATACATCATGGGTGACACACTTCTATTTTATACAAACTACTTAAATGATGTCAAAAAAATCATAAATGGTTGAAAATAGATTGTAATATGTATATTTTAACCCCTTTTATTATCTATAAACAACTACTATACATAATACTAAATGATAAAACAAGACATTTTCTTTTTGATAAAAAACCGCGCAAATTAACCTTGAATGATCATCATTAAATTTTAACAAATGATTCATCCATGTGTTATATAACATAATTGATTACTAGATAATTTCAACTCCTGGAATATCATGAATAACATTTATTAATAGTTATCGATGTTTTTTCATGTTCTACATGAACTTCCATTCATGTGTACAAATGAACTGTTCATGAAAAATAAGATGAAGAACACTCCCAAAAAATAAATTTAAACTATATAAATCATCCAAAGACCCCTATAAGGACTTAATAAAACCATGATGAATATGTTTATTTCATAAAATGTTCTTTAATTTTTAATTAATTAATTTAATTTCATTATATAAGACATTATATTGAAGAAATCATTCAGACACATGGTAAATGGAATTCTCAAAACCAATATTATTTCCTTGGGTTTTCCCTCTTTCACTCATGTTTAAATATTCTTATTCATTAAAAATTATTTATTGATAATTATCTTATCATTTATGTGATATAAATTTTTTCCAATGGAGTTTATGTCAAACATAATGTTTTCCAAAATAACTCTTATTTGAAAAACATTTCGTTTACTTCTCACTCATGGTTGATGATTCTTGTATCATGTATGATATTATTTATTTCATTATAGAGCCCAATGTTTTTGAATTTATGATTATGAAATTAAACCCATTCCTTTAAAAGGGTTGATATATATTCAATATTGATATTTCTTCTATGTGTCATGCATGATAATGTAAATTTTGTGATGTCACGGGTGGATCCAAAATTATATAGCGCAATATAAATGTTACGATGTGACGGGTGTGCCCATAATTTTATAGTGCTCTAATTCAATGGGTAATGTGAAGAACATCATCACTAAATTGAAGTATGCATGAAAATTTTGATATCTATGATCACAACTATGTGGTGTAGTTGACCACAAAGGCATGATGTTTCATTTTTATGCATTTCTACATTACTAGTATTTTATTAATGTTTAATCTAAATATTACGATTTTATGCCTATGTTATGATGATAATGATTATGCACACCCCATTTTATATTTTTTCATGTTCTTCCCTATCCTATTATGGGGCTTTTATCTCACCGTTTTTTGATGTATATCCTCAGGTGACTACATGTACTAAGGAAAATTCTAGGGCCAATAAGAATCGGGATAATAAGGAGTTAAATAAATTTTTATGTTTATGTTGTAAAAGATATTTTTGGTCCTAATTTACCCAAGACAAGAATCCTTTTCATATTCTTTGTGTAATTTCTTTTTATCATCAATATCATGAAAATGTAATTTAGAAATGTAGGCTCTCTATAGTTGGTATCAGAGGCACAATTTAGTTAATTTGGGAATCAGGATTAGAGAACCTTAGTGAAAACTCCAGTATGAGACTAAGTATATATAATCACAAAAGAAGATTTACTAAACATAGGGATCCCATGAGATATCCATTTAGTGCTAATTGAACAAAGTAATAACTTATTTATTCATTACTTTTTGACATATGTTTGTTCTAACCTTTTCTATTTCAGAAAATGGTGGGAACCAAGAGAAACCATTCCAACAACCCATGCAAGGGGCAATGTGGTGATTTCCCAAAAGACATCAAAATGGTTTGGGTGGTGGAGTTAAACTCTTCACGGAGATGAATACTCAATTTTCTAAGGATAAAAATAATAAACTGAATAAATTGGTGGAATTGGACAATATAATTGGAGTGGATTGGATCTCGTTATATAGAGCACATATCAAATAGAAAAAAATGAAATATATTTTCATATTTTGAACCATCCCACGATCCTATAGAAATTAAAGGATGACCATGAATCTCATTTGAAAAATCCTTCTGTAGTGTGGGTGTTTATTCAATATAAAGAGGCATACCTCTTTTATATTTTTGAGTAAATGGAAAGTGTAAACCTTATAGAAATGTCTATAATGAGATAATAAAATGATGTATTTCCCAAAGAGTTACCCAGACTTACCCTATATAATGAGGTAGTGTTCCCCATAGAACACATACTCAGAGATATTCCTATCTCAAATTTTCCCTATAGGATTGCTCCTAACAAACTAGAGTAGTTAAAGAAGCATATGTAAGAGAATTTTGATAAAGAATTCATAAACACTAGTACATCACCTTAGGGTGAGCTAGTGTTCTTTATGATGAATAAGTATAGAACAATGCATATGTGTATTGATTATTGGGAACTCAACAAGATCTCCATAAATAACATGTTTCCTCTCCCATGGATTAATGTCTTATTCGATCAGTTAAGAGGACCTCAGTACATCTATATGGCAGATCATCATTCTGGATATCACCAACAAAAGGTGAATAAGGAAAATATTGAGAAGGATGTATTCTATACAGGGTCTAGGCACTATGAGTTTTGGTTTATTCCCTTCATACATACTAATGTCCCAAAAATCTTCATGGATTTGATGAATATAGTCTCTAAAAATTACCTCTAAAATTTTGGGTAGTTTTTTTTAATGATATTGTCATCGACATTATGAGAAATGAGGAACATGAGGAAAATCTAAAAATTATGTTGCTGACACTGAGAAAGGTGATGTTGAACACCATGGTCAGTAAGTGTGCCTTTTGGATGAAACAAGTCACATTCAGGGGACATGTGATCAAAAGTGATGGAATTTTTGTGGACTATTAAAAAAGGTGATTGTGGAATGGTCCAGACCCTCTAGTGTCACAAAAATCCATAGTTTTCATTGATTAACCAGGTACTATTGACATTTTGTGAGAAATTTCTCATGATTTTCAATTTCTCAATCTATGTTAACAAGGATAGGGGTAATGTATGTTTTGGTGAAAGAATTAGAGTAAAGATTCAAGGAGGTAAAGAAAAAGGCTGATCACTGTACTTATACTAACATTACTGAAAAGTGGAGAAATCTTTTGATATACAGTGATTCTTCGAATAAAATATTGGGTTGTGTACTCATGAAAAATGATAACGTGATATCTTATGCCTCATGTAAGTTGATGATACATGTGCAGAACTACCTCATGCAAGATGTGGAGCTAGCAGGTGTGATTTTAGCATTGAAAATCTAACGGCACTACCTCTATCGTCATAAGTGTTACATATATATCAATCAAAGGTGTCTAAATTATACATTCACACAAAAGGAGATCAAAATGTTTCACATGAGATGTATTGAGCTCATTAAGGACTATTATTTCACTATTCACTATCATCCTGAAAAGTAGAACTAGGTAGTTGATCCTCTAAGAAGAAAAGAACCTTCTACTCTATCCATGATGTGGATTGAGAAATACCCTATCTTTATGGATATGGAAAGGATGGATTTGGAAATAATAACATTCGGGAATGCATCATACATTTCCAAAATGTTTGCCCAACCATCTATCTAAGATAAGATTATGGAGGAACAATGGGATGATCTGGACTTACAAAAAAAGGTGAATGCAATAAAAGAAGGGATGATTCAGTATTTCCATATTGAAGATGATTGTTTGATTCAGTTTGGAATTTGGATTTGTGTGCCTTCATCACCAAGGATAAAGAAGAAGCTATTGGACTATGCACATATATTAACATTACCTATGCATCCTGGTAGCACTAATATATACCAGGATTTTCGAGAACACTTCAGGTGGTGTAAAATGAAGAAAGAGATTGCAGAATATATCTCAAGGTGCTTGATATTTTAGCAAGATAAAGCATAGTAAAAAAGTCTAAAGGGATGACGCAACCATTGCCTATACCCATGTGGAAATGGGAGAATTTCACTATTTACATTATCATGTGTCTCCTGAATACTTCCAAAGAAAATAACGTGATATGGGTTGTGGTGGAAATAATCCCCAAGACATACCACATTATCAGTATTCAGGAAGATATTTCTCTTAAACAACTTGTAGTGATATATTTGAAGGAAGTGGTGAGACTGCATGGGGTTCCACTCTCGATTTCCTTTGATCTGGATCCATGGTTCACATCTATCTTCAGAAAGAGTCTCCAACATGATATGAGTACTGAATTAAATTTCAGCATGGAATATCACCCCCAAACCGATGGCCAATCTGAAGGGGTTATTCAGATGCTCAAAGATATGCTAAGAGCCTGATCATTGGAATTCAATGGTGGATGGGATTAGTATCACCCATTGGTTGAGTTCTCATACAAAAATAGCTTCCCCTCGAGTATTCAGATGGCTCCATATGACGTTCTGTATGGAAAGTGATGTAGAACTCCAACCTTTTGTGATGTAGTTGGAGAAAGAAAGATATATGGACCTGATCTGGCATAAGAGAATATTGAGAACGTTCAATCTATACAGAAACATATCAAATCTGCTCAGATTCATCAAAATATCTATGCTAATAACCGTCGATGGGACTTGGAGTTCGACATTATAGATAAATTATTCCTTTAGATTTCTTTATGTATGAGAGTCATGCAGTTTGGAAAGAAAGGGATGCTAAGCCCAAGGTACATTGGCCCCTTTGAGATCCTTGACCGTGTTTGAGTCATGGCCTGTCAGCTTTATCTTCCACTGAATATGGTTCAAGTCCATGATGTGTTTCATGTATCACTCTAGAGGAAATACATTCTAGATCCCTCACATGTAATGAACTCATATATGGTCCACCTAGAAGATGGTCTCTCTAATGTGGAGCAGCTAGTAATGATTCTGTACTGGATAGATAAAGTTCTGCACAACAAGACAACCCACCTTTTATATTTCTTGTGGAGGAACCATATGTATCAAGAATAAAATTTGGAACCAAAGGATGAGATGAAGGATAAGTACCCTTACCTCATTTTGTAAAGTGAAATTTTGGGAGTGAAATTTCAAAAGGGTGGAATAATGTAATGACCCAATCTTTTATCAATGTTATTCCTCCCTTCTGGTGGTAAATTTATAATCACATAAAATCACAATGGAAACAAAATGCAGCATAATGCTTAAATGAACTACTATGTGACCTTTAAACATAAATTTTCCACTTCTTTGATTTGAATTTTTAAAATCTCACACAGACTGTTGCGACAAGTAAGACGTTTGGAGTCTGATAAGACAAACTTAATTTTTTGTGAACCATAACATACGCATATTAATAATAATGTTTTAATTACTAATAGTAATATGAACCTTATTAATAGTAAATCGTCTATGAGAATAGGAACCCTACCAATGATAATATAAATAAAATTTATCAATCCTATAAGGGAAAATATGATAGAACTACACTATAGTGTAAGTATTTTTTTAAGTCATGAATATTATATGAATAATTTAATAATTTAAAATAAAATTTATTATCATAAAATGTATTCATGAAATATGATTTAGATGTCTTATGATTATATGATAATTTTACAAGAACATAATTAATTTTTCAATGTGTCAGAAAATTAGATTTTAATTTAAAAATATGTATTTTCAGGTAAATTATGGTTTTAATTAAAAATTAATTTAATCATATTTATAAAATTATTTTCATAAAATTTAGTTCATTATTTAATTACAAAAGTAAAAAATTGGTTATGGTTAATTATTGATATTTTTCAGAAAGTCTATAATTTTTGGTGAATGTGAAACTTGATAATTTATAAATTATGATAAATAAATGAATTTCTACATCATGCTTGAGTCACAACTGATGTAAATTGATATTGGTTCGAACTCAAATGATATTATTTCTATTTTTAGCAACATTAATCCTTAGTATATCTTTTCTTGTGAATAAATTATAAGTTAGTGAATATAATATCAAGAAAACCCATCTCCCCTCCACTATAATTACCACCCCTACAACCTCATTTCCTCACAACTCTAAAGCCTTGTGGATACTCTATATTATGATAAAATCACATCCCAAGATCATCCCTCACGTCCCAAATCCATTGGTATCATAATAAGACCATATCCTCTCCCCTAAATAGGCTCTCAAAGAAGATATATTCAATAAGTAATTTCTCTCTATATTTTCTTTAAAAAAAATCTAATTTCATTTCATTTCATCACTTATCCTCAACTACTATTATCCCAATGTCATGATAACTCATGTATGATTGATATAATAATATTATATCATGTTAATGGAAGATTATTCATTATACTCCTCTATCTCTCTCTTTATACAAATGAAATTGTTACCTATGATGTGTTAATTTACCTACATCAGGGGCGATGCACTTCCATTTTCCTTAAACACCTTCATGGATGTCAATAAAAAAAATTAAATAGTTGAAAAAAATGGTAATATGTATGTTGTAACCACTTTTATGTTCGGGAAACCACTTTTATACATAATTCTAAAGGATGGATATGATCGAAAAACAACCCAAATTAACCTAGAATGTTCACTATTAAATTTTAACTAAAGATTCATCCATGTGGAAAATAAAATAATTCATTAAAAAGTAATATAAACTCTTTTAAGATCATTAATTACATGTAATATCAGTTCTAGAAGTTATCCATGTTCTATATGAACTTCCACTTATGTGTACATGTGAATCATTCAAGAAAACTGAAAAACCAGTCCCAAATAATGAATTTAAACTCTATAACTCATTCAAAGGCCCATAGAAGATATTAATAAAACCATAATGAATAATTGTCTTGTATAAAACGTTATAAAATTGTTAATTAATTAATCTAATGTCATTATACAGGAAACTAAACTGAAGAAATAATTCAGACATATGGTAAGGGGAATTTTTGAACCCATATTTCTTTCTTTGGGGTTTCTCTCTTTCACTAAATTTTTATAATGGTTATTCCTTTAAAATAATTTATAAATCATTATATTACATTTATGAGATATAAATGTTTTCTAATAGAGATAATGTGAGACATAATGTTTTTTTAAAGAACTCTTCTTTCAAAATAGACCTTTTACTTCTCACTAAAGGATGATGATTCTTTTATCAAGTATGATAATCCCTCTTTTATTTAGGTTCCCAATGATTTTGAATGTATGATTATGAAATTAAACACATTAATTTCAATGGGATACTATATTTTCTTGATTGATATATGTTTTATGTGACATTCATGATATTGTAAATGTTGTGATGTGATGGGTACACCTGGAATTATATAGCGCAATGTTAATGTTATGATGTGATGGGTGAATCCCGAATTATATAGTTCTCCAATGAATTGTGTAATGTAAATAACCTCATGAATAAAGTGATGTATGCATGGAAATGATGGTATATTTTTTCAAAACTATGTGTGGTAGTTGAACACTAAGACATGATGTTTCATTTTTATGCATTTCCACATTTCAAGTGTTTTCTTAATGTTTCCTGTCTTGATTATGTTCCTATGCCTATGTTATGATGATAATAATTATTATCACCCCATGTTATATTGTTTCATGTTATTATCTATCTGCTTACTGGGATTTTATATCACCTCTTTTTTATGTTTATTCTTAGGTGACTACTTTTACTTAGGATAATTCAAGGGTCAATTAGAAGCTAGAGAATAAGGAATTAAATAAATTTTTATGTTTATGATAAAAAATTTTGTTTGGTTCTAGTATTTAAAAGACACTAAACCTTTAGATCCTTGTTGTGTAATGTTTTTTTTATCATTATTATTATGTGAATGTAATGTAAGAAAATAAGGCTCACTATATTCTTTTCTAGTTGTTGGATGATACAATGTGCCCTCTTATTACATATTCAGATTATAAGAATATGAAAAAAATCAAGTAAGAATCAGGTATTTGATTCTAAAATAAAAGTTAATTTGATAAATTATCTATCAAATGAATGTAATTATTTAATTAAAATGAAATATTTAAATAATGAATCTTTTGATAACGATGTTATTCCACATTATCATCACTGGTCATAACTCATGAAATTAAATGATTAAAAATTTGGGTACAAAATGTAAATATTTTATATGTATATTGTGAAATGAATTGAATAATATATCATTTTCCTTCAGCTACAATTTGATATGGAACTAGAAGGTGTACCTAAAGAGAATTGGAAGGTGTTTTTTAATATCCATCTTCATGATGAGAACATGGAATTGAATAATAAATATTTTTATATTAATATCATTATATATAAATATACATAATAATATAGAATGAAGATGAAATCTCATATATTATTATTGAATAACATGTTATTTATTTTATGAAGATTCTAGAAAAATGTATGAATCAGAGTAGAAAAAATCATACCCTACACTACTAGTATAAATAGTTTATATAGAACAGATCCACTATGGTAATATGTTCATCTGTTTTAATATTTATATGATAATATATATTTTTTGTTATTTAGGGTATAACTACAATTAAATACACACACATGACAAACATTCTAGAAAGGCATGAAATATCTCATATGAGGATAACCCACCCATCAATCCCTATTTATTCAATACGTGGTCCATAGACCAAATCGGAATAAAGCCCATTACATGGCCCATATGCCCAATTTTCCTGAAATCCCATTACATGGCCCATAGGCCAATAATTTTGACACAAAATAACTTTTATTTGAAGAATACTTCTTTAATACACTGGTTTCTATAGTAATATCACTGCTTGAGTCCCTACTATAATTCCAACCATCATTATATTGCTACCATTGGTAAAATTCCACCGCAGCTACAGTGATGATATAGTATCGCTATAGTGTATCTACAGTAGCTGCACTCCATGGGTTTTGAACTCCCAACCTCTATTGATGGATATCTGGTGGATGTTTATAAGAAATATAGAGAGATTTATATTAATGGTCCTACCAAAGAAGATTGGGTATGTGTTCAATATTTATTTTAATAGTTCACACAAACATCTTCAATAATTTAATAAATTATGAAACCAAAGACAACAATTAAAATTTTCATTTACAGTCATAAAATTATAGTTAATAGAAAATTTGTGCTGTAATTAATAAAAAAACATTAGTTGTTATAAATTTAGATATCAATTCTCAACATAAACTTATCATCAAAACTAGTGTGGTGAGTAATATAGTTACCATCACTTTTTCTCACACATTATTGTATGTTTCCTCTTTTTCAATACATATTACATTAAATTTTATTAATATATTATTTTTTGGAAAAAATAAAAGATAAATGGGATGTCAATATTGTTTTATATTTATCATTCTTCCAAGATTATCTAGTTAGTCTGGTCAATGGGAAGGAGTATATTGATCACGTTTATGGGATGGGTTTTAGACCATTACTAATTATGGTTTCTGGTAGGTCACCATGGTTTGTTGTAGAATATAATCTAGGTATTATTTTTTATCATCCTCTAGAATCTTAGGGTTATTTTTTCAATGAAAAACACAATTCAGTAATAAGGGAACACAATCCACAAATATGGGACTCACATATAACCACAAGATGTGAGTTTTATTACTCTACATAAATAATTGGTTTAATTTGATAAGAAGACAAATGGATGTGTCCTAAATGATTGTTCCTTGATGGATGGATCATATTTGCATGTAAATCAAAAAAAATCATTATAATCTAGTACAAAAACATATATTGGTTTTATGCTTAAATTTAATTATACGTAAATATTTAATTTTCAATTAAATTATTATACAAGTGATGAGAAAAGGGAGTAGATATGGTGACAGAGAGGGAGAGGACCATAGTTCATCAGGAAGAGAAGGATATTAATTTCAGATTCAATGGTGGTGTTGTATAATGAAGCACATTATCTGTAACTTGTTTTATTTAATTTGATATATACATTCTCAATAAAAAATATATCATGTTTCAATCATTATGTGGTCATTGAGATCTATTTATACTTTTGTTTATGTTTCTAATTTTGTTTTATTTTTTCAACTTTTGTTTTGAGGAATGAATCTTCTATAATGTTTATTTTTATTTTTAATATCTGTATATATTTATATGTGGTTAAAACAACCTCTATATAGTGTAAAATATTTCTTATCCATTTAAACTGAATCTTTATTGAAAAAAATATATTACATATATTTAAAGAACTACTATAGATAATTAATTATTACTTTGGTTTAAATTACAAACAATTTTTTCATTTTTCAATGAAAAGATACTAATAATAAAAACTGAAATTTCCACTGCTATGTTACATTTCATGACCCTTCCGAGAAACCTCCACTAAATGGGAAAAAAAATGCAATATGAATCCCAATGACAAAATTGTCAGTGGTTTAGGGATATCATCATTAATACATTTTTTGAAGAATAAAATGATTTTAGAATCGTGATATTTCATAGTGTATAATGCTTGTTAAGTGTATAAACATGATAATAAATCATAACCAAAGATTCAAGAGGCATAACATGATATCACAAATATAATGATAATAGGAATTAAAACATTAATAAGTAAATGATTGAATAAGATCAAGGAATCTTAGAATATGTGGAAATAATATAAAACGTTAAATTATATATATAAATCAAGGTTCACTGCCAAGACCATCATCTTTAAGGGTTAAAAGTGAAATGGTGGATTGGGTTAACTCCACATTCCCATAAACATAGTGTAAAAATCCCCATGGTGTATTTAATTCACTCCATAATCTCTTATATTGATTCTCATGGGATATAAAAAATTACCCACTATATTAGAGGGAAATTTAATTTCTATCCAAAACCTCATATGAGATAGTGTTCTTTGGGTAACCGCCCAGGCACCATACACAATGAAAAAAAATCCCAAAGTGGATTAGGTTCACTCACTGATCCCATACATAATATATCATATGATATAAAGCATTTCCAAATACATTAGAGTGATATAGAATTATTGTACCATCTATCACATAATCAAAATCATACTCAATCATACAACAAGAGAAAAATTAACAACACATAAACCATAAGCATGATCAAACACATGAGAATAAGGTGGGTTTCATAATTATTATTTAGGGAAGAAATAAAGGCCAAATAAATATTGTTCCGCATAGAATAAGGAATTAAATCATCTTTAACATAAAAAATTGGAATATGTACATAAGTCTTGATCATTGAGTTCTAATTTGAAAATTCTAATTGAATTATCCTAAAAAGAAATAAAAAATTTGAACCAGTTTGGTGTAGCATTATGAAATAACATAAAGAAATTTTAAATAAGGAAAATTCATACTGTTTTAAATAAAACTAAAATTTAATAAATATGGAACCCTATAAAATAATTGTGTTTTATGAAGCTAATAATTGTTTAATAATGTAACAAACATATGAAAATAATTGGGTCCAAGTTGATGGGACATATAACCTCCTGCATGCCTCCCTGTACGTAACATGATCCTAAATAATAGAGAGAATATATGACTATATGTAAGGATATTATACCCTCAATATCATGTCATAAAAAAGATAATAAATAAATAAAAAATATACTTAGTAATCATATTAACATATAGAACCTTAAAGATGGAATACATGTCAAATAATAAACAGATAAATGAGCTCTGAATGTGTTATAAAAATCCAGAGTATTTGGGGAAAATAAATTAATTAATTTAAACTATGGATTCTTCTAGAGTCCATCCATGTCTTGTTATGTCTCTACGATCCCCTTATCTTCCATTTGACATAGTCCCCTTTTCGTTACTCAAGTCCCTAAATAGTATATCTACACACACATCAAAATGATCATACAACATATGAGTAATAAGGACCAGTATAACAAAATCAATGATTCCTTAACTAAAGTTTTCATGTAAACATTAGTATACCTTAAAAATTAATTAATTCACGAGGAACACAAGAAACCAAAACTAGGAACACATATGTGCTATCAAAGATATCATGAGTCACTTCCATGCCTGCTTTGGCATAGTTCTAGAAGGTAGTTACTATATCAAAAATAATTGAGGGCTAGCCATGATAATAGTAATAATTCTTCTAATCAACATGTATACGTACTAATCTACATCGACATGGATTCATGTGAGTTATGTTATTTATACACACTTTTCTCCATGGAATTATCTAGACATAAAATCTATCACTTGGAATCTATACAGCACTATTGTATACTAACCATTTTTTTTATTTCAATTGTCTCTAACATTGTATGTCATCCACACACCCCATATAAGGGATAAAAATTTCGTGGTAGTACAAATTCTTTAAAAACATTAAAAAATTCATTTAAAGGTACAAATAATTTTTTATAACACATAATAAGTAACCATATATCATCCTCAGTAACAGTAGAAACATATGTAAACATGTAATAAACAAAAAAATAAACAAATAATCTATGAACATACTTCTATAAACAACTATCATATAAGTTTATTAAGGGCCACACACACACCCATATATTATCATAATTCAGAATACTTTTCAATTGTATATTAAAAATAATTTAATCATGGAGAAAAGATTAAAAAAGAACGTAAACATATAAGGAACTTCCAACCTCAATCGTATATTCATTAGCTTCATTTATCATTAGGGAACCATCGCTCAAACCATGTTCACTTGTTCATAAAATTTAACCACTCACTAATGATTCCAACAATCAATGATATATTTTTTTATAAATGAAATAAAACACGAAATATGATAATACATTATCCCACTAGGATAAATAATGGTTAGTTTTCCATGTTCTGACATGAGCTAATCTTTAATCCTTAGAGAGAATCATAATTTACAAAGGATATAATTTTTTTCTCTCTATAATAATCATTGTAGAATGTGAGACAATAGTTCCTTATGATTTTTTGATAATTTCAAGATTATTGTAATTTAATAATTATTTTTTCTTATTTTTAGAATATTATGAAGGGCAAGATTTACAATCTTCACAAAAAGGATACTTGGAATAAAATTAACTTTATAAAATCTTCCCTTAAGAATAATGGAATGAGATTTTTTATCTATGAATAGAAAATTAGAATTCTAATTTTTTATATCAACATAAAATCATAGATCCTTTGTAAAGGAGTCTCTGGGATGAATGGACACAATCAATTATTTATTTATTTATTGAAGAAGATACATTAAGGGTAAGTGGGAACCTAAATAAAATCCACAAAAGACGTATTACACGCATATAATATTTCAAAATTCAAATTTTCAAACATAACTAGCAACACCGTGCCACAATCCTTAAAAACGTACCCTCATTAAAAATTCAAAAGAAAGACATCATTGCTGCTTCACTATGCGCACCGTCACACATTACCTTTTTCTAGTGTCAAAAAAGTGACCATCTTCACCTCCTCGAGCAAACAGTCTCATACGATCCATCCTTCGCCGAAACTAGCCTGTGGAAAACAGTATGCTGGAAACCATCCTCGTCGCTGAAAACACGCACAACATTGGCTCAGACCACCATTAAATAAGAACACCATCGAACACCACCTAATACACAATTCAAGTCATCCCGAACTAAAAACAACGATATCAAGCAACACAGAAGAAAAACAACATACCTTCACCGATGTCAAAGGAAGAAACACCCAATAAAATAGGAAATACATAAACTACGCTGTGATGAAGATGATTATTACGCGTGCTATGAACCAAATTCAAAGGGATTCGCTCTTGGAGCGCCGATGTCTGCTGAACCAAACACCCAAAACCCCTTCATTACCACATCACCATTTCCACCTTGAAAAGGAACATAGGATCAAGATATTAGAGAAAGGGATGGGTGGTTGGGGGCTCCAAAAGCGCAATGTCGACGAGGCCGAAAAAACCAAATCCAACAAAACAAAACCAAGAAGACTATAGATGCGCCTGAAAATCGTCAACCACCAGATCCCAAATCCCAAAAACTTTTTGTATCCACCACAACAAATCTGATATGGAGATCCGACGAGGATCGTGAGTCCAGGGCATAAGATGAGTGACTGAGGTCTTTGGCACGACCTTCATTAGTTCAGAAAAACCAGCAATGAATGAAGATGATGCCGACAAAACCAGACCACCAACACACAAGCGATCATATATGCCACCGCTGAAGACGAAACTGGAGAGGAAAACAGGCAATCATAGAAGTCATCTATTTTAGAATAAGGAATTGTACAGATAGATTCATAGAACTAACAACCAAATTAAAATCATCATTAAATTTTTTATGATCACCATTTCATAAATGATGAGTGTTTAAATTCACTTATAGTATTAGTCTGTAGTTCTAAATGAAAAAATGAATGTAACTCCCATACCCCAGAATTCCAGAGTGGGTGCATTATTACATAACATTGGAATGATTACGTGGAATCAAGCCCGGAAGTAAAAATCGGTTTAGTAGCCTTTGAAGTACTAGATACATACATATTTTTTACATTACATTTTGAAATAAAGAAAATGTTATTTCTACTTAAAACACACTCATATCAGTTATCCTATCCCTACAGGTCAGTCATAATATAATTTTTGCATCCTAGAAAATAAAATATAAGAAATGGGTGAGCTTAGATGCTCAGTAAGGATAAAAAATATGGAAAAATGATTCATAAATAATAATAAACTTTTATGGAAAGGTATAAAATTGAAACACAAGCCCTTTAAACATAAACCGCATCATAATTTGTGTAAGATAAATCAAATAATTCCATTTAATTATTCACATGGATATTCTAAAAGTTGAATAATATCATGTAACATCAATAAATAATCTCATAATTATGGAATTCTTAATTATGAACATCTAAAACACAATGTAAAAGCCTCGTGACAAGACTAAAAATAAAAATATTGTCAAGGCCCGGTGCCAAGATTATAGTTTGTATCGTGAGACATACAGATGCATGGAGGGGATATAGTGGGCCCTGTCTATCACTTACTATGTCCAATGCATTCATTCTATTAAAAGGGTGAAATATAATCTAAAAAGTCATATTACAACTAGAATACGACATGTTAATACTTTAACAAAAAATAATGAACGGTATAAAAATAGCACATCCATAATCAAACGTAACTAATTCAATAAAATATGGAATATTGTATTATAATTAATCAACCACAATCCATAATAAAATACAATGAAGGATATTTACATAAATGAAAATAACTATTAAAACTATTTGATAGAAACAACCCCTTTTTCACTTGAAAACATTTAAAAGGTGAACTATTTATCAATGAAGTCTTTTAAAAGATATTTTTTAATCGAAGTGTCTCATACCACATTGAAAATTTTGAGAGCAGTTTTAGTTTCAAAACATCCATGTCCATATTCATAAATCCTTAAAACCATTTTTAAAACATGGACATTAATGATAATGATTTATAAGAATAAATCTTTGCAATATTTAAAATGATATTTTGGTTAAAGAGTTCGTAACCAGATGAGAGACGCTTGAATACAAATAATTGAGGAATAACATAAATTAAAACTTTATAATTCCAAGTGAATAAAGGGATTCATGATATAGTAGGTCAAAGGACAGTATATACACCGTATAAAAGTGAATTGGTTCATAACAACAAAGAAGTCTCAATAGAATGTAAATTGATATGAAATCGATTATGAAGACTGTATCTTTAGATAAAAGATAAATAAATGACATAATTATGTGAGACAAATAAAAATATACTCAATATTATTGGATATTAAATGTAAATCAATCAGATTACATTCACGCATATTCTTATAAAAACAAAACCAATGACATGGATGTTTAACTCAATGAATGGAAATTGAGTTTAGATTACACTTATAAAGTTTTTATCAATGACTTGAGAATTTATCAGTGGAGTGATTATGTTTATCAAAAGTATATCCACACAAAGGGGAGTGTAAATTATTACATAAATAAATAAATAGTGATTTCACACATAATCTTGTAGTATAATAATCAATGAAGTGTGCGTAAAACCCTACGAGTGTAAATTGAAATGAGAAATTACACTAATGATTTGGTAACGTACAAAACATTCAACCCATTAAACAAGGATCATACAATGAATATGTAAATACCCATAAATTAAAGTATATTACACAAAGAATACAATCATTCGTAGTATATACAACACACAAAAGGAAATAGTGGAAAATATAGCATGAATTTCACTGGAATAAAAATTAAATAAAAATCCCTAACCTTTTACATTCTTTTAGTCAAGGGTAAGTTTAACATTCTGTATAATGGTTAATTTTTTTTATTAAATTATACAAGAACCACATACATGAATATGATATCATATATGATCCTTTAATATTTTTTAATAATATTTTAGTAGTATCATTGTTTCAGGTGTTAATTGATTCTTTTTCCTCTATATGATTTGTTACGTTAGTAATGTTTGTTGTGGATATGGTGTATTTTATTCATATCCAGAATTATATTACGTTCATAAATATTATTTTTTAATCATCAAATGAAAATTATTTTTCAATGGTTAGGATAAGTAATAAAATCTCATCGCGTCGTGGAGACGGTAAGTCGTACGTACACACGAGCGACAATATCATTCTATTGAGAGTAAAATTGTACGTAATTGGATAAAATATTTTATATAAATATACAATAACAAGTTATATTTATTATTTACATCAATTATAATCATTATTATACCTATCCAAATAATTTAGTGTTGAATGACTAACTACACCATGACGTGGAGATGGTAAGCCGTACGTATGCACGCATGATGACTTTATCATACATTAGAGGAATAAAATAATGAATATGGTTGTACCATGTTTATAATAACATAACAGTATGTAGAACATAATAGAGAATTATTTTGGTATTGTAACAACAAAGAATAAGTAAATGGAAGAAGAAAACAACTTTGAAAGAGGTGATGAAATAATTACCTATTCTACGGGTGCTTCCTTTTGATTTGAACAAAACATCTACTTGGGTTGGCTTTCTGATCAAGTCAAGGCGTCTAGATTAAATTGAGGGTATTTGGGAGGAGATTTGAGTAGGGTTTTTCTGATCCAAATGGATTTGGAGGTGTGAAATTAAGAGAAGGGGAAGTAGCCTTTTATAAGAGATGTGAGGGGCCCTTTAGAAAAAGCTTGAAATATTAATAGCTCCAAATGGATTTAGTTCGAGGCTAAGGTGGGGATGGGTCGAAATACTCTTATCCAATAAGTTTTAGACATGATTTGTTCACATTATTATCCTTATATTTTATATTTAACTCTTCATTAAATAGTTTATCTTTTACTGTGTCTTTATGTATTTTTACACTACAAGGTTAATATAGTTACTAAAAAATGCCAAGAGAACCTAAAATGGTTCATTAATGACATATATAACATTATATAAGTCATTTTTCCAATCTTTAGATGTCTAAAACTATTAAATAATTTAATAAAATAGTATTCTTTTTAAAAACCTTTTTATTTCAATTTCGACACTATTTAGTATTTGGTTTTGGTAAAAGTCATAAAAACATGATTACTTCGAACAAAATACATTGATTCAACCCAATAATATTTTATCCACCTAGAAAATTATTGGATGTCATAAAAAGTTTCAATTTACATTTATTTTAATATTTATAATATCAATTATTTTAACATTTCATTAATAATGTAATTACTGCATCATCATTGTGTCATAAGCAAAATTAATTAATTATTTAATAAAAATTATAAATAAAATATCATGATGTAGGAAATATTTTTCTATTTCTAATGAATATTTTTAGTTGAATTTATCTTAAGTATAACCCAATATTAAAAATGGGTTAGTTATTAAAATTTGAATTTAACACTTTTAATTATTCTTAAAATAAAGTATAATAAATGTTCTATTCTTACCCAACTGGAAAAAAAGAATCCTATTTTTTCCTACAGTTAATTTTGGTCTAAATACAGTTATATAATAGAATTAGGACATGTGTTGGGGTAATTATAATATCATTTTTACCTTTAATTACGCTATATACTTTAAACTGTGGTAAATGAAATTCAAATGTTACTATTCACAAAAAATTATTTTTGTCCTATTAAACCACATTTTTCATATTGTTGGGAAAACTTTCTGTCTAATTTTTTAATTTCAATTCACATAAGTGGTAAAACTACATTTTATGCAAATTTGCAAATGTGACTAGAAGGTGGTCAAAAGACATTAAAAGGTTCAATAAAATTTTATATGTCTAATAATATTATAAAATGATGAAAATGAATTATGTTGGATTAATATATGTAATATGTATCTATTTTTATTATAAGATAAATTTTAATAAAAAAATAATTATTTTAATGAAAAAGTCGGTTTTTATGTACTAAGCAGTATTTTTCACTATTCATCAAAAATGAAAAGTTTCCATAAAAATACCAAAGATTCATGCTAAGATAATTTTGAAATTCGGAAACAAAAAATGAATTCTATTTTACCATATTCAATTTTTAGGAGTTTATAATATTAATTTTATTATTGTTCACAAAAGGACACAAGAAGTAGTTTGTTTATCAAAATTTTACTTATATTTTAATGAAACTTATACATTTTCTTATAAATATTTCTTATTTATGTCATATAATTATAAATGAATTTTGAAATTTATCTGTTACTATTTGTATTACAATATTTAATTGTTATATTATAAATATATCATTTTAATAATTATAATACTAAATTGTTGTTTCTCAGAAACTCAATCTTGCATATAATGTAAGCTAAGGCAGTGTTGCGTGCAATATAATCCATTGAATTACTTTAATGATATGACATACTATGAAATATAGTGGTGTTACATTTTACCCTCCATTAAATAATTTTTTCGTCCAAATTTAAACATGGAAACAAAAACATGTGTTTTGACATTTCCAAACATCTTTGTTGAAATCCCACGTTGAAAAAAGTGTCAATAAACCTATCACTTTAAAAGAAAGAATGATAAATATAATGGTCAACCGAGATAACCGATAATAGGGTTCCATGTTGTAAAACATGGATATGGAAGAGAAAAAAAACCATCATGTTATGATGCAGAGTGATAGAAAACATGATCTGGAGAAATTTAACTACCATAAAACCATAAACATGTGATGGTTTAAATGGTCTTTGATTACCTAATAGGAAGATTATACGGACAATGTTTTTGTTTTATGTTCTTTTTCATAATTTTGCGTTATTTATTTATGAGATTGACTATGAACATAAGTATATATACTTACTTTTCAAGTAGATTTTCATATTTTAATAAAACTCTTCCACAAACTCATCTTTTCTCCAAACGATGAGTATTCAAGATGACATGGTCACACCTGAAGTCCTAGAATAAACTTATAGAGAGTCACATAATCCAAAAAATATGAACTATATATTTCCCTTATCTTTAGACATTAACCAAACCCAAAATGGTTAGTACATGATTAGATGATACCTAAAAAGGATAATTCATTTTAGAAAGAAATACTACTCTAAATATCAAAAAATAAAGAAAACTATACCCAAAGATCCACAAAGACCGTTAAATAAAAAAAAATTCCTTAAAATTATTTAAAATAATCCAAACTACGTTTGAAACCCAAAATGCAGAAGGATTTGATCACATAGAATTCTACAATAAATCACAACATTTATCTCCAAATAACAATAATTACTATTAAAGTGATATACTTAAAAGTAATTAATCTAATCAAATATTCTCTATGATAGGTTAATCATTTCCATAAATAACCTAAATTTCTATAAGTCTACAATAAAAACATAGCTTCTTCAAAAATAAAAAATCCACCATTACTCTTCAAATTAATTCCCAAAGTATTCTATTTTCCTTAAGCATATAATATTCCCAAAAGAGTGAACATGTTCCAAAAAAACATTTATCACTTAATCAACAAATTATTTTCATATACTAAGGATATCCATTTAAAAAATCATCAGTTCCCAAAATCAACATATTCGTGATCCATAAAATCATTTATATAAAAAAAATAGTCTTACTAACTAGGGACATCACGTTGTCCAGTGGTAGGAAATTGACCCCTGTCACGCATTGGTTGTGGGTTTGATTCCAGCAGCTCTGTCCAACGTGATGGGTTGTCTCACGGTCTATGTATTGTCCTTTTTAAAAAACAATATAATTTTATAATATTTAAATAATGAGATAAATTTCTCAAAAACCCAAAATATATTTTAGCCACAAATGTTATCTCATACCTCACATTTTAATCCAAAAAGTAATAACCTATAATTGCCTCGATTTGTAGAATCCTATAAACCAAAATGGGTTTTATAACTATATACAAATAAGAAAAAATAATTCTTCCTCAAATAACATTTTCACAGAACAAAATTTTGGGTGACACATACATGAGATAAGTATTCCAATTTTATCCCATAAATAAAGAGCATTAATAATTTTAAACATTTTACCATCCATTTATTTCCACATAGGTTCTTCCATGACATAGAGGTTATCTTGTTGAATAGGTAATTGAATTGGGTAATTCTCAGGTCCCCTAAATTTATAAAAAATTACTGTAAATGTATTATTAGGGTCATTTTTATTTTCATCCATAATACTCTTCATTTTTACATGGAAATTATTTACTTTATATCCTTATTTCCAACACATAAATCATTTCATTGTTCAATTGATACACTTTCTTGGGTGTCTCCTTCTACATTTCCTACATGATATAAATTGAGATTTCTTTTTTCTATGGTCTCCACTACTAGATCACTAATCATTATTTACCTTTATCTTCTTTTTTTAGTTAGGGAGTTTGTTAATGTATATGTTGTTGATCATATTTATGAAAAACTGATTCAGTATGAACATGATATATTTTTCGCTAATCATCATTCCATTTTTTCTCATTTTCACCACCATTCTCACCTTGTACATCATGTTAAATGTTACTATGACTTCCTCAAAATCTAGCCATTGACTAAAACCATAAAGCATAGTGTGAGTAACAATAGTCATAAAATCATTTAGAGAATATCATGACACCATATTTTCTATAATGCCCCAACCCCAGTTACCCAGAGTCGGTGCATTATTACATATCATTAGCATGACCACAAGAAATATCATGTCTCGAAAGACCAATTAGTTTAGTAACCTTGGAATAACTAGATATATTCATAAAGTTTCTATTACATCACAAAGTGAAAAATACTACAAAACATCTTGTCTTCATATACCCTCATATTATCCAAGCAATTAATTCATAAATTACTTCTTCACATCTTAGAAAAAATAAAACATTGAATGGGGTGAGCTCAGATGCTCAGTAAGGATAACAATATAGCGGAAACATTCATAAATAAATAGAAACATTTAAGGCAATGTATAGCTAAAAAAAGCCTTTTAAATATGAACTTCAGCATAATATGGAAAAGAAAAAATGAAATAATTCCATTTAAGTATTCACATGGACATTCTACTAGTCAAATAATCACATGCAATATCAATAACCACTTTCATAATGATGGAATGCATAATTCCAGACTATCATAACCACATAGCCAAGGCCTCGTGCCAAGACTACAAATAAGATTTGTCAAGGCCTTGTGCCAAGACACTTGTTTTTCTCATGAGACCTACCGATGCATCGAGGAGATATAGTGGGCTCCACCTGTCAATTATTAAGTCCAATTCATTCCTCATATGAATTGGTTTAAACATAAAATAAACATTCATATTAAAACTAGCATACGAATTGTCAATACTTTCTCCATAAACCATTAATGGTATAAAAATAACGCATCCACATTCAAACACATCAAAAAACATCAATACAATATGGAAGTTTTGTTTCATAATAAATCAACTTCAAATAAGCTTAAAATCCATCAAAGGATGTTGATATAGATGAAATCAAAACCATTTGAGAGAAATATCTCTTTTTTTGAAATCATTTAAAAGTCAGATAATTATAAAATAATACATTTACTTTGAAAATATTCTTACAATCTTGTAAGGGAATCTTCAATTATTTTATAATGGTGGAAATAGTCGCACCCGCTGTATAAGTTAAAAAAACATTCTTACCTTAATTCTGTCGAAAAGCTTAAAAAGGACCTTGTTTGGAAAACGACAGAATGATTCCTTTATAAACATCTTATAAAAAGTCAAAAAAGGTTATAAATGACTTTAACCCATATTATGTAAATTATTGAGAATGTTTGGAAACAAATTTTTAAGAACCATGGATGTGGATGATAAAGAGATCCAAGTAGATAATTAGGCACAAACAACCGTGAAAAAGGAAGAGATTCTGAAATAAACTCTTACCTTGTACTTTTCATTAGTCGATGGTATGTTAACCTCCTATATAATAGTTGAAACATTGTTATTAAATTATACAAAAACCATATACATACTTATGATATCATATATGATCTTTTAACATTGATTTGTTAATAATATCTTAGTTTTATCATTGTTTTGGGTGTTAACTTACTCATTTTTTTTATATGTTTGGTTACATAAGTCATGTTTCTTATGGATAGGATGTACCTTATTCATATCCAGAATGATATAAAGTTCTTAAACATTACTTTTAATCATCAAATGAGAATTAGTCTTGAATGGATACGATGGGTAATTAATCTCATCGCATTTGTGGAGACGGTAGTCTGTACGTACGCACGAGCGACAATATCATTCTTTTGTTATTAAAATAATATATAAGTCGATGGTATATCATATATACAGAATAATTATCATGTTATTTTTATTATTTACAAGAATTACACATCATTATTATACCCATCCAAATAATAATATATTGAATAACAATTACACCATGACGTGGAGACGGTAAGCCTTACGTACGCAGGTATAGTGACATGTCATTCAAAGGATGGATAGAATACTGAATATGGTTGTACCATATTTATAATAATATCAAAGTATATAGGATATAATGGATTTAATTTTTTATAATGGTAATAATAATGAAAGAATAAATTGAAGAAGAAATGAATTTGAAAGATGGTGGTGAAAACATTACCTCTTCTTCGGGTTCTTCCTTTTGATTTGATCAATAGGGCTCATTAGATTGGCTTTCTGATCAAAATAAGGCCTCTAGGTTGTAGGGAGGGAAGTTGAGAGAGTATTTGGGCAGGGGTTGTCCAAGAAAAGAGTCTTTGAATGCGTGAATTAGTGAGAAGGGGGAGTGTCGTTTTATAAGATGGGTGAGGGGCACCTTTGGAAAAGCTAGATATATTATTTTATAATAAATTCCTATTCGGTTTCTAATGGATCCAAAGAAGATTATTTAATGGTTAATGTGGGGATGGGTCGAAAACCACTCAACCAATAGAATTTAGACAGTTTTGGGTCATTATATTAACCTTATGTTTTTTATTTAACTCTTAGTTAATTAGTTTGACACTTACCATGTCACTTTGTATTTTTATATTATATAGTTAATAAACTTACTATATACATCCAAGAGACCCCCAAGTGTTCCATAAATGATACAAATATCATTATATAAGTCTCTTGGCCGAACCATTGTTTTTTAGGAATTTAATAACAATTAATAATATAATATTTGTTTTAAAAACTCTTTTATGTCAATTTTGACACTATTGAGTATTTTGTTTTTGATAATTTCCTAACAGCATTATTAGTTCAAAATAATTTTATATAACCAATCCTAATATGACATATTAACCTATAAAATTAGTTTAATTCATAAAAAGTCTCAAATGACATTTATTATCATATTTATAATATCAATTATTTTAATATTTCATGAATTAGGTAATTTCTCCATCAACATTGCGTCATAATTAAATTATATTATTTAATGTCTAAAAAACATAAATAAAATACAATTATGTAGGAAATGTTTTTATCTTTCTAATTAATATTTACAATCGAATTTATCTTATGTATAACCCTATATTAAAAATGTTTTATTAAATAAACATTGATTTTAACTCTTTTAACTCTTTTTTGAATTAAATAATAATAAATGACCTAATCTAATCCACGTGGACCTAAATTATAATATTTTATTCCTAAGGTTGTTTTTGGTCGAGATACACTTGTCCAATAGAATTAGGACATGTGTTTGGGTAATATGAATATTTTTTTTACCCTTAATTACCCTATTAACTTTTAACCGTGGTAAATAAAAGTAAAAAGTTACTATTCACCAAATATTATTTTCATCTCATTGAACCACATTTTACTCATTGATTTTCACCATGTCTCTCGGATTTTCGAAAGTCCACTCACAGAAGCGGTAAAATTAACTTTTATGTGAATTTCCAAATTCTCCTATGAGGTGGGTAAAAGATGGTGAAAAGTTCAAAAAAAAATTTATATATCTAAAATTATTCTAAACTAACTCCAAAAAATTACATTGAACATATATAAGTATTATGTATCTATTTTGACCTTAATTAAATTTAAATAAAATAAATAATTATTTAAATAAAAATTCGGTTTTAAACTATAACTCAGTGTTTTTTCACTATTCATTAAAAATTGAATGTTTTTAGAAAAATACCAAAATTTCACCCTAGGCTAATTTCGATATTCCGAATCCAAAAATGAAGTTAATTTTGAAAGATAAAATTTATAAAATTTCAAAAATTGGGTATTACTATTCATAACGGCTAGTTTGATTGGTTGTGGTGTGTGTGTTAGAACTCGAAGTTGCGTACAACACACGCAACTGTATTATTGAAAGGGAAGTGTACCGTGGAAGCTTGAGGTGTTACATTCTCCCCACCTTTAAATAATTTCATCCTCGAAATTTCTAGAAAATTACTGTATTAAAAGACTCGGGTGATGCTTTATCATATGTTCCTCAGGTTCCCACGTTGCCTCTTCCATCTTATGGTTTCTCCATAGAAATTTTACCAGATGAGTCGCCCAGTTTCTCAGCACTATCTCTCTAGTATCAAAAATCCTGATGGTCTCTTCACAATAAGACAGATCGGGTTCCAGTTCTAATTCCTCATAAGTGAGTACATGCGTTGGGTCAGGCATGTATTTATTCAACAGTGATACATGGAACACATCGTGAACTTTTTAGAGACTTGGTGACATTTCAAAATGGTAAGCTACAACCCCAATTAGTTATAGAATTTCAAAAGGTCCGATGTACCTGGGACTCAATTTACCCTTCTTATCGAAACGTATAATTCCCTTCCATTGAGATACCTTCATGAAAACATGATCTCCTACTTGAAATTCCAAATCCTTCCTTCGGTTATTAGTATAGATCTTCTGCTTACTCTGAGCTTCTTTGATGTGATTTTGGATTACCTTCACCTATTCCATCGTTTCCTCCTCCAGTTCTGGACCTATAAGTTTTCGTTCACCAACATCATCCCAACAGGTCGGTGTGAGACATCTCTTTCCATATAACGCTTCATATGGTGCCATCTGAATACTCGAATGGAATCTATTATTATAGGAAAATTCTACCAGAGGTAAATATTGATCCCACATACCCTGAAAGTCAAGTGAGCAGGATCACAACATGTCTTCTAAGGTTTGAATACTCCGTTCGGATTTTCCATCTATTTGAGGGTGGTAGGCAGTGCTCAAATGATGTTTAGTATCCAAGGCCTTCTGAAGACTCTTCTAGAATCGTGATGTGAAACGGGGATCACAGTCAGAAACAATCGATAGGGGTACTCCATGAAGTCTCACAACTACATTAATATATAGTCTTGCTAGCCGTTCAAGTGGTAAATCTTCCCTTATAGAAAGAAAATGTCCTGACTTGGTAAGACGATCAACAATGACCCATATCGCATCATTCTTTCTAGTAGACTTTGGTAGCCCCATGATGAAGTCCATCGTAATATTATCCCATTTCCACTAAGGTATAGGAATAGGTTGCAATACTCCACCAGGCTGTTGGCTTCCAGCTTTCACTTGTTGACAAACCATACATCTTGAAACAAAATCAGCAATCTCCCTCTCCATGTTGTCCCACCAAAAATGTTCTTTCAAATCTCTATACATTTTGGTGGTCCTAGGGTGTATAGAGAAATTGGAACTATGAGAATCATCCAGAAATTACCTTTCTAGATCAGGTATATCAGGAACACAATGCTTCTTCCCAAATTTCAAAATTCCATCTTCATACACAAAGTCTCTCAATCTCCCACCATTCATAGCTTTAATCTTCTTTTGAAATTCTTCATCATCAGTCTGATAACTCTTAATCCTTTCTAGTAAATATGGTTTGGAAACCATTTGAAAAAGCATTGATGTTTCACCTTCCATGGTTATTCCCATGTCCATATTCACTAGATCCATGAAAATTGGATCCCTTTAAATTCTAATATTGTTCAAAACTCCATGTTATTTTCTTTTCAAATCATTTGCCACCTTGTTTGCCTTCCCTGGGTGGTAGTGTATCAAGAAATCATAATCCATGAGTAACTGAAGCCATCTCATTTGCCTCATGTTGAGTTCTTTTTGTGAGAAAATATACTTCAAACTCTTGTGATCAGTATAAATCTCACATGTTTCACCATAGAGGTAGTGCCTCCATATCGTCAAAGAAAATATCATAGCTACTAACTCGAGATCAATATTAGGATAGTTTTTTCTCATGAATTTTTAGCTGTTGTGATGCATAGGCAATAACCCTATCATTCTGCATAAGGACACAACCAAGTCCTTTCTTCGATGCATCACTATAAATAACGAACCCATCATTCCCCGATGGTAGAGTCAATATAGGAGCATTGAATAATCTTATCTTCAGTTCATCGAAACATTCTTCAAACACTTTTTTCTAAACAAATTTAACCCCTTTATGTGTGAGCTTCGTTAATGGGTTAGCCAATTGGGCAAAATTCTAGACGAAACGTCGATAATAAGCTGCCAAACCAATAAAACGGTGTACCTAAGTTATACTCATGGGTGATGGCCATTATTGGATTGCCTTAGTCTTAGAAGTATCAACATAGATTCCATATTTGGAGACAATATGGCCAGGAAAATAAATCTCCTAAAGCTAGAATTCACACTTGCTAAACTTCTCATATAATTCAAGTGTTCTCAGAGTCTTCAGGATAATGAAAAAGTGATTTTAATGATCTTCGTAGATTTTGGAGTATACCATGATATCATCAATAAATACAACCAAACATTCATCTAGATATTCCTTGAAAACTCTATTCATTAGATCCATGAATACATAGGGCGCATTAGTCAGCCCAAAAGGCATTACTTTAAACTCGTAATGCTCGTACCTGGTTCGAAATGTTGTCTTTGAAATGTCTTCCTTCTTCACACACAACTGATGGTATCCAGAAAGAAGGTCATTATTTGAAACGTATTGAGATCCATGCAGTTGTTCAAACAAATCATCAGTGCGAGGTAGGGGATACTTGTTCTTTATTGTTATAGCACTGATTTCCCGGTAGTCGATACATAACCTCATAGATCCCTCTTTATTTTTAACAAAATGAATAGGGGTTCTCCATGGAGAAACATTGGGGAGAATAAATATTTTATTACTAAATTCATCTAGTTGTTTCATTAGTTCAACTAATTCCACAGTGGCCATTCTATAAAGGGTATTCGATATAGGCATTGATCCAGGAATTAAATCAATGGAAAACTCAAATTCTAGTTCTGGAGGATGTCCAGGTAAATCTTCTAGAAACACATCTACATATTCTTTCACAATATGTACATCCTCTATTTGAACATTCCTTTCCCCACCCACAATCATTTCATTTTCTTCCTCCCCAATAATTGAATTTAGTTGATCTACTGGGGGTGGATCTAGATATGAATTAGGTGGTGATGATTCCGCCCTAATGATAAGGTGTTCCTTATCATCATCACCAAAAATAGTATCCTCCTTTTTCTAACAATAAATTTTTATATCATGGTCCGAAAGCCAATCCATACTGAGGATTATATCAAACTCAACCATAGGTATGACGATGAGATCAGCGGATAAAGAACATTTATGTGCTCTAATGGGGACTGATTCAGAAAACATTGTTGCAATGATACTTCCCTTAGGAGTTTTAACTGACAACTCCTTTGTTAAATCAAATTGGAAATATCTAATTTTCTTAGAAAACTATGAAGATTGAAACAATGCGATGATCCGGAATCAAATAATGCATTTTCTAAACATGAGGAAACCATTAAATTACCTGCCACCACGTCTTTCGGAGCTTCTACCTCAGCAGTAGTGATAGCATAAGTCTAGCCTTGATCTCTTTCCCTTTTCTAAGGCATGTTCCCCTGATTCTTCGGACATTCATTTTCATAATGTCCCATCTCCCTGCAATTATAGCATTGAACATAGGTAGCTTCCTTCTTCCCCGTGAAATCCCAAGCTTGGTGGCCTTTTACACCACACTTGTAACAGACTCTCATTCATTTTAAGAAAGTACCGAGGTGTTTCTTCCCAAATTTACCACATGATGGATATTCAACCTTTCAATTATTCCCCTTATTTCCATTCCCATATTGATCAGAAGATCTATTCTTCTTTTACTTTGCTTTAAATTCATTTGACTTAGAGAATTCCTTTTCTATCTTGATAGCACATGAGACAATGTCTTCTTATGATGAGAATGATTGTGAGACTAATGCTCGATGGAGAAAAGGTTTTAACCCATCAAAGAAACGATCAATATTACATCTTGGGTTACATATATAATCTTCAGCATACCTTTCTAACCTTTTAAAGTTAGCCTCATACTTTTTGACATTCTCATCCTCCTTTTGTCTCAGACCCAGAAATTGCCTTTCCATATATGCTCGATGGTCGCGAGGAAATTATTTTTCTAAAAATAGATCATTGACCTCCCTCCATTCCATATTTGATACTTCATCATATTCCTTTGTGTTTTGAATCAATGACCACCACTGATCAGCATCTCCAGTGAGGTGGTAAACTGCAATAATAACTTTTCCCTTTCACTAATACACAAAACCTGAAATCTTTTCTCTAGGGAACTTATCCATTGCTCAGCTACCAATGGATTTGTACTCCGATTTAATGTTGGTTTTTGTTTCCCCATGAAGAAATATAACCTCGATCCTCCATGATGTGAATCAGGGTGCTCCATACGGGTATGGTTATTATTCATAACCTGAGTGAGTTGTCCCAGAATGGTGATAAGCTGATCAACACCAATTGTATCACCATCTCCACTATAATTATCTTGAGCAGGTGGGAAATCCCTACAGGGAGTGCATACTTTGAAACAGTTTCCATTTCTTCCACTAGGTTCCATTTCTAAACAATGGCATAAACTAGATCAGTTTATTAATCAAAATACATAATTCCATACTTATAAAACACTTAACCTAAATTGAACTATTTAAGGATATAATCCATAATCATAAAAATGTTTTCTTTGAAGAAGTATATACTCATAAACCCTTCATAATGATTTGTAAAGAAAATGGGTGTTATCCTAAGAATATCCCCCTGGAGTGTCATAACCAAGAGTGTAGCAAGGCTCGTTGTCATGCACCAGTTCTCGTTCGAGTCTAGCTCAAAGCAGTGTTTTCGGGTTTTACCCTTAGGTATATCTGTGCCAGGTCTTCCTCTACCTGCTCATATCAAGACAGGGATGTATTTCTCCGAAAGCTCAGAAAATCTCTACAATACCAAAATTCTAGGAAGTTCTTCTATACTAATCCTCAAAGTCCATCTTAGGTCTATGTCCTCTAATCAGAGTTTATCTAAATATAGCTTCCAAGGTTTGTACTAAACTTCCTCTGATACCAACTGTAACGCCCCGACCCCAGTTACCTAGAGTCGGTGCATTATTACATATCATTGGCATTATCACAAGAAAGATCAAGTCTCGAAAGACTGATTAGTTTAGTAGCCTTGGAATAACTAGATACATTCATAATGTTTACATTACATCATAAAGTGAAAACCACTAAAAAAACATATTGCCTTCATATCCCCTCATATTATCCCTGCAGGTCATTCATAAATTACTTCTTCACATCCTGGGAAAAATAAAACATTGAAAGGGGTGAGCTCAAATGCGCAGTAAGGATAACAATATAGCAGAAACATTCATAAATAAACAGAAACATTTATGGTAATGTATAGCTAAAACAAAAGCCTTTGAAACGTGATCTTCAACATAATATGTCAAAGATAAAATGAAATAATTTCATTTACTTATTCACATAGATATTCTACTAGTCAAATAACCACATGCAATATCAATAACCACTTTCATAATGATGGAATGCATAATGTCAGACTATAATGACCACATAGCCAAGGCCTCATGCCAAGACTACAAATAAGATTTTGTCAAGTCCTTCTTCCAAGACACTAGTTTGTCTAATGAGACCTACCTATGCATCAAAGAGCTATAGAGGGCTCCACCCGTCACTTTTTAAGTCCAATGCATTCCTCATATGAACAGGTTTAAACATAACATAAACATCTGTATTAAAACTAGCATAAGAATTGTGAATACTTTCTCCATAAACCACGAATGATATAAAATTAACACATCCACAGTCAAACATATCACAAAAAATTCAATACAATAAGGAAGTTTTGTTTCATAATAAATCAGCTTCAAATAATCTTAAAATCCATCAAAGGACGTTGACATAGATGAAATAAAAACCATTTGAGAAAAATATCTCTTTTTTTGAAATCATTTAAAAGTCACATAATTATAAAAGAATACATTATTTTTAAAATATTCTTATAAGCTTTTAAGGTAAGCTTCAATGATTTTATAACGGTAGAAATAGCCTCACCCACCGTATAAGTTAAAAAAACATTCTTACCTTAATTCTATCGAAAAGGTTAAAAAGGAACTTGTTTAGAAAATGACAGAAAGATTCCTTTATAAACATATTATAAAAAATAAAACAAGGGTATAAATGACTTTAACCCATATTCTATAAAATAGTAAGAATTTTTTGTAACACATTTTTAACAAACATGGATGTGGATGATAATGAGATCCCAGTAGATAATTATCTATACGCAACCTCGAATAATGAAGAGATTGTGAAATAAACACTTACCTTGTACTTTTCCTTAGTTAATGGTATGTTAACCACTTGTATAATAGTCAAAACATTGTTATTAAATTATACAAGAACCATATACATAATTATGATATCATATATGATCTTTTAACATTGATTTGTTAATAATATCTTAGTATTATCATTGTTTTTGGTGTTAACTTACTCATTTTCTTTTATATGTTTTGTTACAGAAGTCGTGTTTTTTATGGATAGGTTGTACCTTATTCATATCCATAATGATATAAAGTTCTTAAAAATTACTTTTAATCATCAAATGAGAATTATTCTTGAATGGATACGATGGGGAATGAATCTTATCGCGTTCGTGGAGACGGTAGTCCGTACGTACCCACGATCAACAATATCATTCTTTTGATATTAAAATAATATATAATTGGATGTTATATCATATATACAGAATCATTATCATGTTATATTTATTATTTACATGAATTAAACCTCATTATTTACATGAATTAAACCTCATTATTATAAAAATCCAAATAATAATATATTGAATAACAATTACACCACGATGTGGAGACGGTAAGCCGTACGTACGCACGTATGGTGACATGTCATTAAAAGGATGGATATAATACTGAATATGGTTGAACCATATCTATAATAATATCATAGTATATAGGAGATACTGGATTAATTATTTTAGAATCATAATAACAATGAAAGAAGAAGTTGAAGAAAAAAATGAATTTGAAAAAGGGAGGGGAAAACATTACCTCTTCTTCAGGTTCTTCCTTTTGATTTGATCAAAATGGGTATTTAAGTTGTCTTTCTGATCAATCTAAGTCATCTAGATTGTAGTGAGGGAAGTTTAGAGAGTATTTGGGAAGGGTTTGGCCGGGCCAAGAGTCTTTGAATGTGTCAATTAGTGAGAAGGGGGAGTACCCTTTTATAAGAGGGGTGAGGGGTACCTTTGGAAAAGCTAGAAATATTATTTTATAATAAATTCATATTCTGTTTATAATGGCTCAAAAGTAGATTATTTAATGGTTAAGGTGGGGATGTGTTGAAAACCACTCATCCAATATAATTTATACAGTTTTGGGTCATTATATTAAACTTATGTTTTAGATTTAACTCTTCGTTAATTAGTTTGACACTTACCATGTCACTTAGTATTTTTATATTATATAGTTAATAAAAATACTATATACATCCAAGAGAAACCCAAGTGGTACATTAATGAAACACCTATCATGATATAAGTCTCCTGGCTGAACCTTATATTTTTAGGTATTTAATATCAATTAATAATATAATATTTGTTTTTAAAATTCTTTTATGTCAATTTTGACACTATTGGGTATTTTGTTTTTGATATTTTTATAACAACAGTATTACTTCGAAAAAAATTTAAATAACCAATAATAATATGTCATATTAACCTATAAAATTAATTTAATTAATAAAAAGTCTCAAATTAAATTTATTTTGATATTTATAATATTAATTATTTTAATATTTCATTAATTATGTAATTACTTCATCACCATTGTTTCATAAATAAATTAAATTATGTAATGTCTAAAAAATATAAATAAAATACAATTATGTAGGAAATAGTTTTATATTACTAATGAATATTTACAGTCGCATTTATCTTATATATAACCCTATATTAAAAATGTTTTACTAAATAAACTCTGATTTTAACTCTTTTAACTCTTCTTTGAATTAAATAATAATAAATGTCCTAATTTAATCCAAGTGGACCTAAATTATAATATTTTATTACTAAGGTTGTTTTTGGTCGAGATACATTTGTCCAACAGAATTAGGACATGTGTTAGGGTAATATTAATATCCTTTTTACCCTTAATTACCCTATTTACTTTTAACCGTGGTAAATAAAAGTAATAATTTATTATTCAACAAAAATTATTTTCATCTCATTGAACCAAATTTTAGTCCTTGATATTAACCATGTCTCTCAGATTTTCAAAATTCCACTCACAGAAGCGGTACAACTATGTTTTATGTGAATTTCCAAATTCTCAAAGGTGGTGGGTAAAAGACGGTGAAAAATTCAATAAAATTTTTATATATCTAAAATTATTCTAAACTAACTCCAATTAATTACATTGAACTTATATAGGTATTATGTATCTATGTTGACCTTAATTAAATTTAAATAAAATAAATAATTATTTAAATAAAAAATCGGTTTTAAACTATAACTAAGTGTTTTTTACTATTCATCAAAAATTGAATGTTTTCAAAAAAACACCAAAATATCACCCTAGGATAATTTCAATATTCAGAATACAAAATTGAAGTAAATTTTGTATGATAAAATTTATAAAATTTCAAAAAGTGGGTATTACTATTCATAACGGCTAGTTTGATTGGTTGTGGTGTGTGTGTTAGAACTCGAAGTTTCATACAACACACACTACTGTATTATTGAAAGGGAAGAGTACCGTGGGAGCTTGGGGTGTTACATTTTCAATCTAAAACACCTTATGATTTACCAAGGTTATTTATTATCATCTTATATTAAAATCCTTCAAGTAGGATTATAAATAAAATGTGAATTATCCTAATAATATCCCCTAAGAGGGTCAAACTAGGAGCACAGTTAGGCCCATTGTCGTGTACCAGGATATCCAGGGTCATGAAAAAAACCATTTGTCAGAGTTTTCACTCATATATACATCTGTTCCAGAACCACGTCCACTTGTTGTATCCAGACAATGTTGTATTGCTTGGAAAGCTCATAAAATCTCTACATTACCATAATTCTTGGAAGTTCTTCTATGCTAGTCCCCAAATTCTATCTTAGTGTAATTTTCTCTAATCAGAGTATTTCTAAATCGTGTTCCATAGATTTTTACTAAACTTCCTTTGATACAAATTGTAATGCCCAGACCCCAAAAGCCCAGAGCAGGTGCATTATTACATAACATTGAAATTATTACAAGGAATCAAGAACCCAAAGACTGAGTAGTTTAGTAGCCTTGAATGTACTAGATACATACCTAAGTTTTACATTTCATTATAAAATTAAAAAATCAAAATTGTGTTCCCAATAAACATACTAATATCCCTTATCCTATCAATGTAGTTCAGTCATAATATATATATTGGCATCCTAGGAAAATAAAACAAAATAAAGGGGTGAGCTCCGATGTTCATTAAGGATAAAAAATATAGCGGAAGCTATCATAAATAATCTTAAAATTTTATGGAAAAGTATAAAATTTAAGCACAATCCCTTTAAACATAACCGTAGCATAATATGAAAAATATAAATCAAATAATTCCATTTAATTATTCATATAGATATTCTACTAGTCAAATAATCACATGTAACATCAATAACTAATCTCATAATGATGTAATGCGTAATTACAGACATTTTAACCACAAATTCAAGGACTGATGCCCACACTAAAAATAAAAATATTGTCAAGGACTTATGAAAAGAAAATAGTTTGTCTCATGAGACCTACCAAGGCATCGAGTGGATATAGAGGGCTCTACCGGTCACTTACTGAGTGCAATGCATTCTTTATTTGATAAGGGTGAAATATAATCTAAACAATCGTATTAAAACTAGCATACAAAATGTTAATACATTAGACACATACCATAAATGGTATAAAAATAGCACATCTATAGTAAAATATAACTAATTAAGTACAATATTGATGATTGTATTATAATAAATCAACCTCAATCAAGAATAAAATACAATTAAGGATATTGACATAGATGAAAATAACTAGTAAAACTTTTTGAGAGAAATATCCCCTTTTTCTTGAAAACATTTAAAAGTCTCACTATTTATCAAAGAAGTTGTTTAAAAGATATTTTTGAATCAAAGTGTCCCATAACAATTTTAAACATTTGAATGGAATTTTCATTTAAAATCATTCATGTCCATATAAATAAATCCTTAAAACCATTCTTAAAACATGCACATTATTGAGAAATATTTAAAAGGATAAATATTTAAAACATTTAAAATGATATTTTAGTTAAAGAGATCCTAACCAATTGAGAGATGATTGAATATAAATAATTGAGGAATAAAATCAATCAAAAAATTATAATATAATGAGAATAAATAGACTCATGATATTCTATTCTAAAGGATAGTATATACACCTTATAAAAGTGAAAGGGTTCATAACTCAAAAAAGTCTCAATGAAATTTAAATCGAGATGAAATCCCTTATAAAGATAGTATCCTAAGATTAAGGATGAATCAATGATATAATAATTTATTAAAAATATAAATACACTTAATATGAATAGATATTTAGTGTAAATCAGTCTAAAGATATTCACACATATTCTTTTAAAAACAGAACCAATGACTTGAATGTTTAACTCTATGGATTGAAATGGAGTTAAGATTACCCCTATCAAGTTCATATTAATGAATTGAGAATTTATTAGTTGAGTGAATTTGTTTATCAAAAGTATACCCACACAAAGGGGAGTTTAAATTAATACAAAAATAAATAATTAGTGATTTCACACAAAATTTTGGAGTTAAATAATCAATGATGTGTGTGTAAAACCCAATGAATTGAAATTAAAATAAAACATTCCATTACCGATTTGGTAACATATGAAACATTAAAAACATGAAATATGGATCATTAAATTAAGATGTAATTACCCATAAATTAAAGTATATTACACAAATAATTATATCAAAGTAAGTACATACACCACACAAAAGGAAATAATGGAAAATATATCATGAATCCCACATGAATAAAAAGTGAGATGAAAATCTCTTAACCTATACTTTTCTTTAGTAGAGGGTATGTATAAAAACATGTATAATTGTTAAATAATTGTTATTATATTATACAAGAACTACATACATAAATATGACATCATATTTGATCCTCGAATATTACTTTATTAATAATATTTCAGTAATATCATTGTTTCGGGATTAACTTATTCATTTTCCATTATACGTTTTGTTATGTAAGTCATGTTTTTTATGGATAAGATGTATATTGTTCATATTCATAATGATATTATGTTCATAAAAATTATTTTTTAATCATTAAATTATAATTATTCATGAATGGTTATGATAGGGAATGAAATCTCATCACGTCGTGGAGACGTTAAGCCATAGGTACACACGAGTGAAAATATCATTCTATTGATAGTGAAATATTATGAAATTGGATGGTATATTATATATAAATAATAATTAACATGTTATATTTATTATTTAAATCAATTATACTAATTATTATACCCATCCAAATAATGTAGTAGTGAATATCAAACTAGACCATGAAATTGAGATGGTAAATTGTACGTACGCACACATGGAGACTTTATCACTCATAGGATGAATAGAAAGATGAATAAAATTATACCATATGTATAATAACATCATAGTATTTAAGAGTTTCTGGAGTTATTATTTTGGTATGTGAACAACAAATAAATAGGATGTGGAAGAAGAAAATAAATTTGAAATATGTGATGAAGTAATTACCTCTTATTCAGGTGATTCCTTTTGATTTGCACAAAAAGACTCCATAAGATGTCTTTATGATCAATTTAAGTACTATAGGTTGAATTTAGGTTATTTGGGAGGATTTTTGAGTAGGTTTGGCTGAGATAAATTCCATTTTAGTTGTTAAATTAAGAGAAGGAGAAGTACACTTTTTAAGAGAGGTGAGGGGAACTTTAGGAAAAGCTTTAAATATTAATTTATTATAAAATTATATTAGGTTTATAATAGATACAAATGGATTTGGTTCAAGGATAAGGTGGGGATGGGTATAAATCCTCTCAAACAATAGGTTTTTGAGAAGTTTAGGTCACTATATTGACCTATTATTTATACTTAAATCTTCGTTAAATAGTTTATCTTTTAACATGTCTTCTTGTATTTTTATATTACATGGTTAATATTGTTACAATAAAATGACAAGTAAACCTAAAGTGGTTAATTAATGAAATATATAACATTATATAAGGCCTTTGGATAAACCTTGTATTTTTTGGACTATTATATAATTTATGAAAATAGTATTTGTTTTAAAAACTTATTTATGTCAATTTTGACACAATTTAGTAATTTTTTTGTGAAAGTCATAAAAACATGATTATTTCGAAAAAAAATAAATTGAATCAACAATAACATGTCATATTCACAAAGAAAATTATTGTATGGAATCAAAATTTTCAATTTACATTTATTTTAATATTTATAATTACAATTATTTTAATCATTCATTAATAAGGTAATTACTGTATCATCATTGTGTCATAAATAGATTTAACTATTTAATTCCAAAAAATTATAAACAAAATACAATGATGTAGGAGATATTTTTCAATTACTAATGAATATTCATATTTTAATTTATCTATTTTATAATTCAATATGAAAAATGGTTTAGTTATTAAAATTTGAAGTTAATACTTTTAGGTCTTCTATAAATAAAGTATAATAAATGTCCTAATATAACCCAAGTAGATCAGAAAGGATCATTTTTTTTTCCTAAGGTTGATTTTTGTCAAAATACACTTATCTAACAGAATTTGGACAAATGTTGGGGTAATTATAGTAACATTTTTACCTTTAATTATCCTATTTAATTTTAACCATGGTAAACAAAATTCATAAGTTACTATTCCACAAAAATAATTTTAATCCTATTGAACCACATTTTACTTACTGATAACAAACATTTCTATCGTATTTTTGAAATTCAATTCACAGAATTGGTAAAATTATGTTTTATGAAAATTTGAAAATGTTCCTAGAAGGTGGGTAAAAGACGTTAAAAAGTTAAATAACAATATATATATATATATATATTATTATAAAATGACTCAAATGACTTATATTTTATTAATATATGTATTTCTTATCTATTTTTACTTTAAGATAAATTTTAATTAAAAGTAATTATTTAAATAAAAAAGTCGGTTTTTATGTACTATGAGTTTTTTCACTATTTATCACAATTTGAAAGTTTTCAAAAAAATACCAAAATTTCTCCCTAATCTAATTTTTATATTCAGAAAATAAAAATGAAGTCTATTTTAACAAATTTAATTTTTAGTATTGTCTAATATTAATTTTATTATTGTTCAAAAAATTCCATAAGAAGTAGTTCCATTATCAAAATTGTTCTTATATTTTAATGAAACATATTGATTTGCTTATAAATATGGTTTTATTTATGTGATAGAATTATAAATGTCATTTAAATTTTTTTTACTATTCATATTACTATATTTAATTTTTATGTTATAAATATATCATTTGAATAATTATAATAGGAATTTGTTGTTTCACAAAAACTCAATCATGCATATAATGTAAGCTAAGTCAGTGTTCCGTGCAATATAATACAATTAATTACTTTAATTATATAACTTAATATGAAATGATATTGTGTTACAATGAATTAATTAAAATATCTTTAGTCCTTAAAATAGTAAAAATCTGTTAGAGAGTCCTGCTGGGGAAGAAAAAACAAGTTTTCATCAAAAAGGGTACTACCTAGGGGTAACAATGTTTTACCCTTACATAGCTCATATAATCACATAATTATGTTGAGTTAACATAAATAACCCTTGGAAATATTGAGTTCCTCTCATGAAACATTTCCCAGCCCTTATGTACCCTTTAGAAATCAGGGGTTACACTTAAACAACACCAAAGAAACCCATAGAAATGTTTATGAAATCCCACATTTCCCTATATAGTGGAAGGTTACCATTACGAATTCTTTTTAAATTATAAGTTATGATTATGAATCATATAGTTTCACTATGAGAAGCTTTGTAAAATATGGGATTTACCTTAAGCAATCCATATGATACCCTTAAGTAAACGTTAGAAACAAGGTGTTACAATTAATTATTAAATAGGTAACCCTTATATAACATATAGAAAAATATGTTTTTACCTTATTCGAAATATGAGGTACCGATACAAAACCTATAAAAAATAGTGTTACCCTTACATAATGCATGAATAGACACTTATCCTTATGAAGAGTCATTAAAACCCACCTTAACATTATTCAAAGTAAATTGGCTATGTAAGGGTAATAATTTACATGAAAATTTTTAATTTTCCATAAAACTAATTGTAAACTAAATTTAAAATTGGTATAAAGAACATTTAAAGATGTAATAAATTAAAATCCTCCCCATTTAATGATTTCCCATCCCAAATAACTATCTCTAGAAATCTTACTCAAACAACTCAAACCACTATAATCGAAAATAAGACTCATACTTGCACATATATTCTTGTACATGCCCATGTTACCATAAGATCAAGGTGAGTGGAACCATATTACCCAGTTATAAATTCAAAATCTAATCTAAATTCTACAGTGGTTTCACATTTTATAATGCTTCATGCTCCATATCAACATCTTCACAGTCAATGACATGCGCTAGATCGATTATCTTACATTGAAGCTGAGACACAAGAAAAAAATAATTCATACTTAAGTAACATGAAGGATGATAAAAATAGTATTCTATAGACCCATCCAACTCGGTGGCCTCACATAGTCTAACAAAAAGTTGGGAGAGAATTCCTTTCTTCCTCAAATATCAGTAACCTAACAAAGGAGTCACACCCAAGAAAGCCCAATCTCCCATATAAAACTCAAAATTTATACTCTTATGGATGAAATATGATATTTTATTTTTTATAGTGGTGATAAAACTCTTATAAATTAGTTACACTCACATGAAAATCACCTAAACCAAATCATTCAGTATATATGCGATCTAAATTGCCTCATTCTACCCAAAAAAATGAACAATAATGCCTCTTGTAAGGTACCTAGAAAGATTCTATATGAATAAAATACTAGTAAATGTTCGATTATGAAAACTCAACCAAGGAAAATTGATCATCTAAATCTCTAAAAAAATCTATGACAATACATCAGAATATATCCTCTAGAATGTTAATTATTCACTCAAATTGTCCATCTATCTCGGAGTGGTAAAATATTCTCAATCTCATAAGAGTCCCTAGGCACTTGAAATGAATGATTTCAAACATATTTCTCTGTTGGAAATAATGACCTTGTGAAATCCATATATTTATATTAACTCATGTATAGATATTATTTCATCTCATACACTTAATGAGTATATCTTATCATTAAAACGTGAGAGACAATCATAATTAGATTTATAATCACTCAAAAAGTGTCACTAATCATTATGGTATAGGGTAAAAAAATCACAATGTACTTCATGATGTCCTCTCAATTATACATGGTCAATGGAAGTGGATGGGGAAAATATCCTGAATGTAAATTCATCACCTTTACCCTATAAACGATAAGGCATCAGGGAAAAAACTATAAATGTCCCCATTCATCCCAATCCACCATAACTATTATATAAAGTAGTGGTATATATTTTTTACCTCAGGATATGCCACCCATCTAGAGGATTTGAATTCTTTCATCATCTCTACTCTGATAGAATCATGGACTAATAAACTCCCATACTAGAGGATCAAATCATCATCCCATAAGGACCACCCAGGTAACGTGTCACCTCTACATAGGTAATCCCATACCAAACCACACTTCATGTATGTGTATTATCATGACTTTACCTAGTATATTATAAATTTTATGACCACCATGAGAATAAAATTAATCCATCCATAATCCTCAGAAACATTCATCCTTTTGTCATCCAACAAGCTAATTAAGAACCACTACTCCTCTAAAGGTCACTCTTCAAATTCCTTCTCAACCCACATGTTATGGATAACAAATCCTACAATGAAATTAAACATCCATGGATTATAATCCATCTCAATGTATAATATATAAATATAATCTACCTAGAACCTCTACATCATGTTTAGGTCCTTGTGTGTAAAGTTTTAATATAATAACTTGTTCTAACTTTTAATAAAAAAACCTATCACTGAAGAAATATTGTCACAAAAAATTTAATAATAGAGAATTCCTACCACTATCAGGTCATGAGTAGGGTATTTCTTTTCATGGGGTTGTAGATATCATGACTGATAAGATAATAAATTTTCACTTTTCATCAATACAACTCCGAACCCAACTTATTTTCTCATCACAACGTATAGCATATTTGATCCTAGGATCAAGATGTATTAGTACTGGAGCTTTACTAAACCACTAAATAAAATCAAGAAATAATTCTACACACTACATTGACCATTGAAACAGTACTTCATCCTTCATCAATGTAGTGATCAATACTGATTGATAGGATAATACCAAGAAAAAATATGAGTATTATTTGACTAAGCCTAATAATATATTGATCTCAGATATGTTTTATGGATGTGTCTAGGAAATCACTACTTTCAATTTCTCTTGGTACATGAATATACCTATCTCAGACCCCACATTCCCCTAGAATGCAATTTCCTGAGTCCATATGTTACACTTCATCATCATAGTGTAATGTGGATGTTTCTGAAGTGTAATCATGATTATCTTGAGGTGTCTGAAATACTTCTTTAGTGTCAGTGAGTATATGAGGATGTCATTAAATAATACCATGATGAACGATTCTATATAAGGGTTTAAGATATTGATCTTGAGACCCGTGATTATTATTGATTCATTATTCATTCCAAATGACATCACTATGTACTCATACATCCCATGCCAGATCTTAAAAATCATCCCTAGGATTTACACTACATTAACCCACATCTAGTGATATCTCAGTCGATGATCAATAATAGAGTAAAATCAAGATCACCATAACTGGTTGAAATGATCATCAATCTGAGGAAAAGGATATACATTCTTCACTATCTCCTAGTTAATCATCTTGTAATTAATATAGAATTGAATAGTATCTCCCACCTTCTTGGGGAACAACACATGTTTACCACATAGTGAAGTAATAAATCTAATTAAGGGCTTCTGATCCAAATCATTAAGCTACACATTTATCTACCTCACATAAACTAACAAAATATGATAAGGGAGTACTAAAATGGGATATGAACCCGGAATGATATCTACCCCAAATTCCAATCCTCAATCAAAAATAAGTCTCGTGAAGCCATCTTGAAATATCTTCGGATAGATGCCGACAGGATGAATAAATGTTTATGGATGTTGCACTGATCATGCTGAAAGATCCCAAATTTCTATATGAACCATGATCATCCAAAGATTACACATGTTAAAACTCAAACTACCTCCTCCTAGTTCCCATTGTCTTGTTATCATGAAAATATCTTGGTTTGTATTTTTAAATGACACACATCCCTAAAATAAATCAATGTGATCTCAAAAGTTTATCATCTATTCCATGTTCATAATAATATAGAAATTTTATAACTCCAAAATCATAATGTCCAATATATATATAAACATAATTTATAATGACTATATAATGATCTAGGAATCATTGATGATGGTTAACTTTAATGACCAATTGTGCATATATGGAAAATAACATTGAGGATAACCTAACTGGTAATTCATTTCAAGAAATAAATTATGAAGATATAAAGGAGATGGAAGCACGAGTATCAAATAATTTAGATGATATAGTAAACATAATCATGATCATACAACATACATCATATAGTCCCTCACTTACATAAACAATTTTCTAATCTAGAGTATAAACATGGTCTGCCTTAGCCCCATGACACTTTCCATGATATGCATTATTCACCTGGGTTATCATCATCTGAGGATAAAACACAGGACCCCATAAAGATCGATGTTTCCCGGAATACATCTCACTCAAACCCTTTTGAATTTCTAAACTAAGATAGTTGTAGAAAAAATGAAGATGAAAACCTTTCTTACCACATTACCAACATTATCTGTATAGTGCTATGTAGAATCATTTGTAATGACTGATCATTCCATAGTTGAAACACTCTGGTACTCCTCCAGATGAAAATAAAGAACCCAAACCCCACTCCATTGACATACCACTACCCGAAGTTTGTACCTATAAATCACATTATACTACCATATAAGATACTCAAGATAGCAGTATGAGATTCACTCATACGATTAATTATAATGCAATAAAACTATATGGTCGATCCTCCTCTAGAACCTTACCTATTAGTTAGGTATTATGAAACACCTAGGTATAAGTCATCATATTGAAGTGTTTCACAGGGAAAACATACTCTAGATGAAGCCCAATCCCAATATTCCTATATTTATGTGCAAAATATACATCTAAGAGAGGAATAATGTAATGAATCAATGTGAATCAACCCAAGTAAGAAGACACTACCATCACTCCTTGACGAGGCTCTACGAACTCTTGTTCTTAGTACACATTCATTGTTCCCAAAACGAACTCTTATAAGAAGGGGTCCTTATACACAACCCACATAATACCATATTTCCTTACACCCTATACCATAACATCCCACAAATTTCCAGGAGTTCCCTATAAAAAAGGGTGTTTGTATCTACTTCTTATCCATCGAGGTTACTACTTTGTCGAAGAACCTCTTAATAGCCTGAATAAATCCTTTATCATAATGAATTCCTCAAAATCCCTCAAAATATAAATAACGATGGATATGAATATTTTAATCATATATAACCACAGTCATTGTGACCCAACCATCTAGGATAATAAATATTTGGAATACTCCTTGATGAAGTGGTATTTCTGCCCAAAATATGGGAAATGGTTCATGATATTTCTCCATAGCACCCTTCTTCACAACTGGAAGTCTCACTATCCTTCCACATGTAAATATATTCCGTAACTCATTAGTAAGAATTATGACATAATTTATTATATTTAAACCACTTTGAGGGATCACACAGTGGTTTTTCCTAGAAGTCTACCCATAACCCATTATATTACCCTAAAATGACTAATCAAATATATTTTTCTTAAACATTTAGTTAGAGTCATTTATATATAAATAAAAATAAAAATAATTCATTTTTAAAATAATTAATTAGAATAATTATATATCCTAATAATAGTAAAAATAGATATGTCACACAATCATAAAAACACTTCAACCTCGAACAGATATCACACATCAATGAATTTAATTTATGAAAAATTATTCTTCACAATATATATATATATATATATCATGTGAACATATGTGACTAATATTAATTCTTAAACACACCCAAAATATCATAAAGATAGTAATAGAAATACCATCCATAGTAAATCATAGGGTAGTTACACATATGTTGTCCATGAATAAAGAAATCACCCAACTTGCGTCCCAAATATCAATCGCCATTATACATGTCCTATGTCTTTAGAAAGAGAATATGAAATTTCTCTAATAAAATTTTCTAACACCCCATCCTTACCCACCATGTATGAGACAAATGGTCACATAACTTCATGTGAACCTCCCCATATGAATAAGGATGCCAACTCAGTGTTTAAGTCTATTAGTCGATTTCCTCTTGTGTATGGGGAGGCATGTATGAGTTCATGTGATCATAGGGTTTAAACTTCGCATTTTGGGTCGATGTGTGACAAAGATCATTTTATGGGGTTGATTATTAACATGTTGTATGAAATAATAATTTCCTAATAAATCGCACTTCTAAGCTTAAATATCAGAGGGAATTAAAAACATTTATACCCACGAAACCAAAACTATATATTACTAGGTTTATATTTAAAGTAAATATTAGATAATTATATTCAATTCATGTGAATAATATTTCAGAAAAAGTTAGAAATGAAAAGACAACTTTTAACTATGAAGTAACTAGGATTGTACAGTAAATCCATTTTTATTTTTAAAACACATTCATTGAGAAATTAAATAATAAATATAAGATAATAAAACATTGTTTTGAAATCCAAATAATGTAAATATTATTTTCACAAGAGATAACACATAATTGTTTTTACAATCAAACATTAAAACACTAGAAAATGGAATGTTTTATGAGAGGAGGGATAACCATAATTTAAATGGATTGGAATTATTATTAATATATTTTAGTTTTGTAAAAATGATTAAAAATAATTAGTAAATAATATGTTAATAAAATTTGATGAAAAAATATTAGAATATTTTATACCATATTAAAAGAAACATGAAACTGAAGGTGAAATATTATATCCCTTGAAATCAGATTATATTTTAAAAGAACCTTATATTTTAGCGAATACATCAATCGAAGTTTTGAAAATGAAAGCGAATGATTGGAGGATAAGTTTATATGTTAAAAAATAAGTAATTATATTTTAAATTATGGAGCCATTAGTTACAACATATAAATGAATACTGGTGTATAATATGAGAGCATTCCTCAATGATGGGTGATTAAGATAAGACCCTTACCTCTGATCCTAAATTTCATTTCACCTGAACATGTCGTCATAACTAATTAAAATATGATCATTAAATATATATATTTTTCTAAAAACCAAATTTAAAAATATTTTATTTTATTTTGTCTATTTAATATCAATTCGTCATTATTTTCAATATTTTTTCTGCTTATAGTTGTAACTCGGGGGTGTTCGATTAATTTCTCAATAACGCTTTCTGTTAGTTTAATGTGATCAAATTTTTTCTCGAATAACACAATGATATTTGAAATTGGATAATTTTATTTTATTTATTAGTCCATTATTAAAATAATTATATATTTTCAATTGATATCTGAAAATAGATTCAAATTATGAAATGTACCACTATAAGTGCATTTAAGGTGTTTAAAGTCACAATGATTATTTTTTGTTAATCAAAAATATATAATTCCCAAAATTATTATCAAATAATATTAATAGTGGGATTAATTTCATATAGATTAATTAAAAGACCTTTTTTTATCTACCACTTATGATTGAGATATGATATTTAACATGTTGTTCACAGAGGTGGTAGTCTGCAGATACACATAATGAAAATTTTCATTTTCTTAATTATTTATGAGGGAAGTATAAATAGATATTTCATTTGAAAAAATACACTTAATAATGGTAATAATATTTTTATTATAATAACAACATAAAAATATGTTATTTTTTGGAGTGTAGAAAAATAAAAGATATATAAAATTTGGGATGAGAATATTACCTCTCACTTGAATGTTCTCCATTGTGTAACTTCTTAAGACTCAATAGTTTAAAATTTTGGTGATTCAGTGGATTTAAATGAATGGGGATGATGTTGATGAGTTACTAGGTTAGTTTCTCGGTTGATCCATATCTTTAGAATGTGTTGAGAAATAAGGTAGGTGTGGTCTCATTTTATAAATGATGAAAAGGGAACTTTTATAATTACATATAAATTTCCGATAATATCTCCTCATTATTCAATGAAATTTTGTCCAAAAATGGCTAACAATGTTTTAGGTAAATATATAAGGTTGATAATCCCCCCACTAACAATCCAATTTTATACATTTTTCTTACATGTTCTATCCACTTTCACACATTTTAAACTATTTCCCGCTAATTTACCCTTTCCGCAGTAACTACGGTTTAACCCTTGGAATATAATTTTTTGGGGAACCATTATATTTGTAATTATTTAATAATGTAAAATTTAAAATTTATAAAATTTATTTATTTTACAAAATAAAATTTCAATGTGTTATAGAAATAAATTTATAAATTAGGGCACATAAGGCGTAATAACTACATTATAGAAATAGTTCATTTTATGCATACAATTCCAATGTGGGATAAAATTATTATTTTCAATTTTAAATTAATAAATCATTAAATTATAATAAAATAAATTTTATTTGGTTTCAAAATCAATCCAAATCCAAATTTCTCCAAAAAAATGTTTAATTAAATGAAAAGGGAAACATATAGATTTAATTAGAATTAAATTATTTCGATAAAGAATGGGTTTTTAAATATAAAATAATAACTTTAAAATGATAATTTAATTTACTTAAAGAATTAATTTATAAAATAAAATGTTATATAAAATATCAGGTTCCACTAATATATCTATATTTTAATAAAAGACACAATTTTGGAAAAGACAATATTTTTCACTAATCGTATAAAAAAATTTCATTAAAAAAAATAATATGCTTGTTTTCAAATGGAAAATGAGAGAAGGGAATTATTTTTTTGACATAATACATATTATATGATAAAAATTAATTTTGAAATAATATATTTATAATATATTAAGAATTTTTTTTTGAAATATCACTTAATTTCTAAAATGGAAAATATGGTCTTGTAAAATAAAAACAACATCTTTAAAACATTAAATTCACATACAAAACACATTATTGGTCTTAGAAAATTTTAATTATAATTATAATTAATAATTATATAATAATAATTTGATAAATGTCATGTTATTTATAAAAAAAATTATTTCTCATTATTTACCAAAAAATCAGTCTTCTTACAAAAAAACAAAAAATAAGATTAATATTAATCTAATATTGGAATTGAAAATGTAAAAATTATGTTCATTTTTTCAAATTCAAATTCCCAACTTTTTTATTTCCAATTTAAATTTAAATTTTTAAATATAATGAGTAACTACATTTTATTTCAAATTATCTTTTGGATTTACCATTTTTTATTTTTTAGAATTTCCAAAAAACAATAATAATTTAAGATTTAATCAATATTTGTTTAATTTTTTTTAAAATAATCTTCTAAAAATAATTATCATAGTTTTAATTATTAAGAATGACATTTCATAAAATATTGATTCCTAAACACAATAAATATTTAAGTAAATTTGTATGAAATAACACACACACAAACATATATAAATATATTAATATATTTTGTAATCCAATTATATATATTCATAACTTATAATTCAATGACTGTGTTATTAATCGTCTAAATATATTGAGTATTTCTTATATATTGGTGTATCACGTGGAGAAATATATATATCATGTTTTACATAATTAAAGGTAAACATATATTAAATAATCATATCATTAAATACCTCTTCCTCGTGTATCCATATTTAAATTACACCTTAATACTTTATATATTTGTATTTTTTATAATGATAACCTCTAATACATGGGGAAAATATTTGGGTATTGATCTAGGTAGATATAGGCTAAAAAAACTAGATAAAATCTTGTGAATAATTGGACAAAGGAGGTTCACTTTTATAAGATATGGTTAGTGGAACCCTTGTAAATACCATTAAAATTATCAAAAATAATATTCCTTTTTTATGGATAGTGGCACCAAATAGTCCTACGTTAAAATATATAATATAGTGTGATATAAATCCACTTATCCAATCAAATAAATATAATTTTTTTTCGTGATGTTGGATGTATGATCCTTGATTTTAACCCCATTTAAAAAAATTTAACCTTTTCACATGATATCTTAACTTTTACCATTGTAACTATTTTTATGAAAGAAATTAAATGGATCTTAATACTAAATTTTAATATGATTATTAAAAATATTTTATCTAATATATAATGATAATTTTATTGAGGTGTTAGATGTAGAGACTCGAATCTTGACATACATGGACAATACATTACTTTTGTGGAATACTTAATACATAATAAGAACCAACACTCCAGGACCATAATAGTTTAGTGTCTTTTGAAACTCAGAACATAATCTTCTAAACATGGTGAAATATCTTCAACATCTCCCATAAATATCTTCCCCTTTTGTTTTATTACCTAAAACCTTTCTTTAAATCCTAGGGAAAAGAAAACATATAAAGGGTGAGCTCAAATTCTCTAGAAGGGTAAGCATGAATAATATAAAACAAATCATATACATTTGAACTTTAAAACATGAACATAATGTTTAAACATCAAAATCTTGTGCAATGTCATAAAATATGGCAGTACGTAAGTCATAGATAATAATGGAAAAACAGTCATGATAAAATAACTTGAAAATAAAACTTTTAATTGTGGAAAACCATTAAGAACAAGATATGATTTCCATAGTAGCCAAGGCGTCGCTGCCAAGACCGTCTTAGTGGACAAATTCCCTTTCTGAATCGAGTTCACTCCTCGTTCCAGTCCTGTAACACTGAACCATATTAACTTACCATTCCAGCCATGTCTATCTCATGAGATATATATCATTACCCAATGCATTGAAGGGAGATATAGGTCCCACCCATCTCATAATGAAATCATTCTTACTTGTGACACAAAATAAACATAAATCATTCATCATAACCAAAAGAATAAAATGGGTTTCATAAACATCATCTCATTATCACATATCCAATAAATACTAAGGGATTTCATTTCATCATAAGAAAAATGAAACCATGTAAATCATAGAGACATTATACTTGAAACATACACATATGAAATAATTTCATCTCATATAGAAAATGGTTTTGATAAAACACTTGAAATGAATTCTTGAAGAAAATATCCTTTATTCTTCAAAATCATTTTCTTTTCACAAAAATGACATTCAATTTTAAAAGAAAAGGATCTTGTTGAAAATAATCATACAATATTGTAGAGGAAGCTTCATGAAAATGAGTTATTATGAAATCTTAAAAATCTGTTCACGCAGAATATGTTAAAAAAACATTCTCCTCGTACTTTTGTCGGAAATGTTAAAAAGTACATCGTAAAAGAAAGATTCCTTCCGTACCTTGTGGTAAAAGTCAAAAAAAGGGTAAAAATGACTTTAAACATACAAGGAATAATATTAAACATTTTATGAAAACATTTTGAGAAAACATGAACATGGGTGATAAACATAACCCCAATAAATACTTACGAAAAAAAAATCTCAGATAAGAAACGAGATAGGAATAATTATCCCTTACCTTAGGTCCGATATGCTTCATACGTATCCTAACCTCCTATATAATTATTTAAATAATTTCATTGACTTATTACATAATCATATTCAATGTTATGATATCATATATTGTTTACTTATGATTTATATTACCCATTCCTTTGTAAATTCGATGTAAAAGCAGCGATTTGGGTAAAATCGATTCATTTATTGTATGTGTTTCGACTTGTTGTTCTTGATATTATTACTTATATCCAGATTTAAATAAATCAAAAATGTAGAACATGATTTATTTATAATATATATTCATCATATACATATATATATGATAGATCGATAAATGGAATTAAATACACCGTTCATGGAGACGGTAGGCCGTACATACGCATGAACACTGTTTTTGTTTCCTTATTAAATTCAATGGAATTATGTATATGAAATTAATATATATATACATAAATCTAGTATCATTATTATTTCATATATTTCATGATTACTTATTATATATACTTTATAATCATTCATGAATGGTTAACATGGACAATGAATCTCATCGCGTCGTGGAGATGGTAGTCCATATGTATGCACGAGCGATGATACCATTACCTTGATCGTGGAATTGTATTGAAGTGTATGTATAATATTTTAGAATCAATATAAATTTAAAATAATCATATAATTATTTATTTACACCATTATACCCATCCAAGTAAGGTGGTGGTCGAAAATAGATTACACCACGGCATGGAGACGGTATTCCTTACGTACACACGCGCGGTGATTTCGTTTTCCGTAGGATGGATAGAAGGTGAAATAGGGTTGTTTAATATTTATAATAACATATATGTATATAAGTAATACTTATGTTATTACTTTATAATGATAAAACTAAATAAGAAGACGTAGAAGAAGAAAGAAACTTGAGAGGATCAGAAGAAAAGATTCCCTCTTCTTCGACGCACCTCATTTAAGCTTCCTCTTAAGGAAGTAGAGTTGGTCTTTTGAGAATACCAGAATCTCCATAATGTTTCTATGGAAGTGGAGAAGATAAATGGGTAGGTTTTGGCTGAGAATCAAGGATCAAAAGGGTGTGAAGAGAAGAGGGAAGGGGTGCCCTTTTTATAAGGGAGAAGAGGGGCACCATTGGAAAAACTTAAAATATTATTTTATAATAAAGTCATATTCGGTTTATAATAGATCCAAATTGATTTATTTTGAAGCTAATGTGGGGATATGTCGAAATACTCTCATAAAATAGGTTTTAGATAAGTTTAGGTTACTATTTTAACCTTATCTTTTAGATTTAACTCTTAGTTAAATAATTTAACTTTTACCATGTATTTTTGTTTTCTTACACTATATGGTTAATAAAAATTCTATAACAAGACAAAATAACCCCATTTATTTCATTATTAATATATATATATCTTTATCTATGTCATTTGGCCGAACCTTAGATTTTTAGGAATAAAATAATAATTAATAATATAATATTTATTTTAAAAACTATTTTATGTCAATTTTGAAACTATTTGGTACTTGATTTTTTTAAAAATTATAACATCGTTATTAGTTCTAAAAAAGTTAATTAAATGAATAATAACACGTCAAATTAACCAATAAAATTATTTTAATTCATAAAAAGTCTCAAATTACAATTATTTGTTTATTTATAACATCAATTATGTTAATATTTCAGTAATAAGGTAATTGCTGCATCAACATTGTGTCATAAATAAATTAACTTATATAATTTCTAAAAATTATAAATAAAATGCCATTATGTAGGAAATATTTTTATATTTCTAAATAATATTTATAGTTGTATTTATCTTATGTATAACCCTCTATTAAAAATGATTTATTTAGTAAACATTGATTTTTACTATTTTAACCCTTATCTAAAAAAATTAACAATAAATGTTCTAATCTAATCCAAGTGGACCTAAATGGTAATATTTTATTCTTAAGGTTGTTTTTGGTCGAATTAAACTTATCAAATAGAATTAGGACATGTGTTAGGTTAATAAAAATATCATTTGTACCCTTAATTACCCTATTTACTTTTAACAGTGGTAAATAAAAGTAAAGAGCTATTATTCACCGAAAATTATTTTCATCTCAGTGAACCACATTTTAGTCCTTGATATTAACCGTGTCTTTAGGATTTTTGAAATTTAACTCACAGATGTGGTACAATTAAGTTTTGTGTAAGTTTGCAAAAAGCTCCTATGAGGTAGGTAAAAGGCTGTGAAAAGTTCAATTAAATTTTTATATATCGAAAATTATTATAAAATGACTCCAAGAAATTACATTAAACGTATATAGGTATTATATATCAATTTTTACCTAAAATAAATTTAAATAAAATGAATAATTATTTAAATAAAAAGTCGGTTTTTAAATAGTAACCCAGTCTTTTCACTATTCATCAAAAATTGAAAGTTTTCAGAAAAATACCAAAAATTCTCCCTTGGATAATTTTGATATTCCGAAACCAAAAATGAAGTCAATTTAGAAAGATAAAATTTATAAAATTTCAAAAAGTGGGTATTAATATTCATAACGGCTAGTTTATATAATATTTTAATAACATATTGTTGTTTAGTGAAACTTGATATTCCGTACAACACACGCTATCATTGATGGTCGCGATTGCGTGTAATGAAATACAATAGAGGGATGAGTTTAGTGAAAGCTCCTTTTGGTGTAGCATAAAACACAAGACTTCAATGAAATTAAAAAGAATATTTTTCACAAAATCTCGGGGTGTTACATTCTACCCCCCTTAAAATGAATTTCGCCCTCAAAATTCGTCGGGGTTATAAATGGTTTACTACTTGACAGTTTCTTTCATAGAAAACCACATCGTAAAAATGAATACCAAAACATGACTTTAAAAACTAAAGTCTGAAACGTAACGGTTACCCAAATTAACTAATCCCTGGGTTTCCACATAGGTGAAAATATGGATATGGAAGAGAAATATAACCATTAACTTATGGTGAAGAGTGGTAGAGGCCATGGCTATTAAAAATCCAACAATCAAAAAGCCATAAATTTGTGATGATCTAAGGTACCATCCGATTCATCAGATATGAGAGCACTAGGACATCATTTTTTTTGTTTTGAAGATATTTTCCATAAAGTTGAAGAATTTGAATTATAAGACATACTTACATTATTTCAGTATCATCTCACCGTTGCTCGTGCCTCGAAAAATTTCCACTTCATCTCTAAAAGAAATGAAGTTGAATTTTTCTTCTATGAAGTGTTATCAGATTATGTGATAGAATGATAGGTCATTCCATCTATTTCTAACTCAAAAAGTTTAGCACAATTTATTAAATATATAGAAGTCCATCTATGCTGAGATTAACCATATATGATTGCTAAAATGGACTTATACTTCAGCAATCATAGCGCTTAATAAAATGAAACTAGTTTTTACTAACCAGGGACTTCCTTTAGGACAGTGGTAGGTGATGAAGGCTTGTCGTACTTTGGTTGTGGGTTCGATTCCTGCAACCTTGTCCGAAGCGACGGGTTGTCACCCGTCCTACGGGTTGTCCTTTTTCTAAAACTATACTATTATAACATTATATCAATAATATCGAAAATAAATTCTATCCTTAAATAATACTAACTTATGTTCAACATAATCCATTCGAATCCTTAGGATTATTCAAAATACTTCTTTCCAAACTCATAGTATAAAGAGAACGATTACTAAAGAGGTCATATAACAAGCATGTGAATACCATCATTTATCCCTCATATATCTTGTTGGTAAAATTCCAATCATGTGAAAACCTTAATCATGTTTTCTCTTAAAAAATGAATACCCATTGAACCTTATTGAAAACATGAATGCTGTCAAAAGTTAACTCTTTCCACATACCAAAATCCAAAAATTCTATATACTCAAACCATGATATAACTTTGTCCTTATATCAATCATGACCTCATGAATACTGTCAAACATTTCCTTTTCTGCATATCCCTTCATTATGTGCATATCATCTTCTTTCCAAAAATATCTCAATCCCTTTCCATGGTTACTGGTACCATTAAATTATTGAAAACCACAATAGACCAATACATAAATATTCCAATATTCCATGATACTATATACAACATTATTTTGGAATCCCATTACATAAACACTTAATCATTCCACCACATCATTGTCATATTCAACATCGCCAATAGTGATCGCATGCGACTTCCCTTTGTCATTTTCCTTAATTTTTTTCTCATATCGATCATCATTAACCCTTGGATTAGGGCATTGATTATCATAATGCCCCATTTCATTGCACTTGAAGTATTGAAGTATTGGTGGTGTGTTCTCTGTAGTCTTTTCTTTATTCACATCATTAGAAACCCTTTTTCCATTACTTTGACACTCAGCTACTCAATGACCTTCTTTTCCACACTTAAAACATTTTCTAGTCCCTTTAATACAATCTCCACCATGCTTCTTTCCACACTTTTAGCATAAAGAAACATTAGTCTTCTTTTCACCAATGTTATGAGATTCCTCCTTGAACTCCATGTTTCGTTTCTTGTCCAAACCATGAGATGGATATGTAACACAAAATTCCATTTCTACCTAGATAGCACAACACACAATTTCTTCATAGCTACTGAAGTCTCTTATAGCTAATGCCCTTCAAAGACTTGGTTTTAAGACACTGAAAAATCGATCAACTTTACTTTCATGGTGGATGATAAATCCAGATACATACCTTGCAAGCCTTGTAAAGTTTTCTTCGTATATACCAAGAGATTCATCATCCTTTTTCTTAAGATCAAGGAACTCATTTTCCATCTTTTTTTGAAGAATACGAGGGATGTAATTACTGAAAAACAAGTTCTTGAACTCGTCCCATTCCATGGATTCAATTTCATCTTGGGGCCTTGTATTCTTAATTAGAGTCCACCACTAGTCTGCATCACCTTCTAAACTATAAATAACTAGAATTACTTTATCATGTTCCAAACAGCGAAGTACTGAAAATATCTTTTGAATGGTACTGATCCATTTTTCAGTAACAAGTGGATCAGAAGACCCATTGAAAGAAGGTCAGCATTGCCTCATGAAGGACTCAATAGAATATTGTTCCCTTCTCTGCTCATTCTGATGTCCAAAATGATTCATAGCTTGCTTAAGTATAGAAATAATATTTTTCACTCCATATCCCATAACATTGGTTTGTTCAGGAGGGAAGTCATTGCATTATCCATTACATTGACCAACACAGTTCCTTCGGGTTCCAGCCATCGTCTAAAACCCAAAAAGAATAGTGTGAGAGACAACAATCATGCTAGGGAAAACAAAATAGTAAAGGGGGAATTCCTTCGATATCTAATATCTTAGGTTTAATTCTAATATCATTACTGTAATTCTAGGACTATAACCTATAATTATACTTAATCTTAGGGACATCCCTAGACAAGCCTTAAAAATATCTCTAGGGACCTCACTAATGTTTTTGCATCCTAGTTTCCAAAGGATAACTAAACCATTCCTCTAATACCAACTGTAGAGACCCGAAGCATGACGTACATGGACATTACATTACTTTTGTGGAATACTTAATACATAATAAGAACCAACACTCAAGGACCATAATAGTTTAGTGTCTTTGGATAATCAGAACATAATCTTCTAATTATGGTGAAAGATCTTCAACATCTCCCATAAAGATCTTCCCCTTTTGTTTTCTTACCTAAAACCTTTCTTTAAATCCTAGGGAAAAGAAAACAAATAAAGGGTGAGCTCAGATGCTCTGTATGGGTAAGCATGAATAAAATAAAACAAATCATATATATTTGAACTTTAAAACATGAACATAATGTTTAAACAGTAAAATCTTGAGCAATGACATAAAACATGGAAGTACGTAAGGCATAAATCATAATGGAACATCCATAATGATAAAATATCTTGGAAAAAAAACATGTAATTGTGGAAAAACATTAAGCACAAGATATTATTTCCATAGTAGCCAAGGCATTGATGTCAAGACCATCTTAGTGGACACCATCCCTTTCTGAATCGAGTTCACTCCTCGTTCAAGTCCTGTAACACTGAACTGGATTAACATATCATTCCATCCATGTCTATCTAATGAGATATAAATCATTACCCAATGCATTGGAGGGAGATATAGGTCCCACCCATCTCATAATGAAATCATTCTTACTTTTTCCACAAAAAAACATAAATCATTCATCATAACCAAAAGAATAAAATGGGTTTCATAAACATCATCCCATCATCACATAATCTAATAAATACAAATGGATATCATTTCATCATAAGAAAAATGAAAACATTTAAATCATAGAGACATTATACTTGAAACATACACATATGAAATAATTTCATCTTATATGGAAAATGGTATTGATAAAACACTTGAAATGAATTCTTGAGGAAAATATCCTTTCTTCTTCAAAATCATTTTCTTCTCACAAAATGCTATTCAATTTTAAAAGAAAAGGATTTTGATGAAAATAATAATACAATATTGTAGAGGAAGCCTCATGAAAATGAGGTGTTATGAAACAGTAAAAATCCGTCAATGCTGTATAAGTTAAAAAAACATTCTCCTCATACTTTTATCGGAAAGGTCAAGAAGTACATCGTAAAAGAAATATTCCTCCCGTACCTTGTGGTAAAATTCAAAAAAGGGTAAAATGAATTTTAACATACAAGGAATAATATTAAACATTTTATGAAAACATTTTGAGAAAACATGAACATGGTTGATAAACAAAACCTCAGAAAATATTTACGAATAAACAATCTCAGATAAGAAATGAGATTGGAATAATTATCCCTTACCTTAGGTCCGATATGCTTCATACATATCCGAATCACCTGTATAATTATTTAAATAATGTCATTGACTTATTATAGAATCATATTCTTTGTTATGATATCATATATGGTTTACGTATGACTTTATATTACCCGTTCTATTGTAAATTCGATGTAAAAGTAGCGATTTGGGTAAAATCGTTTCATTTATTGTACGTGTTTCAACTTGTTGTTCTTGATATTATTACTTATATAATGATTTACTTAATTACAGAATGTAAAACATTATTTATATATAATATATATTCATCATATACATATATATATTATAGATCGATAAATGGAATGAAATACACCGTTCATGGAGACGGTAGGTCGTACGTATGCATGAATGCTGTTTTCGTTTCCTTATTGAATTGAATGGAATTAAGTAGATGAAATACCTATGTATAAAAATAAATCTAGTATAATTATTAGGTCATATGTTTCATGATTTCTTATTATATATATTTTATAATCATTCATTAATGGTTAACATGGAGAATGAATCTCATCGCGTCGTGGAGACGGTAGTCCATACGCACACATGAGCGATGATACCATTATCATGATCGTGGAATTGTATTGATGTGTATGTATAATATTTCAGAATCAATATAACTTTACAATAATCATATGTAGTAATTTATTTACACCATTATACCCATCCAAGTATGGTGGTGGTCGAAAATAGATTACACCACAGTGTGGAGACTGCATTCCGTTCATATGCACACGCGGTGATTTCGTTTTCCGTAGGATGGATAGAAGGTAAAATAGGGTTGTTTCATAATTATAATAACATATTTGTATATAGGTAATACTAATGTTATTACTATATAATTATTCAACTAAAGTAGAATAATTAGAAGAAGACTGAAACTTGAGAGAATCAGAAGAAAAGATTACCTCTTCTTCGATGCACCTTTTTTAAGCTTCCTCTTAATGAAGTAGAGTTTGTATTTTGAGAATACCAGAACCTCCAAAATGTTTCTAGGGAAGTGGAGAAGTGAAATGGTCATGGTTTTTCCGAGATTCAAGGCTCAAAATGGTGTGAAGAGAAGAGGGAAGGGGTGCCCTTTTTATAAGGGAGGAGAGGGGCACCTTTGAAAAAACTTAAAATATTATTTTATAATAAAGTAATATTCAGTTTATAATAACTCCAAATTGATTTATTTCAAATATAATATGGGGATGGGTCGAAATCCTCTCATAAAATAGGTTTTAGACAAGTTTAGGTTACTATTTTAACCTTATATTTTATATTTAACTCTATGTTAAATAATTTAACTTTTACCTTGTCTTCTTGTTTTCTTACACTATATGGTTAATAAAGATACTATAACAAGCCAAACGAACCTCAGGTGGTTTATTATTTATATATTTATCCTTATCCAAGTCATTTGGCCTAACCTTATATTTTTAGGAATAACATAACAATTAACAATATAATATTTGTTTTAAAAACTATTTTATGTCAATTTTGAAACTATTTGGTACTTGATTGTTTGTGAAAATCATAACAGCATGAATAGTTAAAACAAAGTAAATTAATTGAATACTAACATGTCATATTAACCTAGAAAATTAGTGTAATTCAAACGAAGTCTCAAATTACATTTATTTGTGTATTTATAACATCAATTATGTTAATATTTCATTAATGAGGCAATTACTGCATCATCATTGTGTCATAAATAAATTAACTTATTTAATGTCTAAAAATTATAAATAAAATAACATTATGTAGGAAATAGTTTTATATTTCTAATGAATATTTATAGTTTAATATATCTTATGTAAACCCCTATATTAAAAATGATGTATTTATTAAACATTGATTTTAACTATTTTAACCCTTCTTTAAATAAATTAACAATAAATGTCCTACTCTAATCCAAGTGGACCCTAATGGTCATATTTTATTCCTAAGGTTGTTTTTGGTCGAAATAAACTTACTCAATAGAATTAGGACATGTTTTATAGTAATAATAATATCATTTTTACCCTTAATTACCATATTTACTTTTAATCATAGTAAATAAAAGCAAAAAGTTATTATTCACCAAAAATTATTTTCATCTCATTGAACCACATTTTAGTCCTTGATATTAACCATGTCTCTCGGATTTTCTAAATTCCACTCACAGAAATGGTAAAATTAAGTATTATGTAAGTTTACAAAAAGCTCATAGGAGGTAGGTAAAAGAGGGTGAAAAGTTCAATTAAATTTATATATATCGAAAATTATTATAAAATGACTCCAATGAATTACATTGAACTTATATAGGTATTATGTATCAATAGTGACCTAATATAAATTTAAATAAAATAAATTATTATTTAAATATAAATTCGTTTTTTAAAAAGTAACCCAGTGTTTTCACTATTCATCAAAAATTGAAAGTTTTCAGAAAAATACCATGAATTCACCCTAGGCTAATTTCGATATTCCGAATCCAAAGATGAAGTCCATTTTGAAAGATAAAATTTATAAAATTTCAAAAAGTGGGTATTACTATTTATAATGACTAGTTTATATAATATTTTAATAATATATCATTGTTTAGTTAAACTCGATATTGCGTACAACTCACGCTATCCTGGAAGGTCGCGATTGCGTATAAAGCAAGCCAAGACAGTGATTCGTGTAGTGCAAGCTCCTTTTGGTGTAGCGTACAACACAAGACATCAATGAAATTAAAAAGAATATTTTTTATAAAATCTCGTGGTGTTACATTAGATATTACATTTAATTTTCTTATTAAAAAAACAACAAATCATAGAATTCTTAAGAAATTTTTTTTAAGCATAAAAATGATTTTATAAAAAAATCATGCACAGAAATTATCGAAATATAATTTATTATTTTATGGATTAAAAAAGATTATGATAAATTTTAAATCAACCCAAAATTGAATGGATCATTGTAAATCCTTAAATAAAGGAAAATTATCATATTTTATTGTTTGTATAAAATACTACATGGGGTTAAAAATTATTAAAAATAATTTCAATATCTGAAATACTAGTTTTAAATTCTATAATTTATGTCTAAAAACATATTTGGACATGTAAAAATATTCATATATATTTATTTCTTGATTATATCATAATTAGTCATAAAAATTATGGTATTATTAAAAAAGATAGTTTTCATTATTCACCTAAAAATCAATCATTTCAGAAAAATCCTAAAAATCCACCTTAAGATAATTTTAACCCGATGAATTCAAAAATCAATGTTCCCTATATCCAATTAAAATTAAGAAATTTTATTAATTAATCATATATAATTTAAAATAAGGAAAATGTTATAACAAATTCTTGTTTGAAATGAATAATTAATGAGGTATTTTTAATAATTACATAATTGATTTTAATATTTTTTTCATTTAATTATATCAAAATATTTTTCATTTTGACTTCAAAATTCATTATAATCATTAGTAATTTTTGTCATTCATAACATGCTATCAAAAACATGAAATTTTTTTTAGGGATATATATTCTAAAATCATGAGGTGTTACATTCTTACACACATAAATGGATTTCTTCCATGAAATTAAATTATTGAAATTAAAATAGATGAAGATACATATTACAAATTATTTACATATATTACCATGTATCAACACCAAATTATGGTTTCACCATAAAAAAATCATTTAGGTGAGTTTTTCTATTCAAAGAATCTTTATCTCTTCAATATGGAAAATCTACTAGTCATTCTGTATATGAAGGATCATGCTCTATTTATAAAACCTCTATGTTTAGTACATTTGAACGATCGTACAACTATTTTCTCTAAAGTGATACATGGAATAGATAGTTATATTTTTTGGGGTTCTTTAGAAGCACAAAAAGATAATCTAGCATCCCAATAGGATAAATAATCTCATATAGATAGATATATATAGGGAATAAATTCTTTTTTATTCCAAATATCCTAGATTTAATCCATTGATATTTTTATTGGAATAAAATTTCCCAAAAATAAATCCGTATTTCTTTCCATTGATTATTCTACATAATTTTTGTATCCTTATCTTCTATTTTTTTATCTCGTTTAGGACCTAATAGATATCATTCTCCATCATTAAGAGGACATGTTGGAGTTCCACACTTCTTCCTTGGGAGATATTCAGAAGCATCCATCTAAATGATCAAGTGAAAGCTATTGTTATAAGAAAATTATAACATATGAAGATATTGATCCTAAATACCTTTGATGTATATAGATTAAGATATCATTATATACTAAAGATTCATTATAGTTCAATCAGATTCAACATCTATTTGTTGGTGATAGGACCTATTGAAATTGAACATGATATTAAATACATACTGAGTAATTTTACAGAACATTGAGATAAAACATGGATCTCAATTTGAAATAGTTTTCAATAGTACACCATGTAAAATTATAACTTAATTCATATATAAACTTGATGGTTGATCAGGTAAAATATATTCTAAAAAATTAGTAAAATCCTATAACTTCATAAGTTAGTCAAGTACAACCCAATTGGAATTTTGGACTTTATATATCTAGGGGAGTCCTCAAAAAAACCTTGGTTACTTCTACCAATTTATACACAGTTATTTTTAATGGTTTCATCATCCTATTATACTTCTGTTATTATGTTTTATCTTATTGGTATTCCAATTATTGAGATACATAATCTGGAATATCATTATTGATATTTTCCCAGTAGAAATTATTCTAGATATTTCTATACCTATTATTTAAACAATTATTGATAATGAATGACGATTTATGAGCTCAATCCAATATATCCTACTAAAAAATTTATTTATGGGATTCATATCTAGTTTATAAATAATATCATTCCATTATGGTCACAATTTCACTTTGGAACATTCCACTCCATAATTTACTGCTCCACAGCCTCCTTATCCACCTATTTAATATTCATATGAATTGATGGTTAAGTATTCCTTTGAGAAATAAAAGATTTATCTACTTCCCTCAGGATTTTAATTATATCATATATAAATCCATATGTATTGTATGTTTTTCAATTCTAGTCCTGGAAAACCTAACATGATCCTTCAAACATACAGAATTAGCTACCTTATTAAGATTCCAAGGGTGGTAATGTAAGGAGAATTCCTAATGTTTAATCAATTCAAACTATATCCTCTGATGAATATTCAACTATTTCTATAAAAATATGCACATTAATATTTTATGATTGATATATATAAAATATTTAATCATATAGAAAAGTATTCTATATTTTAAATAAAAAAATACTATGGGCAGCTCCAAATCGTGTGCCAATTATATTTTTTTATCAAAAATCATCATTTAGATTGAGTCAAATGGTACAACCATGTAATTATACATAATAAAACATCTCATTCTATTTATTAACTAATCACTATATATCAAAAACCCTTATATTTTAGTGAATTTTGTGAGAACTATTTCAATTACCTACCCTATATTAAGTCTTTGAAATTTTATTCACATTCATCTTTCAAAAGAACTTAAATCCTTTCTAATTTAAAATTGTCAGTGTCTTTATTAATAATCCGAAATTTCTAAAAATTGATCAATAGTATCATGAAGCTCAATGAAAAATAATAATGTTATTCACAGGGATTCTTTTGGTTATTTTCTATATAAATGTTTGCTTTGACTTATCCATCTCTATTACCAATCTTGAAATTGAATGACCCAGAAATAATACTCTATATTTCCCGAATTCAAAATTTTTATATTTAGAATATAGATTTTCCTTCCTCAAGAGATTTAACACAATCATCACATGAACTTCATGATCTTCAATAATATAAAAAAATATGTAAATATAATCTATAAATACTACCATAAACTAATAAAGGTAATCATATATAGAAAATACATTAAATCCATGATGATGGAAGGGTAATTAATATGTCTAAATGGAATCATAATAAATTTATAGTATGAATACAATATATGGATGAATATCTTAGTTATATCATATGTTCATTACCTTAACTGATAATATCCATATTGAAGATAAATATTTGAAAAGTATTGAACATCATGAAGTTGATGAAATGAGCCATCAACATAGGGAATACGATACTTATTCTTGATATTGATATTTTTAAGTTTCTTATAATAAATGATAAGATTCATTGACCCATATTACTTCTTAACAAAAAGAACAGGTGTACCATAAGGTGATGCACTATGGTGTATGATCAGATTTTCTATATCATCCTCACGTTACTTATTCAATTCATGTAATTCAATTATCAAAATTGTATATGGATTATATAAAATTGGAAATGCACTATGTATCAGTTTAATTGAAAACTCAACATCAATATTCAATGGATGATAAGGAATTTTTTTTGGAAATATATTAACATTTTCTTAAACAATTGTAATATATTCAACGTTTAGTTTTTTCCTAACCTTATGAGATAAATACCTACCTAAACATGTAGTAATACCTATATGATGGAATTAATTTCCCTTGGATGTTTATATTTATCCTCACACTGATAGACCATCATAGGTTGTTATGGAATATCTAATGTGACTTAAATTCCTAAAAAATTCACATGGTATCAATATAAATATATCCTTAAATACCAAAAATCAAATCAAATCAAACAACAGGGATAATAATAGGATTTTCATGAAGACCATTCCCATAGACATATATTAAAGAGTTGCAATAATCATGATATAAAATCATTGTACCATTAAGAGTTCTCCCAGATAATTTAATATCTATCCATTGAGGTGGTGATATGATACTATTATCAAATTATTACTATATTAAACTATGTATAGATCCCGAAACAAATAATAAATTTTTAATTATACAGTGAATGATAATTGTAAAATTCACCACTCAATTCTTGTGACCCACTTTATAAGTTTTAATTTAAAACCACTTCAATTATTCTTTTAAAATATGAGGTTGTTAATACTGATTTTCATCATTAATTATAATATTTAGTCACTATTTGGACTAATTTCCATACTCTGGGCAATTAAACCAATAGATTATCATTGGTGAAAAAAATTATATTTCCTGTCATCAGCGATAAAACTCTTCATGTCTCTTCGACATTGATTTTAAATATGTCCAACTTTTCTAAACATTAATTATTTACATATATTATTTAGGAAATCTAATCCATGATTATTTTTATGTTTTTAGAATAATGGAATCTTTTTTTCTTTCCTACTTGTTTTTTTAATATTTTAATTTCCTTGAGAATAGTTTTTTATTTTTTCCCCCAAACCCACAAGAATAATGAGAGTCCATACTCCCCATTTTTACCTCAGGATAACATTATAAAAGTTCATAATAGATATTAACGTCTTTAATAGTAATTTAATTTTTGAGACTTTTCATATGCCACTAAATAATCGATCAATTTTTTGTTCCAAGACCAATTATAAAAACTCAATTATATTTCAAATCTGGTTGAATTTTCCTCATAGGTACAAACAGATTCATCATCATTATACTTTTTTCTAGAAATTACATTTCAATGTTATTTTATTGAGTATGAGGAAAATATATATAGAAATATATCACCTTAAACTCTTCAAATTTTAGGGCATTAATTTCTTCCTCATTCCTCAAATTCTTGATAAGATTAAACACTTTAGTAGTATCACCTTCCAAATGATACTGATGAAAAATAACCTTATAATGGTATGAAAAATTGAGAAGGGAGAATTTATTTATATACCACTGACATATTTATCAATAATAAGTGGATATTTTGATCCATTGAAAGAAGGTTGCAGTTTCTTGATAAAAGGAACAATGGTGATTTTTTTCTTCATTTAGTCAAATGGATGTTCAAAAGGATTCATTTTACTATTCATAGCTTCTGAGAGTTAAGTGGGAATAGAAATATAATTTTGAATTCAAGATCCCATGCCTTTTGGTTTATCTAGAGGATGAACATTACATTGTATGTAACATTTTTTTTCACAATTCCACTTATTTCTATCCAATGACAAAAAAAATCTATGTTTCAGTATTGAGAATAAAAAATCAAGGCGAGGAATATATGATAATATAAATAATTACTAGTATCCTTCAATTATGAAACCTTATTATCAACCAATGAAACTATAGAACCCGTTGACCATGTATGTTTGAGCCAGAGTCTTCTTTATTTTATTGGTATAATATACAAGGAGTCTCATCTCGAAGGACAGAATAGTTTTGTTGTCTTGGAATACAATATATTTAATTATTCACACAACATTTTAAATAATAAAATACACAAATAATTTTCATTGAAAATTCCATTTTTCACCATAGTGTATCCCTATATATCAGTCAAAATACACTTGCTTATATCCTTGGGAAAATAAAGCATAATAAATTGGTGATCTTACATGCTCAATAAGGGTAAGAAAACAATTAATTATATGAATATATAAGGTACAATCAATGTATAAAGGTAAAATAAATGAAACACATTACATCTTATCAATAACATGGGGATAATATGGAAGGAATAATTTATACTCAAATAATTCCATAAAAAAATCACATGATTAGGAATATTGAACATTGATATTATAACTAATCAAATAATCACACCATTGATGACTTGTTACAAGAAATCTAATTCTACTAAGGCATTTTTCAAGATATATATATAAATTATTGTGGTATCATCAAAAACCTAATATATATTGTCTCATGAATCTTACTTACACGTCAAGGGACAATATAAGGCCTTGCATATTGCTTACAAAGTCTAATTTATCACTCATATGAAAGGGTTGAAACATAATTAACATTAAATTTTGTACTTAATCAATCATACTAAATGTATATTCTTTCCTCAATGAATAATCACAATCATAAACCATCTAGATTAATGTGAATGGTATCAACATTGTACATCTCTAGTCAAACTAATCATAAATAATCTACTGAAGTAGTAAGGATGGTATCTTTGTATTATATCCTTATTAAATCAAAAATAACACAAAATTATGTATTCATAATTGTAAAATTACTTTAGAATTTAAATTTTAACATTCTATGAGGAAAATAAGATTTCATTTAAAATAACACATCTTATTTTAAAATAAGAAAATTCATAAAATATTCTAAAAATCATTTCAATTTAAAATTAATTTTAGAATATTATAATTAAAATTATATTAGGGAATAATATTATTTTTATATAAAATTATCAAAATTAAAAGTATTAATCAAATAAATTATGGATATGATTTTAGTTAATCCCTTATATGTCGTATAAGTTAAAAAGAAAGATCTTTTTGTATTCTAAAATTTTCTAAAAAGTTAATTATTTAGAAAATAAAAATATGATTTATTTCAAAACATTTTGCGAAATGTTAAAGATGTGTAAATATATATTTTTATAAATCATTTGTATAATGATAAATCATTTTTTAAAACTTTTTTCGAAAAAAATATTTTATAAGAAAGATAATTTAGACTGATGAGAGAAATAATGTATGGTTTTCTTTAAAACATTTAATTAATCATTTTAGGTACCTAATAGAATAAAAATGGAACTATTACTAAAAAATATATTGATAACTATGGGAGAGGAAAATAAATTTATTTTATGATATAAATATCAAATAACACCTTTGAGGGATACATAAATAAAAACAATCCCAAATATTGATGAGATTGTGAAATAACCCCTCACCACGCTTGTGAATTCTGAATCATAATACCCCTGAATGAAATAAATTTCCAGAAATCATTAAAGAATATGAAGATAAATTAATTCATGGTATAAATTAAAAAAGGGTACTATATTCACCACAAAAATTAAATAATTGGTAAATATACAGATGTAAGTGTGGGATGAGAAACACTTAGCTTGATTCTGACTCGACACATACGTTATTTATATTCATGAATAATAAACTTATGTTTATAATTTTAATTAATTAGAACCAATACCATATTTATTATTCATTTTATTTCACTTATTTTTCATGTTGTATATTATTACTTAATCAATTAATTTTACACTGGACGATTCGAAGATATTTTTTATTATGCCACACATGAATTTGGTAGGATGACTATGTTCAAATTGGTAAATATTTAATCATATAAAAACAATAATAATGAAAAAATTATTATATTTATACATATATTATAATTTTAAAACCAATCTTGAAAGATAATTATGAAAAATTAACCACATTTCAGTCCTGAAGATGGTGGGTTGTACGTACGCACGAGTAACGTTGCCAATTTTCAATGATCATTATTAGAAAAATTTGAGTAATATTTCATCATTCACTAATGATCATAATAAAATATATACATATTATTTAAATATAATTATATATATCAATATGTGGTGTGGTGATGAAAATGGAAACACATTGCTTCGTGAAGGCTGTAGTCTATACATACACAAAAAACAATATAATATTTCAATGTAAAAAATAAAATTACATTTTTACATTTTATAAAGAAAATTATGTCATGAATATAATATTTATATCATTTATAAAACATATATTAATAAAAATTATCCTTATTACCTTCCATTTAAGGTGTTAGTGAATGAAGAATCACATCGTTTCACGAGGATTTAGTCCGTTGTACACACGAGCAATGTTATTGTATACACTTCAAAATGGGAAGTAAAAAATTTATATATAATTTAATGACTAAAAATGTATTATTATCTTATAAATAATATATATATAGTTTATATCCATAAAAATACCAGACTATTATAGGTGGTAAATAAAAAATTAATGACATTGGTTCACGAAGTGGTAGTTTGTCGTACACACGAATGATGAATTTGTAACCCATTTGATGGATTCGGGGATGGTTTGAGTCATGAAAATAACGTGGAAAATATATGAATATCAAAAATAATGATTTTATTATATATTATTGGTTTAACAATAACATAACGAGGTGGAGCAAGAAATAAACTAAAAACTCTCTTTGAAGAACGTTACCTCTTTTTTTTGGGTAACATCAATATATTTGCACAAAAATCATTCTTATGTCAGATTTATACTAAAATGATGAAATATAGGATTAGGGTATGCAATTTGGGAAGTTATTTGGTAGGCCTTTCCCTATTCCAAAATAGGTTGGCAGTGTGAAGAAGAAAAGAGAGTGGGTGGCCATTTATATGTGAGGTGAGTTTCACAATTGAAATTTTTAATAATAAAAAAGGTGCACCCACATTTTTTACATTCCAAAAGTGTCAAAAAAAGGAGAATTATAAAACCATATATACTATTAGGACAAAATATAATAATAATGTTTAATTTATATAATTTTCCTATCATTTTAACCATTTTATTTTTAGTTTAACACCCTGAAACACCCAATTTACCTTAAATATGATATTTAATTTTTACTTATTATAATAGTTATTATGGTAAAAAATGAAGTTGAAAATATTATATAATATAAATTATGATTATTCAAATATGGAATCCATTTTTTAAAATTCTATTCACAGAACTGGAAATTTTTTATTTAAAACGAATCTCATATAGGTAATGAAAAAGTGGGTTTTTAAATTGAAAATCTTCATATAAGTATACAATGTTTTATTTGAAAATGTTATTTTAAAATGATTCCAATTAAATATATTTTAATAATATATATTTATAATTTAATTTAGTTTTCTTTAAAGTCAATTAAAACTCTAAATTACCATTTTTAATAATTTAAACTAAAAAAAGTTCAATAAAAATTCAGTACTTGTCATTGTTCATCAAAAGATCAATTTTTTCATATAAATCCCAAATATTCACTCAAAGATAATTTTAGGATGTCAATTTTAAAAGAAAAATTTTAACTTATTCATAATAATTTTATTTGTTTGGTAAATAATAAATATAAATTATTCCCTAAAAATGCAACTGAACGGTATTTTAGAAAAATATTGTTTTTAGAAAACATTTATATTTATTTGAAATTGTTCTAATTTTATCTTTAATAAATATGTATCAATTTTGATTATTTTATATATGTTTGCAACATATATGTTTTATAATTTTTGTATCACTATTCATTCCCTACAAGTTAATAGATAGGTTATAATGGTAATGTTTAAATAATAATATTTTAATAGAGTATCATTTTTTTCAAACCCATTGTAGCGTACATTATAGGATATCAATGAAATTGAATTTATTTGAAGAAAAAAATATTTTAATATATCTAGATGTTATATTCCCTTCTATTCTTGATATACCATGTTGTACACATTATCGAATATGATGGTCATATTTTAAAATCATGTAGGGTAACATTCTACCCCTTTAAATAATTAGTGACCCCATAATTTATTCCTCAGATCAGAAATAAACGGTTTGTAATTTGAAAATAATTTTTTTTTAAAACCCACATCATAATAATATTTAATAAAACAACCTCTTCTAAAGAGTTAAGGGATATACCAATGTTATATGGAAGAACACATAACTTGGTTTCCATGTAACTGAACAAAGGTGGGAATTGAAAAAACGGACATGAATGAGAATAACAATGCCCAAGGATTAAAAGAGAGTGATAAAGATCATTGATCAAAAGAAATTGTGCTATATAGATAAAATTAATAATATTACTAAAATAAATATGTAATGATTTAATGGGCCATGTGATTCATCAGTAATGAATGTACTGGGATAATTTTTTTGAATCATAATCATATCATTTTGTTGAGGAATTATTTTAATGTATAAAAATGTATGTATATATACATACTTGACTCTTTTTTATTTCATAATCAAAATATCATAATTTGGTTGTTCTTTAATAAATTTCAAATTCATTTCTTTCTCCATGAAATTAATATCCAATGATGTAATTTATAAAATAAGTACTAACATTTTCATTTAATATATCATAATATCTTTAAAATAGTGGAAAAACTTTCCTTCGATTTCTAATTATTTTAAAAAATATATATGGTTAAAATAATTTATCCAATGAAATATATTAATATATTACCTTTTCTCCTACAATTCTATGAATCATGGCCTCTGAAATGATAGTTTTAAAAAACAAGATCTCCTCAACACATAGATTTTGTATATACAATGATTCTACAAGATTCACAAAACCTGATTTCTTTGGTTGATATTAAAGAGGACTATCACCCGTCCTCTGAGATAATGTCTTTTCAATAACCCCGATCAAGATTCATTTCTGATGAGAAGACTAGAGAACCATATAAGGATATTCAAGACTATATTGAATTTGATTCACAAGAATAGGTTGATTTTAATTACTAGAAGGTGGAACAAATGATTTCATCAAATAATCAGAAAGGAAAATAAAATATAGTGGCTTCTTTACGGAATTTGAAGAGCAAATCTTGCAGTATGGATCATTATGTTATTTCATTGGCTGCTAAGTATTCTCTTTCATTCTCTCTCCCTAATACTTGGGGAATGAAAATAAATACTCCATCATATTTAAATATATTAAAACATATCAATTGGATGGTTGGTGAAACTCAACCTCATGTAGAATCTATTAGTAGTGGACTGAAAAGGAAATTAGTCCCTATATTGGAATGTTTTTTTTCACAGGGCAGTCTCTCAAATTTTTCCTCGATTCACCCTTTATCAAATACTTCTTTAGCTATTTTTATTAGTCTTTAAAAATATAAATCGTTACCTACGTTGGATAGTGGTTCTTCACAGGTAAGTCTCTCAATCATGTAATTGGTTCATTCAAACACTCATTAATGTTCATTTCATCTAGAAATTGTTTGTACGCCTTGAAAACCAGTCAGTTTTGTATTGTAAAGTGTTCTAGGTAAGAGATATAGTGTTTCAAATGTTGTGATTCATACTCCTTAGAAGAACTCTAATGTATTTGGTTCATCCAATCCACCCCTATGCAGTACTATTATTGGCCTAGTTCCTACTTCACCTATGTTGTAGGATTCTTCACCTGCCAAGGGTGGACAACACAGGGATTACACTTCTTTAACCCCTCTCGATGTATATAAAGGGCTGGTAATGTTACAACCTTATCTTAAAGCAATCTTCTAGTGACATTTCTCCTCAAAGTGATAGTCTTGGAGTTTCAATTATTGAGATACCCATGACAGATAAGTCAAGGATCACTTCAGGCATTGACCTTGCTCAATGTGTTATGAGGACACAAAACCTATATGTGAGAACTCATAAATCTTTTTAATTACTAGAATCAGGAAGCAGTGATGAGGATGTAAAAACCAACAATCAGGTTTTGAAAGCTAATGAAATTGAAAAGCTTGTTGATGTTGCATTTCTAGATGATGGAAATAGGTCATGGGTGTAGGTCAAAACATGGAGGTGGGGTGACATCTTCGAGGATGAAGTGGGAGTGTGTCAAAACATATTATGTGTACTCATTCACATGATATTTGATATCTTTTATTTGTGATTTTTTCTTGTTCTTCTTTGTACTTTGTTTTCTGACTTTAATAAAAGGGGATTCTTAGCCCCATCTTTTCTAAAAATATGAGATATTAACCATCCTATCACTTATGTTAGTGGTAGTAACGAAGCCCTTTATCATCATTAAATTATGGGGCCAAGCATCACGACCTCATCAAATGTGACAGGGTTCCACCTGTCATGTGGGTTTTCATTTTTCTAAAACCATATTAATATAATTATAATAATGTTACAAGATTATAATAGCATATAAAACACTGACTTAAAATATTTGATACACCTTAAAGGATCACAATAACTTCAAAAAATTTATTTTTCATTATTATCTCAACATTTGGGATATATTAAGTGTTATCCTCTGTCACTTATGTGTTTTTTAGGGATTTTTTATTTCTATTGAATAAATTTTCATAGTCATCTGTGTCATTAAAAATATGAACTCAAATCCTATAAGCAATGATTCTTCAGTACAATACTTATATTTTTAATAATTATTATAACAAAAATTTCATTAATAAAATAATTATACATCATATTTATTGGATCCAAAAACATAAGAACAATAATCATTCCACTTTGGACATATCTGTAGAAAAAACTTGACCTTGTTCCCTTATCTTCTTCTTAGGTATATACATTTGATGTTGTGGGAATTCAATTTCATAGTGCCCAATATTCTTACTATGAAAAAATTCCACATTGATAGATTCATTATATCCAATGAAAAAAAGTTCATGGTTGAATTTTTTTCCCACACTTGAATAAAACTCCATTTATTTTTAATCATGTACAAAGATGATTGATTCCTAAAGTATCACATGTTTGAAAATAATTCTTTCCCCTCTTCCCTTTACCCATATTTTTCTCTACCATCATCTTGTTCTCTTTATTTCCTTATAATCCATAATAATTATAGAATTATATCTCCATCTTGTCAAAAAAGGATATTTTGTCATTTAATGGTAAGAATTCTTGGGTGAGTAGTTCCCTTTGAAATATTCTATTAATTCCATTAAATAAATGGTGAATATTAATATTTTTATTATGTGCATTGATAAATTTTCCATTCCATCGGTTCAGCATCATTTTACATGATTATATACACTACATTGGAAAATATATTTACTTAACACAATTTATAATCAAAAAAATACTTAAATAATTAACATAAATTGCCAATATTTATGCATTAATAATTTCATAATCATAAATATGGTATCCTTGGTCATATAATTATCTTCAAATCCTTCATAATTTTTTGTAAAGAAAATGTTAATTATCTAAAGCATATCCCCCAGAGAATTATACTAGGTGCGTAGTAGGCCCGTTGTTTTCCACTAAGTAATGATGGGGTCCAGCATAATGTGCCCTTCTTTGAGTAATACCACTAGATACATCTATTCCGAAACCATGTCCACTAGAAGTATCTATAAAGGGATCTGTTTCTAGAAATACTTGCATAATATCATTTGCGTCAAAACTTTAGGATGTTCTTGTACACATATCTGAAAATTCCATCATAATGTATTTACCCTTATATATTTTTCCTAAATCTTGATTCCAAGGTTTATACAAAACTTCCTATAATAAAAAATGTTGTGACCCTGAATCTAGTATCCTAAAAGATATTGTTTCAATATTATATTGGCATAATATAAAAATAGTTGCATCATAAAGGAACGAATAGTTTAGTTGTCTTTATAGGCTAGATACATATATGAAATTCATATTAAATTTTAAAACATAATATAAATAATAATTTTTCCTTGATAATTTCATTATTAACCACAGTTTATCATTGTATAACAATAAGAATATACTTCCCCATAACCATAGGAAAATAAAACATAAGAAAGTGGTTCTTAGATTATTAGAAAGGTTAAGTGTACAGTAGAAGTTATGAATAAATAATTTATAGTCAATACTTCATGGTAAATAACTGAAACACATACCAATTAATCAATAAAATTATCATAAAATTGAAGGAATAAATTATGATAAAATAATTACACATAAATAATCACATAACCATGAAACATTACAATGGATGTTCAAAGTAATCGAATAATCACATGGAATATTAATAACTGAATTCATAGTGATGGAATACATAATCTTGGACATCTAAAACATATATTCAGGTCCTTGTTCCAAGATATATAATACCTTCTTTTCCTTTTTCCAATAATCTTTATAAATGAGTAATACCTCAACAAAAACCCAATCTATTTTGTCTCATCAAACTTACTATTGCATCAAGGGGCTCTATTGGGCTCTTCTCATCACTTACTGAGTCCAATAAATTCTCCATATAAAGGAGTTGAAACATAATTCACATAGAATTTCATAATTAATCGATAATACATAATGTAAATACTCTGCCCAATCAATAAACTTAATCATAAAGCATCTATAGTAAAGTGAATGGTATCAACACAGTACATCCAATGCCAAACTGATCATATCCATCTAGAGAATAAATAAGGATGATATAATTTTATTATATAACCATTAAATAATAATTAATATATAATTATGTATTCTTATATGGAAAATTATTTTAAATTATCACTTGTTACATTCCTGGTTAAAAATAACCATTCATTAAAAATCACCCATTAATTTTAAAACTATAAAAATCGTAATATATTTTCAACATTATTTGTTTTTGAAAATAAATTATAAAATATAAAAAATCAATTAATAATTGAAAAAATATATTATTTTAAAATATACATTTAAAATTTAAGAGGAATAATCAATAAAATTATGTACATCATGGAGAGTAATTTCATGCATTCCATATAAGTTATAATAAATATTCATTTTAAAATATAAAGATGTCACAAAATTGACATATTCGAAAAAAACAAGTAGATTACTTTAAAAACATTTTTATAAAAGTAAAAAAAGTTCATAAATATTTTTAATAAATAAATTTTTTCCTTTTAAACTATTTTTGAAAACATTTTTATAAAACAAGGGTTTGGAATAAAAATTATTTTCGACTAAAAAGAGAAATAATGTTGGATTTTCATGAAAACAATTCTTAATCAATTTAAGTACCTTACAGATATAAAATGGTACAAAAACATAATAATGTTAATTAATAACCATATGAGACGAAAATATATTTATTTTAGGATAAAATTATCAAATAATTCCTCCAAGGGGGACATAAACAAATAAACAATCCCTAATAATGATAATAATGTTAAATAAACTATTAACACTTTGGTAACATTGATATCATAAACCCCATTATATAAATAACATTAAATAAAAGGAATATAAATTAATTCATGATATAACATATAAAAAATTCATTACATAAACCACTAAAAATAAATAAGTTGTTAATATGGAGTATGTGTCAAGAAGGTAAAAGCGATTTGAGAAACTATTACCTTTAGTATGAATCATCATGTATGGTATTTATCATCATGAAAAATAAACCTATTTTAATTATATACATTCTTAAGAATCATTTTAATGTTTATTATTCCTTTAAATTTAGTTATTATCATGTTTTATGTGATTAATTAATCAATTAAGTTTACGTTGCATGTTTCGATGATATTTGTCTTATGTGTCAAAAATGACATCGGTAGGTTGATTATGGAAAAAGTGGTGATTATTTAAAAATATAAAAATAAAAATAATGAGATTATTATCATATTTTTAAATAAATTATACTTTTAAAAACAATCATTAAATAGGGTTATGAAAAATTATCTACGTTACAATCATGGAGATGGATGGTCGTACGTACACATGAGTAATGCTTCCATTTTACAATGATCAATATGAAAAGAAGTTATGTAATATTTTATCATTACAAAATGATAATAAAATAATATATTCAATATTTTTTCATTAAATATACTTATACATATAATCCATTTTGTGTAGTGATGAAAAGAGATTCACATCTTTTTGTGAAAGAAGCACCCTACACATGCATGAACATCGTTAAAATTTTTTAGTGCAAGAAGGAAAATGATATATCATACTTTTATAATGATAATTATTTCATTAAAAACAATAGTATATAAATTATATCACATATATTCATTAATAGTTTCATTATTAACATTCATGCAAAGCGTTAGTGAAAGATTAATCACAACGATTCATAAAGAGGTAGTTTTTCATATACACGAGCAACATTAACGTATCCCCTATGGAATGGATTGAAAATAAGGTATATATGATATAATTAATAAAAATGTATAATATTTTTTACAAATAAGAAATATAAATATACTATATATCCATCATCATACTCAACCATGAGAGTTGTTAATATAAAAATGAATGGCGAGAAAGTAGTCTGTCGAACCCATGAATGATGATTTCATAAACCATTTTATAAAATGGGTTTATTTCATGGTTATCAAATAAAAAATAAAAATAAATATATATCAAATATAATGACGTTATTATATCATCATTATTTCATAATAATTGAATTTGGTATAAGAATAAATAAAAGAAAATGGCTTATTGAAAAACATTACCTCTTCTTCGGGTAACCTCCTTATGTTTCCACCAAAATCCTTCCTAAGTTGTATTTATGCCCAAAATATAGAAAATAGTACAAGGTGATAGAATTTTAAAATTTATTTGGTCAGGTATTGGATGATTCGAAATTGTCTTAATCTATGAAGAAGAGAGGATAGTGGGTGGCCTTTTATAAGTGAGGTGGGTGGCACAATTGTTAATATTTTAAATAAAAATGTGTACGTATGTTTTTATCATTCCACATGGGTCCAAAATGGATTATTCTCAATCAATATATATTATAAGGTCGAACTATTTATATAAAAGATATTTTATATAGTTTTTAGTTCATTATACCCTTATATTTTTAGTGTACCCCCTTGGTTAGCACGTTTTAACCTTAACTATTGAAAATAATTGATATTGTGTTTATTATTTACTTTGTTAAAATATTATGTTGAATATATTAGATACTATAAATTTTCTTATTAAAAATATTGAATCCATTTTTACAAAATACATTCACATAATATGGGAAATTTTAATTTAAAAATAACGTCATAGATGTGATGATAAAGCATGTTTTAAGGAGAAAATGATCAAAACATTACAATGTTTTTGTATAAAAATTAGACATGAAAAAGATTATAATGAAATAAATTGTATAAATATATATGTAATTAAAATATCTTTTCTTTAAACCAATAATAAATTTAATTTAACATTAAGAATAATTTTAATTAAAAGTATATTTTTCAATTAAAAGTCGGAATTTTTCACCATTCTTAAAAAATAAAATAATAAACCCTAAAATATTTTCTAATTTTTTAAAATGATGTTTATATTTTTTAATATAATTTCTAGAATTGGTAAAAAAATAATTAAATATTATGTTCGTGTTTTGGAAATAGACAAAAAATTAGAAAATTATAGAATTTTTTAAAACATTTCGTTTTTCCTTAAAATTGTTCATATTTTATCTCTAAATATTATAAAAAAATTATTTTATTTTAAACATGTGAAAACACATAATTTTAATAATTTATTTATAACTATCCATACTCGAATATTTAGTAACTAGTTTATATTGTTAATGTTTAAATAATAATATTTTAATAGAGTATCATGTTTCATTCAAACTCAATGTTGCATCCATTACAAGATATTGAAGAAATTGTATTTATTTAAAAATAATTTTATTTAATGACTTTGGGTGTTACAATCCCATCTACTATTTCTATTTTATTTTATACACACTATCCAATATGATGTTTATATTTTCAAATATATATGTGTTAAAAAACATTAGGATGATTCTATATAACATTGAATCATCTTAGGATATTCTAGGTACTATAATATAATTCCTCATAAGATATTATCTATAAATAACTAAACCCTAATATGGTATGAAATCAAGTGATGTGATCATAACATATGAAGATATTATATTGTTTTATATGAATATTCAAGACATCTTTTAATAATAGACACCCTATACATGAGTTATAAGTGTACAGAATCATAAATAACCAATCATGTGACATGAGAGTATATCATAAAAATAAAATGTATTTTTTAGAATTCAAGTAATTATATTAAATAATTACATTTTTAAAGGGACACTTCCTAGGCTATCATAACATTGTGGACATATTCCCAAAATAGATTGGTGTAACTCATCATTTCCAAAAACATATTAGAAATAGTCATATAGTTGATCAATTTTACTCTATATTATCTTTTATATTATCTAATGAGATATAATGTATTAAAAAATTTATTATCAGGATATATAGTTCATTTAATTTCCTTTACAAAATTAAAATCATATATATATACATATCATCCATAAGAACATACAAAGAATCATTACATCATCACTTAATTAACGTATGGAATGAATTGGGATTCATCAAAACATCATTAAAACATCATCGTTATATTACATATATCGAAATAATATAGAAGGATTAATTATAATATATCTATAATATGTCATAAAAATATGTATTTTTTTTGAAAACAAGGAAAAACATATTTAAAAGAATTAGAAATACTCTTTAAATACACACAAAAACTTCATTTCCATTTGGTAGATCTTAATATAAAAGTAATAGAATAATGTGAATTGAAATTTCTTTGAAAAATATTGGAAATTTAACATCCCGGATCAGGTTGCCACTCATTGGGTTCCCAGAAACTAGTTGGTCACATGACCTCAAGGGCATTTCCCCAAATGCCATAGGCTGCCTACTAGCAGTGAGGGCCCATGTCTGATAGTGGGGAAACTATACCCTCATTTGTCAAAGTGTAGCGCAGTGGAATAAAATACACAAACATACAATAACGGAAGTAGTAAAAAATATACAAGTGATGTAAAAGGGAACCAGTAGTCATATATAAAGATGCACTATGTCACTAATTCTATGAAAATAGCCAAAACAGGATACACTGTAGTATAATGTAATACAACTCAAAAATACAAGGTAAAACCAATCAAAACTAAGAAAGTAAACAGAATGCAACAACATCACAATACAAAGCTCGGTCCCATGCACTTCTACTCCTCTTATACAATCATGTACCTGTATAGGGACCCTTTCTATTATCCACAACTACACTAATGTAATCTATTTGGGCTGAAGACATGACCTAATCAGGGTGTGAGAAATAAATCCCAGTAGGCACCCACCAAAGGCCTGTTCCCAATAGTTCGTGGAAATTTTCAATATTATTGTGAAGTAGTAAATGTAATAAACTAAGAAGTACTCAAAATTAACTAACTTTACCAGTCATATTTCCATTTTAATATTCATTTAACCATTCAATTTAATAACATTCTGTGCCCATCAGAACCAAGCCCTCAGGACAATCAGAACCATTCCCTCTGGCTAATATAATAAAATCACAACCTCAGGCTTGCCCTCATGCTATCGAATATTTCCCTCAGGAATACGAGATATTTCCCTCAGGCGCAGAAGTCACTACCCTCAGGCATAAGAAGTGTTTCCCTTAGGCGACATAGAACATTGCCCTCAGGCTAAGCAGTACCTTTCCCTCAGGCTAAACAAAAAATTCCCTCATGCTAAAAAGAATATTTCCCTTAGGTGCAAGTAAGCAAGTCGATCCCAAAGCATAAAGAATCAATTTATATGAAATTTCGGGCAATTTAATACACATTGTAATCATGGCATACCCTCAGGTATCCTGGCCAAACAGCTAAACAGATGAACGCACCCCCAGGGTGGTCCTAGATCTAAGCAGTGATCCCAAACAACAGTTATACATATTCATTAAACTACCTATGAAATTATAGATATTTAATTATGCAAGGCCTCGACAATATAACACCCCAAACATGGGTTCGTAGCACAACGATACATCATTTCAACACCACAGTAGGAAATAAACACCAGACCACCTACCTCGATCTTCTCTGATCGGTATACGTGAACGAAACCTCCCGAATCATCCAAGAATGACGTAGATATGGGATAAAATAATTCCTGTTCAGACCCAAATAACTTCCCCTCGGGAAAAAATTGGCAAGAATTACACAAGAAGAAGGAAGCTCTTACCGGCGTGGTTCAAACAAGATCGACGGTGGAAGAATCTGATTCTCAGTCTGTAGTCGAAAGATCTCCAAAGCTCCAGCCCTTCTGTCCCAGCTCCAAAACAGCGGTTCTACCTCCTTTGTCAATAGAGGAGGATACATCCCATTTTAAGAGAAAAAAACAAACTACACAGTGTGTAATCTCAAGTACACGGTGTGTATTTTTCATTTTTTAATTGTTCCTCTAGCGGCTTCTTTCCACCGCAGCACTGTTCACCCGTCGACACGAGTAAAGGTCATGTATTCCGGATTGCATGGCGTGTAATGTCGCTCCGTTGGCGGCTACTTCCACCACCTTACTGTTCACCTTCCGACTGAATACGCGGCGTGTAAATAACCTATAAACAGTGTGTAGTTAGTTTTTACACGTTTCAATGCCGATAGGCCTACACACCCTGTGTACTCATTCCACACTGCCAATGTACACGACATGTGGAAAAGTACATGGCATGTAGTAAGAAATTTTGGGATTTTTCCCACTTTCCTTATTTTCTCAAAAACACTTAAGGAAAAAGGAAAAGATGAAACTCGTACCTCAAATATAAGAACTTGGTTCATACAAACTTCCCCCTTAAAGCAATTTGTCCCAGAATTTCCCTTCCAAGGGTGGCAAAGATAAAGCTCAGAACAACTCTGGCCATTGAGCACGTACATCGGTCTCCCGCTCCCAGGTTTCGTCCTGCACTCGGCCATGTTGCCAGAGCACCAATATGAGAGGAACTGAACGGCCTTGGAGAACCTTCGTTCTCCTATCAACGATACGAATAAGATTCTATTCAAAGGACGCATTAATCTGAAGCGCAACCTCCTCGGGTTAAAAGAGGTGAGATGAGTCTGAATGATAACAACACAACTGAAATACATGGAAGACGTCGTGCATGGCCCGGTACCTCTATGGTAACTGAAACTTATAATGAACCAACCTGACTCTCTCCAAAATCTCAAACAGCCCCACATACCTTGGTGAATGTTTACCATGTCTCCTGATCTATCTATTTCCCAACCTCGGTGAAACACACAAGAAAACCTGATCCCTGACCACGAACTCCAAGGGTCATCTGCAACGATCAGCATAAGATTTCTGACGAGACTGTGTGGTATCCATCCGCTTCTGAATCAACTAGACCTGATTTAAAGTATCCCGTACAAGACATAGTCCCAGCAAAGCTGCCTCACCTATCTCTAACCATCACAATGGTGATCGGAATGGTCTACCATATAAATACTCATAAGGTGTCATCTGTATAGTTTCCTGAAAACTGTTTTTATAGGCCAACTCAACCAGTGCTATATGCTTCTCCCAAGTGCCCCCGAAGTCTAGGACGCATGCGTGCAGAATGTCCTCAAGCACATGTATCGTACACTCTGACTGGCCATAGTTATGAGGGTGTTAAGTTGTGCTCAGAATCACCTGTGTACCCAGTGCCCTTTGAAAACTTTTCCAGAAATAAGACGTAAAGTTGGCGTCTCTAGCTGAAACAATAGAAAGAGGGACCCCATGATGACACACTATCTCTCGGATAAACAAATTCCTGAGCTCATCAACACTAAAGGTCTCCTTGATTGGCAAAAAGTGAGCTACCGTTGTGAGTCTGTCCACAACAGCCCACACGACATCATTGCCTCAAGGTGACCTCAGCAACCCAGTCAAAAAATCCATCGTGACATCATCCCATTTCCACTCCGGAATGGGTAAATGTTGTAACAGTCCATCTGGCCTCTGATTCTCCGCCTTCACCTGCTGACTGGTGGATCATCTCACAACAAAACCAGCTACGTACCATTTCATACCCGGCCACCAATACTGACGTCCCATGACATGATACCTATTGGTAATTCCGGGATGCACTACCCAAGATGAAGTATCAAATTCCTGCATCATCTCCTCGTGTATATCCACTAGAACCCACACTCGTCCATGGAAAGGAAATACCTCATCATCGCTTATCATCCATCTAGGAGGAGGGTCCTCACTTTCCACCGACTCCCGTAGAACTAGGCCTTCTAAATCAGATAGTTGTATCATCCTCACTCTATCTAAGATGGTAGAATTCATAGCTATGGAAGAAAGATAGGTCTGCCACTGATTGTCGTGCACCTCCCAATGCGTCTACGTGAACAAATCCATAGGCTTCCACTCACCACTAGCCTCATGCACTGCCTATATTTGATTCTTTCTGCTTAGTGCGTCAGCTACTGCATTAACTATTCTAGGTGTATAGGCAAGCTCAAAGTCAAAGTAATGAAGGTATTCGATCCACCTTCGATGTCTCAGGTTCAAGTCACGCTGGGTAAAGAAATATTTGATACTTTTGTGGTCGGTGAAAACCAAAAAATGCTCTCCAAAGAGATAATGTCTCTAAATGCATAATTCATGAACAACCGCAGCCAACTCGAGATCATGTGTCGGGTAATTCCTCTCATGTGGACTCAACTGCCAAGACCCGTTCGCAACTAATCGATCACCCTACATCAACATAGCTCCTAGCCCTATACCTGATGCATCATAGTAAACTGTATATCTCTTCCCATGATATGGAAGTATCAGGACTGGTGCTAATGTCAACATTCCCTTCAGCTCCCGAAAGGCTATCTCACAAGCTTCTGACCAAAAAAACATCACATCGTTCTTAGTCAAACTCATCAATGGCGCTGCTAACTAGGATAAGTCCTGTAAAAATCGCCTATAGTAACCAGCCAGCCCCAAGAAACTCTATCTCTCAAACACGTTCTTAGGCTGCTCCCAAGACACTACTGCTCTCACCTTCCTTGGGTCCACTGCAACTCCTGACTCTGAAATGATATAACCTAGGAAGTGTATATGTTCCATCCAAAAGTGGAATTTTGAGAGCTTAGCATATAGCTGTTGCTCTCTCTGTGTACTCAGTACGATCTCAAGATGGGTGGCATGGTCATGTGGAGTTTTAGAGTACACCAAGATGTCGTCCACCAAGACTTCCAAAAAAGAGTCTAGATAAGGGTGGAACACACGATTCATCAGAGCCATTAAAACTGATAGTGCATTTGTGAGTCCGAACGGCATAACCAAGTACTCATGTAGACCATATCTGCTCCGAAAAGCTGTAAGTAGTATATCTGATGGTCTAACATGTAACTGATGATATCCGGATCTCAATTCAATCTTCGAGAACACTCGTTCTCCTCGAAGTTGATCAAAAACATAATCAATCCTCATCAAGGGATATTAGTTCTTAACCATCAACTGGTTCAGCTTCCGATAATCCACACAAAGTCTGAGGGTATCCTCCGCCTTTTTCGCAAAAAGGACAGGAGAACCCCAAGGAGAAGTACTGGGTCAGATGAAACCCTTTGTCTATAACTTCTCTAACAGTCTCTTGAGCTCCTACAACTCTGGTGTAGCCATCCTATAAGGAGTAATGGACATCGGTGTTGCTCCTGGAACAAGCTCAATAGAGAAATCCACATCTCTCTTCGAAGGTAGACCCAAAAAGTCATCCAGGAAGACATCCCTAAAATGATCAACCACTAGAGGGAAATAATTCTAAAAAGTCCCCTGGTCATCCAGATATAAAATCGCAATCTCGGTTGTCACACCACCTCGCCCACGATGCTCTTGTCCAGCTCGGCTTTCCTGGACATCCCATTCTCCCTTGTATAGAAACTCTCCACCCTCTAGTGACATGAAACTCACCATGTGACGATAGAATTCCAAAAAGGCTAGAAAGGGAACAAACCAGTCCATCCTGAGAATGACATCATAGCTCGTCATCTCTAAGACATAGAGGCCCCATAAAAAGTGACACCCACCACCTCTAGGGGGCACTCACTGCATTGATGCACACCAGCCGTTCTAGTTCAAAACAGAGTGTAGCATCATGACATCAAAAGAAGAAGAAACACTGAGCCAAAGTCTCTACACAATAGGCATAGATATAAAGCTATGTGTAGCACCCGTATCGAAAAGTACATAATACAAAACAGAAGAAACAAGAATAGTACCTCTGACAGTAGAAGGTTTGCGATCCTGCTCTTCCTGGGTATGTTGCACTGCATATGCATGCCCAGTGTCGCGACCCTGTGACACAGCCTGGATACCCTGAGCTGTCCCACCCTACTACATCTGAGATCCTAGTGTCTAGCTACTACGGCCATGAACACCACCTCTGCCTGTACATCCCAACATATCCCAATTCCCCGACTGGTAAGAAGCTTCTGGTCCTGCTCCCGCATGCAGAGTCTGCACAGAACCTCTCTCACTATCCACTGGTGGAAACGCCTTGTAAAACCGCTACAGATGACCTATCTTTCCGCAATCTCGGCACTCCACTGGGTCACGGGTACACTGAGGTCTCTTGTGCCCCTCTCCACCACACTTGTAGTATATGACCAGGCCACTCGAAGTAATATCCTAGCTTGTACTTCCACCATGTGATAAACTCCTCTATCTCTTCATCTTCCTGGAAGAAATAGTACCTGAAACTGGTGCTAAACCACCCTGACTTACACCACTAGCTTCCTATAGGTTCCTCTCAGTAATTAGTGCTTGGTTCACAATAGCATGTACCACAGGCAACCTGAAAATGTTCACCAGTTCTCAGATGTCATACTAAAGACCATCCTCAAAGTTTCGAGCCCTCAACGTCTCATCTCCCACCAGAATAGGTGAAAAACACTAAAGCGCGGTGAAGTGGGAAGAATAGTCCATCACTGACATATTGCCCTGCTGTAGATTCATGAACTCTCGAGCTCGATCGGCTTGTAGTATCTCAGGAAAGAATAAGTCGCATAAGATTACCTGAAAATCTTCCCACACCATGTCTCTATGATTCTCTGACTGGGTGGTAACATCCCACCACCTCTTGGCGGAATCACACAACATATAAGTCATGAGCTTGACCCTACGCCCTGGAGGCATCTCAAGATTCTTGAAAATAGTCTGCACTGAATCCATCCATGACCCAGCTACCTGTGGTCTTCCATCCCCAGAAAATGTAGGTGGAGGCTACTGTTGAAAGATACAAGTTAGCTCTACCATTGATGTGGTGGCCTGCGATGCTCCCTGGAATGTCTGTATAAATCGTATGAAGCCTTCACAGAACTGCGCCTCCATGCCTGTATCCGATATAACAGTTGGTGTTGCATCTTGCTTCGCTGGAGGATCCATTGGTAGCACATGGCCTACCATCTCTGGAGTAAAATCGTTGCCTATCTCTTGGAGAACAACTCGAGGTTGTCTCGGCGGCATAACCCTACAAGGTCAAACACACGCCTTAAATCAATATTATCAAAGACTGCAAACTAGGAGACCAAGAAGGGAACATGAGAAAGAAATAATTCAAGATTTTATAAAACTTGTCTAAACGACATGTATATATACTACACGGTGTGTTATCACAAGACATTCACATGGGTGTGTACTACATCTATAACTGGCCGTGTAACATCCCAAACACATGGCATGTTGTCCACACACACGACATATACTTGAATCCTCCTTCTCTGCCTGACTCATTCCACACGGGTTAGCCGCACAGCTCTCCATTAAATAAACTACACGACATGTCCTAGAGAAACACAGCATGTACGTCTTAATTTCCACCTACCCGTGTTGTTAGTGACACGGCTGACCACTCAGCTGACACTACACTGCATGTTACACCGACACACGGCGTGTACACAACTCCGTATTCCCAGCCACACAGGCAGGTCCACACGATCTTTCCCCATTAAAGACTAATTGGCATGTCCCACAGGTACACAGCATGTTCAATAATGGGTATCACCGACCCATGTTTGTTAAATACATGGTCGGGTCCACAGGTTAAACTGCATGGAGTGTGCATCATTGACACATCGTGTATAAGAAAAGATTTCCTCCATCCGTGTTGTTAGTTACACGGGCAGACACAGGGTCCACACAACACAGCGTGTGAAATAACTACATGGTGTGTTCCCTCTAGAACATGCCCACCCCATGTCTCTTCCCACACGACCTATGACACGGTTACCTACTACACGACCTGTACTTGGGGTACACGACATGTACTCAAAACTTTTTATTTTCTTCCCGAACAGAAGGATACATGGAATGTAGTCAAAACCACACGGTGTGTAGTCTAGGTTTTTCTAGACAACAAGCCTTAGAAACTTTCCCAGAGCCTAGAAAAACACTGAAACCAACACCTATGTGCCAAATTCCGATTCATGAGGGCCCATACTCCCCGCAAATCAAATCTTGGAATCATACTCATGTTATAAAAAGAAAACACTTTAATGATCCACCAAATTCTGGTAATTGAGGGCCCATACTCCTCTAGAACCCATGTTTGGTGTTCATTTTATCATCCTCACACCAAAACACCCTATCAAATAGCAGGTATTTATCAAAGAAGCTATCACAACAGAATGATTTTATAGAACAACAACTATCACAACAACATGCAATTTCTAATGCACCTACATGGAATGGAAGAATGCATGACATGTGATTTAGAGAATGTACCTAAATGATGCATGAGATGGAAAACCCTCATCTCATTGGGTTGTAACTAAATGGAACCCAGTATAAAAATAGAAAAAATACACCACAAGTGTGTCACCCAATGGTGAAAATCAAATCAACTGTAAAATTACAAAATCGGAAAAATTGGATTAACTAAGGTATAGTAGCTTTTCCCTGTACACGGGTTAGCTACTCCCGGGAACACCTTATTACCAACTACCATTTTCATCATATCCCTGACTAAGGCTCCAAACAGTAAGTCAACGAAAAGAACTCCTCTTATACCACTTTGTAACGTCCCGGATCTAGTTTCCACTCAACGGGTGCCCCAAACCTAGTTGGTCACATGACCTCAAGTGCATTTCCCCAAATGTCAGAGGCTACTGACTAGCAGCGAGGGCCTAGGTCTGATAGTGGGGAAACTATGACCTCATTTATCAAAGTGTAGCGCAAAGGAATAAAATATACAAACATACAATAGCGAAAGTAGAAAACAATATTCAACTGAAGTAAAAGAGAACCAGTAGTCATATATAAAGATGCATCATGTCACTAATTCTATGAAAACAGCCAGAACAGGATACACTGCGGTACAATACAACAGAACTCAAAAAATACAATGTACAACCAATCAAAACTAAGCAGAGTAAACAGAATGCACCAGCATCGAAAGCCAAAGCTAGGTTCCATGCACCCCTACTCTGCTACAATCATGTACCTATATAGGGACCCTTTCCCTTATCCACACCTGCAGAAATATAATCTGTTTTGGCCGAAGACATGACCAAAATCGGGTGTGAGAAATAAATCCTAGTAGGCACCCACCAAAGGATCATGCACAACTGTTAGTGAAAATGTGCAACAGCAGTGTGCAGTAGTAAATGCAATAAACCAAGTAGTAATCCAGAGTAACTAACTTTTCCGGTCATATTGCTATTTTAATAATCATTTAACAATTCAATTTAATAACATTCTTGTGATCATTAGAACCAAGACCCCTGGCCAATCAGAATGTTGCCCCCAGGATAATATAATAAAATCATGCTCTTAGGCTTCCCCTTAGGCTATCAAATTTTTCCTTCAGGCATACGAGATATTGCCCTTAGGCATAGAAGTCACTACCCTCAGGCATAAGAAGTGTTTCCCTCATGCGACATAGAACATTTCCCTCAGGCTAAGCAGTGCCTTGCTCTTAGGCTAAACAAACAATGCCATCAGGATAAAAAGAATATTGACCTTAGGTTCAAGTAACTTGGCCGAGACCAAAGAATAAACAAGGAATTTATATTCCATTTTGGGAAATTTAATACACATTATAATCATGGAATACCCTCGGGTATCCTGGCCAAACGGCTAAACAGAGGAATGCACCCCCGGGGTGGTCCTGGATCCAAGAAGTGATCCCAAACAATAGTTAAACATATTCGTTAAACTACCTATGTGATTCTAGATATTTAATTTTGCAAGTCCTCATCCATAGAACACCCCAAACATGGGTTCGTAGCACAATAGTACACCATTTCAACACTACAGTTGGAAATATACATCAGAACACCTACCTTGATCATCTCTGATCGATACATGTGAACGACACCTTCAGAATATTCCAAGATTGACGTAGATCTAGGATAAAAGAATTCTTGTTCAAACGAAAATAAGTTCCCCTCAGGAACAATTTGGAAAGAACTACACAAGGAGAAGGGAGCTCATACCCGCGTGGTTCCAACAAGATCGACAACCAAAGAATCTGATTCCCTGTGTGTGGTCGGGAGATCTCTAAAGCTCCAGCACTTCTCTCCCGACTCCAAAATAGTGGTTCTGACTCCTCTATCAACAAAGGAGGCTATGGCCCATTTTAAGCTAAAAAACAAACTACACGGCGTGTACTCTCAGGTACACGGTGTGTACTTTTCATTTTTTAACTATTCCTATGGCGGCTTCTTTCCACCCCGGCACTGTTCACCCGTCAACATGAGTACACAACAAGTTTTACTGATTACACGGCATGTACTGCCACTCTGATGGCGGCTACTTCCACCACCTTACTATTCACCTGCCGACTAAATACACAGCGTGTAAATACCCTATACGCAGCGTGCAGACATTTTTTACATGTTTCATTGTCGACAGGCCTACACGCCTTGTGTACTCATTCCACACGGCCAAAGTACACAGCGTGGGGAAAAGTACACGGTGTGTAGTCAGAAATTTTGGAAATCATTCCCACTTTCCTTATTTTCTCAAAAACACTTAAGGAAAAAGGAAAATAAGAAACCCGTACCTAAAAATTAAGAACCGAGTTCTTACAGGAAACATTTATAAAATTATTTTAGATAATTAATAGACCTGATGATGGGAAAATTTATTAATTCCATAAATATAAAAAGAATACTTTTTTCTCTTATTTTTAAATAAATTTAAATATAACCAGTTTACAAAATAACAAGAAGGATACAATAAATTTTTCTTAATTAAAGTAAAATATATTTTTTTAAAAACATTATAAATCAATTAAAATATATAATAACTTCAAAAAAAATAGTTTTTAAGAACATATAGATGAATAAAAATTATTTCTGAACAAAATAAAGAAATATATTAGACTTTTCATAAAAACATTATTTACCAAAGAAGTTAAAATGGTGAGAATATATAAAAAGTAAAAAACATAGGAGAAGATAATTTAGGGGTTTTATGATATTAAAACCTAAAATTCCCTAAATAGAAATTTAATAATTAACATTTTGAATATATAGTGAAATTGTAACTTATACCCTTACCTAAAATTCTGAATATTCTCATAAACACTAAAAACTAGTGAAAATAATTTTTTATATATTATAAATTTATAATAGAAAAATATATATAACTATATATCTTTATAGAATTCTCTTATAATTTCTAGTTAATATTTTACTAATAATTCTTCATTAAAACCAATATTTGGGAGACAACTGTATTATTAACCACACATGTTTTGGTTCAGTAATTTGGTTCCTTACATCATGGTAATGATTTCATGATCCCTAGAATATTAATTTTTTCATAAATATAATAAATACTAATTTTAAACACTTTTATAACCATTCATGTAAGTATGTGAATGAAAATAGAATACATATCTTTATAGTGGTGGTAGTTCACACATAAAAATGTCGGATGTTTTCATTTTTAATTGATTACAAAGAAATGAATTTAGAGAGTAATTTATCTTTAATCAATCATAATTATTTAATAAATAAGATATATATTACATAAATCCATATTTATATGTTTCCCTGAGTGGTGGTAATAAAAAATTAAATACATCATTTCATTGAGGTTGTAGTCCAGTCATAGGCATGATCAACATTCTCAATTTCCATTTGATGAAAACGAAGTGGAAAATGATAATTAAATCAATATAGCAAAAAATAATTATATATAAGTTAATGATATGGTCATATTATGATAAATATAAAATATTCTTATGAAGAGTGAGAAGAAATAAACTTGAATGAACCAGGTGATAAGAACTACATATCAATAGGGTATCCTAATTGAGCTTACAACTCAAGCCTTCTTAAGATGGTATTTTGGTGATAATAAAACCTATAGTACATAATAATGAGTTTTGGGAGGTTATTCAGTTATATAATGGTCCACACGAGATACTCAATGTGCTTGGAGAAGTGGTGAGAGGAGTTTCCCTTTTATATAGGATGGGAGTGACACCCATATAATTATCTGTAACATTGAAATAATATAATGATGCTTTCATGTGAAAGTGACCCAAAATAATCCCAATTAAATTTTTTAGTTTAGTAGAGGTATAAATACACTAAAAAATTCAAATAAAAATAATGTTTTTGTGATATTTAATTTCTTATACATTAGTTTAACCCATATTGACCTTAACTGTGATGACATAACATTTACTATGGTAACTGTTCATTATAAAAAAAATTTGAAATGGAACATGTAACCAAATTTAAATATTCCAATAGAAAAAATTGAATTCATTTGAAGATATTAAATATTTATAGGTGTTGAAAATCAATATTAATATATATACACAAATTGTAATGGAAAACAATTTGAATAAAATTCTATTAAGTATAAAAATAAATTTATAAAAAAAATCATGTCTATAATTCATTACCATAGAATTTCTATTATTGTAGATAAAAAAGGAAGATTATTTTAAATTTCAAATTATGAAAAAATCATAATGGATTATGGAATATACCAAATTAAATTAATGGACCCACATAGTTTATCCATAAAAAATATTTCAGTTTTTTTTCAAAAAAGACAATCATGGGATTCAAAATTTAAAATATTCATTTCAAATGATTTATCTTACAACATGAACACATATTTGGTTGAGAAAAAATTTTATATATTATTAAGTGTTTATTATATAATATGGATTTTCTAAAATTTATGGTAATCACAAAAATTGAATTTTTCACTATTCAGTGAAATATTAATTATTTTAAAATAATATCATAAATTAACCATAAGTTAATTTTCACATACTAATTTAAAAATAAGATCATTTTTTCATATTAAATTTATAATTTTTTTTTTAAAAAATATAGATTATAAAATAAAAATAATTTTTAAAAAAACATTTCCTTTCATTGTTAGATAATTAATATTTTTCTTTATATAATTACATAATTGATTTTAATTATTTTGTTTCAATTAATTCCCACATAATATATTTCATTTTATATTATCATGTGGAATTATTTATATAATTTTGGTGCTACGTGTATCATAAGAATTCAATCACATAAACATAATTAATATATATATATATATTATAGAATCATGGTATATTGTAAGAAACAACACTTTTTATATTATATATAGATTGTTAAATTTGTTTCCATAGGTAAAAAATATATAAATTGTAGAACCAATAAAATATGTACATTTATGTCTTACTTCCCTTCCTCAATCAGAAATCCATCTCTTTATTTCATACAGGTAGGTTTACATATTTCTAATTAAATTAACTTTTATTTATCAGTCTATATACAGCTAAATATTGGTATGATAAAAAATGAGTATCTCACACCCATGAGTCAAAAATAGAGAGATCTCATTCTAAAACATATATAAATTTATGATTATATTGATAAATAAAAACACATATCATGTAATAATACTAATCTATGGAAATAATATATTAAATTTATCCTTTAAAATGGTATATATTCTTATCTACATGAGTTTTTCTTTATATTATACAACAAAAAATATATATTTTTAGGTATATAACATATTTTTAATGTATTAGATAAGGAATTTTATTTAATATACAACCACTAAATTGATAATCCAATATATAATACCTATTAGAAGGATAAGATGAATATTTTATCGTGAAATATCTTCGATAATATTAATATGTTATATTATATATATATATCACTGGGATAGATATTGTAATGACCAATGTTCTTGGATTGAATGAAATTTTCTAAAGGAACATGAATTATTTATTTTTTCAGTGGTGCATTTTGAAAAACCAAATTTGGACTGAACTTATGAGAGTTATAAGAAATAATGGTATTGTTTTTGTATGTGGTTAATGGGCCGAGAGGTGTTTTGGTGTTCCATCAATTTTTGGGAGCACCAAACCTCGAAACCTCAAAATTTAGGAAGGATGGTAGGTATTTATAGTTTGTCTAAAACTGTATAGCCCATGGGGTGAACTATGTGACTAATATAGTGGACCTTATGTTCTTAAAAAGTTTGTTCTAACCCAGAAAGAGGATCCAAATGACCATGAACTATATTTCATGTTCTTAAAATGGGAGAATTAGATGGTTTTCTCATGGTTTATCAAACCACGCGCATGAACCATACTATCTTCCTACTTGGGTAGTGGCTCAATCATGGTTTTGAATGGTTTTAACAACTATGCAGCCAAAACAAGAAACTCAATAAAGTAGAAAAAAATTAACCGTTCCCCCTACCTCTTTATTTGTTTCTCCTCTTTTTGTTCTCATCTTACCCATGCACATCAACTCTCATGGAGATCTTATTCTCATCCTCTATGTAGGAGGAGATATCTTACATTGAATGACTATTTAAGCCACCCTTCATAATTTTTGAAGAATATTGGTGGGTCTTCGACTCCTCTTTCCTCCATTATTCATATCTCTTCATTCCATCCACACTATTTTGGTGTGAGGTAATTTTGAATATTTTATGTGAATTCGTATATTTATTAATTTTCTATCAAACCAGATCAATTCAATCCTCAAAATTGGGTGAGTATAATTTCATTTGTATATGGTATATGTTATATATATTTTTAACTAATTTCTTGATTTTTTATAATTTTTTTCATTGTTTTGTAGGACAGATTATCTGGGTGTTCCCCCTAAAATGTAAAATTAATCATAAAAGATAAAACGAGTTTAATTAGATAATTTTTTTCCAATAACATAACCATTATCAATTGATTTCCTTGACTCAAACTACACTTTTTGGGTGACTCACTTATGTATCATAACCCATGTTCTCTCTAGGTAATAAATAAAGCCTCTAGGGCATTTCTCAAATGACTTTAAATATTATTACCTAGCATAGGCCTCCACTAAAACAACATTTTTAAGTAGGGTGATTCATCGATTATAAAGGGAATAGATATAAAAAATTAAATTATTTTGTATTCTAATTTAGTGAATTATTAAAAAAACCCACCTTTTGAGGTGTGCTTTCTTCCAAATTTAAAAACAAATATTTAATGTTTTATAACTTTCTAGGCCATATGAAGTTGGTTTTTCCTTTGGACTTCATGGTAGTTCTTGGATATAAGTGGAATTATATGTTCATGGACTCAATTTTATTAATGATTTGTTTTCATTTATTACTAAATTCAATGGATCAATTCAAATTGAATGGAATTGGGTGGAAAGGAAACACCGTGTTTTTCATAATTTATTAATATGAATTCTTTGTATTGTGACACCCATGATTGGATTGGGTTAAATGAAACTAATTGATTATAATTAAAACCTCATTATTATTTTTAATAGGCTAAAATTATTTTCCACTGAACAACAGATAAGGGATACATTGAGAGTGGAATTTCAGACTCCATAGCATTAGGTGTTACAAACTGGGCCTCTCACCATTTATCATAAATGGATAATGGGAATGAAATTATACATTCCTTTTCTTCGGTAGTTTGGAATGAAAACTCTCCCCATCATATTGAATGATGGAAAATATGACTCGTATTTATTTTAGATCAGATATTTCACAATTTGTTGGAGCTTATGACTCATTAGACTAGTTATGGATGCCTGAGTTAAACCCTGGGTCTGGGTACCACCTAGTATCCATGTATATTTTTATATATGTCCTCCTATATAACTTTTATATACATGTATACATATTATATATGATTACATTAATGTATAAATATATATATGGGTACAAATGGTAACTAAAATCAGACTAATCCCAACCTATATCAAATGATGTAGATTTTTCTAGGTTCCCTATAAGAACCTAAGACGATTGGTGTTTATTATTTATCATATACTATTATATGTTATACATTCACACGTATTTATTTTCTTCATAGAGAATCTATTATTCTTTACACACCATTGGCAGTGGCCTACTGAGTATATCTCACACCCTAATACGACCCCTTTTAGTACCAGATAAGACCTCATGTTCGAAAGTCTATGGATTTTTATTTTGTTATTAATTTTAAATGGAATATTAGGAGAATAGGACTATACCAATACTCAAGATTCTCATGAAGATATAACCTTGGGATAATTGTTATTTTCATTTATTAATTTATTACATCGTATTGTATTTCTTGCAGTATTGTGTCACGCATTGGATTTTGGTAGCGTCGTCAATATATGCATGAATAGATTGATATTTGGAATTGGATTCTTCTGATCTATATTTTTTTATTAAATTTATCTTATGATATGTTTTCATTTTTTATTAAAACATCAACTTACTCATATTGATTATTTATTATTATATTGTTTTTCTACTCTGATAATGAGGGTATTGTCTCCCCAATAGACCATTATTAGATTTCGACTACTAGTTGATAGGCTATGGAATATGGGGAATCACGCTTGAGGACATATGGTGACTAGTCCAACTAATGGTTTTTTTAGTCATGTTGTGATGTTTCATAGTGATACCATATTCCTTTTTCATTTTTATTACTATTTTAAGCCGGTAGATAAGAGACTAGGATTTTGTCTTCACTTGGTAAATAGCCATTTTTGGGAGTGATCATCCCATGACCGGAGAAAAGTAAATGTTTCCAGGGGTGGGATTATTGTTCATTTTTTTCATTATAATAGTTGATTATGATTTCACATTGAGGGATTGGTTACATTATACTTCTTACTGTTTAAGGATATTTGTGGTTTTTTACCTATCACCTGGTATGATAAGGATGTAGCATTACATATATCATCCTAGGAATATATATATTCACATGACATGAATATTCCATTCATTTTAAATTTCATTTCTATGATGTTTTTAGATTTATTGATGTTCCTTACATTCTTATTGGCATTTCAATGATAAAAAATGTAAGATATTAAAGTAATATGTTTAGTTTTAATACATTATTCGGTATTTTAAATTTCAATTTGGTTGTCTAACATGATTTTTGATTCACTTCATATGTTTTCCTATACATCATGCTTCTATTATTATTTAGAATGTTTAAATTTATTTATTTCTATTTTTATCATTAATGTAATTAATTTTAAGATAAAATTAGTTGTTAATGATCTATAATCAACCCAAATGGTGGTATTCTACATAGGTTTATGGTGACACCTTATCCAACCAATTTAGAAAAGTTTTATCCATGGTCCATTGGTCTCATGGGCTGAAACATTTATGTTTTCGGTTAAATTTGGAACTAATAAGAATTTATGAGCTATATGGGAACTTATAAATCAATTAGGTTAAACTATTAAATCCAAACATTACATAAAAACTTTTGATATTCTAAAATCAAATCCAAAATCCTAGTTGCAGTTATTTAAATTTCAATTGTAATTTATAAGGGAATGTACCTTTATAACTTCAGAATGATTATTTTTTGAAAATTAACTATGTTACATATATATGTACACTAAAAATGCAGTAATGTTTTGAAATGGTTACAAATATAAATAATTTAAACTCTATTACATTTACATGATGACCTATATGACTAGTTTTTCAAATACACAACCTAACCTAAGTGTGTTTGTGGGGTGTGTTTTCTATGATATAACATAGTAAGAGTGAAAACACATTAATAAAAAATAAGCTACTTTGGTTAATAGAAATAGGTTGGATCAATGAGTCCCTTGTGGGTACCATTATATCATATTGTAAGTGTTTAACACATTTTTGTATAATTATTAAATATATTTATGGTTATTTATAGTGTCGGTAGACGCCGATATGAGATCACTTATAGATTTATTATGACCCCATATATGACCAATCACCTCTTATATTTATAACAAATCTTTTTTTTATTGTGGGATGTATTTATATAAGGAATTTATTTTGTAAAATTACAATTAATACATAAAGAGTGTTTTCTTCTATATATTAGAATAAAAATTTTATATAAAGAATAAAAATTAGGGAACATTTTAGATACAAATTATTTCATAGAATATTTCCTAATTATAGCAGAGGTCTTATTAAATTATTAATGTTTAAGATGAAATTTGGTACAAATTTCTTGTGTTTCCTTGTGGTGTTATTAAATTCATATGCCAATAAATTTTGCCTTTTAAATAGTTTTTGAAACTCTTAAAAATATGAGTCTCAAAAACATATAAATAATTAAATGAGAAATAGTGTAATAAATTAAAATGATCCCTTAAAGTGATAAACATAGTCTTAAACCTCATGTATGGCTAGCTTAAATGTTTTCTTAAGATTACCTTAGAGTGAAAAAATGAGTGTTTCCCATAGTCCAATTCTATTATATTTTGAACATAAATTGTTTTATCTTTAACCAAGTGGCTTCTCTGACATGGCCCCCCTTGATGGGCCAAAAAATTATGTTTCTATAAAGGGGCTATCCTGACGTGGGTGGTTTACTTAGAACCATTAAAACCTGCTATATTTTTTTAACCTTTCTAAGAGTGTGGTGCTATTCTAGTATTGTAGTATCATGTAGAGATCTTAGTTTCTAAAATGATACCTTTTCATATGATAGTTTTCATGAAATATTTTAATTATTTTTACAGATGTGATCATAATATAATATTAATTTTAAGTAGGCTATACATTCCAAAAGAATGGTTAGCTTCATAGAAATGTGTGTGACCCTTATTTTATTCTATTTCAGTGTTGGATGACTCGAGAGGCCATTGGATCTTTTTCGAGTCATATGGGATAGTATGAATATGGTTTGATCTATTATTGTCCATATGATGACTGATTCATAGAGACACTAATTCTTTGTAAATTATCAACAATGTTCCATTTCACTTGTTAAAATCCCGGGGTAGTATGTATTATTACACGCAGAACCTATAAAGCTACTAAAATGTTTTGATGAACCATATAATTTTATAGGTAAAAATACAATCCTTGAGTTTTTATTCTATGATCATATTTCATTTTTGTGTTAGAGTGATTTAATATATAATGGAAATCATAGCTCTTATCAATGATGTAGATGATGTTCTAAAGTGGTTCAAGTTTTTTGACTCACCGGTCAATTGTTTTTTTATTTTACTCTTAATGTTATGGAACTTGTGGATGTAACTAGAGTGGATTTTCCTGTGTAATTATAGAGTAAATATAATATGGAGTGCTTTTAATAGGCTATGTTCCATATCTTTTCATTTTATCTCTTGGTAAGATCATGTTGGATATATCCAGAACCTACAGTCGGTGGTTGATGGAACATCTTATATGAAAGACGTCCATTTTTTATAAGATATGAGAATAAAGACACTCCTAATGTGGGGATCGTATCTTCAATTCTAGGTTATATATGTACTTTATTGTAGAAGGATCACAACTAAGAATGGCATTTTGAAAATGGAGAGTTCTATTTTTATCTCACTTCAGGATGATAAGATTTCTAATTTGATGGTGCTTGTAAGGTGGCATGACAATGACAATTTTGGTTCTGTATGCACCCTTATAATAACACCATCAGTCAGGGATGAACATTGGTGGTGATTCATGAGGGATTATGGGACTCCATGGTTCGTAAACGATTTATGATAGGTTAATGAAGACATTCAGTAGGTGTATCTAATATTATTCAAAATAGTGGGATTGAGGTGGTTCAAATATCCTCTATGTGTTTAACTAGAGATAGTAGGTTCGAAATAGTACTGACCACTTTGTCTATAATGTAGAAGAAGTGTTCTAGGTCATTATAAGATATATTTTAAATCCACATAGTGTAATCTCTTCTAAATTTTGACCATGTATCCTATCTTGGCATCATCTGGATACTAATAGAGAGTGTCAGTGATACTCATATAAAGAAATTAAAATTAAATTCTATTTAGATAAATATACTCTATAATATTTTCAAACTGAAAGTGTTATTATTTTCACGGAATAGATGGTCTTGAGTGAAACTCAGATTCTTCTATAGTAATTTCATAAATGGGATGATAAACAAAATCTAATTTCATTTTACCTAACATCCCAATGGATGCAGCATTGGACTTGTTCAGCTTTCTTAATATTTGTACATTTGGATTTTTACCGACATCTAATCCATTTATTCCAAAGTATAGACTACTTTCATGATTCTAAGGACAACACAATCTTTGGATTAGGTTCGGTTATTTTAGTTCATACCATACTAATTCAAGGATGCTGGATCCGACATACACCTATGTTGGTGCTATGAATGTATAAATTAAATGAAAATTTGGAATGATATATCACATAAAGTCTGTTACGTCCATTATAGGATGTGCTGGAAGAAAAAATTAGATTCTATGGTGAATTATTCTTGATTCGGAATGTGATACACCACCCGACTAAGTCTGAAATTTTTTATAGTAGTGAGATAAAAGTGGAATGAATTATTTATTTCTTATTTCCGTGAATCTATTCTATGAGGAACCATTTATATAAATCCATTAGGTTGAGATGGGGGAAATATAAATGTTGGATGATGTTATTCATGGAATGATCGATTTTACATGTGTAAATGAGGTCCACTTGGAATTGACCATTTGATAAACCCCAGAATCGGGATGAGGATATCAGAAGTATGCTGGTGGCATATTAAAATAGGAATGTCTAATGGTAGAGGTACCATGGATTAGAATTCACCATTATGTTTATTTTTGGTTTGTACCATGGGAATGTGAATGCAACGATATAATGACATGATTGTGTCTCTAGTTTGATAGACTCGCATAACCATCATCTTGAAGCATATGTTCTGAATTTGAAAATATGCTCAGGTTTAAATAGTTTATATTCCATGTGTAAAAGGCATGATTGGATGTGAGTTTGGTGTTAAAAAATACATCATATCCATTTTGATGAAACAACATTACTCGAGTAGGTCTGGTGTTGTATTAATTGTTTCCCTAAGTCTTTGCAGGGACTAGAAGTTCTATTGTTGTGAGGTAGTAATGGATCATGTTTTTGGACTAGATGGAATTTTCTAAAGGAATGTGGATTTTAAGTATGGTGGAACATACTATTTGAAAACAATGATTTGGAATGAAATTAAAAGTGCGATAATAGTTAAATGTGTTGTCTTTACATTTGGATAAAATACTGATATTTTAATCAGGTGTTTCAGTGAGTTTTGGGTGCATCAGACCTGAAAACATTAAAATATGGAAACGATGATAGGGGACCATGGTTTTTTTGAAACAATGAAGCACCCAATAAAAATCATGCATATAATCTAGTAGACCTATAGGTCTCTCGTGGTTTGTTCTAACTATGTGAGAGGATCCACATGACTATGCACCAAACTGGAGTTTCTTAACACAAGAAAAATACATTGTTTGCATAGGGTTTCTCAAACCATGCACTTGAACAATGACATCATCCATCTTTTGTAGTGTCTATGAATAGTTAGGACACATTTTGTCCAACTATGGGTCCAAACCCTAAGCCTTGTTAAAGGGTATTGAAATTAAAAAAATTCCCTACCTCGATATTTTATTTTCTCCTCTTATCTTTATCCACTTAAGTAGCACACAACAGCCCCCCCATGGAGCTATCATTATTGTCATTTAGGTATGAGAAGATCCCACTCATCGAGTGGCCATTTCAACCACTGTTCATCATGTTTTAAGTGTATTGATGAGTCTTTCACTCCTATTTCCTCCTTCAATTGTTAATATTTTCATATTCTATTCTATTTTTATGTGATAAAATTATCCTTATTTTCTGGGTGTTTTTCCATTTCATTTTTATCTAAAACTGAATCGATTAAAGCCTCAATATTTTATGTGTATAATTTGATTGGTATACGGTAGGTATTCTATAGATTTTTTTATGAGTTAAATGATTACATATAAATGGAATTAGAATAATTAAATTAAATGAATTGTTGACTTCATTGTCATGTTTTTCTAATAAAACACCTTTTAGGGTGCACTGTCTTCTCATGTAAAGAAATTATTAATGTATTATATCTTGAATGACCTTATTTAGTGGGAGTTTTCTTTGTCCTTCATGGTATTTCATGGTTGTATGATTCATGCTATGGTTATGGAATATCTTTTATTTTTAAATGGTGTTTTATTATCCAATAAATTCAAAGGATTAATTTAAATTGATTAGAAGTTGTTGGAAATGACATATTGCGTGTTTCATAATTTATGAATATTAATTATTTCTATTATTATACCCATGGTTATAATGGGATAAATGGTAATAAAGGATTAGAGTCAATACCTCACTATCATTATGAACAGTCCATAAATTTTATCAAATGAATATTTATTAAAGGAGGCGTTGAACATAGATTTTCACACTCTATTATGTTGTGTGTTGGGATTGGTGTGTCAAACAATTAATCTTAATTAGATGATGGTAATGACGTTCCACTTTCCTTTAAAAATGGTTTTGGGAATGAAGACTCACCCCACCACTTTGATTGATGAAAAACGTGTCTCATATTCATTTGAGATCTAGGCCTGTACCCTTTTAGAACTTATGAAACATTAGACGAGTTGTGGATGCATGAATTACACCTCCCGTATAGCTAGCACCTAGTATCCAAAAAATATGCCTATATATTTCATCATTTATATAGTGTAAATACATGTATAAAAATTATATATGATTACTTACATGTATGTATATATTAATATGGGTACAGATCGTAACTGAGATAAGACTTATCTCGGCCTATGTTGAACTAGGTAAAGTCTATCAGGCTCCCTTTCAGGAACCTGGACTGACAGTAATTTAATTTTTAGTATCTTCTATTATCTGTTATACACATACCCACGAATATTTTATTCATATAGACTATATTTTTATTTAGAAACTGTTAGTGGTGTAATATTAAGTGTATCTCACACCGTACTAATTCCTCATTTGGTACCCGAGTATATCTCTTGTTTATATGTCCATGGATTTTTTCTTGTGCTATGTATTGTACATGGAAGCTTAGGAGTGGAAGATTGATCCAGTACATATTATGATCTTTGAGATATCCCTTTGGATTTTTTTATTCTTTTTCATTTTTCGTGTAATATATCATATTATATTTTCTACTGTATTTTTTCCTACTTTGGATTTTAGAAGCATCATCTAAACATGCAAAAATATATGGATATTTTTATTTGACCACTTCGTTTCCATATTCCATGATTATATTTATCTTATTCTTCTTTTTCATTTATTATTAATTGTTTCATTATTTTCTGTTGATTATTTATTATTATATCATTGTGTTACTCTGATAATGATGGTATATATCCCTACCTTCCCACCATTAGAACCACATTTATAATTGGCATCCTAGAATACCAGTATGTGTGTGTGATGTAATGTGGAGACCAATTTTACTCCTTGTTTTATAGTCATTTCAGTATGGACGTTACATATAATTGGGAAAAATCCTCTCTAAATTTTCCAATTAAATTATATGAACTCAATTTATCAAAGTAACCTAATATTGATGGTCGCTAAGATACTTTTTACACAAATATCATTATTAGATAATAATATCTTAGATTAAATATGCTAATGTCAAACTTTAAACCATGTTTGTTAACTAATTTTTCATATAAATGATAATTTACAGCACTTATATAATCACAATAATGAAATTTATATGATTATTTTCTTGATGAATGTCATCATGGTAAGGAATCTAACTCATTGGTTTTTAATGGGGTTTTAATGGGTTTTTAATGTTCTCATAGTAATATTTAGGTGTTAATCCCATTAATTCTCAACATGCAATCCAGATTGTAATAAATTAATATAAAAATGTAACGTGCTCGTGAAAATTATAATATTCCAATAACATTAATGTATATCTCTTATATAACTAATTATTTGTGACATGTGTCCATAAAATATAATAGTATAATTTTAAAACATATCCATATACATCACATTAATTTAATACCTTAAATTCAACCCTTGTAATGAAAAAATTATAAAATCCTAAAATCTACGGAAGAAAAATAATGGGATGATAAGTATCCAAAACTAATTTTATAGAACAAAAAATTAGTTCTCAGTGTTGATAGAGTTCCAAACCAAAATAACACTATCCTTATATACTTTCACACCCGTGATTTAATGTTTAAATATTTAATTGAATTGAAAACATGTATGAATAGTTATAAAAAATATATAATTTGTAATTATTAGAAATGAAACATTAATTTTGGATGAAGTAAATAACAATTTATGTTGTACCATGAATAAAACACCTTAAATTTACATATGTGTTAAGTAGAAAAATTTAAA